>JAHLJT010008446.1:126874354-126909996 GCA_031308135.1 Acheta domesticus | reverse complement strand
AAGGCAACGTCCTGCTTGCCCAACTAATGAAAATTTCGCCCCTACATAATCGTAGCATTGCGCAGACTTTGTTCTTAATTAACCACGATTTAAGAACAAAATAGAAAAGTGAACTCCGGTGGAACTGAAAAATCCATCACATTTTGAAAGAGAACATTGTAAATACGTAAGCAGTCGTGGCTCTAATTTTAATATATAAAAATGCCAAGAAGAACTAAAAGTAATCTTTAAAAACTGAACAAGAGCATAATGAACATCTCCGAAATGTCAATAGAACAGACAAAATATTGTCTTCGAAATACATACAATGTGTATGCGATTCACTGCACATTAAAGCTTATTTTATCAGTAGTAAATAACTGGAATTCTTGTGACATTTTGCCTCATAAATGGGGAGAAATTTGCGCCGTAAATGGTAAGAAATTAAATTTGATTTTAGGATAAAATCTCGGGTATTCATCACTATAACTAGGAACTTCCCCACCCAATGGTCCACAATTTAGTCTCTTAGACACACCGGTTTGTACAAACTTATGTGGCAAGGAACCGCACACAGATGTTCGATCTTGCTGGCTATCGCGAAAACACAAGGCATGGAACATTTCCGGTTCCCAGTGTGATGCAGCACGAGATCTGAGACGAGCTGCTGGGGCCAGACAAAGTTAAGTCTGCGTTAGTTGCACATTTTATTCAAGAAAACATTGCATCCAAACGGCGAGGGGCGGTAGAGTGGCCGAATCCAGTCAACTCCTCCCTTCCGCTCTCGCGGACTGCGCGAAATGAATCAGTGATCTCACGTGCTTCACATACAGGACATGAGTTGGCGCAGTGTTCATTGCCAGCCTTGAACACTGAGTAGGAAAAGCTGAAAGAAATGTTTTCGTCAACGCCCGTTTGTCTTTTATCTTCAGGACTATGCGGGCGTCTGAGCACTAATACACATAACCGCGTTGGATTGGGGAAATAATACTATTTCCGTAAATTACATTTTAGAGATATTTGCTCATCATTCGTTACACTTACTGATGTCTTAACGATGTCCTGATTCGATGCCTTCATTTGCCATGTAATATCCTTGGCGAAGATCTGACGATTTGGCAAACTTGTACACTTCGGCCCCGTAATTTTGCTTCCATGTTAAGAGGTACACCCTGCAAATGCCGAAGCATTGCTCTACCAAACGGGCCAAAGACGGCGCGCGATCTTGCCTTCCTCTTGTCCTATCCTCACCCCCTTACATACACTTCGTCTTACATGCACAATACTACCACACATTTTGGGAAAACAGTTAGGAGCTTACAGCTTGTACCGGCTGGGGCGGTGCCTTGCTGATGAGATACCTGGTTGGGGGAAACTTTGCAAGCCGGCGTGTAGGTTAAACGCATTATCTCGCCATCTTGCTGGGGAAGATCACCTCCCGCGATAAAAAAAGATGAAGTTCACTTCCGGGACTAATGACCTTTGCTTTTGACGTGCCCGGAAACTAATAACCAATCAATTTGTAACCGCTTTAATGCCTGTTGTACACGGTCAAAGTTTAAAAAAAAACAGTTTTATGAAACGTACGTAATACAGTAGAACCCCAGTATTCTGAACTAATTGGTGGTGTGATCTGTTCGGGTTATCCGAAAAACTGAACCGTACTTATACAAACATATCTGTAGGATTACCAGACACAATGTAAACGTAGCGTGCGATGTGAGAAAACAGCAACGTAGCGTAGCGAAATGCGGAAGAGGCAATGTTGCGAACAACGGAGTACAGTACGTATCGGATCGCTTTCGGTTGTTGTTGCTATATTGTTTTGAAGAGTTACAGCAGTTTGTGTCGCTGCTGTAATTCTACGTACAGTATTCAGAATTGGGCCGACTGACACTGGGTTCATAAATTCGTTCACTAGTCAGTACATATCAGGTATTATTTTTTTCTCCCCAATTTGTTCGGATTAGCGGGGTTATACTGTATGTTGCATAAAACATTTCACAAAACAAATGTGTACCTGGGTACAAATGTGTTGCACCCAGTCGAATTTTTCGTAAAATTGTTTTGGCCCACTCCAGGAGGAGAATACTGTGTACTAACATTACACAGCTTCGCCCTTCGCCATTACGATGGGGGTCGTTGACTATGTACAAGTACTTCTGTGATGGTACTTCTGAAACTCGTCTGAAAGCGCGCTTTCCTCGACTACTCATAGCCAATACCGCCATTTCAATGCTCGTTTAGTTTATCCTCTTTCGAGCAAAGTAACCTAACCTACGTCCGGACGCAAAATTTGTTGCAGTGTCATGCGAGCTTCGCGGCTCTCTCACAATTTGCGCTGCTCTCGATGGCATTGGCGAATTCTGAATATTGTTGCGGAAAATTATTTGATAAAAATAGAGCATGTTCTATTTTATATTTTTTTAACCCTTACTTTTTACCATGTGAAAGCTAGATCTTATACTATTTACGTTTTTCGACCTTTACCTTTAATAAAACAATTCTACAGAAAACATCACCGTGTGTAATAGGCATAATTCTAACGGAACCCTTACGAACATTTCTCACATTTGAACTTGATTGCATTCGTTTCCGCAGCAAACGACGGGCTACTTTACTAGGCGTTCGCTTCATCGACTCAGCACATCCTCTGCAAGTGTCCCCGTAAACGTATTTTGCCGAGCTGGGATTTCAAATCGAGATCGTTTCTGCGTATAGCGGGCTAACCATTATGCCCCCAGGACGTGCAACAGTTCATTTGCCCAGACCCAACCACAAAATCTTCAATTTTTGAAAATTCAAAAGTGGCATTTGTGCGCAATAACACAATTTCCGGCGTCTCCGAGTTAGTACAACGTTTGAGCAATTGAAGCAAGGTAGAAACTTGGTTGTTTTTTTTTGGCTATTAGTTATGCTGCCGGAAGTTGATTTTGCGGATGGAACGACGCCATAAACAACGAGAAATTAAAAACTGGCCGGATCGTCAAAAAATGTGCTATTGGAACATCTGGCGGTATAATTAGGCGGTATTCGCTGCGCGCATTTCGGACTCGCAGTTTTAGAAGGTGCGGCGATTGCTGTTGTACGTTTTTGCAGGAAGACGGCGACGTGCGCAGTCTCACGCTTCGGATCTCGAGATCCGCGCAGGCGGGATTAAATATCCCTCGCCACGACGCGCGCTTGGGATATTCATTAGAGAGAAGCTACAGGCACTGAATCGTAAAGTCACTGTCAGGTTCAACTTAATCCATTATCAATTAGTGAAATAAACTAAATATATAGCTTTATTTCTAAGAACATAACCCTGAGTACAAAATTATTTTGTAAAAAGTAGAGGAGAGATTATAATAAAAATACGGTTGACTTAGGCGGACAAGCCTGAAGAGATAAGACCAAGTTCCCAGCTCCCTCGCAGAGGATATAAGACGCCCGTGGGCTGCGATCGTGTACGAGCGAATTCTAGGAAGGCAGTGGGCCTAACCATCGTTACTCGCGCTGTTGTATTCCGAGAACGCAGTGTGCCTAAACGACTATAAAAAAATATCGAACTGAATTCGATCCCGTTATAGGACGTCCGCCACTATCACAAATAGCACAAAATTTCACTCAGTGGCGCCTTCAGGGTCTCTGTAAAATCACTTCGCGGACCCCACTTTGAGAACCTACGGATAATTAGGGAACGGATTTTCATGTAAACATATTTTTACTGATAGAAAATACCTGCATTCAATTTTTTAAGAGTGTAAATCACATTCTGAATGCAGTAACACCATTTTTTATATTTTACAAACTTTTACACATTTTACAATAACTGCATGTTTTACTTATTACTACATATTTCGTTACGTATATTTACATGTCGAAATGGAATATTTCAAATACAAGTTTGCCAATAAGTTTTCCTGGAATTGTGTTTCTTGGAAATAAAGCAAAGTAATACTGCGCTTCTATGACGTCCGAACCTTTGCCGTGAAAAGTCAAATTTAACCCCTACTTTTCGGAAATTGCGTTCCCGGAATCGAGGAAGAACGAATACCTGCAAAGGAAAGTAATCGCAACCACTTGTTCATATTTCACAAACTTATGCGTATTTCGGTGGAAATCGGGCAAACATTTCTTACAGACTTGTCGCGCTTTCTGCAACCCGCCGAGAAATATACACCCCGGCGTTATGGACACAAAATTGAGAATCTCGTAAAACCCCGCCCGATCGAGCTCCGCGGGAATACTCCATTGGAATGTGATGCGATCAATCTCTGGCATTTGTTTTCAATAAACTGAGTTCAAGTATGATGTTGAACGAGTATATTTTCCAGGCGTGTCTGTTACTTGATCATTCGTCTCGTTGGTTTAGTGCATGCCATATCCTCAGAAGTGGCGTTCAACGTTCTCCTGCTGGAACGTGAGATCCGGCTCCGACCTCGTTGGCTTGCAATCTTATTTCCTCTTAAAGGTATCTTTCCCAGCGGGAAACTGTCCCAACCGCGACATGCCGCCAGGTCTTCCAATTTAAGTGGTAGCGTCGTGAAATTAAAACTGCAAGGAGAGAGGAGGGGACAAGGTCGAGGAAGGGAAGATCGCAGTCTGTGACCCGTTCGTTAGGGTACTGCTCGTGCATTCGCCTGGGATTAATCGGCGACACCAATCAGACCAACCGGTCGCCATAATTCTCCCTACAGCGCTTGAATTCGAGTTTCGGGCCCTAAGACCTGGTCAACAATGCTGCCGAGGCAACGTAAACAATGTTGGATTTTGGGCGGGCATGGTCCCCTTATCTATCACTAGAGGCCGGAAAAATATGTAATATCGAAAGTCAAAATGTGTACATAAATATGTAATGAAAACAGTAAAAATATGTAATAAATATGTAAAATCGGATATAATATGTAATATTAAAAAACACTTATATGACACATTTACACAATACAAAATTACATTTATAAACAAATTTTAAAAATAATACAAACATTAAAAATAAAATTTGGATAGCACAAGTTGATGTACACGGTGCACCATACAACTTTCCCCTCAGTAGTAAAAGCTTCATCTTTTGCTATCGAGGACCGTAGTTTAGTAGCCAGATTAGATGCAATAGAAGCCATCGTACAAACTGGTGATATCTATGACCAGCAAATAATCCCTGCAGCGTGCAGCATCCTCATCAAAATCGGCGATCACCAAAGTTTCTCAAAATTAAGGCTAAAGTTCATGAGACACAGTATCAGTGATACTTTTCACTTCAAAAGATGAAAATGAACTCAGTCGCTGACGCACACTGAGACAACTGAAGTAGGCGCACGGGACTATGAGAACATCCAACCATGTCTCTACGTAGCATACCTTGAGTAGCTAGCATCCAGTAATGAAAGTAGGGGAGAAATGCTGATTTTTTTTAAATGTAGGCCTACTTCTTTTCATTAAAAATGTAATAGAATTGAAGAAAATTGATAGAATAAAAAATATTTTGTGAAAATAGCAAAAGATGTAAAATATGTAATTTAGTACTAAATATGTAAAAATATGTAACGAAAAAATTGGATATTGTGTTAGGACAGTAACGATTAACCAAGATTACAATTTTGAGAACGGTATGTAAAAAGACTAAATATATGTAATTACAGTTGACTCCAGTTATAGTGAACTTAGTACAGGGCATAACATGAAGCTGGTATATAACAAGTTATGAAACAAGGATTAATCGGAAGCTTCTTTCCAGGGGGGGGGATTGCCCCATCGCCTCCCCCCCTTCCCATTCCCTAGACCCGCCCTTGTCTAAGAACGTATTTTAAATTTAGTGCATACTATTTTATATTTCGTATTTTATTTTTCGTGAATGCCAATGTTAATTTTTGAAAAATAAACATATTAATGTATGTATATTGCATTTTATTACAATAAATTCCGTTGCCTAATGATAATAAGGACATTTTGAAATGAATACAAAACTTAAATTCAGTTTTAAAGGAATTAAATTGTGATATAGTAAATCAGAATATTGTGCTCCATCGTTATGAAGGATTAATGAAAATATTTGAGAAATATGTTTATATATTTGTGGAAAATTGTCGCAATTTGACTGTTACATGAAAAGTAATAATTTTCGAAAAAATTGTAAGTGTGCCATTTGAAGATCTAATTTCGGATAATAGATTCCATTAAGAAAAAATCCCATGTAATTACGAAGTTGTAGGAGAGGGCTCCTGACTCATCGGAAAGATAGTTGAATCAGTGCAATTTTCATAATTTCAGATTTTTTAATGAGTATAGGACTTGTGTCATATTCAAGCAAAAAATGTAATGGGCAAATTTTGGGCAATTTTTAGAAAATCTTATTATTGTATTTTGTCAATTGGCATGATTTCACTCGGTTACGCAAAAGACACATATTTTGAGAAAGAAAATTGAACATGATGTCACTTAAAGATCTAATATTGAAGAACAGATTTCGTGAAGAAAATTTCTGTCTTCTATAATGTAATTCTAGGAGAATGTGAAAGCAGTTTTGTGCCATTTATATTTGTAATTGACTCTTTGGAGCAAAACATTTAAACATTTTTATTTATCCATATATGAGAAAACTGCGATGTAGGGGCTTAATGTAAAGTATCCCCAGAAATTAGAATATCAATATCAAATTCCAGAGGCCATGACATCACCTGGATCCACCAGGGAATATCCATTTTGGCAAAATTCTTCAATATTAGTCGTTTGGGGGGGAGGGGGAAGAATAAAAAAAAATAACAGCACTTTTTTGACATCAGGATCCCCCAAAACGTGCTCTTCCATCAAATTGTCAAGATAGATTTTTGCAGTATTTCATTACTTTATACTGTGTTAATCTATAAAAAAATAATGCTTTTTCTGTAATTGTTACCCACAAAACCTTTTTTTCTGACAAAATATCAATACTTTATCCTACAGCATTACATAACCCTGTGGAGTATACGAAATAGTAAAAATAATTAGTTGAACCCCTCTCTACCTCTTTCCAACATTAGGCAGTGAAATTTTCTTTTGCCTTGCACTCATGAAACTTCAAAGTATTCTAAATATTAGTGTAATTTTATTCAGCTACTTATAAGATAATTTTACATTGCTCATCTCGAGCAGAAATTCTGAAAAACTACAAGTTCATATGATCATCAGAAGTGTAGTGAAACACTGTCATAGTGTTCATGAAAAGTACCTTGGCAGTGGAAATATAGCGTAGGGAAAATGCATCTTGTCAAATTTTCAAGCCCTAGTAATAAGGAAACTGTGGATCTTACCTTAACTGTCATAATTTCCAATATGAAATGATTGGAGGAACCAAAATTATGAAACGAAGAGGAAAACTTCATCTTCGCAACTCATTCCAAAACTAATCACCTTTTTCTTCCTGAAATAAATCTTGTGGTACACGCTTGATTGTGACATTGTAACTTCCAAAGGTCCAATTAGAGCTACAAAGCTTTTCTGTCTTTAGTGACAATCTCATATTTCCTTCTAAATGTTCCCCTATTAGAACATTCATGTAACAGTTTCATACTTTGTTTAAAATCATGATTTGTTTTATTTTGTGAAATCTATGTAATTATGAACATGAATATTTTTTCTATGTTTAAATGTGCATTTCAAGAGGAACAAATCATCTTGTAATTTAGTTTTTGTTTTACTGTTGAGTAATAGTAGTGTATAGCTATCTACTACACTAATGATGATGGCGGCACTGATGATTCATCACTTTTCTAATTCTAGTTCAAAATGTTCCAGTGTAAATTGGTATCAGTGGTTCTGTTTTGAACTCTTAAACCTAACACTAGCCAGTTGTAGAGTTTACCCGATAAATTGCCAAGTTTTAACCGTGAAGTAGTCTTCAGAACTTTGCAAATTTAGTCCACCATTCCCTCTCTTTCAACGGGCTTCTTAAATAACAATTCACTTGACTTACGCAGGTTATGATGTCTTGCTCATCATTCAATTACAAAGAATAACTCTGTAATATGTAGCACTTAACTCCCAAGTGATATTCAAATATACTTGTCAACACAAACTTTAATTTCCAAACTGTTACACGTGTGTGAAATTCCTTTGTTATGGCATGCAGTAGTATATGCTTGCATATTCCCATGAACATACTCCTGTGGGATATTGCCATTAGTTTTAATTGTTAATTAATAATACTTTTTAATTTTTTATGTTTTTTTGTTTTGTAAGACATATTTTTATAAACAGACATCATATCAAGTTGACCTTTAAAAAAAATTTTGTAATTTAAAAATGTTGATTAATATTACTGTGATCATTCAGCCTTGTAAAAAGAAAATTTCATTTTCATTTGATAAAAAGCATTGATGTATTAATGTCTTAAGTAAACATGCATTTTTGTTCACAGGAAGGGACCAAGAAATAACAGAATGCGTGAATACAAAATTGTTGTGTTGGGTAGTGGTGGTGTTGGAAAATCGGCGCTGACAGTGCAATTCGTTCAAGGCATATTTGTTGAAAAATATGACCCGACAATCGAGGACAGCTATCGGAAACAGGTGGAGGTGGACGGCCAACAATGCATGCTGGAAATACTGGATACTGCAGGAACGGTACATTTTCTTCCTTTCCATTTTATGTTTATATGAACTTTGGAATATTGGGTTTGTGTTTGTGCACCATGTGTTATCTAATGTTTTTGAGGAGGCTTTAAGCAAGCTGAAATCTTCATGAAGAAAATGGAAAAGTGTGAATTAATAAGTGAAAGTAATTATAAGTCAAATAAAAGAGCCAATATTGATAAAATAATTTGACAGACACCTACTATTGCATGGACGTTAGAGGCTTATTGCTATTGCAGGGTATTCCAGATGCGGTTCTATTTCTTCTAAAATCTTCAAGGACACCACCGTTGACAGTTTGCATCTGGTTACAAACTGAGCTTTGTTCAGAAGTCTTAAAAATGATTTTTTGGAGGAATTGCTTACTCTGGATTTATGCTTTTTTAAACCAGTACAGTGAAGCATCAAAATTATCTCCCTTGTTAACATTTCGTCACTTGCGTGGCCATTCATAGCACAAGTTTACCATTATGTAGCTCTCTCTCTTCATTACTAAGGAGTGGATTTTTACACCCTAAAAAATCTTGAAGTATGCTTTTGAAAATATCCATTTATGACCTAAAAATTCTGAAATATGCACTTTAATATGCAATTAAAATTAACAATATTTCATTTTCCTGTACCTTTCTTAATAAAATTCAGAATGATAATAGTAAAGATACAATTTTGTGCAAACCTAATATAACCTAGGTTACTTCTCAGGAGAAATAATTGAAGCAATTGCACCTTAGTGAAGCAATTGCACCTTGTGTGTCTTCTTTCATTTTTTTCTGCCTGGCTTAAAAAATATGATATTAAGAAATTTCCTACATTTGCACAAGTATTTTATCGTCTCTAGAAAAGAAGAAAAATCTCAAATTCTGACAAGCTTTTTAATCGGTGAATGCTCACAAATAAATGGATTCTATGAAAACGTGAAACATTCTAGAGATAAGACTATTTTAACGAAATATGCAAAATATGCTTCTATAATTACACGAATATGCACCAACAGGAAAAATCGACCAAATATGCACAAAAATACGAACATATTAATCTACATAGCATCCAATTCTATCCAAATGTCAAGAAATTTCACTTGGCTATGCCCAGAAGCAACGGACAATATAAGCAAAATCATAGAAATCTGCTCCCTCTTCATTACCATTGTTAACATACTTTTCTTGTTTATCTACAGCTACATTTTAATTTAACACTCTATGAAAAGAAACGTAATTGTGAACTGTGTTTGAAGCATTTATTAATATCTGCCCACATTTCCTTTAGCCCTCATTTCACTAGATGCAAGAGTAGTGGGAGTTGGTTATTTTAACGACTCAAAACATTTGAACTTTTAGTTACGAGTGGGAAACAGTTTTCCGGATTATTTTCAACCCAGCGGTACGAATGGGATGTTTTTCGCATGACCTGAGGCAAATCTTCTCCCGCACTTGATGATGACAAGCTGTGTGGGGACAATTCCCATGTATTGAAGCTGCAGCCTACGCAAGATATTGATAGAGATGGGTCCCGAAGAAAAATAGCAGCTGTCATGGGCCGCTGTGACGCTCCACATGTTTTCACTCTACCATGGCTTCAGAAGCAAATTAAAGAGGATTATGAAAGCTTACATTCGCCTCGAGATGGTGCCCTAACATAGAAGAAAAAATCTAAAAAGGAGTAGAAATCTAAAAAGAATAAGGATAAGGGGATGAGGTTTCACACATTGTGTGTGAAATCCCAAAAACTTTCTTCAGGCTTGAGAAGTTTGTATGAAAATGAACATTTTTTTTCTGCAAGAAAACAAGAAAAACATTACATTTTCAAATGTTTTTGCCAACTTCACCTCTTTAATCGGTGATACATTCGTTTTTTGAAATATTAAAAAATGAGTAATCGTAAAAAGTAAAGTGGAATTTGGAAAAAATATGATTGCAGTATTGTTATTGACCTCCATAAATAAACCTAGTATAGTTTGCACTCAGCTTTAGGGTTTGAACTGCTACTAACTTGCACAAATTGGTTGAATAAAGTATTATTTTAATTTAATTTACAAATGTTTCTAATAATTAAGTGGTACCAGAAATATATTTTATTCTTTCATTATGGCACTTTATCCAGAATGGTAAAATTAAAAATATTAAAAATAGTGTACTCCTATTTAAATGTTTTAATCATTGTATTATTTATTATCAGTATTGTTATTATTATCATCATTATTATTTTTCCTCTACATCACGATTAAAGATGTTATGAGTCTGCTGAATATAAAATCTATTCCAGGTTGCAACTACTACCTAGGAGCAGATTTAGGGACTGTCAGTGCCTCACAATACTTTGTGCAAAATGTGGGCTGTTCCAAATCAAGCAAATTCTTACACTTTCCAGTCCTTTGAATTACCTGGAAGTTTAGCCAAGTTTTTACACAAATTTTGTGGAAGAAATCCCATAGCTGTGTTGACTATCGATATGACCTGTGCTTTTATGCCCCACATTCAGCTGATCTCGATTTCCAAACATGTATTTAAAACATCTCGCTGCCTCCTTGGTTATGTTTATCATTATCATTATCATTATTATATTAGCATTAGCATTATTAGCGTGTGGGCCACAATTGACCATGCAACTCGTTTCTCTCTTCTGAGGCCCAGTCGTATTCTATCCTGGAGAGATCAAGGTGTGTAATTATGGGGATCAGCTTTTCGGCTGGTATCCCTTGGTTAAGACAAGGTTGTTAGCTTTTGAATAATTAATTACAAGGTGATAGAATGATGTTCTTATTATTACTAAATAGGGAAGTGATGATGAGGGGTGAAAGGATTAGGATGATGGTGTGAGGTGTTAGGTGGGGTAGCAGGAGATGGGAGGTATTCGTGGGCACTTGGAATCATCATACCATTCACCTTAAGACCAAGGGAAACCACAAAAAAGCTCGGTCAGGATGGCCGGCCCGGGGATTGAACCTAGACCTCCTGATTGCAAATCCAGCACGCTTGCACACTGAGCCACTTCACTCTGTATTATTATTATTATTATTATTATTATTATTATTATTATTATTATTATTTGAGACATGATATTTCCATGTATTAGCATTTCCCATTTTGGGATTGCCAACTATTGTTGCAACCTCATATCTACTTAGCAGAAGTAACACATGATGTTTGACACTTCAAAGAATTGACTGCCCCAGCTAGAAATTGAACCTGGATTTCCCTGCCCTTGTAAAGGCTGTTTTGAAGAGTTAGAACGGTCTTGGTAGCTGAAGTGGTTAGAGCAACTGGGCGGGTACTGGGAGATTCAGGTTTGATTCCTGGCTGGGGCTGTCAATTATTTGAACAGTCAAACATCCTTAATAATGATAATAAGAATAACAATAATAATAATAATAATAATAATAATAATAATAATAATATGTTGTGAGTTAAGAGACATGGTAATAAAACTCTGCATTTAATCACAAGCATTTTTGCTGTGTTTGTTGCTCTCTACTGAAGTACATTGGAATACAAAATTATTTGTTTTTCTCTTGATATTTGTAAGGAGCTCATTGCTCTAAAATCATCCCAACATTTTTTCAATTTTGACAATTATATGAACATATTTATGCAATTTAATATCAGTGTATCTTGTGTCATATACATGGATCTCGAATTTGGGAAATAACAATCCTACAATAAATTATTCATACCAATTGGGTTATAGTTGTACCATGCCAATAGTCAGAACCTTCACTATGTCAACTCTGTTTTGTCCATAAGTATATTTTTTTAGCGATCTTTGTTAGTTGTAGTAATCCTGTTCCTTTGTATATATGTGATTTGTCATTCTTTTACAGGAACAATTCACAGCTATGAGAGATTTATACATGAAAAATGGACAGGGATTTGTATTAGTGTATTCAATCACTGCACAATCAACTTTCAATGATTTGCAAGACTTACGAGAACAAATTCTTCGAGTGAAGGTTAGTATTGTAAAAAATATGTGCACCTAAAATCGTCAGTTATCATGTTCAAATCTACTAGGTCCAAAATTAATATCTGTCTCTGGAGTTTGTTGTGAATGAAATTGGAGAAAAAAATCTAGAAAATAGAACAAATGAAAATTAGAAATATGGGTATTGTAGGCACACATCATAATGAGATTTTTAACAACCAGTTTCAATTCAAATTTTGGACCTGGTACTTATTAGCCTCAAACCAGCAACAAAACAAAAAAAGAAAAGAAAAGAAAAAATGATCTTAAGCTATATTTGACTTAATTATTTGATAAAATGATGCATGCTTAGTGATTCTCAATTACTGTGTAGTAAGCTGTGAATGGTGTCACCCATGAGCTGATCCTGCAAACCAAAATTATATCAGTTTTTAACAAGTGTGGCATTTGGCTCTTGATTGTAAGAAGACTACCATACTCAAAAGAGGCTTTCTGTAGCAGAGGTATTCCATTATGTATTGATGTGTCTCATCTATTGCAATTGTACTTGAGAATATAGTGATTGCACATTGCTTTGACACTCCTTGCCGTTACAAAAGTTGCGCGATCCAATTAGGTATAAATACATGAAGGTACATTCTTACATACTCATATGGATGTGCATGCATGTTTGTGTGTTTATGAACATATACATACATGTACAAGAACACATACAGATGAATTGGAACTTTTTATACTGTTGCACTCTTGTTGAATGTCGTGCACCTTTCCAACACTTTTCCCTCACAAATCTCTCACTTGCTTTCGCTGCTTATTCCTACACTTTTGTCACTTGTTCACCCCCTATGCTTAAATGTACTTTCACAACACGCTTTCACTGTCTAGAATTTAACCTCAGAGTCAGGGAAATATACAACTATTTCCTTTTCGTACAAGTGATGTTTGTTCTCTGTTTAGTAAAGTGTAAGTCTGCATATGTGAAATACAGGATTTCTTTTCAAATTTGCAAGTTGTGCTGTTGTAAAGGAAGTTATATGATTCACAATTTTTACTCTTTTTTCTTATTTTTTATTGTAAAACTTCAAGGAAGAAGTGCAAATCATGAAGTTTTAAAAATTTGTTTATTGTGATTTTTTAAGCTAATTATCTTGGAAGTGTGTATTGTAACTAGCGGTGCTACAACAGCCATACTTTCTTATCTTAATTGTAGCGGTTATAAGTTTTAATATTACCATTTCTATATTACTAACACTTCACCTTTTCTCTTGAAAAACTCTTCAGAAAACTATGCCCGCAAAGACTAAAAATAATACAAAGAATTGAAAATTTTAAGTTTTAAAGAAAATGGGGCTTCTGCTAACTATATGTAGTGTATTCTGCTCTGCGTTTACAAAAATGTTGAAGAAAATTCAGATTAGGATTTGAACCTGAAACCATTAACTCATAAACAACTGTTTTTCTGAGAGTTACTGATACCTGCATGCTGATGAGGGAATGCTTAACTTCATGTCGAAACCCAACCTTATTTTATTTTTCTACTTAAAGTTAGTGTCAAACAAGGCTGGATGCAAGATTTTAGAGGCCAAAGTCTCCTGGAAGCATTTTGTAAAAAACAATAAACTTGTGTGTTTTTGGTCGTGTTTTTCCTATCCAAATTGGTGAATGTACATTCCTGGAACATGATATTTCTCAAGGACAGCCGTGCATCAGTCTGTTATTGCAGCACCTCACCCCAGCCAGCACGTGAATCACTCCGAAGGCAAGAAACGAGTGCTTTCAGCGCCTCAGGCCGAATGTTTGCAAATGCATTCAGCGGTGTCTTGCGAATGAGCACGACAATAATGTCCTCATCACATTCATTTCAAAATTAAAACTTCATTCATTGTATGTTCTACAAAAATTGCAATGATTTGTGAGAGTGAATAATGCAATGATTAAAGCATACATTTTTCTTGCACCACGAACATTCAATTAAAAAAAAATGATTTGCATAAATCAATTTCATATAATTGTTCTGTGATATTGTGCAGATGTCACAAAGGATGCAGGTCTTTAATCATCATACTGAGCTGCATACCATGCTTATCTAATGAGGTTCCTAGATCTTGGGGACGAAAATTGGTAATGGATGGATTATTGTAATACGTGAAAATCTGCTTGCCGAGAAACTTTTTTCTCGGTAATTTTGTGATACTGAGATTTCCATTGTCAGAAGTTAGTAACTTATACCCTGCGGCCGTTCCTAAGGCCATTGTTTCACACGGCGGAGACGCATCCGGGCAAAGGGTTGCCCAGTATTTTGATTGGTGGGCCAAACGAAAAATCATCATTTTTCATATTTTTTTAAAAACTGTTTCCAGACAACTTTGGCAGCTAAAAATGTACAAACAGCCTTTAAATAATATTTACTTCAAATGAAAAAATGTCAGGTGCGCTTTCCACGTGACAAAGTTCACCATTTGCATGTGAGACTAACATTTTCATACCATTATTATTCTACATTTGGTTTTTACATGTAAAAAATTCACTAAAAAATCACAAAAGCTACCAGTATTTTTTGAGGCGGAGGGGAGCACATGAATGTATTTAAAGTTCTGATATTGAATAATAGATCTCTTAACTTCATATCAAAGGTGTTGGGACAGGTAAAAAAATGTTAACTTTAACACCATATAACTCAGAATTATATAACAACTATAAATATTTTGAAAAAGTATTCATGAAACTTTAAAGAACTAATATATGGAAAAAATCCAAAATTCCAATTTTTAAAAGGATGCAATTTTCAAGTGGTACATTATTTACCAATGATATTGTACTAAAAGTAACTGTATTATTATGGGTAAAAGCAAAGAAAAAAACTAAGCTTGTGATTCTATTCCTTCTTTGAGAAATTACTGTCAGAAAATTGATTTTCATTCATTCACGTTCCATAAATTTGTTTGCAAATATTTCCCAAATAAAAACTTAGAAGGTAGGTAAATAATATTGCTTGGCAAAGAGGCAATGGGCATCTTGCCCATTGCCTCTTTGTTGATGATCTGTTCCTTCCATTAATCCATTTCTTCCCAACATTGCATAAAAACAATGCAATTCAGTAGGATGTCGATTATCCAAACTAATTGGGACCAGGTGTAGTTCGGATATTTGATAATTTGGATAACTGAACATGTCTATGTAGGCTACCATTACACTAAAAAGGCAGTGGTTTTCTGCCAACAATGAACATTCAGAGTGAGTGACAGCTGTTAAGCATTTATGATCGTTTGTTTGACAATGTACCATTATTTCTCTTTAACTTAAAGATCATGAAAAGCATTTTTTCTGCTAATATTAAACATTCCAAGTTATTAAGCATGTAGGATTTGTCAAAGTTCACGGAAGTCAAACGATTAATTACAGTACAGTATCTTGTTAATATTTTATCCCTGTGAATCATATTGGGGATGATTCTCAATATTCAGTATTACAAAAGAAAATGAATACATGTAGTATACAGTACCAAATTAATAAAATAATTATTCAGAGCAAATATGAGTTTGGATATTTGATGTTTCAAATGATTGACAGTTGAATAATCGATGCCCCACTGTATTCACTATTTTATTTCACCTTTATGATTCATTGAAAGCATTTGTAACTTTTTGTACTAAATATAATCCTTAATGAGATTAAAACAATTTTTATTTGATATATGCATTGCATGAAAACTGTATCGGTGCACTTGCCCTATTGTGATGCCTCCACAAACTCTGTCTTGTGATCTTGAAATTGGTGACCTACATGACTGCTTGTTATCATAACGTAAAATACAGCATGTATAAATAACACTGTTACTGTGTGAGTTGTATATGATTTTCAAAACAACTTCTGTTGGAAAATTAATTTTTTGCTGAAATTTCTCAACGATAGGAGTTTCTCGGGAAATTTGGGAATGGTCAAATTCCATTATGGCACCACAGCTTAGTATTTCAAAGGAGGTGTAATATTAGGAAGAAGGTGCTATCTTCGAACTATTCTGTTAACAGATATGCCAAAGAACATAATCTCCGTAGTTTTCTCGACACTCCACAAGGAATGGGAATTTGCAGACTTCCTAAGATTCCAATTTTGCTGGAAAGTAACTCTTGAAACAAGTTTGAAGAAATAAAAAGATATCTGCATCTTTTCATCAGTTACACCTTAGAAAAATAATACAAATTTGTAAAATTGAGCCCATTTTTTTATAAGTAATCAAAAGATGTTTGCAGTTCAATGTGTTTAGCCAGAATTTATCAACACTGTAGAGGAGATACGAAGGTGGATCAAATATGAACAAGACTTTTTGATTTTGGCTCCTGTGTGATGCGCACCTGGTTCAAGACCACTTGCGTATGCAAGAGGGGGTTCTGTCTGTTGGAAAGATGGTATAGCGTGTAAGGCCTGACCGTGCTGTAGTCGGTCACTGGCACGATGAGCGAGTGTGAGGTACACCCACATGTTGTGTAACGCATTGTGATCAAATTTCTTGCCCGAGTAAATGTTAAAGGTGCTGAAATTCGATGCTGGTTACACACACAGTTCGGGGACAGAACTCTCTCATGGACCTGGGTGAAATACTGGTATAATGAGTTCAAGGACAGACTGGGGACAGTGGAAAATATGCCACATCCACCCCGCACTAGCACTCACAGTGCGGAACATTGCGGCTGTTCGAGAGATTTATTGAAGCTGATAGGCGAATGACGGTGCTTGAGATCAGCCAGAAACTTTTCACATCAGCTATGGGAGTGTTCTGACAATCCTTGGGAATAACCTGGGATTCTGATAGGTGTCCGTTCCTTGGGTCCCAAAGCTTCTGAATGAAGAACAGGAGGCTGCAAGACTTGCAATTTGTCATGAGCTTCTGACAAGGCATACAGTAGAAGGTTACACCTTTCTGAGAAGAATCATCATGTGGGGTGAGACCTGATTCCACCATTACACTCCTCAGTCAAAGGGGGCCAGTATGGAGTGTCAGAGGCGTAGCAAGGGGCCACCGGCGAAAGCCAAGACACAGTTGTCTGCAGGCAAGGTGTTGGCCATGGTCTAATGGGACTGCAGAGGTGTACTGCTGGTTGATTTCCTTGAGGATGGTCAGGCCATTAATGTGGCCTACTACTGCAATCTTCTTCAGCAGGTATGCGTTGCCTATAGGTCAAGACAGCGAGGCATTCCAATCCGATCTGACTGCTCCTTCATGACAACACCCGACCACACACCGCAAGACTAACTTAGCAAACATGCGTTGAAATCCACTGGACTGTCCTGCCACATCCAGCCTATAATCCGAACTTGTCACCTAGTGACTTTCACATGTTTGGGCCGATGAAGGGTGCTCTTGGTGGACAGTGCTTCACAACCAACGCAGAAGTGCAACAGTTTGCACAATTGGCTTAACATGCATGGCTACAGTCTTCGAAACTGGGATGAAGAAATTGCCTATCCGGTGGCAAAAGTGTGTAGACAGAATGGGGAGTTATGTGGAAAAGTGAGAAAATGTATATAATTGTAATAAACTATTGAGATATATCAAAAGTCTTGTTTATATTTGATCTGCCCTTGTAGTTTCATACATGAGGCAACATTAAGCTAAAACAAGTGAGTCATGTGAAATTTGATTTCAAGTGGTTGTGTGTATTGATAGGGTAAAAAAATGATTTTCGAAACCGTTTTATGTTTGTGGTGGAATTCAAAAGAAGGCACAAGTACTTGGCCTTAGATGGAGTAATTTGCTATTTGAAATTTTTTAAAGACAATCAGGACACCACTTCCTGATCTTTGCTGAAGTTCAAGATGTATGATGCTTTTTGTAATTTATCAGTAATCAATGTTTTTGCTAGTAGAATTGTGGCAACTGAGAAAAAAGGGCATCGGTCTATTCATTTTGAATCAAAATCTTTCAAAACAAAAGTTGTTTATGTTTGACAGGAAATACTTAAAAAAACTGGATTTATTTCATATTGTAAGTAGTACTCTCCTTTCAAAGAAGCGAGGGGGCTACTAATGAAAATATGGATACTGGAAACCCAAATTGCAATTTGCCATTTCATCATATTGGTGATAATGTATGAATACAGTGTAAAGTTCATTAGTCGGAAAATATTTAATATAACAAAATGTCAAATACATTAAAATTCCATTTGCTTTTTACACCTTTAGGCATAAATTTGAATTGTTTGCATACCTGTAAAATTAGTGGGCTTTAGTTGAGAACACGCCAATTTTTCTTTAGAAACCTGTATGTGTTCTTCCTGTAAAACTACCACTGTTTTGTATTCGAACATTCCGGCCAGCTTTATCTAAGTATCAAAATATTTGTAGAAAATTGGTTTTACCATCTTTTGAGACACATTATCAATATTTAACTTAAATTTATGAAACAAATGAAGTATTTTAATGCTTGGGAAGAAATTGCTTCATACAAATCTTCAAAACTGTGCACAAAGAAATGCATTTTTATGGCAAAATTTTGATTGGTGTTTTATTCTTGAAAAATCCTAAACTTGCATCACGTTTTATTAATTCCTTCTTGTTTGTGTTCTTTTATTTGCATATTACTAATTTGAAGGAAACCGTTTATTTCTAATTTTTATTCTTATGAAAACAATATATCATAAAAAAGGAGATAATCTGAAAATCTACCAATAATTTTGTGTACTCTAGAATGCAACATTCAGTAGAACTTGCTTATAAGAGATAATGTGAACTGTCCCAATTCCCAACTTATGAATAGTGTGCATCTTCATCCTACATGTAAGATACCCACCTGGAAGAGTTTAAAGTCTATAAAACACAGAATATTGGTTCGAGAGGAATCTTTTTTCCCATGAATGAGTCATAAATATTAAATTCCACAATTTTCCCATGCATTGAGCTGGGTGAATCATTGATTCTTTTATTAAGTACCCATGATAAAAGCTGTGTAAGGAGGGATTCCCGTCTGGAAATACCCTTCCAGAATTGTCACTACTCAGCAAAAGGTGAAAATTTGGTCCCATATTTCATGTGTTGCTATGTGGAAGATGCTAAAGCATTCTGGACTCATTCATGCTATGTCCTGATTGTGTTCAGGAAAGTAGAAACAGTGTAAGCTGTACAGTATTTGGAAAGGTGTGAGGTTCATCATTTTAATACATTGTGTACGTTTCATTGGGGTGTTCGCAATGATACATATACGTATGTTGATCATTTTTTAAGTGCTCTATTGCTGTGGGTAGTGACTTCTCCACATAGTTTTTATTTTAATTTTATTTCCAGAGATGGCTCAGAAAAGAAAGTTATCGTTTGTCAGAAAAATTAGATGTCTCTTGTGAAGTCAAGAACTTCACAAGTTATGTCTAAATATGTTAGATGACTTTGGGTGAAAATACATTGAACTATGGCATTTCCCACTTGCAAGAGGTCCCATCTACAAGAGACTAAATATGTCCCCAGATGTCTTTAAACCAGGTTCCACTGTATTTTTTTTGTATTCCTTGCAAGGAATTTAACATTGAATGATGCATTCCAATGAAAATCTTACCAAGATCTGGTAGATTAATCTTTTGGGAAGTTCAATAATATCTGAATGTTCATGACCACTTGCACCTTTTACTTGTCAGCTTTTTAACACATGGTACATAAAAATGGATTCTTGATGTGCATATGTTTTTTGCTGAAAGGGCACATGCATTTTTGTATTTCCATATGCTGCTATGAATATCAATATTTGAGACACATCTATGTCACACTTTCTTTTGAGCACATGTTTAATTTTTTTAAATATATTGTATTTATTTATTTTTTAATTTATAACTACAAGTTTACCATATGAATTGACAAAGATTGGCCAAGCTTTCATCCTTAACTGACCATAAATTGAGGGGGAAAATGCTTCCGTATTTTCGGGAGACTTCTGAGAACGAATCGTGAACCACAAAATTGATTACTATTATTAGCTTTGTAAAAATTATCACCTTGGGTTTCTTCATTTTAAACACATGACCATTTATTATAATTTGCAAGAACTTTAATTATTATTGATTTGTATTATTTTA
The DNA here is from genome assembly GCA_031308135.1 of Acheta domesticus. Taxonomy (NCBI): domain Eukaryota; kingdom Metazoa; phylum Arthropoda; class Insecta; order Orthoptera; family Gryllidae; genus Acheta; species Acheta domesticus. The sequence goes on along the minus strand of JAHLJT010008446.1, from coordinate 126,889,451 downwards.
TTCTAATAACTTTATTTTTGAATCTTTTTGTAGGAATATTTATAATGCCAGGGATTGCCGTTCGTGGAAAAGTAATTAATATCTCATTTCTAGGGGTACAATTAATCCATAATAGGAGCCATACTTATGATTTCCACAATCTGAAGTGTACAAATGAAGGCATCCAAACAAGATATTAACAAAAGAACTTTCTTGTGAGAATTATTAGCTTTCATTCATGTTGTGTTGCATAAGCAAGGACATTCTTTCTTTCACTCTCCATTCTTTGATGATCCCCTCCCAAAGTTTTGAATGTCTCTCTCTGGAGAAATTTGCCAATTTGCTCCCTGACCCAGGTATTGCTTTAATCGTTGTTTTTCAACATATTACCATGTTCAAAGAAAAATCATTAATCACTAAAATGATAAAAGGAATGATGAAATTAGGAATGTTACATGTAATGTGAATAATGCTGAAATGTTGGCATTTTGAGAGATGAAAATTAAAAGTATGGTTAAAAAGTTCTTGAAAAGGCAGCAGAAATACTTATTCTTCTGCAGTTCTTCAACTGGTTATACTGCCTGCTGAACCAACTGTTTTTACCAATCTTGGAATCGTCATCAAATTAACTCTTCACTTATTTCATTACTTGTGAATTTTTTAATGGATGCATTTTAATTATTATTCCAAAATTTGCAAAGTATCTTGAGTTGGAATATTTCATGGATATGATATAAGTAGTATAGAAATTAATACATCTATCAGTCACATGCGTCTTTAACCCCTGTTAACATGCAACCCTTCAGGTTTATTAATGTCACTAGTACCTACTGATGTAACTAGGGTTGTTAAGAAATTTAACATCCTTAGCAAGGTAAACAAACAACAACCGATTCATCACATGCCAACTTTATTGAGAAAAAACAACTTGGCAATTCACAAGAAAATCAACAATGAAATTTCCTGGAATTTTGTGACTTTTTTGTACCACATTTCAACTGTGATCCAGTGTAAGATATCATTTACAGTATTTCTTTGTTCTGTTTTTGTAAATAAGGACTAGATTCACCTATCTTGAAAAAATAATAAACTTCTTATAATTTAGCTATTTGGCTGTCCAGGAGACACCGTGTCCTAGACAGAGGTGTGAACATTTTGGCTGCCGTTCTGTGACCTTACTCAGCATGAAATGTCAATTGCATCACATTTCATGAGTTATCATGTATACTGTGTTCTGCGACCTTCCTCAGGACGAAATGTAATACAATTGGCATTTCACCCTGAGGATGGTCACAGAATGGCAGCTGAAACGTTGCCACCAGTGCCTAGGACACAGTGTCTCCTGGATAGCCAAGTAGCTACGGCTCCACTCGCAGAAGGCTACACTCTCTCTTTTTATAATTTTGCCTGCTTTAGATTTAATGTGATAGGAATGCCAAGTGTACTGCAGTTGCTATGATTACGTTTGTATACATCACGGTACTGTGAATATCCCTCAGTTTTTGTTTGTTACGAACTTCAGACCTCTGACAAATTGTCCCATTAATTTTTCTATCTTCAATTCATTTTCTCTTTCTGATTGCTGCACTCAAAGTAATTTCATCTTGTTTGTATTCTTCAGGCAATGCACCTGAAAAGTATATTTGCTGAATATTTCAGTGTCCCAAAATACTCTTGTGGTACGCACTAAAACTAAGGATGCTTACTGAACTCGTAGTTTCAGATTTCCATCAAAGGAATTATGGTTTTATGGATATCACGATAAAAAGATTGTTAACCAATTTTTGCCCAACATGCAAGTAATTGCCCACGACTTTAATACCTTAGTATTAAATTTTCAGGGAATAAGAATAAATTAATATGGTAAATTTTACTCACTTACATGTGTTATTTTTTATCAATCTTGAAACATAAAATTAAATTGAACACTCATATTAAATAAAATTAAACATTTGCATAAAATTTAGAAATTTATGGCAATGAGTTGTACTATGTATCACAACCAGATGCTGAACCCTTCATTATTCACTTGAACAAAATAGTTGCAACTAAAACTTCTCTCTGTAGGATGTTAACCTTTTCACATTCATGAATACATTTGCTGTTATATATAAATATTACAAGTTCTGCAGTTATATCAAATATCATTGGTGTAAATCACGTGAATCGTGTCTCATCAATGTATGTTCTTATATCACAGTCTGGAAATATGCAGAGGGGATGACAGGGTAGATCAGATGCAAAAGTTGTTTTTGTTGTATGCATAGTAATTTGAATTTTCACATTAGCAGACATCCTAAATATTATATTGGCTGCTATTGAAAAGTATTATTGTTTGCCACAGGGATGAAGCCTAAAGAAAGTTGCAATAGCAAATGAAAAAAGTTTTTTTTCTGTCTTGCTTTTCAAAATGTAAGGTATTGTAATGTGCAAAAATTACTAAATTTTTCACTGAATTTCCTAATGAAACCGTCAGCTATATATCTATTGATTCAGTGTTCCTGACTCCATTCCTCATTCCTTTATGAGAACAGTGTTCGATCAGATATCCACTGCATCAATTATTTTAGACAGTATTCAGCTTAAGAGTGACCATGACGAAATGTCCACATTCGAACTTGGGCGATTAATCATGCATAACCTTAAATACTCCCTCTCCCAAAAGAGGCTTGCTTTGTGTTTGCAGAGAAGAGGGATAATTAAAGAGGGCAGCTCGTGTCATTCAACATTTGATAACTTAAGAACCAATGCAACACATAGCAAAAATTATTTTCAATGTTGAAGGTCTGTGTGCTTCACTATAACTTGAAAGAATTGAAAACAGTACTTTGAAGATAATTTGACTTTTCTACTTTTGAAAATTCATGAATGTATGGAAGTGCTGATGAAACTTTTTATTATTGTAATCGTCAAAATATATACCTTGCTTGTTTCCATTTTTTTTGTTCATAGTATTGTAGAATATAAAGTATAAATTCTGATGTATTTTGTTTTTGTTCGTTTTTTTGCAGGACACTGATGATGTGCCCATGGTGCTAGTGGGCAACAAATGTGATTTAGAAGACGAACGTGTTGTTGGGAAGGATCAAGGTGTAAACCTTGCTCGACAATTTAATTGCGCCTTCATGGAGACCTCAGCCAAAGCAAAAATAAATGTAAATGATGTAAGTTCGGGTTTGTTATTTATTATTATTATTATTATTATTATTATCATTATTATTATTTCATAGAATTTATTGTTTCCATGTTAATAACACTGGTTTACAAAAAAGAGTGGGGGGAAGAAAATTTTTTCTTCCAAAGACCAAAACTTGCTATTTCTGGAAAATTCGCCTTTGAATCCAGATCTAACTGCAAAATTTCTATCTCAGACTCAGTTTTCATGTGTTTTCAGATTCATGTTCTTGCTAACACTTGTATGTTCCTATGTATTGCATGTATCTCACAAAAAGACTTGCTCTTGCAAAGAGAAATCCAAACAGAAACTTCCAAAATTACAACATAAGAGTGAAGAAACATACCTAAAAATATTTACTTTCCAATTTCCTGCATTACTCTGTTGCAGACTCTTCGTAAGGTTCAGCAGTAGTTGAACATTTTTCAAATACTCAAATTGTCTTGATAAAGATTTTCTAGTATATAAATATTGTGGTGGAACCGTTTGTATGATTTGTTTTTGACACCATCCAGATATCTGGGTAGAAGCCCAAATGATCATTCAAGAAATGTAATTTAAGTGACATGTTATATCCCAATGCAGTGGTATGATATCAGTAGTTCATGTATGAAATTGTGATAGTTCTCTGCCTTATAGTTGGATAAAAAGATCTTGCTGATACATGTGAAACACTGCTATGCCATCAGTTCAAAATCCCTCAACAAATCAGCTACATGTTCATCAGCCATTAATTTTCAAATTTTTGGTTCCCTGGAGTCAATTATTCTTTCACATTAAAGAAAATTTTACAAAAAAAAACAGTGTGGAGATCATTAAAAACACACTCTTTCCACTGGAAAGAAGATTCCATCCTTTTCATCGCAAAGTATACACTTTGCTTCCACAAATTTAAATCATTCAGATCTTCCTTGGGCCAGAAAGTGTGGCATATTTGATTCACAAGAGTCTTGAAATGTTGGGTGAGCACGGATATCTCCTTCTGTCTTCTACATTTAATCACAGTCTGTTGTGTGATCTGTTCTTTTCATGGGAACTGCAAAAGGCATTTGACATGATAATTTTAACTAGCTTGTCAGTAATGTAACTCACATTAATCAGCCTAAGGTAGGGATCTATTTCTTATCTTGATTGCCAACCTTACATCCGAAATAACATTTCGTTACTAGAGAATTACATTTTCATTTTTGTACTTTGCAGAGTTCTTTTCCCCCAGATATCCCAAAAAGAATTTGTGCCAATTACACAATTATGAGGCTTGTATTCTCGTTTTCCTGAAGGTATATTTTTGATCTGAAGGTCATGTATGGGAAGTCCTTGAATATATTTAGAATGTTATTTAATGTTTACTTCTGCATAATAATTAAATTTAACCACAGCAGAATAACCAATATGCAGCATTTTGAAGGATTGCAATAGATAGAGGGTAACATCTCACAAGAAAACTGAACTCGATTGGCAAAAACTTAATCCATTTTCATATTCAGCAACTTTGCTAACAACACTGATCATATGTGACAAAAATGCTATTGACCAGTATAGTAGACATTACCTCTGAAATTTGTGTGATATTTTAACTGTCATTGTATCACTACCTCTCTTATTACTTTCTAACCTCTCCATCCCATTTCCTTCTTCCCTCTCTCATCTTCTTTTTCTGATCTTTTCATACGCTTCTCTAATTTTCATTTCTCATTTGTTTTCAGTTTTATTTTCATAATGTTGGTCCAAATTTTGCAAGGAAGTTTGAGCTATAATCATTCAATGCATTATTTTGACTTTCTTTCTGTTTGTGATGAATTGATTAGATTCAGGAAGCCTTTAAAAATGTATCACTCGATAACTTCTGGGAGGGGGCGTCTGTAACCCTATTGTAAAATCCTGATGGAGTAGAGATTGGGTGTTAACAATGAGTGTTTACTGGGCAGGGTCAGATACATCAAATGCACAGAGGTCTAACTAGAAACTGCAATCTGCAATGTTGTGTGGTTTGGTTTGTGTTTTTTCCCACAGAATGAGAGTTACGAAAGTAGTAAATTTTTCAATTAATTATTTATCATTTTCACAAGCACATTATTCAATTAAAAGTTTATAATTTTCCCAAAATCATGATTAAATATGCAGACTGCATACTTTAAGACTGAAAGTGCACCAGTAATATACTACGATTTTTGTAGGAAGAGCTCTCAAGATAACTCAAATCCCATCTTCGCGATGGAATATGTCACGGCATTTCGTATCATTCACAGTCGTTCCGCTAGAATTCGCACGATCGCGACCGTATGAAGCAGTGCTTGCGATCATGCGACTTCTACCGGCAAGACCGAGAAAAGACGCGAAATGCCGTGACATATTCCATCGCGAAGATGGGATTTGAGTTATCTTGAGAGCTCTTCCTACAAAAATCGCAGTATAATCATAATTCTCAGGTCACTTAATATAAACAGAGGTAGGTGGTGATAGAGCGATTGGTACGGGGTGCTGGAGAGGGATATATCCCCCTCTTCAAAAACCCATGTAAGTGCAGAAAAGTATTTTTTTCATTATTTAATTTGTTACACTAATTATAACAACGCAATATCTTGTTTGTAAATTCATAAATATTTTAGATTTCCACAAGAAAACATCTTGGGGAATTATTTTGATTCGATTTTGTGACATTTAAATTAGTTGGCCTTAAAAATCTTTCATGTAGAAATGGGGATTTGATAAATGAAATACAAAACAAAGGTAATTCTATTAATCAAGCGTGAATTTGTTTTTAGTATTAATTAAATGTAATGGAGAGAATAATGGCTGCAAACAAAAAAGAATAATCATTTGCGGAAGTACTTAGATATGATATTGTAAATGAATAACTTTTTCACAGAAGTCAGTCCAGGTATTTTCAAAGTTACTTTCTTCACCTTAAATTGATATCTTCATGTACTTCCAGGGCATATTGCTTTTTGGCACTGATCTATTGAACTGTAGTAATCTTCACTTTCACATTTTAATGTCTTAAGTCTTTAATCCTCTTACTTACCAAGTATTAAACGAAAGGCAGTTCAAAAATTTCCAACTTTCTACCACACATTGGAAAAGAACACTAGTATACTCGAGCTTTTATGTTAAGTGGTTAAGTAACACTGAAAGTCAATTTACTGTTTTTTACCTTTTCCAGATATTTTATGATTTAGTAAGACAAATTAATAAGAAATCTCCAGAAAAGAAACCAAAGCCAAGAAAGAAGGCTATTTGTGTTCTTCTGTAAGAATGCAGGAACAGACCAGATAATGTGTGTCAACCCAAACTGTGTATAACTCAATGCCTGACCTGATACAAAGCATTTGAAGCAGTTCCCAGTTTGTAATTTTGGAAAATGTTAATTTGGTGGTGAAGTCTCGGATGTTATGGTACAAGACTTTGGACGGATATTTCCTTCCATTGCTCACAAGTGCACAAGATCTTTGTCCCACTGTCTCTTCGGACTATCCAGTATCCAAATGATGGACAAAAATGTCTACAGAGGCCTATCAAGAGAGAAAGTTTCGCAGTTCCTACTGCAGTCATCATATCATCTCTGCCTTGAGCTCCAGGATACATCTGTCTTGACAGGAATAGAGGTCATAACCTAAAAAGTAAAAAAATTAATCAGAGTAATGAAAGGTTGTAGTGAAACTACATTCTCTTTTTCATTCGGTGGCCTTAATACTTTATGTACAATATACTATAGTTCATCCTTTGTAAATCCTTTAGTCTTTGTGAAAAGATCAAAGCTCGATGGCAGAATACCTGCTTCTGTAAATGGCAGTGCTTAAGACTTGATTGAAATATGTATCTATTTATCCTTGTACACCTGTCCTCCATCTTCTGGTAAATGTTTTGAAAATTAATGTATAGTATGTGGGTGTCAGGATTGTAAATTTGTGAAGGAATTGTTTGACCATGAAAGTCAAGGAGATAAGTTTTGATTTCCTGTGTGAGGATAGAAATAACTATGTGGCCGTGTGTTATATACCTTATGAAAAACCTTATAAAGGCATTGAACCTCAGTGTCTCAAAGAGTGTCAGATAAAAGAATTTTCTTTATCTGTTCTGATAACAAAACTTGTTTTCAGTGTATACAATATGTAATTCTTATTTTCATTTGTTAAGTCAGATGGATGTATTTTGAAATGTTGCTTGTTAGCTATATTGTAAATTATTTGTGATCTTTATTATTATTATAATTATTATTATTATTTTCTATCAAGAATTCATAAGCCAATGATTTGTCTACACTGTCTTTCTTATAAATCTTGGTTCCACAGGCTCTTTTCTGTGGGCATGCATGTAAATGAATGAATGGGTGGGTATGTGTTACAGGGTGGAAAGGTGCACAGAAATATGTACATGTGCAAATGCACATTGTTAGGCTAGACAGATTAGATTACCTTTTTATGGCCACTGATAATGTGAGCATCTTAGCAGTTGCATGCATGTGTGTGTGTGTGCGTGTGTGAAAGTGTGTCAATCGTTATTTTAATTTCTTTCTTTCAGATTTGCTCTAGAGAAAATAATATTGTTGCTTTCACTGTATGTGTTATATATTTTGTGTTCAGTTTTTAATTTTGGATAACAAATTTTAAAGATTATTGTATCATTCATTAATTGGGGTACTCTGGTATTTTTGAAATGAACCATTTTGTTAAAATCTTCATTGACATATAGGTACTACAAACAATCCATTCACCGTGGTTTCACGTATCCAAATACTTCCACTAACAGTGAGTGAGGGAATTGTATGTTCCATAATTTTTTGAAGAATGATACATTTGTTTTACAACTCCATGGAAACACTTTTCTAAGATAAAAATTCATCAGAAATATTCAGTGTCAGTGTTCAGTTTTGTTATATTACCATTGATAGTTGTCATCAGAGATATATTTATTTGTGTGATCCATTCTGTATCTGAAATTTATGTGTGTGTGTATATTATATATGTACACACACATACATGCATACACGTACATACATATTATATATATATATATATTGGGCAAGTGAAAATTGTCATGGCTAAAGACTCCAGGATGTAAATGAAGCTTCCAAGTGTTACCATTTAGTGACAGCATGAGAGATTGATACGAGACTTTTCCCAAAAAATCTTATAAGTGAATGCTGTTGATTTGTTGGGAATCAGAAAAAGAACAAAGCATCACCATAGCAGTGTTGATAATAAAAGCAGAAGCCCACAGTTATCAACCATAAAGTAATTGTTTATTGTAATTGCTTTGTTGAAGTGATAATAAATAATTTTTCTGTATATTTTCACAGTCCCTGTCGTCCATCTCTTAACCTTTACAATCACCCTGCCCCATTTATATGTATTAATGTTTATTCTTATAAGAATTATATTTTCATGATGCAGTGGATGATTGGAAAGAGACATGTATTTACTTACATTATTTGAGCCATTTAGTATATGAAGAAAGATTCAAGATAATGTTGATTGCCAAACAACGTGCTCTTGAGGGAACAAACTTTATTACAAACTGAAGTTACCATTTTATTTGTGAAATTTATTATTAATATTCTTGTGTACCATTCAATTTTTCACTTTATCCAGTTCAAATGTAACAATTAAGTCCTGAAATGAATGTAGCTATAATAAACATGAAAAGCTAAATTCATCTCTACATGTATGTATTCATTAAACAAGTAAATCTCTTGGATGAAAATATGAGGTTTATGTTTGAAAGACAAACTTAAAGTGCTTAAATGCAAGTTGAACTCTCTTAAAAGGTATAAACTATTTTCTGAAATTTATAGGTTGTTAAATATTTTGCCATTTTGTTTTAGATTGTGGTAATATCAAATAATCCTTTGAAGTATTAAATATCAAGAAATTAAAAATGTATACAAAATGAAATTTGAAGGGGGGAATCTTTTAAAATGTGTTCTACTTGGCACCCCAGTATCTTGGACCTGTTCAGTGTGTAGATCAAGTGCCATCAATTTAAATTGATTGTGGGCATTGTTTTGAATGATTTCATTGCAAGCCCATGTATTATCCCAATGGCATGAGAATGACACTGTGATAAACTGTTTGGGAAAGTAAATGTCCCCAAATAATGGATGATTGATTGTTACTTGTGCTGTGTAAGGTGAATAATTTCTGATTGATGTGGTAAAATTGTTATTAGGTGAATTGCAATTGCTCTTATTGTTAGATCCAGAAATGCAAATAAAGGCAATTTGCTGATGTTGCTACATAACAGTAACAATATTACTCATTTTAGTTGATCATAAATTTGTGTTACATTACCCAAAAATGTAATTATTACCCTTGAGCATTATAGTTTGGATTGTCATGTGCATGAGAAAATTTACAGCCTATAGAAAGGAACATACATATTTGTGAAAGACCATACATTTTTATTCCCTTGGCGGGCTTCAGTTGAATAAGATGAAAAATCCTCCCAAGTTGAAACATGAAATACTCCACATTATATATTTCTTGACCCTCTGACACATCCAATAGCCAGGTTTTGATTTTTCATTTTCCCCAAGAAACTTATTTGTTATGATCAAAAATGTATTTATAGAATAATATTTTTAAAGTTGTTTATTTTTTATTTGGAAAAATCTCAATAGATTGCTTAGAGGGGATGAAAAATTTCTCATATATAGATCTGTATGTAAGTTCAGAATTTTCTTGACTATCAAACTGTAAATGTGCCATGCTGGGAAAAAAATGTTTGCTTTCAAAAAAGCTTTTGATAAGTTTCATATAATGCAACAACAACAATTCTCCAATGTGGGTTCTCATGCAATTCTTTTTACAATATGCATGATAACCTATTACACCAAATTCATTATAGATGTTTTTTACTTTGCATTATTTACCCACATATTATAATGATTCAAATTTCAGGTGTAGAATGGATGAATTCATTGTGCTTGTTGCAAAATCCCAGGATTTTCTCTGCATGATTTTTTTTAAGTGCATGTGCTAAAATTTATTTTGATTAGTATACTGTGTTGCTAGGATGCAGTAGCACTTGTAAATTATAATTTTTGTATGTGTAGAATTCAGTGGCCTGTCTTGACTTATTCCTGTGTGGCGGTAATTTTTTTTATATTGGTCCCAGCATTTTTAAACATTCATTGCAAGAAATTGTTCATAAAATGATGGCACAGCCCGACCCCCTCCTTTCTTGCATAAGGGGTCGTCCATAAATTTCGTAGAGTGAGAGGGAGTTTGAGGCTGAGTTATGTGGGGGTAGGGGGTGTTAGTTTAGTGTTACGTAACATTCATTTATTTTTCAACATCTGGTGAAACAAATACTTTTTTCTGACTTATGCCAAAACATTAAATTATTAATAAATTAATTAATTTTTAAAAACAAATTAGTTTTGTGTAATTTGTTATAATAAGTGGTATCTTTTTATTGAAACTGTAAGATAATATTCAAAATCAATAGCATATTCTAGAAACCAATTAAATTGGTGCAGTAGATTGTCACTCTAATGTTATCCATGACGATGTGCACGGCTTCTAAGATATTTTCACATCTATGCATCCTTCACACAACACGTGTTCCCAATCTTATTGTTGGGTGTAGTCATCATCGCCAACTAATTCTGATTTTTATTATTATTATTATCAATTTTAAAATATAACACACAATTAATAGGATAATATTGCCACATCTTTGTTTCTTTAAAGTTTTACTTTGTTGGATCAATTTTCACAATTATTATTTTGACAATTTAATCCACCACAAAAGTATTGTGTTTCTTCAAATTATTGAAGTCACTGCTTCCATAATTTGAAAGATTTTATTATTTTTTTTATAGCAAGAAAAAATGGCAATGTTACCTCTCAGGGTTCAAACCTTGCCACCAATCATTTCCAAATGTCTGGCAATGTTTAAACGTGTGAGTGTTGGGGAGGAAACAGAAACACAAATATGCAACAGAACAAATTTTATGATTAGTCTTTGGTTTTCAGCTGTTTAAATACACTAAACAGAGAGAAATACTGCTTTGAGAACCTAAGTTTTATTAACTGTTTTAACTTGTGATAAAATGCGATACGGAAAAGTGATTTCCCCTTTTTATATTTGGTCGGGAAACTCAGCAACAATATCGTATTTTGGCCAAACAGACTCATCCATGTCATTTAAAATGATTTTCTAATTCCATACAGTTCAGTAGCTTTTTCGTACTTAATTTTCCACTATTTAAATTTTCCATTGCTTGGTGCATTTTAACTATGTCAAAGGTTTGTAAACCTTAGATATTGCATTTTTTATTTGTCTACGTGGCATTCTCTCGAGAAACAAGACCACAGTATAACCAGTATGTTCACTCGCGGCAAATTCCATTGAAGTTTTTTCGATCACGTGGCGTCCGCCATGTTCTTGGTATAACACCCAGTGCGCGAAATACATAATTACTCCATTTAAAATGATTTTCTTACATTTATTTAATTCACTAGTTCAATTCATTTTATTATTCTATCCATTTTATTCAAATTCCACGTCCTCTGAAACACATTAAACACATACACTCAGTTCTCATATCACACAGTGTATGATGTCCGAATGTATCTGCTGAAATTCTATTGGCTGACAACCAGACAACCAAGAAATCTGGCCGAGGCTCTACCCAGCGCAAAACTAGATTTTGGAGCAAGTGAACATACTGGTTATACTGTGACAAGACAAAGTAAATTAAATAACGCGGTACCCGCAGCTCTATGCTCTTTCCCTATGCTGAAAATGGATCCTACTGACAGCTGTATCATCACTAGCGCTCCAAGTGGCCAGTAAGCTGGTCACGCCCTCGTATCATAGATTATGTACGCTAGTTGGAGCATTTGACGTAATTATATTATTTTGACAACCTAATTCACATTCTAGTCCAATTTTATCACTTGCTGTTATTAATGAAAGCTTAAAAGAATAAAAACCTAAGAACAACATTTCATATCCTGTAGGGATTCTTCCAAGGTCCGCAGAGCGAGATCTGACACTTGACGTTTCAGAAAGGATTTCTTTATATTTTGTGGTTTTACATATCCCAGAAAGTGGAAATTGTATGAACATTTTTCTTTTCATCTGAACAGTTATGTACAGTTGTACAAATAAACAAGCGAGGATGTATATACAATTACATGAAACACACACAGAAAGGAATATAGATTTCAGATACGTTTATTATCATTTTTTTTATTTTTTTAATAGATTACATCAGTGTCATAACTAGAGACCGGATTTTTATGTAATTACATTTTTTTTTGTCTTTCTACTTACCATTCTCAAAATTGTAATCTTGGCGAATCATAGCCCTCCTACCACAATATCGAATTTGTTTTGTTACATATTTTTACATATTTAGTACTATATTACATATTTTGCTCTTTTCACAATATATTTTCTTATTTTATCAATTTTCTTCTATTTAATTCCATATTTTTGATGAAAAGATATATTTTTTTAAATGTCAGCATTTTCCCTACATTATTGGGGATATCTGGGTGTCCAAATCATCATTGACACCGTGTTTTGTGATCTGTAACCTTAATTTCGGAGAAAAATTTGCGATCACTGACATGTAACACATCGATGAAGATGCTACAGTGTACTGTTTGTTACTAGTATGTTTGCTGGTCGTAGATCTCGCCAGTTTGTTTGGTGGCTTCTATTGCGATTAGTCCGGCTGCTAAACTACGGTCCTGGATTACAATAGATGAAGCTTTTTCTACTGACGAGAAAGTTGTATGATGTGAAGTGAGCAGTTTTTATAAATCTAATTTCATATTACGTAAATGTATCTTATTATTAGCGTATTTTAATATTACATATTATATCCGATTTTACATAATTATTACATATTCTTACTATTTTCATTACATATTTTGACGTTTTATACTACATATTTTTCCGGTCTCTAGTCATAACAGTGCCATTACATCAGTATTACTCGTTCACTTTACATTTGCAGACGGAGCGCTGCGATCTATTTACATGAGGTCACCGCTGACTGAATGACAAACGCGCGTCTGCAGTATATACTGACCGTTTAATATGATATAGATGGCGGTGAGCAGCACACAAAACCCCGGCTGGGCAAGAACATAACTATTAAGCAGTAGATAAGGTCAAAGAAGAAATAAAAATATTGTACGTGAATGTTGTGAATAGCGTGTGGTGTGATCTATTTTATTGTAGATATCCTTAATCATTTAAGGGCGCGACTCCAGCTCACTGTCAGAGAAGCATAATTCGTCAGCTGTGTCCTTCGGAGACAGCTGATTGGTCAGATGCTGATTGACATCGAGACCATTCGTGTATTCTCGGTTGTGTGTTCGGGCTTTCACTTTCAAAACAACATTAGTTCCTAATTCTGCCGTGTGCAAATGTAAAGTGAACGAGTAATAGAAGGATTTGCTAGTTTATTTGAAGGGCTTAGTGTAAGAAGGTGTTAACTGCCCAAAAGAGATATTTGAAGTTCTGTAAACTTGCCTGGAACATTTTTTAATATTATTGGAAATGATTTTTATTTTTTATATTTTTCTTTCCTTGGACTAAACTATTTGGTATACCATCCACCTCTTATCTTTAATATAACTACAAAATATTCACATCTTTTTTGGAAGAAGGTGTCAACTCACAGAGTTGAGACCTGTTGCCAGTAAGGAGACGTAAAGAAACACACTGTAGGAAGGTGTTAACTCTACTCTGGGAATATTTTCTGATAGAAAGTAATCTGAAAATGGTGCTTATTTAAAAAATAAAGAGCTTAGTGCATGAAGACGTTAACTCAATTTTTAGTTTTGCCACCAAAACTACTTTTCTAAGAGTTTCCTATTAGCTGCTTTGCTACTTTTGATGAAAATCGCAATAGGTCATAAAAAAATAAGTAATTTCTAGTAATATAAAAAAGTTCCATCTAATTATACCAAATCAAATACCCCCTTTGGCCATTTTTTAAGTTTAGACCTTCTTGCACTAAGCCCTTTAAATATTACAATATGCATTACTCATTTGAATGAACAAGAAAATTTATTTTCTAATGAAATTAGCACTAATGTGAAATATCATGCAACAATATTATGTGCTTATTTTTTCTCACAATATTACAACTCCTCTCACTTGAATTCTTCGGTAGAAATAAAAGAACACCTTCCATTCAAAACTTTATTCAAACTACTAATTAACATAAAATTTAATCTCCCCTCTCCAGGAACTGGTATAATCCCCGGAAAACTGGAGGGATGAATTTAATTTGTTTGAAGATATCGTCATATTCTTTTACGATCGCGTGCAGAAAGGTGCCAACTGTTGAGTAATCTGCCTGTTGTGTAGATTTGAGAGGTTTACCATGCCTCGTCCCCCGCTTTTCCTCGGTAACGTAACCCTTTGAGTACAGCTCCTGGGGTGGTGGTATCTAAAGCGAGTCATTTGTACTCTCATAGATCTTTCTATAGCATCGATGTCTGTCTTGGTCCATTTCACAACACCCATAGAGTATGTGAGTAGTGGTATAGCATAGGTGTTAATTGCTGTAGTAAGGTTTTTGAGTTGAGATGGGTCTTCAGAACTGCTTTTAGTCTACGCTCAAACTCTGCTTTCAGTTCCTCTTTTATTTTTGTGTGAGGTATAGTTAGGCTTTGCTGAATTTCAAGATATTTGTAAAATTCATTCGTGTTTATGGCTGTTATAGTCTCTTTGGTTACTGTTTCATATTCAATGTCAGTTGTGAGCGTTCCCTTTCTCACACTCTGGATCTTACATTTATCAATTCCAAGTTGTTGTTGTTGTTATTATTATTATTATTATTATTATTATTATTATTATTATTATTATTATTATTATTATTATTATTATTATTATTATTATTATTCCTCTAAATCACGACTAAGGATGTGTGTCGGTTGAATATAAAATCTACTCCAGGTTGCAACCAGC
>JAHLJT010008446.1:126806852-126874254 GCA_031308135.1 Acheta domesticus | reverse complement strand
ATTTGCAACTTTCTGGAGTAAATATAAATTTTTATCAGTTATGAAATAATATACGAAAGCTCTATCATTGAGTACACCCATCCTGATCAAACACAAATAGCAAAGACACATTGTGGAATGCGTTGAATGAATAACAAATGTATTCGAGACAAAGTTGCACAACAAGGCTTTAAAAAAAAACACCGAAGTGTAGAACCTACCATTCCAAAAATGGTATTTTTAAGTCATAAAATGCTTAAGTGTCATTGACAAAGAATTCCTCTCAAAATAATTCTGTTCTTGTGGGTGAATATTTAAGAAATATTGTAAAACTTCATGTAACTGGAACTAGAAAGTTCAATTTGTAAAGGGAAAATTTGCTTGCGACTAATACCGCAGCATATTAGCAATAAAAATACCTTCTACAATTCAAAACATAAACAGACAGAAGGGCATACTTTGAAAAACAAATGACAAATTAAGTGTTCAAGCAAGTCAGGTAATGAGATTAACATCAACAGAACTTATAATGATCAGTCAAATATTTGTACAATTACCTTGCATAAAATGAATTACCTCTCACTGCTACAAATTGATACAATCATTTTCAGGACGGATTTCAACAGACTATTTTCTCCACTTCAAATGAAAAACTAATTTTCATTAATTGACACACAAGACTGCCCAATTTGTGCAAATGGGTTCTTTGGAATAATGAACCACTCCCAACTCGAAGATTTTGTTTACACATATTACTATCTAAAACATAACAAAAATAGTAGAGCATTACAGATGCACAACTATTCTATTTACTTTCCATTGTGGCATCCAAACTAGTGCTTCTTTAGGCACAAGAGACTTTCTGTTCGTAAGCTCTTATTTCCCAATCATCATCCATTGGCTTAGCAGTGTGCCGTGTCTGGCAAAGCCTAGGCCCATATTTAATAATAACTATTATTATCATCAAAACAAACATTGTTAAAGCAGTTACTGCTGGCCAGAAAATGTGAAACATGTTGCAAATTACAGATCACTTTCTCGCTTCTGCAATTCTACGTAGCCACCAGGTTCTTCAATTTGATGACTTCGTGGTATAACAATGTAACTCTTTTCCAATTCTGTGTAATCAAGAGGAGATGTGTTATGGGGAGTCTTCGTCCACAGGGAAACAAGCCAGCGATTTCCTACACATACAAAATGCAAACATTTTGAAATGAAAACACTTCTAGGAACGAAAAAGTCTTCTAGGAACTACATACACATCGCATATACTACTTTTTATTCACACGTTCAAAATTTACTAGTCTCTTCAACGCGTATTTCCTTTTAACATACAATTACAATAATACCTGTATCACTATCCTGCCAGTAATCCTTGTATTTTGAACAGCAACAAAACACGATGTTCAGAATAAAAAGGAAGCCACCCAACACCGTACAAATTGTAATGGCAATGTAAAATGCAGTGAAATCGCCGAATTCTTTTTCGGATAGAGGAGAGCCCGTGGTATTTACTGCAGACATGATAAAACTTTTTCAACTGGGTAACAACCTCTGGTTTTTAACATTCAAATTCCAGAAACAAAGCAAAGAGATATGCAACACAGCCCCACCTTGCACCGGATTCTACTCAAACATCGGCAGACATCGGCCACGACCGCCTGGTAAGCCTGGTTACAACCACCAACATAAGCATAACATACCACGGATGCACAATTGACACTTAACCCCAAACACCTCCGCCCAACAACATTCGTGGGCGCGGCCAACGGGTGCGTTCCCAAAGGACGTAAAAGACTATGGGAACAATTTTGGCGGATTATGTGTCCTCTTTGAAAATAGTTTTTTTTCTGTCAAATAGAGACTTTCCGTGTTTTTTTTCTTTCAAATAAATTAACCCATATATGCTCAGAACTTTTTTGTCACCAAACTTAATAATATTTTATAATATGAAGTAATTGCTATAACTGACACATTTAAAAGGCACTGTGCGGAAATTTGAATTTGATAGGTGAGAAATTGTGTGTTGCGAAAACGCAACACTAGGTGATACACGAAGTCTACAAGTCCTTGTAGACTTCGTGGGGTGATATAATAATATAAAGTGATTGGATTTTTAAAACATTTTTTATTGAATGCAAACAATGTTTATGTACTTGAAATATGAAACAATTAATTAAAAATGTAATATTATATGCTTCAAACATTTTGTAACTAATATAGGTCAAATCAGTTCTTTTACAACACATCACACTCTGAAAAGAAATTATTTTAGTTTGTGGAATTCAAAGAAACATTTTTCATGTAGTGCAACTTTACATCTGTTTGCACATTTTAATAGTAGCAGATTTACATAAGGCCCGCAACAGACTATACCGAGGAATGCGTTGCG
Organism: Acheta domesticus; assembly: GCA_031308135.1. Classification (NCBI taxonomy): domain Eukaryota; kingdom Metazoa; phylum Arthropoda; class Insecta; order Orthoptera; family Gryllidae; genus Acheta; species Acheta domesticus. The sequence continues at coordinate 126,871,883 of JAHLJT010008446.1, read as the reverse complement.
AGAAATGTGCGACGAGAAATGTGGAAATAAGCCGGCGAGGCTGCGTCCACACACTATACTGCGATTTTTGTAAGAAGAGGCTCTCAAGATAACTCAAATCCCATCTTCGCGATGGAATATGTCACGGCACTTCGTATCATTCACAGTCGTTCCGCTAGATTTCTCACAATCGCGACCGTATGAAGCAGTGCTTGCGATCATGCGACTTCTACCGGCAAGACCGAGAAAAGACGCGAAATGCCGTGACATATTCCATCGCGAAGATGGGATTTGAGTTATCTTGAGAGCTCTTCCTAGAAAAATCGCAGTATACAAAGAGGTTATTCGATGTCTCGAAATGCCTTTATGTGCCACAAGCCGAGAGTGATGGCAGCAGTTTTATCTATGAAATCATCTGATCCCATTTCTTGTTTTATTAAATGCTCTTATGCAATTTTTACTCCTGATATCCTTGTTTTGTTACAAATAATCGTAAACCATTTGTTTAACGAGTTCGAATTACCAAGAGAGAAACACACTACTACATTGCATACAAATCATTATTTAATGTTAAAAAACAAGAAGTTAAGTGACGTATAAGGGAGAAGTTGTACAGCAGCAAATTTTCTTGAACTCCGTAATCTCTACCACGCTCTGGTTTACTATATTTGTTGGTTGAATAATGAATAGATAATGATAAAATAATTCATAATAAAATTCACAATTAATAAATTCATTCATAAATACCAATTAAGAAAAGTAATAAAATTAATTCAATTCTTTCAAAATACCCTTTCAAGTTTCTTGCTTCAAATTTTTATTTTTATATTACTCATTATGAGCGGATTTCACACAAATAAGAATATCTTCCATACAAGTTTTTACGTGTTCATTTCCGTTTGAAGAGAAAATTCAAGAAAACAATTAAAAAAACTGGTAGTTTATCGCATCTTTTACTGCCAAACGTTACAACCTCACTCAGTTCTTGCACTGTTTGATGTTTCCTTGCGGCAGCGAACGCCCCAATGTCGTATATCAAGTGAAAGAGTAGAAATGTGTCCGAGAAAACTCACTCGCCGACCGACTCGAGCGAGGAACTCTTCGCCTCCGCAGATGCGAACGAGGAAACTCTTTCAGGTGTGTGGGGGTCCATAAGAGTCCCTTATTTCGATTTTTCCACATTCTCGTCGCACATTTCTGGAAACAACATTCCTCGGCGTAGTCTGTTGCGGGCCTAATGCACATCTCGTCCTCTTTTCTTCTTAAAATATAGTAGCCAACATTGTCAAACCTAGTACCAATTGTATTGAATTGATGCCTTATTTTACGTGGCGAGACTCAGGCCATGAGGCCTGCTCTTCCGTCTGACCACGCAAATTTCTACGCTACGCTCCTTTCACCGACTAGCGGAAAGAAGGTATTACTGAGGCCGACGAAACAGGCGATTTGAATTTAGCTCAGAGGCGTCATTTAGGCTTGAGGATCTTTTACATGCAAGTAAATCTACTAACATGGGGACAGCCGGCTTTACTTCCCCTCCGAAGGAAGGCGTGCGAAGAATTTTTTCGCCCCTAAAAATCCACGGCTTCGATCGGGTTTGAACCCGCGAACTTGGGTATAGCAGTCCGTTACGCTAACCGCGACACCACCGCCGCCGCAAAACCAAGAGAAATTCTACTTGCAACTGTTGTCTTTACAGGGCCCGTCTTGTTTCTTGGTTGGCCAAATCGTTGAATCAATTCCATAGCTACTTTCCTTCTGAATTCCAATAAATCAAGGGCCGTAGTATTAGTTTTGTCAGCAGACCTCCTGTGCAAAATACAGGCGTTTTGTATGCTTACATCGAGCACCCAGAGAAAGATTGGCCACCACCACCTTTTAGATCGAATATTGGACCTGTAAGTAGAGACGTTCTGATCCATGCGGTCAGTACCTCCCATGTTGGCGTTGTACGCTCTGACGATATCTGGCTGAGTTATGCGTATCTTTTTTTTTTCCAAAGCTGAGTAACGAGAGGTTACTGGAACAGGTTCCACACCAAAGCAATTGGACACCAGTGTAACGATGGAATTGTCATTCCATCTGCATAAAAATTTGGGTAGTGCTTTGTCCATGCACATATCAGATGTTCCGCGGGGTTTCCCTTTCATTTCAGTGACATCGGTCAAGAGAACATCGTTCCAGACGATTTTTTCTAATTGTTCCTGTTAACCCTAAACCTAGTCCAGTAAAACAGTCAACGACTTTAAAGGAAATGAAATACTTGTCAGCAAAAATGTGATGTGGTAGGTATTCATTCCTAGAACGAGGAAGTTTTTAAACAAACTGTAATTGTACGGCACCACCAAGACCATAATCAGATTTGTAAATGTTCTGCTTCCCTTTGGCTCCTTGATAAATTTCAAAATCGATTATATCCTAATCTGAAATTCATGCACCACGCCTTGTAGCCAAACCGAATAGGTTTGCCCTTGATATATTGTTTTAGGCTGTGGCGACCGTAATGTGGGATCATCGCTTCATCAATAGCGATCTGTTGTTCCCAAACTATAATTCCAAAAAGCATCTTTCAAAAATTCCAGATAAGGTCACAATTTCGACAATCTGTCACTTTGGTCGAGAGACTGTCATTGAAATGCAAAAATCTCATTATTTCCTCAAATCTAGTTCGTCTCATGGCATTAGTTATTGCACTAGTATTTGTATCAGGTGATTCTTCCCAATACATCCGACGCCTAGGGAGGACATAGTAACCACTGACTAAAATAATTCCCAAAAAGGTTTTCAGCTCTTCCGCAGATAATTGGAAGTGAGATTTACCTTTCTGTACTGCGTATATAACAAATATATATCAAATATAGCGTATATATATCAAATCATCAGAGAAAAATAACTCAACTCTAAGGGACTAAAAGGACGATCACAAAACTGTGGATCCCAAAAAACATAGTTTTTACAATCCATTATATTTTTCATGACATTTTCCTTAGGTAAATCACTTTTTGTCCAATCTCTTGAATATCTTTTGTTTAGCTTAGTATATTCTAAAATATTTTGCTGTATTTCTGCAGACGCTGTATTTTTATCTATATCAGTACTAGACTCTATCTCATCACATATTCGGAAAATCTCTTCCTCCGCTTGCAAAAAAGTTCCGCGTTTGCAGACAACTGATGCGAATTCAGGTTGTCAAAGGTTTCACCATTTTCTTCGTCTCCACTATTCTCATCCGTATCCTCACGTACATCTGGCGGTGCCATCTAAACATTAGCACAATGAGAAGCAGTCAGTATTTCTGACTCATTTTCCTCCAATCTTTGTAAATATTCTAGTATCTCTTTTGTCGAAAGTATCCTAAACAAAGAAAACAAATGTATCCAATGTGTAATTGATATCCCGTATTGAATTTATATCGTATATGCTTAGTGTTGCGCAGGGGCGGTTCTTTATAAGGTTCACAGGTTCACGCAACACCCAAAAAATTGAGAGAAAATATAATATACACTTCGTTATTACAATATCATTAATAGTATGACTTTTTTCTGCTTCTTTGTACAATTTTATACCAGTATTACATTGACGAACCGATGTGTCTACATGGCTGTTCACGTTCTCGAAACACCTTGCTCAGACCTCGTTTCATACGGATCATTGGGTACCACGTGACTTCGCTTCTGTGTTATCATAGGGCGCTTTCATCGTATCATGTTCACACTTACGCTGTGAACTCCGCTTGGCGCAGTACTCGGGCATCACGCCATCCTACTCGAGACGAAGTCTCCGGCACGCTGTCAGTAAAATAGTGTCCTCGATACGTTACTCCGAAACACAAGTTTTGCTTCTGATGTTGATGGTGAAGGATGTCTTAAAATCAGTGTAAAAATGTGTTTTACATCTCGGGTTCAAATAGTAGTTTTGGTGTCTGTGCATCCTCGTATTAAATTATTTCTCTAAAATGAACAAAGTTGTTAATCTTATTGGAAAAAAGTTTAGCTACGATGATATTCTTGAAGTCACGAATGAATTTTTTCCCTCAAGAGAATGTGCGCAGATAAATCTGTTTCCCCACACGTCATATACAGTTTTTAAATGTTTTTTGACAAAATAATTAAAAAAATAAAATAAAATGATCACTTGGTCCGGATCAGCCTGTTCTGAAAATTGAAACAACTCTGAAATCAGCAAAACGAGAGTTTCGTCAACGATTCAGCCCTAATATTTATTCGACATATAAGCTGAGCGATCAATTTCAACAATGAAGTGTATAAAAACATTTCTTAGGAATATAATGACAACCGAGCGATTGTGCGCCCAAACAATGCTATCAATAGAGAAGCAACTTATCCGTGAAACCAGTAACTTCAAGTGATGGAGAAATTTGTGCATCGGCAATTGGATTTTAATTCAAGTAGACAAGGTAAGTTTATAATTACCACATTTCTCGGTAGATTGGTCAAATTAATGATAAATGTTTCGTTCTGATTGTTGCTTAATGAAACTTGTAATATTGAGGCTACGTATAGAAGCGTAAGGGTCAAAATTAGTATACTATATATATATATATATATATATATTATATACAGGTTGTCCAGAAGCTCCCGTTACAAAAAATACCACAAATTCTGTGTTGCCAGACATGAAGAATGGCAGGTCCAGTTTTTCCGAAAAAAATTTTGTCTTTGAGAAAATTGAGTTTGAAAATCACTTCCGGGGCTCGAAATTCAAACCGGCCGCAACGACACCAGATAGCGGCGTCACCTTCTGCGCGGAACATTTCCTCGTTTCTCCGCGTAAACGGTGAAACAGTCGAGTAATATTCTGGAAAGCATCGCGTTGCTTACATCAGAATACTTAATAGTATCAAGTATGTGCAGATTCTATTCAACAAAAATATTTTAAATGCACCTACAGAATATCGAGTTTTGTTCAAAATGATAGCCACGGTACACGGCGGCGTAAACATAAATGATGAACACGTGTATCCAACATTTATGAAAAATATTGAATCTCCTTGAATGCTCGAATTGTTATTTTTATCACAAAAAGAAGCATTTAGGAGATAAATTATTCGTTAATGAAAATACTGAGTTTATTGATTATCTTTGGAATTTGAATTGATTCTCCCGGCTATCATTTTCTGAATTCTCAAACTAACAATAGCCAGCATTTAACTTCTTAATAAACGACTGCACGGTTTATCTAAGATGTAGCCCTAATTGATGGATATCAATATTTCCCCCCTCAAAAATATTGCATCTTTCCTAAATAAAGTATCTGTTTGTGCCGTAAAAGATCCATGAACTTCCTCAATACCACCCGTCAAATATTATTTTAGCTTAAGTAATAAGTGGTACAGTAAGAGCACTTCCTGCTGCCGCAGCGAAAGCGTTCCGAAATAACTGCTATTGCAAAATATGCTTAACTGTTCTACGTGGAACATCGAATTTAAGACAAGCGGCCTCGACAACCCATTTCTCGAAGTTGAATGACCATTCTACCCGCCTCTTTGCTTTTCCAGATGCAAGATGAGAGCATGTCTTTCTCCCAAATCTTGGAGTTACTTCGTGAAACCATTTCATAAGGCAGTTGACAGCTACTCGGGAAAACTATTCTTTGAGTTCTTTTGTTTCTTTGAGCTTGCATTGTAGTTAGCAGATACGTACACAAATGAGTAACCACCATTTCTTCAATTTAATTCTTTGAGGTTACTACGTAGTACAGAATGTAAGGGAGTAGAAACAGTTCACCACTACACTACTTGAGTGTTGTAATTTTCAATATTTTTCTTTGATATTTTCATAATGTACAACAAAAATCGGCAAAGAGGGGGAAAATGCAGTATAATCAATTTTTGACCCCAAACCTTCTTTTGAATTAAACTTTTTAATTTATTTTAATGCAGAATCATTATCTTTACTACTTAAATATTTTAGAACATGCATATTTTGCTACTTTAAATTAGTTAGAAAGACTTTACATGCAAGTCCTAAATCTTTCAGTTATATCTCTTCATGTTCAATATTTTCATTTGTTTAAAAAATTATCGATTTATAACTATTCCATTTAATAATTGTATACACTCGAGCTGCCGCACGAGCGTTGCTCCGGCACTCGCCGAAGACTAAGTACATGTCGCAGTACTCATTAATTGAAAACATGCTTATTCTGGCCTCTCACACTCAAACTCGATATTTCTACTAATTTGCCTTGACGGCGCTTAGTTTTAGTCTACGCTGCCGGCGGCGCGACGCTGGTGGTGGTGCGGAGGGGAGGGAAGGGGAAAGATGACTCCGTACAGGTGCTTATTCAGCCATGATCACTGTGCGGGTCGGGTTTCGAACTGCGCAATCTGTTGTTTTGAGGCCAAACTGACATGCGGCTGATGGGCGAATCACTTGGCGGCGGTGGCAGGTTCGCCATACGATATAAACCACGATGTGACGCGGCCTAGTGACAAATGCAAGGACACCGACCATAATACGAGCTGCGAATGGCAGCGGTCCGGTAACCTCAGTGAACCACGGTCGAACTTTTGCCTGCTAGAATGTTTGAGTTCTTTTGAAGTATTTGTACATCATGCAATGCAACATCACGGTTTTTCTCAGTCTTTTATCCTTTCACACCAGTAATATAGTAGTTTTGATTTTTTTATTCATTGTTGCATGGTACATACGGCGACGCTATTCTATCTCTGTTGATATTGGCCTGTGGGTTTGGTTAATGACCTACGTGCCCCTACAAAGATTCTTGAATGCACGGTTCGGTCTACATCTCCACAAAATGACTGTAAGAAGCATCAATTGAAATTCCGCGCCCCGAGATAATAAACTCAGTATTTTCATGCACGAATATTTCATTTCCAAAACGTTTTAGTATATCACGATATTTAGAATGATCTTCAGCAGACTATCATTTACGCGGCAATCTTCAGCCCAAAGCACTAGTTCATATTAATATGTGCTAAAAATAAGAATTCAAGCATTCCAGGAGATTCAATCTTTTTCACAAATGTTGGATCGTGTTCATCATTTATGTTTACGCCGCCATGTACCGTGGCTATCATTTTGAACAAAACTCGATATTCTGTTGGTGCATTTAAAATATTTTTGTTGAATAGAACCTGCAAATACTTGATACTATTAAATATTCTAGCGTAAGCAACGCGAAGTTTTCCAGAATATTACTCGACTGTTTCACCGTTTACGCGGAGAAACGAGGAAATGCTCCGCGCAGAAGGTGACGCCGCTGTCTGCCGTGTCGTTGCGGCCGGTTTGAATCTCGCGCCCCGGAAGTGATTTTCAAACTCAATTTTCTCAAATGCAAAATTTTTTTTCGGAAAAACTGGACCTGCCATTCTTCATATCTGGCAACACAGAATTTGTCGTATTTTTTTGTAACGGGAGCTTCTGGACACCCTGTATATACAATATAATACAATTATATCTATATATGTATAGCAATAAGCGAGAAGTTAAGCTTTATTTGAAGATTAGTTATGTATGTTATAAATAGTATTAATTTTTTTCACAAGCTGGTCAGGTCACTGCTATAGCATAGTAGACAGTGTGCTCCTTGACCGCAAAAAAGCAGCCAGCCAACGTCTACATATCAGTCGTGGGTATTGAAAGGATTGCGATATGCGGACGTTCTGCGTGGGCCGATTTGTCACCGGCGATGGATGTTGCGCTGACCTCAGCTCGATTTCCGAGCGGCTGCGCGGCCACGCTCTCACGAGCGTTGACACACGTGGGGGCGCGTCTTAGAAAAGTTTATAATCAGTTTCTTGGAATGGAAACGATAATTTTTCATGTCATTCCTTCTCTATAGTAGTTTTTAGTTTTTACATTCATTTACAATTATTCGTCAAAAATCCAAATATTTTAAAATACATTTGAAATTTAAGGTGAGATGTTCTTGAAGAATTTAAATAGTGATTGTGTCTGTTAATCAATAATTGTGCTCATATTGGAAAGACCAACCTCACGACCATTGCGTATGCAACAGCCTTTAATTTAACTCACCCATCGCCACTGGGGTTGCGAAAACGAAACATTCAAGTTTGAATACATTTTGTGAACTTCATTTGATAGTTGGCATTTTATTGTTATCAACAATTAATAACACTACTAATAATGAAATTATATCCGTAGACCCAATGCATTTCAACAATTATTTCCCATTTTACTTACCGTTTTCGTGACATTGTCGTAAAGAATGCCGTATAGAATGAAAACACCAAATTCACACGTAAATTGCTACAAGGAGAATGCAATTATAAGCACCATTCTATAATCATCCGTTTGATTACAGCTTAGTCTGTACTTGGAACCAAATAAAAACTTAACTCCAAGAATATAATCATAGAATAACGTCAACAATGCAATGAGCGTGCAGTGTTGCGAATACGAATTGCCGATTAAGTAATCGTTTAAGAAAAGAAAGTTGTTTCAAATAATTGAATTTATTATTTGATTTTAAATTATTTGTTACAAGATTTAGGTCTTTCATCGAGTCCCCAAAATCCCTTGGGCGAACTTCCGGATAAATTGATACGAGACGCGGCCACCTAGGCTCCCTGGGCGTGGACGCCAATACGGCCAATATAAAGATTTGTGCACGCCATTGCCGTATTTCCACCACGGCCATAGCGGACAGCACTATCGATCTTCTGGACATGCGCAGATGCACTAGTAGTAGGGAGTTTTTGCCACGAACGTTAAGCACTAACGATCTTTTACGCATGCGCAGATGCACAAAAGTGCTTCACGTTCAAGGGTGCAAAAACTCTCTATACTTCGGTTTTCCTTTCTTGGCGCACGGGGGTGTCAATAAAATGGAATATCTCACGGTATTTCACGTCGTTCTTCGGTGTGCCGCCAAGTCGCATGATCGCCAGCACTGCTCAATACGGTCGCGATCATGCGACCCCTAGAGGCACAACCGAGAACGACGCGAAATACCGTGAGATATTCTATTTTATTGACACACCCCGTGCGCCAAGAAAGAAAAACCGAAGTATGTTTTGCACAGTTAGGTCGAAACGTTTAATTCGCAATTGAAGAAGTTCCAAACTGTGGCAACAGAGAGTGCTGCTCGTCATCAGCTGTCCTGTGCTGTTCATGTTTCATTTGGGATTTTTTTAAATTTCATATATACAATTTGAGAATAAATGAAATTAATATTAAAATTTGTGCCCAGATCTCACATGTTTACATATTAATACTGGTATTCTTATATAAAACATCTAAAACAAAAATGGAGTACATAGTGGATTGAAATATGAAATGTAGTCTATCGTATAATAAAAGGAACAAGAACGGAATGAATGTGAAAAATACAAATATTTTATTCCCTAATTTTTTATTAACCAAGGTATTCACTATTTCAATAATATTTTAGAATCATATCGTATTTTCTTAACATATATTATATGCCATATTGATTGACATAAACTGAACATTGACCTAATAATACATTGACAAACTACATATTAGTGAAGATCCACACAATGTAGTACGACAAGACCCACTTTCATTGAATTGCACTCACAGTAGCCTTCAAATTCACAACGTATCAGTGTTCTAGGATTAAGAATCCTAAATTTAGAATATCCGTGTGGAACTAAATTACAGAAACCCTCTACAGTATTCAAATTTAAACCAATAATAGAGAGGTGCTTCGCGGTTCATTGATGTGGTTAATATAATGTAATCCAAACTTTTGGTAAATTTGTAAGCCAATGAAAAAATACACTTTTATTTTGTATTTTATTTATTTTTAATAACATATCTTCTCCTATTGTAATTCACATTGACCTAACCAATGTATTTACTAGGCACTTTACAGGCTTTCACTAACACTTTACCTATTTCTTGTGAAGCCTTTGCTACGTATCCAATGCAGGGTCACTGGTGGTCGGTGGGTTCAAAACTAGGGGAGGCCCAGACAAATTCATGCAGGGAATCATAATGTGAAATTGAAAGTAAATAGCCTCTGGATTACTGGTAAACTGTTATTGGTGACATTACAAATAAAGAATAGATTGAATATTTCTGTTCCTTTAGGATCACTTCCCCGAGAAAAAGGTACTTCCATTAAAGATTTTTGTGTTCACTGAAATACTGGGTGTGCCACGCAATGGTTCTGTATAGGTTCTACCGTTCCCCTCGCCTAGCAGGTGCAGCGGCGGCGGCGGCAGTGGTGGCGTGTCGCGGCGGCGCGGTCCGTCAGACACGGACCCGGCGCTTTGGATAGATTGACTGGCCCATACCAATTAAGACTGACATAAGCTAGGCACGACAACATTGGATTTTCCGTGGGCCGGAGTTCTCCCGGGTATACTTGTGCGCTTGTGCTCTGGATAGTTTCAAAACTTGAATTCCAAAAATAATTGAATTTCGTGGCGACGAATCTCGCCCCCTCGCCTTTAACACAAAGAACTCATTGTGCCCTGTCATCAAGCGTGCCCGCGCGGTAATGCGCCAGGCCGAGGGTGGAGGCGTCGTGGGCGGTCAGCCTCCTATTGTTGGTAAAATATTATTTTGTGCCCCTGCCAAACCGCATCGTAGGCGACCGTCCCATTACAATATGTCTACAACGATATATATAAAGGACAAGCACGAATCCACGGGGAGGGAAATGGAAATTCCCCCAAAAATTAAAAATCCTGTAACTATTAATTTTAACTTGTCACGAAACTTTCAAGCCAATCTATTTTTGGATAATTATTAAAACGAATAAAATCGCATCAAAGCATGAGCTGAGTTTAGCCTGCGTCATTCTTCATAATCTGCAATATGACACTTTCGCCCAAAACATTTTGAATAAAAAACTTCATCTTAGTTTGCCGATCATTCTCAACTTACAGTCGGACATTTCTATAATTAAGATTGGGAAACATAATAACACTTGCGATTTCCTTCTTTTTCATTCGCTGAAATGGAGCTCCATATCACCGAAAACTCAACTCATTTGGTTTTCAGAGACAAACAAAATCTACAGATGTGTCTATTGACTTATATTACTAAAATTCTTGTCCGTCATTTTCTGTTATCAAGGAAAATTATTTTGGCCATTCATGAGACGATCAGTTTCTTGAATAAACTATTGCAGGTAATAATGATTTGATTAATATTTCTACAAAACGACGTTCCGAGGCTCAATTTGCCCCATCAGGCTAAAACACATTTTTAAATACTACATTAAACATTCTGTTTAAAATACATCAGAGGATGCCCAAACTAAAAAGATCTGAAACTCAGAAGAGTTTAATTTAACGTATTAATTTTTCGATGTATTAATTAAAATAAATGTATGGTTATTTAAAAATATAAATATTTTTATTTAATTTATCATCACATCATAAAAAAAATGTTTTCAGTTTCCTGTACTGAATTCGAATGTTTATGGTTCAATTTCAATATTCAAGGCATGCGTTTAAAATGATACATGTCATCCCTAATGATTTTAATGTTAACATTTTTTATCAAACGAATTTTCAATATATTTTTCTTGCTAAGTTTTAATGAACATTTGATGCCATTTCTTGCGATACACACTCATCGTCATAAAAAGCTGCACTCCGAAGGACCCTTCTGATCGGCTACAAACTCGGTGGGTATTTTGCACACCATTCGCTAAGCCAATGATTTAGTTTTCACGGTCGGCCGCGCACTGGGGGTCGGTGGAAGGTGCGTGACGTCGCGCCCACCGGTCTAGATAAGAGGGTTTCAAACGGCTGCGCCGGCCATTGCGTTATCGGGTACCATTGACAGAGCGTCACCTGCACGTACACTATGCCTAGGCCACGCGTTCGACAGCCAGATGTCCAGTTAGATGCTTTAGAGGGGAGCCGTATCGTGGCTGTGCGGGAGGCTGGTTGGTCCTGTCGCTGTATTGCGCGCCACACCAGTCGTTTGGACACCACCATCGCCCGCTTTTGGCGGCAGTGGATTTGAGGAAGGCACGCACATACCAAATGCAGGATCTGGACGTCCACCACGCACCATGAGGAGGGTGGACCGACGGATTGTCCGCCACGCGCGAACAGATCCAACGACAACGACAGGTGCTATTCAGCGGGCGGGACTGCCTGCACTGTCACGTTCTGTAAGTGCCAGAACCATTGGAAGGCGGTTGCACAATGGAGGTCTCGCCGCGCGGCGACCGTTACGACGCCTATCACTCACATCCCAGCAACGTTGCTACAGACTCGCCTGGTGTCGGGAACGACAGACCAGGGGCAAATCAGATTGGCAGCGGGTCATCTTCAGCGACGAGTCCCGCTTCTACCTTGATGGCGGTGACCAGCGGGTCCGTGTCTAGAGGCGCAGTGGGGGAGCACCACGAAGAGCGGTTTGAGGTATCCCATCACACGTCCCGCCAGCCTAGTAATGGTGTGGGGCGCGATATCCCATGGTACCCGTTCACCGTTAGTGTTCCTCGGAGGCACCGTGACAGCCGCACGGTACGTTTAAGAGATCCTGCAACTGGTGGCTCTGCCGTTCGTGAACACCCACGCCCATGCCCTATTTCAACAGGACAACGCGCGTCCGCATACCGCAGCCATCTCCCGATCATGCCTTGCAACCGTGTATTCTGTGCCATGGCCTGCCGCATCGCCAGAACTCTCCTCGATTGAGAATGTTTGGGGTGCTACGGAGTGTGCGATCAGTATCCCGCTCGTACCCACCAATCTGCAAAAACTGCGCGCTCAGGTGCAAGCTGTGTGTGATGGAACAGAACAGGACTCTATTCGAGACCTGTACAACTCCATCCCACGACGTCTGGACGCGTGTGTTCGCCAACATGGCGGCCCCATGCCATACTAACATGTACCATGTGTGGCCGTGTAGCGCAATAAATGTTGGTCCTACAAATGTGAAAGTGTAATAATTTTGTATACGTGGTACCGTCTACCAGCCTGCCAACAATGATTGCAATCCGCCTCGTCCTTCTGGGTGCAGCTTTTTTTATGACGATGAGTGTAATTGGGATATATGACTTGATAACCCTGGTGACAGAAGTAAACAGTCCTCCTCTTCGCCTTCCTCTTCGTCTTCCTTTTCGTCATCCTCTTCGTCTTTCTCTTCGTACTGTAGGTAATGTAGTTTAATCAACGCCAACTACATGGATCTATTTAGACGACGTTGGTTTATCTCCTGGAAGACACATCAAGATCGCAGCGCCAAAACACGAAAAAAACGTTTTGAGAATTTTTTTAGGATTTTATGTCATAATCTGAAATAGTACATTATGAAACGATGTAATGATGGGTACTAATACACGAGTGTGATATTGCGATACGAGCGAGGAACGAGCGAGTATCGTAAACTTCACACGAGTGTATTAATAGCCATTACATCGAGTTTCATACGGTATTTTGTACATAGATTTTGTGATTTCATACGGTGATTTATACATAGATCATATATTGCCACGTAACTCGCGGTCTCCGCGAATGACTGTGAAGGTGGGTCTCCTTACCTTCCAGCTAGTTCAGGTGGCAGAAAGGTGGCCTGAAAAAAATGGGATGGCGAGTGGACGTTATTTCAGCAAGAAAGAACATATCTGAATGAGGTTAACGTAAAGAATTTAATGATTCAAAAAGAGATAAACCTAGATTTACACTACCATGCTCGAGCTCGTGAGTTTTCCCCGTAATGCAAACCAAAATAAGCGAAACAAGAGAAATTAAAATTAAATTATTACAATCAACAACTTACAAAATGCATTACACAAAAAATTTATGACTAATTTTATTAACGGCCAATGCGCGGCCTGAAATATTTCTTTTCCTGCTTGTTTTGAGCTAACTGCAAAAGTTCATTCCGTAGCGCCTGAGGGGCAATTGAGCGCTTTCGGCGAAGCTCTCGTACACATCACGTCTGGAGATTTTCGTGGTCATTGCCCCATTCAGCGGGGCGGCGTCTCAAAAAGGGGCGCTTCTCCCGAGCGGCGGCGGAGGCGGGTGGCGGCGGTCAGGTCGTCTGGGCCGCGCGGTTCTGGGCCGGCGGCCGAGGGAGGGTGTGCGGCCGGGAACAATGATCCTCTCAGCTGGTCGAGCGGGCGCCTTCAGGTAGCACTTTCGACGGGCATTAGCGTAAGCGGTGGCGATCTTGACAATTAACGCAGTCACTCACGCGTGCTTATGCCAAAGATAGACTAATAATCACGTCTACTTCAACAAAATCAATTGCTTTGGTTCATCGAATCGTGGTCAAGCACGGCACATTAAATAACTTGAAGCGATAAAACTATGGTTCAGAAAATTGATCAAGTCTGAAAGAGAAACTTTCTCTTGATAAGTCTCGCCACAAGATAAATCAAGTGAAGACTCCAAAGGGCAGCCACAGAGTGCCTTCACGAAGTCTTAACAAGCGCCGATCGAAAGCAGAGCGATACTCAGCCAAAAGCCGAAAACAGAATGCTACTCAGTCGAAAGTCACAAGCGGAATGCCTCTTCGGATGTTACTTTATTTCTGCTCGCTGCCTCGGTCCCCCTCGAAAAAATCTCTAAAGTTCGAGAATGTTCTAATACAATTTTGAACCCGTTCGGCGATAAGCTACAGGAAATTGCGCAGTGAAATTGCTTCGTCCAATCGCTGAAGGCGTTTGAACAGGGATCTTTAATGGAAAATTTCCAGTATCTTCTATCTCAATCTCTCTGTCTTACATTGTTTACTTGGACGCACGTGCAAGCCTAGACATGCGTCGTAGAAGTGGGCCATGGCAAGCCTAATTTTTGTTGACGTCCACTGGGTGGTGGGCGAGAGGTTGGAAGGGGGTGGGTGCGTTCTCTTAAGGATGCTTCCCGGAAGACAATCACGCGGAGGTGGAGGCGGGTACAAAGAACGGGGGCGGCGGCGGCTGAGGCGCGCAGCTTCGTGTGTCGGATTAGAGCGGGGGGAGTCCCGCCAAAAATTCCCTTGCGCCAGCGGAGGCGCCTTTCGCAGATTATTGCCAGAGAAATGTAGAAATTAATGCTAATTTAATGAAGTTGATATTCGGTAACGCTACAATATATTTTATATAACTTCTACTAAGTTAAACTTTTACATTAAATCGTTTCGTGGCCGTTGATATAAGGATTCACCCAAGACTACCTAGTGGACAGCTCCGTACCTAAACCTACCCTTGCATGCAGCCGCAGGTGGCTGTGGCCACCAGCCCGCCTGCGATGGAGTACTGCGCTAGTCAAATAGGATCAAAATAAAATTACGATTAAATTCATTTTAAATCATATTCCACGCAAAATTACTAATAATAAAAGAAATTAAAACTGTAAAGCATAATACTGGGTCTTTATCGTATCTTGCAACCCAGGTCTGGAAACACCAACTCTTGTTTTGCCAATTTGGCAACGCGTGAAATACCTTCGACGCCCTTTCACTTTTAGCAAGGCCCGGTTGCGTGCCCTCAGATTTCGGGCTGAGAGAATGTGTCTAATTTTAGTTGGAAGAAAGAAAAAGCACGTATTCTGTCCTTGTTACTCTTCAACGTACTGCAGCCACCACACTGAAAAGAGTAAACGCCTATCTCTTTACAAACGGTGGTCACTTTGAGCATTTACTCGACTGTCAGTTTTTTGTCATTTTAAGATAATTATATTTATTACTTTTTATTAATTATTTTCAATAATTATTAAAGTACTACTTAGTTACATTTTATTAGTATTTTTAATAATTTTATCGGTCACATGTGTCTTTAGCCCATTTTAATATGCAACCCTACAGACGTGTACCTATCTGTATGTTAAGCAATTTAACATCCTTAGCATCGGGTTTTAACATCTTTGGCAACGTGAATAAACAACCGTTGATTCATCGCATGTCAAATGTTTATTAATAAAGAAACAAGTCGGTGTAGAAAACAAATCAGATTCAAATAATTAAGAATAAAAGTAACTCATATTAGTTTTTGAGATAATTATTGTTCATTGTAATAGGTTTTAATAGTGCAGTTAAAATGTGTTTTAGGTAAATTAATTTCATTTTCCTCGCATTCCATCAAATGAAACTCTTCTTCGGTAATCATCTTTACTGACGATCTGAGGTGTCGCCACTGGAAATCGACGCACCAACTTCCTCACCGAACGTTATTTCTTTAATTATCTTAATTTCAGGAGAATTATTTGTATCCATCTTTTTTCAAACCACGGTATACGAATATTGTTTAAATAGATATATCACAAGCAATACCCCACAATATCATAGTAACATGCTGCAACAGAATTCATGTTTACTATCGCAGTAATATAAATTTTCGCATTAATCGTGAGATTGACCGATAAAATGCTGAACATACCACAAAATGTTACAGTGTTATTACTGCCTCGTCCAAATTAAAAATCTCGGCTCCGCTACGCTCCACCTCGATTTTTAACTTTTGGCCTCTGCGGTAATTACTCTCATAACATTTATAGGTATGTTTATTGTCTGTTATTAAAGTTTTCTTATTTGCTTAATATGCAGATTCCATAATAATAATAATAATACATTATTATTATTATTGTTATAAAATGAAGAGCTAGGCGGTAATATTTCACGATATATCTTTTCGATTTCTCTCTGAGCTGGCTTTACTTAAATAATTATTGTTACGTTGCTGTAAATAAATCGAGAACTCCCCTACACATTAATATTACAGTTTTGTTTCTTCAGTGTACTGGGCAGAATTGCTTAAAGAGACGTTTTGTTTCCACGCTCATGCCTCAGCCCACCCCACCCACTCTGTGCAGCGTGAAAAGATTTCGGCATGAGAGCCGTGTACCTGCCCGCCGACACTAGAATGGGATCAACAAAGAAACAGGAAACTTGCTGCAGCTTATGACCTGACGGTTGCCTCCTCTGCTGTCCCGACGTACCAGGCACGGCTGTCTTGAAAGGTGTAAAAGAGACACGGTTGCCAAATTACCAAATCAAGAACAAGTGCTCTCAGACATGAGTTGCAAGATAAACTAAAGACCCTGTATAACATAAAGTGTAATTGTAATGTACACAGTCGAATGAAACATTTACTAGAAAAAAATTTCAATGATTAATACTCGATGGTCTCAATGGTCAATACTTGGTTTATATGAAATGAGTACCATTATGCAATTGGTTGCAGCCATCAAATGACAACATCATACAATGGGAGTAGAAAAACAAATTATCAGTTCCACATCCGGAGAGCGAGACGAGTAGAATAACACCTTTTATGATTCGATTGGTGCACGGGAAGTGATCTAGCCGTGAATGACGGAACCACACATCTGAACGCACGCACGCTAGGGGAGTTACTCAAATATTGTATAGGGATGATGCTGTGTTTATTCGACCCGTTCAGGCAATGCATGTAAATAACTTAATTTTGTGAGAGCTATGTCCTTTTAGTGGGTTGTTTATATTCCTGAAAAACGTGGAAAATCTACATGTTTGCCGGCGAAATATCTGAAAATGACATGAAAATGTTTAAATGTTTAGACGTTTGAACTGCGAATTACGAAGATGGTGGTATTGTACGCCCAAGTTTTCTTGAGGACCGGAATCCCTACATTCATTTCTTTACTAACATTGGTTGAATTTAGAATAAAAGATAGTAATGAGTGGTATTGGGAAAAATTTAATAGAAATGTTCGCTCCCCTGTAAAATAAACTATTCTTCATCGAAAAGCGAGCTACAGGTTTAACTCAAT
Source organism: Acheta domesticus (assembly GCA_031308135.1). Classification (NCBI taxonomy): domain Eukaryota; kingdom Metazoa; phylum Arthropoda; class Insecta; order Orthoptera; family Gryllidae; genus Acheta; species Acheta domesticus. The sequence goes on along the minus strand of JAHLJT010008446.1, from coordinate 126,854,227 downwards.
GGTCCTGTCAAAATAACCAATCACCCACTCCTCTCGCATCTAGCGAAATGAGGGCTCGCAATGTGGTCACTATGGACATGTCCAGAATGACGTCACAACATTTGGCGGAAAGTGTTGGTGGCAACCTCTGCTGTGCTTAATCGATTCCTAGTGAATTAGTTTTTGACTGTATTATGCGGCTTCCGAGGTTTGTGTTCTATGCCACATTTGTTATTTACAATTATTTTTGTATTATTTCGGTTTGTGTTGGTTCTGGCTGCACATCTTGTACACAAATTTACTTTAAAGAAGCACTATTTTATCAGCCATACATCAAGTCACTTTACATTTTAAAAATCGTTCAAAGTAAATATTAGCATGCCCTTAGTGATGATGCTAAGGTGTTAATTTGTAATAAATGAAACGCATGAAACATTTGGATCCAAAACAATCCGGACTTGCCCTTTCATCGGATATGAAAAGAGCCAACGCATTTCGGGCCCCTATGCTAATGTCCAGAATGACGTCACGTTTGGCGGGAAAATGCTGGGTGGCAATCTCTGCTGTGCGCGTAAGCTATGTAGTCCTAGCGAATTAGTAAGTTTTTGGCTGTATTAAGCAGTTGTCGAGGTCTGCGTTTCATGTCACATTTGTTATTTACAATATTTTTCTATTCTTTCGGTTTGTTTAGATTCTGGTTGCGCATCTTCTTCACAAATTCAATTTAAATGGACCGGATCAGTGGTGACTCCAACATTAAATGGACCGGACGTGGCTTCTCTGTGACGTCCTTTCCGTTTCAGGACCCGCATATTTCCCCTACTGCCGTCCTCAGCTGTGGGTGAATGTATGTAAAAGGAAGTCGTGTCGTTGTACACGCAACTTGTAAAGTCGCCCGTTCGGCGCAACGTCAAGTCGCCGCTCGGCAGGTTCGTCAGGTTCGTCTTGTTCTTTGTTGTAAGTCTATGTCTTCGCAGGGAGAGCGGGCACTACGACCCGCAGCAACATCTGCAAGGCCAATTGGTTTGAATATTGCCACGAGGGGCAATACTAAACTAGCAACACCAAAATATCATTGTCAATACTGAAATGTACCAACAACGTCTCGTCATAGACTCTTACGAGATCGTTGGCATCATTCATCTAAGATGGTTATAATCGTGACCCGTTCCGAATTTATATTAAAATTTTGGGCGCCAGGAACAGGTTACGTTAATTAAAAATGACCAATGCTTCCACAGCTAATTTCAACCAATGTATAAATGTCCGGCTAGCTGGGTCAATGGGTCCTGTTATGGATAATCGCTATCGCCTAGATAGCCGATTACTTGATCTGCCAACTGTACAGTATGGCGAGGAATCTGAAAGGGAATAATTATCTATTTCTAACTATTTAACAATTTTGATTGACTAAATGAAAATCTTTTCATTTCCAAAAGAAAAAAATTCAACAATTTATTTAACAATATTGACAATTGTTTAGTCCTTAGGTCATGACCTCGTTTTAAGATATATATCTTTTGTACTGCAGTAATTATTTACCGTCTTGGTCGCCGACGCCCCGCAGTCTCTTCTCATTTGAATGTAGACGATCCCAAGTTCCGCTTCTCTCTTCTAATCTTGCGACGTTGCCGACGCGTCCAGCCCTCACTGACTAGAATATCTACCGGTTCTTAACTTGTATTCAGAGTTCCTAGTCTTCCCCAATTAGTGGTAAAATATTAAAGTCCAAAACCGCAATATAAGAAAAAACTTTCAAAGTCCTAATCGAACTTCCCGTTGCACATCAACTTCCAGATTCCGAAAAACTATTGAGTCTCACTCGAAAGTTACAAGTCCTACTTCACTAACGTTGATCTCGCGAGCGATCTTTACTACTCGACGACAACTATCAGAATGTCCAGTTCTCCCTGTTCTTTCGCCCTCAACGCTTCGGTATCCGTCCTTCGTTCCTCTTTTTTAAAACAAAACTACAAAATTTGACAGTCTATTCTCCCTTAGCCAATCCATTCATCCCTTCTCAAACTAAGTAGTCACGCCCGCGACAGTCATTCCTTTTCAGACCAATCACACATTATTTTATTTTTCTATCTAGCCAGCGCCCCCATCTCTTCAAGGCCTGAATGCAGTTTGTTGACCTTGCCAACCACTGCGCCGGCGTTGCTAAGGCTGTATATCGCCTTTTGCATACCCTTTTGTCCAACCTATATACATCCAATATTATTAACAAAATATTATATATTTTTGTATATCACAATACGTACATGATGATTTGACAATGTAATGATTGATAATGTTGATATGAGAGAGCGGGAACGACACTTTGCACTGATCTTTGAAATATTGAAAATTGTTAATCTTAATGTTATTTGGTATTTAACGTATTTTAAATTGTAAGATTTTTCCCCAAGTGTTTTTCTTGAAAATTATGTAATGGTCGGTACGTGTAGTTTATCACTCAATTTGTTTGTTTTTTAAGAAGGTAGGCAGGTGGCCTGCCTTTTCTGGGTTGTATTTTTCACTGCTGCGCAAGTCTTAACTCTAAAATGGGCTGTCACGACTTGCGTTAGCAGCGGTAATTTCTGTTTAAACAATCTCTTGTTCTGTATTGTTCATTTCAATACTTTGCTCTGAACTTCACTGTAGTTTTGTTGTTTCCCAAATTGTTCTAAAATTTACTGTAATTCTGTATCATTGCTTTCAGATGTTTATTTCCTGGGAGCAATTATTTTACGGCAAAGTGAAAAGTGTGACTATGTATTTTGAATTTTCAGCTGTTAACTTCCAATTGTGTACACGCTTTTTGTCATCATTTTGAATCATCACATCATTTTGTCATTATTTTGAATCAATAATGTAATTTGTTATGTTGAAGTCATATTTGTGATGTGTGATCTCCTCCTGATTAAGGATCCTCTCCTCTCGTTAGATGACCGTACTTACGTGCCTGTTACAGAGTAATGGTTGACTCTGCAAGTCTTTGGAAAAGTTCGATTGCTTAGGAAGTTTCTTGTTGACTCCGCAATCTTCCATTCGGTGCACAGGTCAGATTCACACCTCTGGCTCCATACTGAGTTTGAGAGGCAAGGTAATCAATAAAGTTAATGTTAAATGTGCCATTTCTGTGGCTGGCGACCGTAAATGTTTAATTAAATTAAATTTGTGCCACTTTAAACTTAATATTCCTAGTGGCAATTCTGACTATTTGATTTTTCGCCTTTTTAAACGCAACAATATTTTAAGTGTATGACTTGAATATTTAAATTCGACCATCAAAATTTCAATTCAGCATATACTTGGGTTTTTATTTCTTGGCGCATGAGAGACTGTCTTCATAATGGAATATCTCATGGCATTTCGCGTCTTTCTTGGTCGTACCGTCGGATATCACATGATCGCTAGCACTGCTCGATTCGGTCGTGATCACGCGAGATCTAGCGGCGCGACCGAGAAAGACGCGAAATACCGTGAGATATTCCATTGTGAAGACAGGCCCGCACGCGCTAAGAAATAAAAACCCAAGTTTAGGACAAACATTTTCTAAAAATGTTAAAAAAGTGCAATATTTATTTACATTTTTAAATAACCATATATTTATTACAGTTAATACATTGAAATATTAATAGTTAAATTATATCAAATTCTGGTTAACTCAGTGTTGAAACTTCCTCCACTCCGTGAAAAATTACGAACATTTTTGGGGCTGTGTTTGTTATTCTGGATTTTTTCCAAACGATTATTAAAGTTTAATGTAGGTAATATTTCTCTGTGATGATAATTAATCTAATTTTCTAAAATAAATATTTGAAAACCCGAAAGTTTAAAAATAATATACGGACGGAGTCATTTCTACGCTAATAACACAGGGGCTCGATATTTTTGGTACTTTACATAGCCGATGAAAGGGGCGAGGAACCAAATGTTTCATACATTTCATTTTATAATTAAGCAAAATCTCAGCATAACCGCCAAGGTCATAATATTTACTTTGAACCATTTTCAGAAAGAAAAGGTAGTGACTTGGTGTGTGTTGATAAAATAGTGCTTTTTAAATCCAATTTGTCGAGGAAATTCGCAGCCAGAACCTAAATAAACCGAAATAAAGCAAATATCATTGTAAATAAAAAATGTGATAAGATACTCGGACCTCGGTAACCGCATAATACAGCCAAAAATGTAGTAATTCTCTAGGAATCGCACACAGCAGAGGTTGCCACCCAGCTTTTTCCCGCCAAACGTTGTTGCGTCATTCTGGATATCTTTGCGCAACAGCACATCCATATCCTTGTATCACGGTGTATCTCAGAGGACCCATTGAAGTTTGTCTACGGTGTATCTTACACCGTGCCTCTCTGCCGTGCCTTGTATGCTTTAACCAGGGTCTTGCAACTATCCATCAAAACAGGGGACAAAGCTGGAGAGTGCCACTATAGGAGACGCTAGTGCCGCCGGGTATAGCTGCCAACTTCCGCACATGAAAATTCGTTGATCTCTGATAATGCGAGAAGTGTCTTCTAAATGCTCCATTATTCATAATATATACATATAACAAACCTCTGAAGTAAGCGCGATCATCGACACTAGCTTTTGTCATATTACGCGTCTGCTTGCGTCTCGCGAACCTATGCAACAGCCACGGAAGTATCGTTGGCAGCAGTTCGTATTTTAGTTCCGATAAGAAGGTGCTACAGGAGAGGGCGCCACTGTAATGCTCTCCGCTGAGTTAAATGGGGGGGGGGGGGGGTAAAACGCCCTGCTTTACCTCCGTAACATACTCTCTGCTCCGTAATGTACACAGAGATCGCGGTTATATACTCTCTGACGGTAGCCAACTCCCGGGCCAACTCGATCTGTAATGCCACAAAACAAACGTGTATGTGACAGGCGACAGGTGACAACCGTTTGTCAATGACAGTTTTTCACAAGGAATCGCTTAAATTGTTTGGTTTTGATGTATTGCCTGCAATTATAGGTTAAATCGTGTGCATAAGTGAGATTAGATTGTTTTGTATTTGAAGTATTCTATTAATTTTGTGATACATCACATGTATTTCTATTTAAGCAGTTTTGGTGCTTATTGTAATCATTAAAAATGAGTTGTACATTCTCCATCCCTGTTATTCACCATGATCTGCGACAAGAAGAAGCTTTTGTGCAAATTGCTTCTGCCCTGGACTTACTAAACAATAGTGTGAATGATACATTCCAGCGAATTGAGAAAAGAATTAATGAGAATAAGACAAAATTGGAGAAAATAAAAAATCGAAGCAATGTTGTTCGAACAAAAATAGAACAATTAACTGGCAGTAATAAGTCAACAAAGGTTGGTTGTATACATTTGTTAAATGCTTGATTTTTTTTATAGCTAATGAGAATTCAATGTGAGTTAACAATTGCAGGTTTTCTCCAGTGCAAAGTATCCAGTGTCAAATGATTATGACTGTTATAATAGTCTCTTCAATGAGAATTTTCCTGTCAAACCTAATTTCTCGTATAGAATTACCAGCAAGCATCAACCTCTGGAGAGTAAAACATTAGGGGTGAGTATATGAGTGAGTGAGAGTGATTTCATAGTACATTCCATTATTTAGCACACGATATTATGGCAAATAATTTGTTCAAAGCAATAGTGATGCACAATAATGTGTATTGAGTTATTTATTCCGTTATTACAAGTGATTATTAACAGAGATGATGTTATTTGATAGCAAAAATTTGTCATCGCCAATGCTCTTCGCCAGTGGTGCACCCAAAAAGGGGGCTCATGCGACTTTTCCCCCTCCCGATGCCAAAGATTTGTATTAAAAATTTAGCTTTAATAATTTTCTGTCCTAAATATAAGTCTACAAATTAAATATATTTTATATTCAGCATAAAAGAAAAATTCTACATAGAGAAAAATCCTGGTGTGCCTCTGCTCTTCGTATTTTACTTTCTTTTTTTTTTTCTTTATTGGCTTAGCGACACATCTCTTAGCCCTTCTTGGGCATTGAGCATGTCTGGAGTAATCTTCCATTAACTTTTTGTCTCATCACATCGCAGTAAGTGCCTTTTATCCCTTCAGCCAAGGGCTCGCACTTGCAAATTGGTATTTGCCACTGTAGACCTATGATGTTTGTGAATACGTCAGACTTCTAAAGTTCTAATATTAAGTCTTTATCTTTGTTAAGGTGAAACTGGCATGTATTATATTTTCCATTCCTGCTAGTTTATATTTCATTGATTCTCTAGTAGTATTTCCTTAACAATGCCAACAGTAATTTTCTTTCTAACTTTTGAAAATGGAGTATTTTGATCTCAGTAATCACAAATTCCTATTATAGTGGGAAGAGATTCTAAGCTTCTTCCTAAAGGAAGAAGCTTAGAATCTCCTTTCTCTTTTTCCAGTGCCAAATTTATATTACAGCAAGGGAGGCTGCCAATCTTTGAAAGGTCCCTAATTTTTTTTATAAAACAGGGCAGGGAAAGAGAATTAAAATAAATGGCATACTTTGTACAATTTTTTCAAAGAAATCTTTTTGTAAATATTGATAAAACTTAACGATGTTTAAAAACGGGTCCATGAGGGTCCTTACCAAAATGCAATTCTGAGTAGGTGCCTGTTGAGGAATCTAGCACTGCTTGCAGCACTATTTATCAAAACGCCTTTAGGGCTTTAATGAAGTTTTGGAAATAACTTGAAGTTGTCTTTTTGCTTGTGTTACAGGAAAAGCTTCAATTTTATCATGTGAAATTAGGAAGTAAATCTCATAGAAAAAACTTGGAAGTTACTCCTGAAGAAGGACTTGGCTGCCTACCGTGGGACCTAGGTTCTGTTACATCCCTGTTGTTGTTTAACACATCTGAAAATCCGTGAGAATACATTTTATATTTATTAGAAATTCTCTGTCCTTATTGAAATTATTTATTTAAAGTATTATAAAAGGAGTAATGATTTTAGATTATCTTATATTTTTGCTTCCAAATCTGTGTTCAGAAACTTATTCATAGTACATAATATTTGTTTTGATAACGTGTTCACTGCTTTTTGCAAGGGAGTTTTCGTAAGAGCCAGTTAGTTGTTTCCAGATAATTATATTATGATGTTATGCAACTAGAAAATATGGCAGCAATTCAAAAGAAACTGAATATTTCTGAAATATATATTTCAATAAATATAAGAAGTATATCCTTTTTGACAAAATCTATTTGCTTTTCAAAATACTTTATACACCCTTGCTCCAACCATTTTGTTTCCCAAGCAGAAACATTTTTTGATGATGCCTTGAACCTAAAATGTACTATTTTTTCTACGTTATCACTCAAATCACCGTTTTCTCAAAACAATAATTTTAGGTCCAAATGCATGATAATCCAAAGGAGCAAGATCCAGCCTGTAAGAGGAATGTTTTAGAATCTGAAATTTCAGTTTTTGAATTATTTTTAGTGTTGGAGATGCAGTGTGCGGATGAGTTTTGTCATGATGGAAATGAACACCTCGTGACAAATATCCTGTGCAATGGTTTCTTAATGCTGGTTTTAGTGCCTTCTCCAAAATTGCACTGTTTTAGGCACTATTCATTGTTTCACATTCATTTCCTGATGGTGCTCCAAAATCAGGAGACTACAGTCTTCTTTCTCTAAAGCAGCTATACTCTTCCGTAATCCTTCTCAGAATTTCTCATGTTTTCATGCCCTCTGTCCACACAAATCATTTTACTGCTTATTGCTCTTCTACAATACACATAACTAAAGACACTACCAGTTTGTTTCAGTTGCCCTTCATATTGCATAGGTCATGTAATTTGTTGCCATATGTCAACACATTCCCAAAGCATGTACCTTTCCTTCGCAAGAGTTCCAAATGCCTGGAGTGTTCAATTTATGTGCTATTGTGAATTTGGTGTTACTTTTTGAATTACCTTCATATGTAGATGAGGGTATAGAATAAAAACTATCCAGTTTGAACAGCTTTTAATCTGGGAGGCTTCAATGTGCCACCATCACTGGTAGACAATTTTTTAATCTGAATGCCATGTGCCATGTGATGCTTTACATTGTTTGAAGTTTATCTTTCTTCCTTGGAATAGTATAAGAATGAGATGAATATTAGTGAAAGAGAGTTGTCAGATTTTTTGTGATTATTACTGTTAGTATTTTGTTAGAATACTTGTGCCATCATTGCAAATAAATCAGAGCATGCATCCAGTCTTTGTAGTTACGGAATTACATGCAGAAATATACATTTTCATTGTCAGAAGGGAAGTATTGTAATTATATGTGATATTTTGAGTTTCCATATGTAAAGCAATCAATATATTAGTGAAATGGAAACGTTTACCGCAAACTACTAAAACAACAACAAACAAATATTAAATCACTATTTATTGAATATAAGTTACATGTGATAAATAAGACTGCAATTTAGTCTAAATCATGGTTGAGTTGAACAACTTGCATCTGTTCCCCTTCATGAGCTTGTCTGCATCTTACACTCTTAGATTCCAGTATAACACATGGAAAAGTGAACTACTAGCCTCATTTCGTTTCACAAAACCTGAGCTAAAACCCAGTAAGTTGATGAATCTGTGTATTCTTTCAATGAAGTTTCTACATACTAAACCAAGCTCAGAATAATGTCAATTGCGGCCTTTCAGATAGGCCTTTGATGCGAAATGATATAATCGACAGGGCTAATGTGAATAGTTTAGTAGACACATGTATGAACCAAAATACTTAAAAGTGACAGAAGCTCTGACTAATATACCACCCTGACATTTAGAAGCATACATGGCAGTGTATATGTTAAGATCTTTACATTATATATGTTAAGATCTTGAGCTTCTTTGTTGTTACACATGAATTGTAGTCTTGACTACACTTGTAAGGTCTTGATTCATCTGCTTTATTACCTACATAAGTGTAAAAGTTGTTAGATTTTATCCTTTTATAAAATTTTTAACAATTGGAAAATATCAAAAATTCTTAAGTTGGACGTCATAAATAGAAATCTTTGTAATGTGCCTAATTTAATTAGAATTGCAATGTGGTAAAAATTAATCTCTAGTTATTTTTCATTGAATCGTCATGCATTATAGAATTGTCACTGTGTATTATTTTGCCCTGAGGTAGAGTTAAATTTGAAGTATTACTGTGCCATTATTTATTTGCTACTCTAAAATTTATTTTGTTGAAATGGTTGTTGGGTTCCCTCAAAATTTTCAAATTTTGTTGAATCCATACTAGACACAACACACATTAGGACCTTTAGTGCATAGCTGTGGAAGTTTGGTTGTCTAGGAAATAATGGAAACAAATGATATTTTGTTGGTAGCATTGTACATGTATTGTGCATTTTCTGATCATTTCATTGAATATTACTGAAAACAAAGGTGCAGTTACAAATTACTCATGGCGGTAAAATCCATGTGCATTTTTTCAAGAAGACCAATAATTTTTATTTATGTGTATTCTAAGGTATTTAATGCAATGTATTAACATAAAATGTATTAATCTGCATTATGCATGTGTAGAAAATGTTAATATTCAACAATATTTTAGTAGTGCAGCTTTAAATTTCTTTATAAACAGCATTACTCTGGGGACTGTGGTTAATAGGTTTGCATTACTCAGTGTCAGGAAATGCCCCCGGATAATTGATTACTCAGGAAGAAGGTTAGAGTCAGTCAGTCAAAACTCTTTTTACCCAGTTTTGCAGTGACCTCTGGTAACATGCCATAGAGGTAAGGTTTGAGCAGGTGGATAATGAATAAAGGATGATGACAAATCTCTGGACGTAAAGATAGGAGCAATGGGCTAACTGGAAGAAAACCATGGCGGGAAACCAAGAGGGAACACTGAACATACAGGGTCTTTAGTTTATCTTGCAACTCATGTCTGAGAGCACTTGTTCTTGATTTGGTAATTTGGCAACCGTGTCTCTTTTACACCTTTCAAGACAGCCGTGCCTGGTACGTCGGGACAGCAGAGGAGGCAACCGTCAGGTCATAAGCTGCAGCAAGTTTCCTGTTTCTTTGTTGATCCCATTCAAGTGTCGGCGGGCAGGTACACGGCTCTCATGCCGAAATCTTTTCACGCTGCACAGAGTGGGTGGGGTGGGCTGAGGCATGAGCGTGGAAACAAAACGTCTCTTTAAGCAATTCTGCCCAGTACACTGAAGAAACAAAACTGTAATATTAATGTGTAGGGGAGTTCTCGATTTATTTACAGCAACGTAACAATAATTATTTAAGTAAAGCCAGCTCAGAGAGAAATCGAAAAGATATATCGTGAAATATTACCGCCTAGCTCTTCATTTTATAACAATAATAATAATAATGTATTATTATTATTATTATGGAATCTGCATATTAAGCAAATAAGAAAACTTTAATAACAGACAATAAACATACCTATAAATGTTATGAGAGTAATTACCGCAGAGGCCAAAAGTTAAAAATCGAGGTGGAGCGTAGCGGAGCCGAGATTTTTAATTTGGACGAGGCAGTAATAACACTGTAACATTTTGTGGTATGTTCAGCATTTTATCGGTCAATCTCACGATTAATGCGAAAATTTATATTACTGCGATAGTAAACATGAATTCTGTTGCAGCATGTTACTATGATATTGTGGGGTATTGCTTGTGATATATCTATTTAAACAATATTCGTATACCGTGGTTTGAAAAAAGATGGATACAAATAATTCTCCTGAAATTAAAGATAATTAAAGAAATAACGTTCGGTGAGGAAGTTGGTGCGTCGATTTCCAGTGGCGACACCTCAGATCGTCAGTAAAGATGATTACCGAAGAAGAGTTTCATTTGATGGAATGCGAGGAAAATGAAATTAATTTACCTAAAACACATTTTAACTGCACTATTAAAACCTATTACAATGAACAATAATTATCTCAAAAACTAATATGAGTTACTTTTATTCTTAATTATTTGAATCTGATTTGTTTTCTACACCGACTTGTTTCTTTATTAATAAACATTTGACATGCGATGAATCAACGGTTGTTTATTCACGTTGCCAAAGATGTTAAAACCCGATGCTAAGGATGTTAAATTGCTTAACATACAGATAGGTACACGTCTGTAGGGTTGCATATTAAAATGGGCTAAAGACACATGTGACCGATAAAATTATTAAAAATACTAATAAAATGTAACTAAGTAGTACTTTAATAATTATTGAAAATAATTAATAAAAAGTAATAAAATATAATTATCTTAAAATGACAAAAAAACTGACAGTCGAGTAAATGCTCAAAGTGACCACCGTTTGTAAAGAGATAGGCGTTTACTCTTTTCAGTGTGGTGGCTGCAGTACGTTGAAGAGTAACAAGGACAGAATACGTGCTTTTTCTTTCTTCCAACTAAAATTAGACACATTCTCTCAGCCCGAAATCTGAGGGCACGCAACCGGGCCTTGCTAAAAGTGAAAGGGCGTCGAAGGTATTTCACGCGTTGCCAAATTGGCAAAACAAGAGTTGGTGTTTCCAGACCTGGGTTGCAAGATACGATAAAGACCCGGTATAGTGGACCCAGCCTCCCCATGGTATATACTTTAATAATAATTATGGTCTTATGGAATGTATGTTAGTTGAAGGTAAACTCTCCTGTTTCTGTAAGAAGAAAGCCTATTTGGGGAAAATTCTGACCTTTTGACCTTTTTAATGTTAATTTTTTAGAATTTTTAAATTTATTTATTACCGAAGCTGAAGGTATGTTATGAAGAAGAGAGAGAACTTTGTGAGATATTATACTACAACTGGAAATAAGAATGAAGGGAATTATAATAATATAGTTGTAATTCACAGTTGAAAAGATGGTGGTTATAAAGGAGAGGAAGTAACTTCTTGCATGTGATAAGTTGAATAAGCACATAATTGTTTTTCAATAAGTCAGTGATGAAATATGTTATATTAGTGTCAGAATGAGGTCTGAGAATCTGCCATTAATAAAATACATACCCCTACTTAGTAAGAAAAAGATAAAGATGTTCACAGAGGAGACATTCTACCTTGAGCTAGAGGTTTATCACAGATTTCTATTGAAGGATCTAAAATGTCTAATAGGTAACCTGAATACTCAAATTGGCAAGACGACTTCTATCAAGACCCTATTAGCATCTATAGTTTACCTGAAAAAAATGTGTATGGGAAGCCACAGACTGCAACTAGTAAGAATATGCTACATACTTCTTACTCCCAAAAGGATACACTTGCAAAGAACTGAATAACATTAACCAGGGTTACCTACAATCAAGTGGCCTGAATAGGATGTCAGGATATACCATGATCTTCAGATGCTTCATCTCTTCTCACAAAAGTCAAAAACTGCCACATTATAGAGCTCACTTTCAATCATACAAAATTAAGAGCTTCCGATGAATACAAAACGGGTAGCACATATGAGAAAGAATATAAATGATGTAATGTGTTTCTAGGTATCAGCGTTATGTTCAGCTCGATCCTCTTGGTGCTATCAGTCGCACCCGGCAAGCTCTTCTGGAGGAGCAGGCTGCCTCCAGAAGCTCCTCCCATTTCAATTTCTCAGAGAGATCAACCAGAGAGACCTTTGGGTGATTCATATTTCTACAGTCCTGGTCTTGGAGATGTGCCATTAATAGATGTACCTTTGATTTGCCAGATTTGCCAGGTATCATTTCATTCCTTTATTTCAGGGACTACTCGTCCATTACACAATAATACATGACTCATATTATTAAATTCAAAACTGCTTACATTTTGTAGTTCATGTTTATAACTGAGATATATTTTTGATGTAATTGTATGTGTGTGTATTATGCAGGTGTTGCTGATGATTTGCGATACAGTGTGGATATGGGACCTGTTATTGCTCCATCTGTATCCACTACTCCTTCTTTGCCAGATTTGCCTGTTGTTTCTGATAGTCCATCTAATACCACTGAAACAAAATCATTACAAACTTCCTCCATGATTCCTCATGCACCAAATTTCTCTTCTCCTTCTCCACAGCAGCCTGTGTCATCTCTGGAAATTCAGCAGCAATCTGGTCCTCCTCCACCCCCTCCACCCCCACCTCCGCCACCCCCAACAATAGCGGTGCCAACTCCTCCTCTGTCATTGCCATCAGCTCAACCAACAGCTCCTCCGGCTCCTCCACCACCTCCTCCACCTCCTCCTATTCCATCAAGTTCTGGGGACCAGAATTAATTTCACACACAACAACTGAAAAATCTTCTCAGGTGAGTGTTAATAACTGTTCACTTTTAGTTTGTATTTTAGCTAATAAAGACAAATAGTTTTATTCGCTGAGGACTAATATTTTAAAGGAACATATTGGTATTGATGTTAATGAGATTTCTTTGTATGTTTAGTCATTTTTATTTGTATTTTCTTGTTGGATACTTCTGATCTGTGTAGATAAAGTAAGAATACTCAACAAAACATTATTGAGCAGTAGATGAAAATATTCAAATAAATAAAATCTGGATGGAGACAGACCTGGAAAACCCGCAGTTGTCAGGGTTTTTTTTAACTCCCTAGAAATGTCTGTCTGTCTTTCTTTCTTTTCTTTTCTTTTCTTTCTCCTTTTTTTCTTACTAGAGAATTATTTTCAATGTAATTAAAATAAGAATTTTTAATAAGAGACCATCCATAAATTATGTAACACAAATCTGGAGTATTTGAATATCCCCTCTCTTCCCTGTAACGTTTGTGTGAACCCCCCCTCTAAATAATTACATAATGCTTGGGGACACCCCCCCACCCCCCGTGGAATGCAAAGAGAGGTGGCAAATTGTGAGTGAAGGGAAGGATCCATATGTGAGAAGATTTTTAATCACAAGCTGTGCACGTGCCGTCATAGGCAAGAAACTACTGCGCCAATTTAAATGGATTTTAGATAAAGTACATATCAGTTTTGAATATTTTCTTTGCAGTCTTACAGTTTTAAATAAAAAATTGATGAAAAATATATCCATTTGTGACAATTTACATCTTATAACTTTAATTATTTTTTGTTTTTAAATTAATTACTTAATATTTTAATGTTTTAGTGACAGTCGAAATAAAGAAATTATTTCAAATGTTGAAAAATGTAAAAGAAATCATTGTTACGTAACGAACCAATATCCCCCTACCCCTATGTAGCGCAGCGTAACGCTGCCTCAAACTCCCTCCCTCCCTCCCTCCCTCCCTCCTCCTTTAGCGTGATGTAATTTATGGACAACACCTAAGGTGGTAGTGAACAAGGGTATATTTACAAAAATACTGTTTTAACGGAAGTCCAAAAACACAATATTAAAAAGTGCAAAACAAATGAGTATACCAGACACAACACATGCACACACAGGGAGTATACATATACATACTTATAGAACAAATAAAATGTAATTAATGCATTTCTTATTCTATTTTATATTTATTCTTTTTTCTTACTTAGAATAAGTTATTTTAAGGAAAAGTTAGACACTCTCTTCTCTTTCTCATAAACATATTCATATGCCCATGCACATTTACTATTAATTTCTGAAAAATATTGTTCAGTTATCATCTATGCCTTTTTTTTAGATTTTTTTGGTTATCAGAACGTATGAGATAATTGCTTGAACAGATAAATAATTTTTGCAGGTTCCCAAGCTCCAAGGAGGTGATCCAAGAGCTATTTGATGGAGCTATTCGACAAGCTGGAGGGTCTGGGCAAGGCTAACTTGCGCTTCTGCTAAGCAAATAAAATTGAAACTCGAAAACGGATGCAGGTGAGAATTGTTAGAGGTCTCTATAATATTTGTCACCTAAGTTTTTTGCCAGAAACAGGATTAATAAATATATGCGATGAACACCAACAGAATCCACTGTGGGTGGTCTAGATTTTTAATAACTCTCTTAATGTCAGGATAAGGAATTAAATATTACCTGAAGCAGGATTTTGTACACAAATGCATGTTTTTATTGCAGTTTACTGCAGCTTCAACTTTGTAAATGTATGCTCGTTTCAAGAATGCATTCTTTTCCATAAATGTTTGGGTGGTTGGTGCATTTTTTAGGAGAAATTCATGCGTACTTAGTGCACGTTCATACATTTTTCCATATAATGTGGTATATTTACACTTAATCCCAATTTTAAAATATCCTTTATTTGGGTATTTTGTATAAATTTACTTTGATGTATTGATGTATTTTTTTCTTAAAAGCAAATAAGTAAGCAATCTGACAACCAGATGAATGTTATTACTTATAAGCTGCACAATATAAATATTTGGAAGAAAAACAACTTGAAACTGGTCTCCTTTTCATAAAGAGAAATACACTTTGAAAATTCTTTGTAATGGCTAGTGCTAACTCAATTCTATGCTGCAGCATTACGTGTGGAAGTGAAAAGATCTTAGCAGGAGGCTGTATGCAGCGGCTACTGCAGAGAGATGTAATAGATAATCTGGACACATTATAGCATCTACAAAATATTCAAACTTTCTTCTGTGCAATGGCACCACACAAAATGATATGTTCTCATGCCTTTGTAGTTGTCTCTAGAAGGGAAAGGTGTTAACAGAGAGAGGGAGAGGACATTTCACAAAGAAGAGTTAATACAGTATTATTCTCAGTATTGAAGTGTAAAGAGGTAGAATGGCATATTTTGGCCTTTAAGTATGCTCCTGTTGATTTATTATTGAAGAATGTACATTTTTTGTATTCAAAAAATTTTTTAAACAAACGGCATCTGGCTGAAGAAAATTTGGGAAAATCATTGATTTATCACTTGTACAATTTGAAATGAAAGTGGAAATGAGTTAAATGTTGAAATTTGTGCTCACATTCGACTGTGTTTTTATATTTCTTATTTATTTTATTTTTATCCTTAATCATGCATGTTTTGGCTATTTGGTTGTGCTTGTTTCCATGCCTATTTTATGACCTTATAGAGAAAAAAATCCTCTTTAAATATACCCAACAAACATTCCTTTGCTTCTCAAACGTTTCAATAATTGTCTTAAAAAAAAAAATTGACAAGCAAAACTTTTTTATTAAAAGCGTCTACTGTGCTAATTTTAATAAAATTAGGATGAAATCCTCAGTAGGATTTATGTACTAATTAAGAATAGGTAGGTCAAAGAGACTCTCTAAACCCTCTACAATTAAATTATGAATTAAATTAGATAAGGCGTAAGATTTAAGAAGGAATATAGAAAGAAAAGTATGGAAATAAATATAATTTGATACGCAGACAGTTTGTTTACTGATAATAAAGATGCGTACAAAAGATTTCTGCATTGCTTTATCTTTTGCTGCAGAAAGTATTTAATTAAGATAATTGTAATCAAAACCAAGGTGCTGGCAAAGAACGATTGATGTGTGATTACAGATCAATACTAAGGCAAATGAAGTACAACAATCAGTAAATAAGAAACTACAGTAATATGTTTAGGTGCATACTTTGGCAGATAGTGCAGTTCCAAAGTGATGTGAGTGGGAATGGTGTATCTGGGAGATATGTTCTTTTCCTTCTGACGCTATGGTCTAAAATTTTGAGAAATCCAAAATGTGGCTTTGAGAAAGTATAAATTATCGCTATTCAATTGTTTAAATTGCAAGAGTCAAAACAAAATATTTTTTGAGAGGCGTCTATTGCACTTTCGTCTACTTATGCATTCTCGACAAACTAGCATGTTCTCCTTTCTTCTTTTTTGTGTACCTGTCAGAGATAACTGTACGAGGCATACAGTACTGCAATGACCAAACAAAATAAGAAAAAATAATGCTTTTTAAAGAGGGCGAAACCATAGAGGAAAGAGATGGTTTTGCGTTGAGATTTTTTCCTAAAATAAGATCATTATCACTGCACTATGTTACTAGTTCTATGAAAGCACATACTTTCTTGCATTGTTCCTAAATGCTCTGCAATATTATACTACTACATTAACCAGCAAAAGTGTTTTCAACCAAAAAGAACAATTTTTTCCACACTGAGACGTAATCTCAAATCCCCAGAGTTAACTTGCTGGCATTCATACCATTATGCCATGTAAGCACGCATAGGTTTAACTCTGGCCAAGACATAAAAACTTAAATAACCGATTCATATAAAGAAAATAACAAATAATTTGTGACAAGGTATAAAAAATTCCACTGTAGATGTATTTTTTCCTTTCTCATTCAAATTCAAAATGTCAAATTCAACACTGAGTGCTACCAAAGCACATAAATTTTTCCTTTTTTTTAAATGCTCCACAATAACATACTCATACGTAAACCAGCAAAAGTGTTTTAATTTCATTCCAACACCCGAACCCAGTTCCTCTGAGTGAACGTGCTGGCGCTGATACCCCTAGGCCACACAAGCGCAGTAAGAAAGTAATAATAATTTTAGAACCTATAGGGATATGTAAATTGATTGCGTGGGTTCTGGTTAAATTGTATATCAATTTCATGTTGAAATGTTCATAATTTTACTTAAATCAGTTCATACAGATGCACGTAAGAAAACAATTGATTTGACGTGACATATGTATCAGAAATTGAATAACAGAGTTGAAAAAATGTTATAAAAGTTGCAAATTGGGAAAACACAAACAGGCAAATCCTGTATATTTATCTGCATTGATTCTATTTGTGAGAAGTACTTCAAGTAATTTTCAGTAAAGTTTCTACAATTCTCGATAGTTTTTTCTGCAACCACACGTTCATCAAATTAAAATCCCTGTCTAGGATTCAAACCTGGCTCCTTCCAATGCGAAGCACTCAGTCGGAGTACACTTTAACCAGATTGGCCATTCGAGTGAGTTACTCAATACCTATATTTTGGTCAAAACGTAATTGTATCTACTCTAGCATTTGGAAGATAGTAATTGAGAAACTGCGAAACAAAATGTCTTTTCGGCGACAAAGAAAAGCAGTCATGAAAGCATGAGGCTTACTCCAAATGCTAGACCAGATGAAAGAGATTACAAAAGTAACTACTGCAAGAAAGTCTGTGCCATTCTATAGCACCACTAGTTTACCATCCCTTATTTCATATGTGGAGAAAATGTAAAGGCAAGTTTGGAGGGGTTTTTAAGAATTTTTTTTGGTAAATTTCAAGTGCAAATTATGCAAAAACTACTCATTTTTTCAGAAAATTGTACATTACCTTTTTTAAAGAGCTAATTTTATACAACCAACATTATCTCAGGCAAAAATCTTTATCTTCAATTTTGCAGTTTTGAAATTGTTTTATGCAATGTTTGGAAAATTGGTAATATCAACAAAAATGACATCTTTCTCGTAAACGTCCTTAGCATTATTCAACAACAAAATTTAATCAAGAAATTTGGAGGTGCGGTGTTGTTGTTGTTGTTGGTGGTGGTGGTGGTTTTTTTAAGTCTGAGGGGCTTCGTGTAAAGTAAAGTACCCTCCAAAATTAAAATATTGGTTTCAAATTCTTGGAGCCTCGACATCAGTCAAAACGATTGGGGAAATATCAATATGGAGAAAATCGGCTGAATGGTTTAGGCGCTAGCGTTGACCACAGACGGACATTTTGCATTCAATCAATTTTTCTGTATCAAGAAGGAACAAAACATGGATTTTGGCCACACCACGAGTTAGGGAATTGTTTTTTCTAAATTTAACAACAGGATTTATCCGCTTTTTCATTTCCAGACCGCAACTATAAGAATTTTTCTGGCGAAAATTCACCATTTTCTGGCGCACGGCAACATAACTTTCTCTTCTGACGAAATATTCGTAAGGCGAGAAAGTAAATAAAGTAATTTAAAAAATGAAAATCTGTTCTTTCCTGAGAAGTTTTATGGTTTAAATTTTTATAGAATTGTGATTCATTGAAAATAAGGGAGAATGCATATGAAATAACATGGTATGTGTCCATGCGACTAATATTTAATTTTTTCTGCTTTATTTTGTTTGAAATAGGAGGAGAAGGCCAGCAGCAGCTCTGATTTAATGGCTGATCTACACGCTAAACTTGCTTTAAGGAGAAAGGTATGCACATTTCTTTTCACACATGTAACCAAGTGATGAAAAACTGCATTTGCAATTCTTCTTTGAAAAACCAGTATTTCTGAAATACCTTGCCAAAGTGAAAGGCAGGAAGTTAGCAGGCGTTAGACTGACTATTTCAAGTTCAAGGACAACAGTGTCTACTATTATGAGAAATTTATTTCTTGATTCTTACTGAAAAAATATTATTGTAATAATGCCAAATTGCTGTTTGCGTAATATATAAAGTTAAGATGTAATGCAATGTGTTATTTCAAAAGAAAAAAGAACACCAGTGCGTTCCTCATAATGTTACCAAAAATAATGTCTTTACTGTTTCCCCTTCCGAAACATAGATTTATGAAGAAAGTTTTCCGAATTTTTCAATTTCATCGCAGTATAAACATTACCACAATTTCATGCAAATTTCCGAGACTCAAATGTGGGTTGTAGATCATTAGCATTATTTGTGTACACAGAGTGTGATGCAATTCTGACAGCTGACTGTCATGCTAAGATTCAGATGCCCTAAATTTGGGCATGATTGCAGGGCTGTCAAAATCTGCACCTTGGGTCTACAGTTTGAATTTCTCATTTTTATCAGTAGTAGTAATAGTAGTTTCTTTGTTTTGTTTTGTTTTTTCTGGTAATATTTAGAACTATCCTTAGAGCTTCGACTCACTAAATTCACAACCTTCTGGACATTAAAGAAGAAGAAAAATCGCCAAGTAACTGCTGTGCTGAAACAAAGCAATTTTCAAAAAATGACATTAGAAACATTTGTTCATCTAATTGAGAAAAAGATGGCGGTGAATATTTTTCCACCTGAAACGACTCAATCATGTATATTTCTGTGTGCTTAGGTGTGCATGCATGCATTCTCTTTCTTGGTTGGGTGTGCGATTTGTTGCATAACACAATATTCCAAACAAAACTTTTGATCTGCTTACCAGAGAATGGGTTCAATAGAAAGAGTCCATGTACAGTGAATTTTCATTTCAAAATGTTCAAAGATATATTGTCTTTTCGATTAGGTCTGGTTAGAAAAGATCCAGTATTAAGAAATGTCAAAAAACAAATTGTCCTTAGTGGTAAAACGTTCAGTGTTGATTAAGACACAAAAGGCCCCGTATTAAACATATACATGCAGTGCTCAAGGGTCAATATAATGTAAGTTATTGTATTTTCTACTGTTGAATGATAAATTATTGATGTTGTCATGGTCGTGACAATAACTTGTAGAAAATTTTATGATCCTGTTGCAAACATCAACACCCTTGGCTTGAATTCTTTGAACTCAAAAAATAAGCCAATGCTACTATACAAAGACAATCTATACCATTACCACTCAAAAAATGCCTGTGGTACATCTATAAAGCGGCGATGCTTTGATAGAAAGCTGTGCAATGCCATGTGCACGACAAATGAGGTCTTTGGCAATATATGAGTAATCATACAGAACTGAAAATCACTTGCACTTACCTAATATCACAGAAGTTTGTGTTCAAGAAGTTTTGAATTAAATACGTGTGTGAGAGCAAATCCTATTGTACCACCTGCCGCAGTGGTAAGAAACAAAATGTCACAAGTCAATAATGAAGAGATTTTGGTGTCACTACCACAATGAAATATGCTTGCTTGCCTCATATTCTACCAACCTAATTGAATTTGTCCTCCAATCCCATTAACTTTGAGATAAGTAATAATTGAAGATCCATGTATTAATACATTACCAGGAACATTTTTCTTATTTATTTTTTCTGGTTTACACAACAGTAATAGAATTCTGACGTTTTTGACAGCAAGAAATGTACAACTTTCTTCTCAGAGTGATACAATTTTTGGTGATAGAACCTTCAAAACAATTCCTAATCAATTCGTTCAACTGTTTATGATTCACAAGTGTAAACTGTGTTTTCGCTACAGTCAATAATATTGTATTAAGTCCAACATTGATTTTGAGCTGATAAACATGAATGCCTGTAGGGAAGCTTTTCGAAATACCAATATAACAACATGTCTTTTCCATTTTACACAATCCATTTGGAGAAATGTTATAAGGGACTGAGAGACGAATACTTCGCGAATCAGATGGATGATTTGGAATAAGATAGTAGGTTGAAGAGATGTTGGGACTGCCATTCTTTCCTTTGCAAGATTTAAGTGAGGTTTGGGAATTAATAAACTATCAGTTCGACAAAGAGTCGTGGAATTGGCATTGCACACTGAAGTTGCATGTATCACTGGCCAGCTTGCAGAGGTCAGAGGAGCTATGCTGGAATGTGTACAAATTGGTGGTAAATGGTCATCATTGAACCAATAATGAAGTTGAAGAGTTTTACTCACAATTTCAAAGGTTATAGCCCATCATGTAAATTTACAGAACTTCTTTGAACACCTTCAACAACAACAACAACAACAACAAAATTAAACAGAAATACTAGTTACACAAATATTGGCTGGACACATCAACATAAAACAACCATTAAGCAAGAGGTAGCTCTTATATCAACAGAGAATGGCTGTACTGGTTGGCCAATATCAGCAACAAAAGGACAACAACAACATTTAATGCTCTTTAAGAGCAATCTCGGTATCATTTAAAACTTCATAGTGTTCCAGCTCAGCAGAATGATGATCAGAGAACAGGTTTCTTTGTAATACGTATTTACAAAACAAGCTAATATTGATTCTAATTTGCCTTATCTTCATGTTTCACAATGTGCTGAGTTGAGAAATGCTACTTTTTTTCCCATATTTTCCTTATTTTGAATTTTGGTACATATTTGAATAAAAGTCCATATTTTTTCTATATCTCTTATAAACTCAGTCCATATACTGCCACATTAAGCTTGACACTGAAATTGCATGAAATATTGAAATGCATATCAACAATAAGAGCTTAAAAAAATTTTAGTAATTCCTTAAAATAAGAGTTTTTTTGATAATTAGAAAGAATTGACAATGGGAAAGCAAGTTCAGATACTATTAATGTTTTAATTTATGTGAAGAATAGATCTATTCTCCGGTCCTGTGGCCCTGTCTGAGTGGCCTCAGTGTCCCGCAGAGAACTGTTGGATTTGTTGCACAGATGACCTTGAGGCCTCAACAGTCTGTGGAAAATGCTCCTCATTTCAATATCCACACTACCCCATCTCCTTCCCTCTAAGTCTGACATCTGGAAATTGCATGACATCAGAGACTTGAACATCGGAATTCAACTTTTACACCTCCTCGTTGTCAGTTACAATCCAGACAATACTGTGTTGATTCAGTTCTATTAATCTCTCTTATTAAGCAAGTGTAAAATGCCAAATGTAGCACAGTCACCCAGTGTAAAATTAGAAGTTACATTTCAGAATTTAAAGATGAAAGTTTATCAACTGACAAAATATTGTTTTACCATAATCATTTTTCATTATATTAAGTCCATATTTCATATATTTTTAGTCCGTATAAATCTGTTCTCTGATAATGATGAATTATAAGAAATTTGGCATTCAAAAACAATGCCATTACATTTGAACATATAAAATCTTAAGTCAATAAATACTTGATTCATATTGTAATTTCAAGTTCTTAAGAAAATTATTGACTCCTGGGATAATTGGGTTACTGGACATTATTAGTACTATCTTGGACAATTTGTGTTATAGAACATTTTGATTTTGGATATTTTGTGTGTGGATATCTTTTGTAATAGGACTATTTCGAAAAGTGGACTTTAACATAAAAAGTATCCTTTAGTATTAGGCTCTAATAACCCTTGAGCCTGTATCTGCTTCATGGGCATTAAAAACCCAAGTTTTTTTAATTGAAGATTTTACTAAGTTTAAACATATCTACATTTGCTTGGGTAAATTGTCTCGGGAACATTAATTTTCAAAAACTCGGTCTCACACATGTTCATGCCTGCACACAGGGGGACACATTCATGCATCAGCATGCACATCCTTATTCATGCACCAACAAGGGCAGAACTCTGTGTAGGCAAACATGGCTGCCTATGGGCCCAGACTCAGAGACGACCCCCAGATAATACTAATAAAATGTAATTCCTTATTTCATTATTATGTTTTGTAGATTTCTATGCATTTATTATTCCAGAATTCAAATATTTGAAGTTATTTGTATCATTTTTATTCACATGCATTAAAACATTTTCAAATATGACAACTCAATTAAGCTGAAAGGTTTCAGGGGAGGAGGGAACAAACTCCCCTCTTAATTTAGTGCATAACAATGTTTCATAGCACAAAAAAATTTGCATCTAAGAATTGTGAAAGGTACTATGTGAGCTGATCTTGTTTCGTAAATCAATAAAGAAATTGTCATGGCTTCAACTAAAATTCCACAATTATTTCCTTTGATGTCCCTCTAAATTTTGTGTTAGACGTCCATGACAAGATTACTGGAGAACTCATGTTAATGACTTTCCTAATAAAAAAATGGAAATGAATGTAAGGTAAATTAAAAATAGAAAGGAAGCTTGAAGCTTATTGAACAACAAATTGTGCCTTGAAAGTCTGGGCTGCCAAAGTCATGAGTGGGTAGTTTGCAGTGCATGGAAGAAAAGTGAAAAAAAGGAGAAAAAATAAAATAAAAAGTTAATAAATACTTTTTTTTATATTTTGGGCATCTTTCCCATGTGAATAAATAAATTTAACAAAAAAGTCTTGGCTAGTAGGGATGCATAGGCACCTCCACAAACACGCCAATGGCAATGAATTCCATGTGCAATTTTCTGCAGAAACTAGTTACTTTGTATGTGAAAAATAAAAAATTATGTTTTTCAGGGAATATCTGGAGCAAATAAGACAGAAGTGTCTGTAGGTAATGCTATGCAGCGTGTATCAGCAATGATTCCACCACCTCAGTTCTCTGAGCCAGACTCGAATTTACAAGAAGATGGAGAAGAAGGAATGGATGAAGACTGGGATTAATATGCTATTCGCCCTGCTACTGATGGTGGTGAATTACTGTGAGAATGATGAATTTATAAACTGTACATTTTGTCTGGGGTGTAATTTGTTGTTAAGAATCTTGAGTCATTGTAAAAGAACAACCATTGTTGAATAAGCTTTTCATAGAAAAATAAAAAAAGTAGGAAAAGGAAGAGAAAATTCTTAATAAAAGTAGGAAGGAAGAAAAAGAAAATAAATATGAATCCCAAGGCAGATTATTTGTTTGATAGTTGAGTTATTGTGATAAAAAAGTTAAGGGAAAATTATTAAACCTTCCCTGTAGTAATTTAACATTGTTTCTTGATTATACTTTTTTGAAATTTAATTTAATTTTCATGGAATTAAATTAAATCTAAGAATTAAAAGAAAAAGAAAATGAATTTAAAACAGATGTAATTGAAAAGCTAATTGGATGCTGTGTTAACGTGTTAAATTATATTAATGTTTCATTTAATCTTTTATTTAGTGGGGCCACTTTACTGTAAGTTAGTACTCCATTTGTGAGTGCTGTGGAGAATGTGAAGAGTGCGAGAGCATGCCTACTTGTATTTTTGCATTAAAATGCATCAGTAATTTTGTGTTGGCCAGACTAGTTTGTTTAATGTAAATTGTGGACACCAAAGCCTGGAATGTCGTTAACTTGGAAATGCACATTCAAAGAAAGTGGACTGCTGTAAAAATATTGTGGCTGAAAAGGGTGCTGGGATTTTTATTTACAGAATTAATGTTGTTTTGGGGCCACAGCCCAATACCTCCATACAGAATGGCTCCCCTAAATGCTCCCTTAAGATTTTCACCTGATGATTTTCCCTTAAGAAGTCCTTCACCAGAATTTGCAACATACTGTATTTTTGCTCATGTAAGGCACACTTTTTTTCCTGAAAAGTAACTCGTGAAATAAGGGTGTGGCTTATACCCGAGATTTTTCTTTTTTTATTTAAAAAAAAACATTGGAAGAAAAACAAAATTTTATGCAAAAATCGAACATTTCTTTATCACAGATGAACACAGTATACAAGTTGATGTTAAATTTAATCTCCATAGCTCCTGGATTCGCTCACATCCCCCTCCCCCATCCAATATAGCTTTCACAATTGCTGGCGACATTCCATAATACATCATCATAGTTAGTCCATCAAATTAGAATTGCCACTCACTTAAAAACTTTTTGTCACTTTGGAAGCCATGTGGTATCGTCTAGTTACTTACCAAACATAGTAGAGCCCATAAAATGAAATCATTTTATGTTTGGTAAGCACGATCTGTATAATTTACATTTCTGTTGTAATATATTATAAAAAGTAATTCTTTAACATTATTTGAGTAAAATTGTAATGTAATTTTTGAATTCCCAAATGTAGTCTGATGATGGGGACAACCTATCCCCGAAACATATTGCAAATCATGTGAAAGCCAATAAATAAAGTTAGCAACAATTGCCTGTCTATAAATTATTTGGACTCCTCACCTTCAAGATTGTTTGAAAATTTTTGTGTAGCCAGTTTGTAGAGCAAGTAACATTTCAACTACTTTCAAATCCTCACAAATTATCCAAGAGCTTTTTCATAGTTCATGAATTTCAGCAAAGTTTTGATATTTTCATAGATTCCTTAAGGGAACTCAATGTGCAACAGGTTTTGGGCTCTAATGAACGGACAACAGGTAAAATTTACTTTTAAGTAGAAGATGAGCTCACTCAATTTGAAAAAGAAAAAAAAAAAAAAAGGGAAAAAAAAAGCTGTACGTGATAGAAAAAACTAAAAGTGGATCTCAAATCAACGCAAAAAGTTGAATAGGAAAATCAGAAATTAGATGATCAAGATGATCATTAACAATCATGTTGCACAGTGTAATTAAATATTCTTTACTTAAGGATAAGTTATTTTATTTCTTTAGGATAAGCAATTCAGGTTTTGATTCATTTCTATTAACCATATGAAATGTAAATAATTGTAAATACTAGACTATATAAAATTGTATTTAAAAAATCGAAAACTGTAAGAATGTAATGAATGTTTACTGATGCATTGCGATTCTTCAAGACTTGTAATATTGATTTAATATGAGCAAATAAAAAAAATATTATTATTATTATTATTATTATTATTATTATTATTCCTCTAAATCACGACTAAAGATGTTATCTGTCGGCTGAATATAAAATCTACTCCAGGTTGCAACCAGCTACCTAAGGAGTAGATCTAGGGACTGTCGGTGCCTCTACAATACTTAGCGCAAAATGTGGGCTGTTCCAAATAAAGCGATTTCTTGCACTTCCCAGTCTTTTGAATTACCTGGGAGTTTAGACAAGTTCTTACACAAATTTTGCGGAACAAATCCCAGAGCTCTGATAACTATCGGGACGACCTGTGCTTTTACACCCCACATTCGGCTGATCTCGATTTCCAAACTCTTGTATTTAAGACGTTTCTCTGCCTCCTTGGTAACGACGTTTTGATCGCAAGGTACAGCAATATCGACAAGTAAACACGATTTGTTCTCCAAATCCCGGATGACTATATCCGGTTTGTTTGCCGCTATCGTGCGATCAGTTTGAATTTGTTGGTCGTACAATATCGTACACAATCCAACAGACGTCACCGGTTTCGATGAGTGTTCGTACCACTTGGGGCATGTGTTCGGAACTTCGATGGCGGTACAGATCTGCCAGTGGAGGTAACTACACACCCTGTCGTGTCTTTGCTAGGATTGGACAAGCTGAGACAATATGATCAATGGTTTCTTCGTGTTCTTGACAAATGCGGCATTTATCATCTTGGGAAATTTTGAGAACCGCTTCATCATAATGTGTTCTCAAGGCCTAATCTTGGGCAGCTATTACAAGTGCTTCCGATTCTGGCTTCATTCTTCCCCTTTTAAGCCACATAAATGATTGATCTTTATTGATCTGCACCTTGTCCATTCGTTTCAAATATTGTCCGTGGAGTGGTTCGTCTCTCCACCACTTCTTTAACATTTTTTGTGTCTCAAATTTCATGTTAAGTAGCATCAGAAGTTCAGTGTCTCTGTCATTCTGGGAGACTTGCATTGTCTTGTTCGCAATGCTTCTTGCTACACTTACAATGCCTCTGTTTCCCATTCTTCGGTCAGATTTCGTGACCTGCCTCATTAGTGGGTCACCTTGATGGCTGACTACATACTTTCCCATCCCGGTTATTGCATTGTGCCAGGAGGCTTCAATTTGTCTGAGGCCTCTTCCTCCTTCCTTACGTGACACATAAAGTCTATGTACATCAGCTCGGGGTTGGGCAACGTGATGCATTGTAAGCAGTTTTCTGGTTTTTCGATCCATGATGCGAATTTCCTGCTCAGTCCAATCTACTAGTCCGAAACTGTATTCGGCTACAGGCACCACCTACCTATTGCTGATATTTTATTCCTTGAGTTTAGAGCGGACTGCAGGACAAGTCTCACTCTTCTATAATACTCCCTGCGAATTCTCTCTTTCATTGTGTCGTTCGAGATGGTCTCACATTCTTCAATGCCTAGATATTTGTAAGTTTTACCTGGCTCAAGATCATGAATCACTGTGTGTCTATCAACTACAATGTTCTCTGTTGTGGTCATTTTGCCTCTTTTTAAGTTGGCTTTTGCACGCTTGGCAAGACCAAACTTCATGCAGATGTTATTGCTCAAATCATTGATGACAGACAGCATTTTGGGAGAGAATCGCTTCATTCTTAGCAAACGCTTTAAGATCATCCATGTAAAATAAATGTGATACAGGCCTTTCGTCACCATGGAGCTTGTAACCAAAGTCAGTGTGCGACAGCTGTCTCGATAGAGGAATCAAACTAATGCAAAACAGCAGAGGGGATAGTGAATCTCCTTGAAAAAATCCCCTGTTAATCTGAATACTTCTTGTCTCTACTACTCCCTTTCCGCTGTGGATTAGTAACCTGGTGCTCCACGACTTCATACTAGCCTTGCAAAACTCAACAAGTCTAGGATGAAATCGATAGATCTCCAGGGTCTTCAAAATCCAATCGTGTGGTACACTGCCAAAGGCCTTGTGGTAGTCAATCCAAGCCATGCTTAAATTACGTTTTCGTTTCTTTACATCATTCAAAATTATTTTATTCAGAAGCAAGATTTCCTTACAGCCATGGGAACTTTTACGACATCCTTTCTGTTCAACTGGCAACAGATGGTTCTTCTCTAGGTGCCTATACATTTTGTCAGCTATGGCTGCAGTTATAAGTTTGTACATTACTGGCAGGCAAGTAATTGGCCTGTAGTTCTTCGCCAAAGAGCTGTCTCCTCCTTTGGGTAGCAAATACGTGATACCGCGAGTGAGCCATTCGGGGAGTTCCTTATGGTTTTTTAAAATTTTATTAACAGCCTTTGCTAGATGAGAATGAAGTGCTGTTAATTTCTTAATCCAATAAATCTGGATCTTATCAACCCCAGGGGATTTCCAGTTTCCCATATTCTTAATTGTTTGGCATAGGTCCTTTTTCGAGAATCCTTGAACATGTTTCCACGAGTCCATTGGCAACATCAACTTCAGATTGGAGCCACGATGCGTCTTTGTTGTAGGATCTGGTTTCCTCCCAGATTCCTGACCAAATGTTTCGACGTCATGTTTTGAAGGAGGGGCAGCATTGCCATTCTGTTTTTGAATCAGACTGCGGTAGAATCTCTTCGCGTCTGTTTCAAACCAGTTCTCTACACGGAAATCTTCTCTACGTTTGTACCGTCTTTATTCGTTGAGCCCATGCTTGGATTTTCTCTTTTAGCTTTCAGCTACCATTAGCCTTGTTGTGTCATTGTCAATTAGATATTTTTGTTCAACATGGAGTATTTTTTGTTGAACTTTATACGTGTGGTTTGACTTAGAAGATGCCTCGGCTAGGAGTGATATTTCACGCCGTGTGTAGGCTATCCGTTTCATAATTCTTTTCATCCATGGAGGTACGGAGCTTTTTACTCCGTCTGGCTGTCGGCGATCGGTGATCTTGGCTGGCCCAAGATTATCTGAGATACTAGATATCCAGTTGCATACACGATGTGATTGATTTCAGTAATATCTAGTTCTCTACCTGGGGTTTGTACCATCTTATTTAAGACAGAATTCGCCGTTTCTATCACTCTCTTAGCTTTAGCATTTTCGTAAATTCTCCTCAACGGTGCACGAGATTCGATTGGAAGTAGACGAACTCGTTCTATCTCGCGTCGGAGGAGGTTCCGCATCATGTCCTTATCGTGTGACTCATGGCCAGATGAATTTTCACCACTGACGGAAGTTTCATTTGGATGAGATGAACCTTGAAGGGGATCATCGTTTTCAGGGATATTAGACGGTTCTAAATATTCGTCATGTGGATAGTTTGATCGATGAACATACTCCGCGTTTCTCTGGATGTCTGCAAGTTGTTCTGCTGTGAATTTTCCACTGCTGAGTATGTATCGTCGTTGACTGGCCAGCTTCTTTGGGTCTAGGGTAGGTCTCATATCTGGGTTCCGCTCTCTCCATATCTTAAAAGCTTCTATTTCTGAGCCCCCATTTTCGCTTTTGCATAGTAAAAGCACCACATCACCTCCTTTAATTCCTCCCGTGTCCATCTCTGACGATGGCTTCGAGCTACTTCCGGCTCTGGGTCCCTGGGACTAACATCCGTGGGATGGCCAGATGTCGACAAGGTGGCATTAGCTCGGTTTCTGAGCAGGTATGGAACATTGGTAGAACAAGGCACGTTGCACATAAAGTCTATGTTCATCAGCTCGAGGGTGGGAAGCATAATGCATTGTTAGCAGTTTTCTGGTTTTTCGATCAATGATGCGAATTTCTAGCTCAGTCCAGTCCACTGGTCCGAAACCGTATTCGGCTACAGGCACCGCCAAACTACAACTACCTATTGCTGATATTTTATTCCTGGAGTTGAGAGCGGACTGCAGGACTGTTCTCACTCCTCTCTAATACTCCCTGCGAATTCTCTCTTTCATTGTGTCGTTCGAGATGGTCTCATATTCTTCAATTCCCAGATATTGGTAAGTCTTACCTGACCCAAGCTCTTGAATTACAGTGTGCGGATCAACTTCAATACTCTCTGACGTCAGTCTGCCTCTTTTGAAATTGATTTTTGCACACTTGTCAAGACCAAACTTCATGCAGATGTCATTGCTAAAGTCATTCACGACCGACAGCATTTGGGCGAGAATCGCTTCATTCTTAGCAAACACTTTAAGATCATCCATGTAAAACAAATGTGATACAGCCCTTTCATCACCATGGAGCTTGTAACCAAAGTCAGCTTGCGACAACTGTCTATTGTGCGAATTTTCTAACTCTGCCCCTATGGCCACAATGGAATATCACACGGCATTTCGTGTCTTCCTCTCATGCCGCTAGAAGGTGCATGATCGCAAGGACTGTTTGATACAGTCGCGATCATGCGATATCTGGCGGCATGTCTATGAACGTCGCGAAATACCGTGACATATTCCATCGTGAAGAAAGGCCTTGAGGGGCAAAGTTAGAAAAATCACAGTATAGATAGTGGGATCAAACTAATGCAAAAGCAGGACAGGGGATAGTGAATCTGCTGGACAAATACCTCTGTTAATCTGCAGACTTCTGGTTTCTACTGCTTCCTTTCTGATGTATATTAGTAACCTGGTACTCCATGACTTCATACTAGCCTTGCAAAACTCAATAAGTCTAGGATGAAATTGATAGATCTCCAGGGTTTTCAAAATCCAATCGTATGGTACACTATCAAAGGCCTTCTGGTAGTCAATCCAAGCCATGCTCAAATTACGCTTTCGTTTCTTAACGTCATTCATGATGACTTTATTTAGCAGCAAGATTTCCTGACGGATATAAGCACCTTTACGACATCCTTTTTGTTCAATTGACAACAGATGGTTCTTCTCTAACTGTGTGTACATGTCAGCTATAGCTGCAGTTATAACTTTGTGCAGTACTGGCAGACAATTGATTGGCCTGCAGTTCTACGCCAAAGAGCTGTTTCCCGCTTTAGGTATCAAATACCCGCGTGTGAGCCATTCCGGGAGTTCCTTTGGGTTTTCTAAAATTTTATTAACAGCCTTTGCTAGAGGAGAACGTATTTCTGTTAATTTCTTAATCCAATAAATCCAGCTCTGGACTTCTCTGATTGTAGGTAAGTCCAGAAATCGTTTTATTACTCTAATAACATCAATCCAAGTTCAACAACATAAGTAGACGACAGATTTATTCTATTGTATGGGACATGTAACCACTCATTGAATGCAATAAAACATTTTCAGATAGGATCATAACAACCTATATTTCAAAAAAATATGTGCAAATTTTAAAGTAAAGTGCAATAATTGATATTTTCACCATATTTTATGTCACAATAATTGAACAATTGCACAGTTACACCAGCCTTCGGATTTTACACTTTTTTACTTCTTAATTTTGAGATTTTGTACAATGAAAATGAAGACTTCATTACATAAAATCTACAGAAATTATGATGAAGTAGATCCGAATTGTATACATAGGACAATAATCTGATACATTTACCATATTATTTTTTATCAGAATAATTGAACTACTTTGGATTCGATGGTGTTTGCGGATTCGATGGTGTAACGGTTAGCGTCTTTCCGGACTGTCATACCCAAGTTCGCGGATTCAAACCCGATCGAAGCCGTGGATTTTTAAGGGCGAAAAAATCCTTCGTACGCCTTCCTTCGGAGGGGAAGTAAAGCCGACTGCCCCATGTTAGTAGATTTACTTCCATGTAAAAGATCCTCAAGCCTAAATGATGCCTCTGAGCTAAATTCAATTCGCCTGTTTCGTCGTCGCCCGAGATAATACCTTCTTTCTCCGCTAGTTGGTGAAAGGAGCGTAGTGAAATTGCGTGGTCAGACGGAAGAGCGGGCCTGATGGCCCGAGTCTCGCCACGTAAAATAAGGCATTAACTTAACTAACTTTGAAACTTGAAAGAGCTAAAAGATTAACCATGGTAAGTCATATTTAAAGCTCAGTTAATAAAATTAATAATAATAATAATAATAACAACAAAAACAACTCCACCTAGGGAACACACGACTTTGTAGTTGGTGGTGAAGCTAAAGTACCCCCACGAGTCAGACCTATGGTAGCTTAGCTACTAATAGGTACGGGGTCAGACGAAGAAGTACTCCTGAGGAGAGTGGGAAGTAAGAAGAGAGGGAAGGGTCATGAACCTTTGGGCTTCCTGTTCTGGACCCATGGAGGGTACAGGTGAGAAACTGGGTTGATACACCAGGTCACTGATTAGAGTGTAGGCCCGAACCTTGGATAAGCCAGCGAAGTAGGTTGCCTTCAGCAGTCAATGAAAATCCCCTAGGGATTTTACCGACTGGCGATCGGAGGGACCCCTTGCTTGGCCCTGCGGGGGGATGTCCCGGGACTACTGTGGGTTACAGTAACGGCTGGCAAAAAATAACCTATGGGTTAAATGTGATATGTGAACTCGAACTTTCTTCCTGCGAATATTCACTTAAAACCAATTAGAAAAATAGATATAACAAGAAATGTAATGAATATTAAAGTGCCTTGTGTGATGAGCGTACTTAAATAATATAATTTATTATTAAGCATTTCGCCATCACGGTGGAAAATTATAAGTTATATTCCATCACCATGCGGCCCGAACGAGCAGGAAAGTTCCTAAGAGAATGTTGACATCTGCTTTGGTACCTGCCTCTCTAAACAACGCTCTCAGAAAGGTTCCACAATTATAGGGAGGGTATTTTAAGGGACCTCTCAAACACCGAGGGGCAGTTCCCGCCTGCAGTGTGTGACGACGCCCGTGCTACAGCCGCCCCCTCGAACGAAGACCATGATGGCAGCCAGCAACAACGGAATGCCCACCGGAGAATCGGAGGCGATGGTAAGTAGCAAGACGCTGACTTGAGTGCACTCGACCCCTCCCTTCATTGCTTTTCTGCGTTCTCTCTCCCTCCCACTCCTTCTCTCACTACTCTCTCTACCTTCCTCTCTCCTATGCCGTCACGACAGGAAACGGTCGTACTTGGCTACTAGTTAAGCCTGATAATTAAAATTACATTTCGATTTACAATTACTACGATTGTATTTCTTCCCCCTATCTTAACCCACTTTCCCTTCCGGTCGCTCTGATCATTTCCCCGTGACCACCTCTCTTACGTGAATTACGCTCGACAGCATTTGCGTAGGGGGAGGTATCACACTTGTTCCACCGATGTTCCATACCTGCTCAGAAATCGAGCTAATGTCACCTTGTCGAACTCTGGTCATCCCACAGATGTTAGTCCCAGGACCAAGAGTCTGCAGTAGCTACAAGTTATCGTCAGAGATGGGCCCAGGATGAATTGAAGGAGGTGATGTGCTTTTACTATGCAAAAACGAAAGATGGGGCTTAGAAATAGAAGTTTCGAAGGTACGGAGAGAGCGGAATCCAGATATGAGACCTACCTTAGACTCGAAGCTGGCCAGTCAACGATGATTCATATTCAGCAGGAGAAAATTCACAGCAAAACAATTTGCTTACTTTCAGAGAAATGCGAAGTCATGTGGCTAGTCCTTCGATCCAACTAGCCACATGACGAACATGTAGAACTTGAAAACGATGGTCCTGTGATGATTCATCTCTTTCCAATGACACATACGTCAGTGATGAAAATTCATCTAGCATCGTATCACGAGATATGGTCATGATGCGAAATCACCTTTGACGCGAGATGAGTTCGTCAACTTCCATTTGAATCTCGCGCGCCGTTGAAGGGAATATACACCAACGGCCGACAGCAAAACAGAGTAAACAGCTCTGTATCCCCAAGAACAAAGAGAATCATGAAACGTGTTAAGTAATGATCAGTATAGTGTTAAAAGAAAATTAACAGTTGTAAGGTTGGTAGACTCTTAATGTAAAAGTTGCAAATTCTTTGAAAACCGTTAGTAGTGTGAATACTTCTCTTTTGTGCAGTTTTTGCTCCCAATAAACAGTGTGTTCGAATTAGGTCTATGAATTCTTTCAAGTTGTAAAATCTATCAGGTTATAGGCCCAGATGCGCGTCCGAAGATAGACACTTGAAAATATCTTTTGACACCTGACAAATTTACACGAACTATTTGGAGTTAATATGGATTTTGTAAAGCATATTAAGTGCCTAAACAGTGAAATCGATGGCCGATGTGGAAACGCAAGATACGAGATTTGCTGGATTACTACGAAGGCGCTTCAGATGCAATCGACAGTATGCTAGAGAAACCGATGGAATTGGCAGCAGGTGCTGACAAAGCTGAGGTGAAAGAAGTGAAGTATGATTTGTATCGAAAAGCAAATAGCTGTGCCAAGTCTCTGATTACAAGTGCAGTGACAGACGTTTCATCAGAAAATCATGGACAAGGAAACCGCGCGTGATACATGGAAAGCATTAAAGCAAAATTTCGAAGATTTCTTCCAAGGATCAGTTGTTCAAAATATGTACAGAATTCTTTGCATTCAGTTGGACTCATGGAGAGGACTTGTCAACACATATTGCAAAGTTGAGAGGTTTGTGGAACGAGCTGAATAACGGGCTTAAGGCGAAAGAAGAAAATGTTTTACCTGATTTGGTATTAGTATGTAAAGCGTTACATATTTTGCCAGCAAGTTTTGGTTCATTCAAGTCAAGTTGGATGTTATTAACGTTGGATGAATTGAAAGAACAGCTATGCATGTTTGAAAGAAATTTCACAATAAGTAGTGAAAAAGTCGAACGAGAAGCATTAGTAGCAAAATCAAGTTCGGAAGGTAAAGAAACTAAAAGGAAGTTTAAAAATAAAGGTGTATGTCATTATTGCAACACGACAGACCATTGGATCAAAGATTGCAAGAAATGGATTGCTGATGGAAGACCGTCTAAAAATGCAACCGAGAAGGATATAAACAAAACTGTGGTTATGAATGTAGTATTGTTGTAGTGAGGCTTGTTCAATGGAAGTGGATGTGAACAATTGGTGAATTGACAATGGTGCGACGAAACATATAACAAATAACTCTAAACAATTTCTTAGTTTTGAACCATTTTTTTAAAAAATATTTGTTGCGTCTACAGTTGACGCAAAGCGTCTCTAAACCCTTCAGGGCGTTGAGCGCTCTGCGCTTGGGAGTAATTCTCCATAACCACTGCGCTTTTCAGGAGTAATCCTCCATTACATGAATGTCACGTCTCGTCGTAGTTTTTCAAGAGGACCGCCAGGTAACATCTCCGCGCACGCGCCTCTCTCTTGCGCGCCCCTGCGTCACTACCCAGCGGCCAGAATTGGGAAGGAATTAGGATTGAGGTAGGGTTTAGGACACTTCACAGGGGTGGACTAGCCCTTGCGAAGCAGTCAAACTGGTTTTGTTCCAACACATTTCACATGAGATCGACGGGAATCGAACCCATACCTCCTTGGTGAAAGGCAAGCGACTTCGCTCTGAGCCACCAGATGAGTCCTCTTCACTCCTCAGCAAAATGGCATTTGTGAGCGGGATAATAGAACTTTTATTGAGATGGCCAAGACTCTGAAGTATTTGAAAGCCCTACAGCATTAAGGCTCCTAGACAAGGAACTCTAGATGTAATAGGAAAAGAATTGATTCGGATCTTGTCAACAATTGAAAGCAGAAATGAAGAAATGACATTGAATGATGTCTGATGAGTACCAAAAATTCTAAAAATCTATGATCTGTTTTGGCTGCTCAAGATCGTAACATGAATAGTAAGTTTGAGTCAACTCCTACGCGTTGTTTTAAAAATAAATAATGAAGTGAAACTACTTGGAATTCGTGAATTCAATGGCACCTTATACAAAGCAGCTATTAAACCTTTAGTACCAGAAACAGGTCGCTAGTGTAAATCTTGCAGTTGAGGTTAAATCTGACCAATTTCAACTTCACCATCAAGATGGGGTCATCAAGATAAACATGTCAAAGCAAAGATCAAAAAATAATTTAATTTTGAAGTTAAGACAGAAGCTGACATTTGTGAACCTTGTATGTTTGGAAAGGCACGTCGTGTACCTTTTGGTACAAGGGAAAAATCGACGAAACCTGCTGAGTTAATTTCAGTGGATGTGTGCGGACCTTTTGATGAATCATTCCAGAAGAAGCATTACCTTGTTTTGTACAAAGACAGTTACACGAAATTTTGCTATGGTGTTTTTGTTGTAAAGAAGTCAGAGGTCAGTGGAATTCTTAAAGATTTCCTCATGCATTCGAAACAACGGTTTATGCAGTCAAGGAGATGCTGAGTGACAATGGCAAGGAGTTTGACAATGTAGAGGTCAGATCTATTCTGTCTGCGTTCAAATGGAATCACAGCAACTAACAGCCCCGTTTACTCCTCAGCAAAATGGCATTTGTGAGTGGGATAATAGAACTGTTATTGAGATGGCCAAGACTGAAGTATTCTAATCCAGACGTAACTTATCCAGAAGCAATTTGGGCTGATCTAGTTAACACAGCTATCTTCATTTTAAATAGAACGGGCAAATCATCTGTAGGAGATGTTAGTCCTTACGAGTTTTGGATCGGGAAGAAGCCTTGAACGAAACATCTCAGAATCATTGGCTCAACACGTTACGTTCAATTTCCAAATCAAGTCCGAAGGAAGTTGGTTAGAAAACTACGAAAGGGCATCTGATTGGATATGATGGCGATTCAGGATCTGGATAAGAGAAAGAACGTTGCTCTGTCCAGAGATGTGCTATTTGATGAGAAACAAGGATGCTGTATTGAACATGTCAAATTACCGTTTCGAGATGCTGAAACAAGAAAGAATGATCAATGTGTCTGTCTGATAGCGATGAAGATTCTCAAAATGAAGATTGCTCAGAGGATTATGAAACAGGCATAGATGTACACCCGTCGAGGTGGGTTAGTCCACGTCCTGACGGGGGGATGCAGAGAAGGCTCTCAAGTGTTCCTTTCTCCATTTTTCATCTTCCTGCTTTTTCATTTCATGTCACTTATATTCTTTTCACTCCTTTTTTTCCTCACTGCCCTTCTCTGGTATGCTGTACGCCCATCCATGTGTTTGCCGTGCATGGCGACCCGTGTCGGAGGGGAATGTGTGTCCTGGCAGTTGAGGGACCTGTTTATTTCCAAACTAGTCCTGGTGCTACTTTTTTGGCTTGCACTAAGGGGTACGTTTACTTATTTTGGGGAACATTCCTTGTAGGTGTCAATACACTCGCTTTGGCCTCGGACTCTTCTAGACGGGAGGTCGGGAGCTAACCCACTCCCGATTAATCGGCTCGGACTAAGTCTTGTACTGAACTCCAGGGTGAGCGAGGGGATCCACGGCGGTGCAGCGCTGTGACATCCCCCCACTATATCTCCGTGTCAACCCTGGCACTCCGATGAAGTGTCCTCCTCACAAACAGAGTGGCACAAAAGCACTTCCAAACTAAGTGTGGTAAAGAATTCTGTTCATCCCAGGCGTTCCTCATCACGGTCCTGTAGGCGTGAGGAAGTTATTTTAACCCGTATTCGTATCGGACACATCCACTTTTCTCGCGGTTTCCTTCTTTGAAATGAAACTCCTCCCATCTGTTACTCGTGCAGGACGGTTATTTCTGTGGAACACGACTTCCTGCTCTGCAGGAAATGTGTTGGCAACCGACGAAGACATGATCTGGGCAACTACGGGTGGTGCTCGGGGATGACGATTCTGCGCTCTCAAAACTTTTTTGTTTTTTGAGAGAAAGGGGGATATATAATTTTATTTGAAAGATAATAACAATGTTTTATGTTGTTTCTCTGATCTCTTTACAGCCAATTTTACGTTTTAAGATACATTTTAGGCGCCTTTTTTCTTTTTTGCCATTTTTGTTTTTCCTTCTGCCATTTCTACATGTATACTTGATGCTGAATTAAAGCCCTCTTTTCAGCCAATGTACATGCTTTTAAACAGCGGGTAAGTTGCATCTGCAAACACAATACTTTTTTCTAAATACTTTGGCATGGGCGCAAATGACCACAGTAGTTGAAGCGTCCTCTAAACCCTACTTAATCAATCACAGATGTAGAGTTTGATGATGGTTTTCAGAAGTTACATGAAGAGAAACCGGGGGTTAATTTGAGAAATCGTTCTACTTTAAAAGGCCACAGTATCTCAACAAGTATATAATGACGTCAGAGGACATTATTGCCCCAGTCTAACATAAAGCTATTTACAACAACAATTTCCCTCTAACTTCGTAGCATTGACATTTTTACATTACATACAATCGTATTTACACCCTGACTTTACCCCTTATTCGTACTCTGCTTCTGTTTTCTAATCTACATACATAAGTACACTCAATTTTGAACCATTAATATACACTTATATACAAATTTATCAAAAATAATCTTGCTTCTTCTTGAGGTGACTCTATACAATTTTTAAAGGCAAGTAACACAATACATGTACTCTAAAATCTTTGCAGTGATGTATTAGAATTTTACCTTAATATTCTAGCAATTGTATATCTTGCTGTTTCTTGATGTGACTCTATATAATTTTGAATATAAGTGACACAAATAATGTACTCAATTCTTGCGGTGACGTACTACAATTTTTACCCTACATCTTGTAAAATTTATTCAAATTAAACAATATTTTTTAATGAAATATTTACACAAATAATATTACCAAGATACTCTATAGTTACATGATAAATATATTGCAATGACATATTCTCTATACATAGTAAAATCTTGATAAAATTATTCAATTTTCATAACACAAATCTGGCACTGAGATTGTTCAACTTACATCGTACAAATTTTGCAATGAGATTATTCAATTTAAAAATCTTGATGTGATGCTATACAATCCAAATAGGAGCCACTGAAGTGCAACCATTTACCTAACGAGATCAGTTCAGGTTCATGAAAACATGCGACTTAATGCATCGGCATTCCCATTATCTTTACCCTTTTTGTGGCAAATTTCGATGTCATAATGTTGCAGCATTAACGACCATCTCAATAATCTTGGGTTATTCCCAGAACAATTCCGCAACCATACGAATGGGTTATGATCCGTTTCGATCTTAATTCTCACTTGGCCGTCTAGTTAATACCACAATTTCTGCAATCCCCAAATTATGGCTGTACACTCGGCTTCCACCGTACTGAAATTTTTTTCCACATCTGTCAATTTTCTGCTTAAATACAGAACGGGTTTTTCATCGCCGTTCTCGTCTGTCTGTGCTAAAACTACACCTATTCCTTTCTGACTTGCATCGCATTGTATCTGGAACGGTTTCGCGAAATCAGGTGCTCTTAACACGGGTTCGCAACATAGAGCTTCACGCAACATATTAAATGATCTTTCACATTCTGGATTCCAATTGACCGTCCCCTGGCGTTCCTTCCCCCGTAACAAATCCGATAACGGAGCTGAAATCTCGCCGAATCTGGGAATAAATTTCCGGTAGTACCCGCTCATACCAAGAAAACATCTGACTGTTTTTTCGTGTGCGGTCTTGGAAACTCACGAATTGCGTGAACTTTTGCCTCTACTGGGCGCATTTCCCCGCTTCCTACTACGTAGCCTAAGTATTTTACAGATTCTCTAGCAAACATACATTTACTAGGCTTCACATGTAGTTTTGCCTGTTTTAGAATTGAAAAACACATTTTGCATGTGTTGCAGATGCTCTTGCCATGAGTTACTGAATATGGCTATGTCGTCTATGTACGGAACTGCATATTCACTACACGGCGCTAACAGTGCGGCCATCATTATACTACATTGATAGGGCGCGTTCTTAAGGCCAAAGGGCAATCGCAGTGGGCGATATGTCCCGAAGTTAGTGACAAATGCAGCCAGCCTTTGCGCTCTTGGCGTTAAACTGATTTGCAAATAACATTTCGCTAAATCAAGAGTTGTGATTATTTTGGCTGCCGCCACCGTCTCGATTCGCTCTTCCATGTTTGGTACTGGAAAGTACTCGGTCTTGATTAATTTATTTAATCGTCTGTAATCGATACATGGGCGAGGTTTCCGTCCCAGAGCTTCGACAAGAATCATAGGTGATGTGTACTCGCTATCACCTACTTCAATAATGCCGTCGCGTAACATTTTACTGATTTCCTCCCGCAAGATAGCTGATTGTCTAGGCGAGGTACGGTAAGGTGCACTACGCACGGGCGTTGACTCATCTGTGAGCTCAATGTCCATGGTAAGCGCATCGGTCAGTCCAGGTTTTTCAGAAAATATGTCATGGTACTTCATAATTAATTGCTCGAGTTTGTTTTCGGAACTCGGGCGGGATTTGTGTTACCTTCCAACATTTCCTGGAGATTGAAGTCGCTTCCTTCGAGGTGAACGGCATATCTGTCAATCTCGTCTTCTATCTGTTCGCAGCTTTGAACCGGTGTTGCCACATAGCTGATGTATTCAGTCCGCTGATGGTACTGCTTCACCATATTCACATGGTACACACGTCCGTCCTTTTTTCCAGGCAATAAAACAACATAGTTTGTGTCGGAGACTTTTCTTAAATCTCGCCTGGCCCTACCCACTGTACCGCCAGTTTCCGGGTACGATTTGGCGCTAAAACCAGCACCTTGTCTCCGGCACTAAACGTGCGATTTACCGCTCTGCGGTCGTACCAGACCTTTCGACGTTCTTGCTCGTTACGAAGCTTGGTGTGAGCTAGTTCACGAGATTTCCGAAGTCGATTCACGAGACGGAATACATATTCTACAACTGAACTGGGCTCCTTCTCCTCGCTTCCGGCAATGTGCTCGTATAACAGAGTTATGGGAGTACGCAAATTATTCCCATAAACAAACTCAGCTGGAGTAAACCCTAAACTTTCATGCACAGTAGTGCGCAAAGCAAATAAAATAGCTAGTAATTGAAGCTCCCATTCCGTACCCGCTTCTAAGCACATAACCTTCAATAACCTGTTCATTGTTCGGTGCATTCTTTCCACAGCATTAGATTGTGGGTGGTAAGGAGAACTTCTAATTAGACGGATCCCGAACTTCTTCGCGAATTCCGCGGTCAGAACGCTCGTGAAGCAAGTGCCCTGGTCTGTTTGCAGTCTTCCTTCGGGAACCCTATCCTGCTAAATAGCTCTAAGAGCGCACTGATTACAGTTGTCGATCGCAAATCTGTTATGGGAATCGCCTCTGGATATCTAGATGCCATGCACATCGCAGTAAGAATGAATTTCTTACCCGATTCGCTTTCCTGAAACGGTCCGCAAGCATCGATATTTATACGCGAAAATATTTCCCCCTACGGGTGGTACCATCACTAACGGTGCTTTCTTTTTGTCTCCCGATCGGCCTACCCTTCTGGCATACATCACATGATCTGACGTACGTTTCCATTCCTGGAAACATCTTGGCCAGTAAAAATACTTCGCTAAGCTATCCTTACTTTTAGTCGTGCCTAGATGAACATTCGCGGTCTCGTGGCACACTTTTAGTACCGTGCCTCGAAATACAGCACGAACAACAATCATGTCATACCGCTCGCCTTTCTTACTAAATCGAGTGCGAAGCAACAATCGATTACGTAGGAAGTACGTTTCTTTCCCCGTCTCGGGTACTTCATTCTCGCATTTTTTGTAGATTTCCGCGGTGTGTACTATCCTTAGTCTGTTCGTGAATAAATTCATCAGTCGAAATCTGAATTAATTCTATTACAGGAGCATCTATCTGCATAGAGTTTTCATTTTCGGCGTCGTCTGTTTTCCTCATCGCTTACATTCACCTGCGCCTCGGCCGTAGTAGTTGGACCCGTTACCTGTTCTCCCTCGGCGTAGCTATTTTCGACTAATCCGGTGACCGGACCCTTCCTCTGCCGCCCTCGCCGTCGGCTCGGCCGCGCTCCGCCGCTGCATCCGCTGCTGCCTGCGCCCGCGTCACCACAGCGCTCACAATTTGCGGCTCAACGAAGCCTTCTCGAACTTCCTCGAGTAATTGCGCCGTGCGGTTGCTAAGTAAATAGTAGCCGAAATCACAGTCGCGACTCACTACTGCAGCTCTAGTGGTGACACTCCCGAAAGGCCCTTGCAGTCGAATCTGTGCTACGGGTAGATTCCTAGGTTTTAAATCTAAGGGTTGAAACACCCATACACTTTCCCCTGTTAAATCTTCTACGAACCGTTCATTCACAACGTCGAAAGATGCACCAGAATCAGTAATATAAATCCCTGTTTTTCATTTATCAGTCCACTATACGTGAATGGTTGAAAAAGCTCCGCCGCTGCTGCAACGTGGCCGACCCTTTCGCCCTTCTCCCCCTCCCGCTTACTCGGGCAGTCACGTGCGAGATGTTTAGGTGACCCGCAACTGAAACATTTCCGAACGCTGGTTTTTCGAACTCTTCCCTGACGTCACGGCCCTTTGTGCAAAGGTTTCCCGGCGATAGGTACCTGCTTTTGTTTCTCCACGACGGCGGCAACTTCTGCCCCTCCGTCCTTTCTCTGAACGATTTTGAGAAACTACGTTTCCATCCCGACCTATTGTTTTCGTAGTTATCCAGTTTCTTCGCGAATTCAAGTGGAATTGCGAAATTTCCCCACTCATCAATGAAATGTTCCTTCATTTCAGCTGGAACTCGCCGTTTCATTTGGTCAGTCACGATTAAGTTAAGCAATCCCTCGAAAGTTGATATGTTCAGCCCCGCGACCCATTCTTTACAATAATTATGCAATTCCCGTGCGTACACATTCCATGTAGTGTTCGCAGACTTCATGTGCCTCACGAATAACTGCCTGAACTTTTCAGCATTAAATTTGTACATCTCTAAACAATTTAGATTTAATGTCTGAATATCAGTGATTGTTTTCCCGTCTTCTAACGTAGCCATGAGTTAATTTGATGGGGAAGTAGTCCCATAAGATTGGCAACCCAATCTTCTTCCGGCACTCCTAACAATTCCGCTTGACTCTCAAACACGCTTAAATAAGTGGTTATATCATCGTTATCGCCTTTGAATCTGTCCCTAGCGTGATTCAACCGTACGTGTGTTTGAGTCTTCGCCTCACTCCCTGAACTTACGCTTCCCGTCGGCGTCTGACTCGCTATACAGGAGTTTCTCTAATTCGAACTCGCGATCTAGTCTTTCTTTTTTCTCTTCGCGTTCTAATCTGTCCCGCTCTCGCTCCGTTCTAATCTGTCCCGCTCTCGCTCTAATCCTAATCTGTCCCGCTCTTTCGTTTGTTTCTTTCGTTGCTTTGCACAATTCTTTAACGAATTCCTCATCATATTGGCTGCTATTTACTATAATGCTGCGCAACTTTGCTATTCTGTCATCGTCATTTGCTGTTTCCCCCAACTCCCAAGCAACGTGCATAAGGCAACTCTTTACTAAACTGCGCGAGATACGCCATGATGCCTGAACTGTTCTCGAATTGCAGATGGCTACACTTACGTGAGTGGTGATCCTTGTATACTCCTTCCGGCCGGATGGCTGGTATTCGTCCTTCCTGTCAGAGGATGTCTTCTCTTGACGTCGGCGCCTTCCGCCCCCCAAGATTGACTTGCGATTTAATTTAAAACTACCTCGTGTAGCTCGCACAGCCTTACAGCCCTCTACGTTCCCGGACTTCCTAGGATGCACAGTTCCCGTGAATTTCCCACACACATGCCAGCTACGCACTCTTGTGCACTGCCGGAACCAGTTCGTTGCACTAGGACAGAACTGCTACCACCATAGACTTAGGTGCATGTTCCGTTAAGTTGCCGCTACCATTAAACTAAATGGCGCACATACCCCGTGGGTTGTTTGAACCGCTGCCACCATTTAAAAACTACCTCGTCTGTAACGTCGGTGGGTAGGGATCTACGCCACCCAATTAACAGACACGAGTGAGTATTTACAAATTTATTTACACATATTTACATAATCACTCTAAGGCGTTTTGTTAGAGCTACTCACTGCAGCCCCCCCCTCTCTCTACACGCGCCTAGCGGCGGTGTACCACTCCACCGTGTTCGAACACATCGAACACCCACGCATAGAGCAGACTCCGCGCCAGCCTGGGCGGATAAAGTTTTGCGGATAACCGCGAGGGAGCCTCCTACACTGTGTTCCCTCCCGAGGCCTCGCGACACGGCTTTATATAGTGCCGCGTCACATGACCTCCTACGTCATTTCTCCCTCCCACCCTGGACCTGCCTGGACATGCCTGGACCTGCCTTGCGCACGACACCACGCACCTCCGCCACCACCCCTCTTTCTTACCTCCGGAGGTGGCCTTTGTTTGGGAGGCTATTTAAGATCCCTCATGCCCATACCTTGCAAGACCGTCTCTCTGCGCAGGAAGTGGAGCCTATGACGCTACAGAAGATATAAGGGTCGACTTGTTGTAAAACATTTTAATCAGCGTGAAGGTTTTGACTACAGAGAAACATTTAGCCCAGTTGCAAAGATGAAAACTATTTGATATATTTGAGTGCTGCTGCTAGTAAGGCATGCATCTTGCACAGTTTGATGTATCAACAGCCTTCCTATTTGTAGAACTCAAAGATACTATTTATATGGCACAACCATGAGAATATGAAGATGGCAACCAAAATAATCCGTAATAAAAAAAGGAGTTCATACGGCTTGAAACAAGCACCAAGGTGCTGGAACAAACGCTTTGAAAAACGTATCGCTTGGTCTTGGTTTTAAGGTGAACCATGCAGATCCATGTCTCTATATTAAAAATGAAAAGGCGAGAGGGTTAATGGTAGGAATCTATGTGGACGATGGATTGGAGTTAGCTACTGATGAGGATGACTTGAAGATGTTTTTGGAGAATTGAAAGCACAGTTCAAAGTCACAACAGAAGTTGAAACGCATTTTCTGCCTTACACATTGAACAAGATAAGGCTGCTGA
This sequence comes from Acheta domesticus, assembly GCA_031308135.1. NCBI lineage: Eukaryota > Metazoa > Arthropoda > Insecta > Orthoptera > Gryllidae > Acheta > Acheta domesticus. The sequence goes on along the minus strand of JAHLJT010008446.1, from coordinate 126,809,486 downwards.
TATCAAAATTCACCAGAAAGCATACGCCAGAGACATCTTGAAATGTTTCAATTTTGCCGAGTGTAAAAACCGTATCTACCGTCTAAAGCGTTGAAAGTTGCAGATGTTTTACAATCAGAAAAAATTCTGAAGAACCAACGTTTCATATAGAGGAAGCTGTCGGAGCATTCATGTTCTTAATGCTTGGCACTAGACATGTTTTGGCTTTTGCTATGTCTGTCAAGGTCACTTGAAAATCCCAAAACTGAAGATATAATAAGACAGAAGAGGCTTTTTCGTTATCTGGAAGGAACAATTGACCATGGAATTTCATACAAATCAGAGAAAGGAGCAACCTTGGACTCTTATAGTGATGCGGATTTTGGAGGCTGTTCGAAGACAGGTCGAACAACATCCGGGTTTGTTTATCAATTAAGCAGGAGGAGCTATTTCATGGCGAAGTCAGAGACAGGCTATGATGGCAACGTCTACAACTGAAGCTGAACGGCTGCTGCAATGAAGCTGTAAAGGAAATCATATGGTTAACTCCCGTTATTCAGTTACGTTACCAAGTGGTCTCAAGTTCCAGTTCTACAGATTGACAAATCAGCAACATTAAGGTTGGCGCAGGACTCAGAGTTTTCATCGTCGAAACAAACACATAGCAATCAAGCATTTTTTGTCCCCAAAAGCTTGGTGAAGGACAACTTGGAGTGCAACAAATTCAACCGAATACCAGGTGCGGACATTATGACAAAGCCGTTTCCTAAAACAACGTTTGAAGATTTTGTGCAATAAGATGGGACTTTGTAATACCAATTTTTGTAATATTCATTTAACAAGGAAAATGTGTTAAAGTAATAATCAATACAGTGTGTTAAAAGAAAATTAACAGTTGTAAGGTTGGTAGACTCTTAATTGAAAAATTGCAAGTTCTTTGAAAACAGTGGTATGAATGATCTGGTGCTGTCCGGGATGAGCGCGTCTCAGTCGGTTTTTCGGACGTTTCGGCCATCTTGCTGTGGCCTTCTTTCAGAGCTATACTGCTGCCGAGAGGCTAGCGTGTCGCATAGATATAGGACGGGGTGCAGGAGCTGATAGGTCGCAGCGGCGACCAATGGGAGGAGGGCAGGTGGCTCGCGATTGGCGGAGAGGGAATGGAGCGATACTGGGAGACCTGATAATGTGGGGGAGGGAGGGTGGGCGGAAAGGGAAGAGGATAGAAAATTGAACAGGAAAGACATCTGGAAATTGCAACTGCGTTGGTCGGAGACGGGAGAAAAAGCCGAAAGAAACCGAGCAAATAAGCAGCCACGTCATTGGACGACCGCGGGGGTGGCCGCGGGGGATGGCCGACCGCGCATTGGCGCGACACGCGGGCCCTTCTTCTAAGCAGCCGCACCTCGCGCGCCCCCGCCCTTTGTCTCGGGGCCCAAGTCCGGCTGCCACCCAAGCGGCCCCCTCTCCATCTCACACCGCCGCGCCCGCCTCGCGGTGGCCACCCACCACCGCGAGGTCGGGGGGGGCGGTTGTTATATATATTGTCGGGAACCATCGCGCCCAAAAAGATTCGCTACATAGAGTTCACAAGACAGACACGGCAGTCAGATCCGATCTTCAGTCATGTGCACTGGGATGAACTTCACGCGGTCATTCGCGTAGTTTCGGACTAGACTGCTACGCCGGCAGTCGGCACTTGTGCCCTGCCGCTCATCAACATGCCGCAAAGCCTCTACGTCATCATTTCATCAAGGGCTAAAGGCTGCCCGTCTTTAAAGTTTTCATTCGCACGTGTTCGGGGTGACATTTGGAAACCAGACCACGGCAGCATTACATGCCTGGTCATCGTGTGCCGGAACGGAACATTCGCTCGGTTGGTGCAGAGTTATTTTGCACACCATCACCGCCATCACGGCACGGCTTGACTCCAGCCCCGGCAGCGAACGGGTCGAAAGCAGCGCCTCCGCAACGCATGGTACCTTTTCTTGTCTCCAGGTGCCAAGCCATTCAAAAGACGATCAGCTCATATATCACAATCCAGTGATTATAATTGTTCATCATTGTTTTGTTGTGCCATTTGTCATTTCATTAATTTTAAGATTTAGATTAGGATTTAATTAATAATTCACTGCTCGGGCCCGGCATGCATTTTGTACATAGTATAATAGTTTAAAATTGTATTTCTTTTCTTTCTTAGATATAAGTTTTATATATTCCAAGAGACATTAACACTCTAACCTCAATTCAGTAATTAAATTAATAATTACTTCAGTTGCGTTTTTATATCTTTCGGTCGAACATCTTTCCTCTTTTGAGTGGTCCTCCGTCCCCCTTTTTTAGTAGCCCTCTGGGTACATCATCTGAGCTAACCGAGGCCGATATGTGTGTGTGCTGTGTGTCAACACAGCCAACAGTCTAGTCCTGCTGTTGGCTCATCATCGTGCGTGGCGCCGTGTGAGAGGTGGGTACCAGGTGAGTACCTCATCGGCACGCGCTACAGGTCCGGGACAGCCGATGCGCACACAAAATCAGACTAAGAATATGGTTTAGGATAGAGATCACAGAATTATGAAAACGTGCACAATTGCACTTCTCCTCATAGCTCGTCACACACAGTTTTTTAACTGTTTTTGACGTAAATAAATAAATAAATAA
>JAHLJT010008446.1:126767206-126806752 GCA_031308135.1 Acheta domesticus | reverse complement strand
GTCGGGAGCTAACCCACTCCCGATTAATCGGCTCGGACTAAGTCTTGTACTGAACTCCAGGGTGAGCGAGGGATCCACGGCGGTGCAGCGCTGTGACATCCCCCCACTATATCTCCGTGTCAACCCTGGCACTCCGATGAAAGTGTCCTCCTCACAAACAGAGTGGCACAAAAGCACTTCCAAACTAAGTGTGGTAAAGAATTCTGTTCATCCCAGGCGTTCCTCATCACGGTCCTGTAGGCGTGAGGAAGTTATTTTAACCCGTATTCGTATCGGACACATCCACTTTTCTCGCGGTTTCCTTCTTTGAAATGAACTCCTCCCATCTGTTACTCGTGCAGGACGGTTATTTCTGTGGAACACGACTTCCTGCTCTGCAGGAAATGTGTTGGCAACCGACGAAGACATGATCTGGGCAACTACGGGTGGTGCTCGGGGATGACGATTCTGCGCTCTCAAAACTTTTTTGTTTTTGAGAGAAAGGGGGATATATAATTTTATTTGAAAGATAATAACAATGTTTTATGTTGTTTCTCTGATCTCTTTACAGCCAATTTTACGTTTTAAGATACATTTTAGGCGCCTTTTTTCTTTTTTGGCCATTTTTGTTTTTCCTTCTGCCATTTCTACATGTATACTTGATTGCTGAATTAAAGCCCTCTTTTCAGCCAATGTACATGCTTTTAAACAGCGGGTAAGTTGCATCTGCAACACAATACTTTTTTCTAAATACTTTGGCATGGGCGCAAATGACCACAGTAGTTGAAGCGTCCTCTAAACCCTACTTAATCAATCACAGATGTAGAGTTTGATGATGGTTTTCAGAAGTTACATGAAGAGAAACCGGGGGTTAATTGAGAAATCGTTCTACTTTAAAAGGCCACAGTATCTCAACAAGTATATATGACGTCAGAGGACATTATTGCCCCAGTCTAACATAAAGCTATTTACAACAACAATTTCCCTCTAACTTCGTAGCATTGACATTTTTACATTACATACAATCGTATTTACACCCTGACTTTACCCCTTATTCGTACTCTGCTTCTGTTTTCTAATCTACATACATAAGTACACTCAATTTTGAACCATTAATATACACTTATATACAAATTTATCAAAAATAATCTTGCTTCTTCTTGAGGTGACTCTATACAATTTTTAAATGCAAGTAACACAATACATGTACTCTAAAATCTTTGCAGTGATGTATTAGAATTTTACCTTAAATATTCTAGCAATTGTATATCTTGCTGTTTCTTGATGTGACTCTATATAATTTTGAATATAAGTGACACAAATAATGTACTCAATTCTTGCGGTGACGTACTACAATTTTTACCCTACATCTTGTAAAATTATTCAAATTAAACAATATTTTTTTAATGAAATATTTACACAAATAATATTACCAAGATACTCTTAGTTTACATGATAAATATATTGCAATGACATATTCTCTATACAATAGTAAAATCTTGATAAAATTATTCAATTTTCATAACACAAATCTGGCACTGAGATTGTTCAACTTACATCGTACAAATTTTGCAATGAGATTATTCAATTTAAAAATCTTGATGTGATGCTATACAATCCAAATAGGAGCCACTGAAGTGCAACCATTTACCTAACGAGATCAGTTCAGGTCATGAAAACATGCGACTTAATGCATCGGCATTCCCATTATCTTTACCCTTTTTGTGGCAAATTTCGATGTCATAATGTTGCAGCATTAACGACCATCTCAATAATCTTGGGTTATTCCCCAGAACAATTCCGCAACCATACGAATGGGTTATGATCCGTTTCGATCTTAATTCTCACTTGGCCGTCTAGGTAATACCACAATTTCTGCAATCCCCAAATTATGGCTGTACACTCGGCTTCCACCGTACTGAAATTTTTTTCCACATCTGTCATTTTCTGCTTAAATACAGAACGGGTTTTTCATCGCCGTTCTCGTCTGTCTGTGCTAAAACTACACCTATTCCTTTCTGACTTGCATCGCATTGTATCTGAACGGTTTTCGCGAAATCAGGTGCTCTTAACACGGGTTCGCAACATAGAGCTTCACGCAACATATTAAATGATCTTTCACATTCTGGATTCCAATTGACCGTCCCCTGGCGTTCCTTCCCCCGTAACAAATCCGATAACGGAGCTGAAATCTCGCCGAATCTGGGAATAAATTTCCGGTAGTACCCGCTCATACCAAGAAAACATCTGACTTGTTTTTTCGTGTGCGGTCTTGGAAACTCACGAATTGCGTGAACTTTTGCCTCTACAGGGCGCATTTCCCCGCTTCCTACTACGTAGCCTAAGTATTTTACAGATTCTCTAGCAACATACATTTACTAGGCTTCACATGTAGTTTTGCCTGTTTTAGAATTGAAAACACATTTGCATGTGTTGCAGATGCTCTTGCCATGAGTTACTGAATATGGCTATGTCGTCTATGTACGGAACTGCATATTCACTACACGGCGCTAACAGTGCGGCCATCATTATACTACATTGATAGGGCGCGTTCTTAAGGCCAAAGGGCAATCGCAGTGGGCGATATGTCCCGAAGTTAGTGACAAATGCAGCCAGCCTTTGCGCTCTTGGCGTTAAACTGATTTGCAAATAACATTTCGCTAAATCAAGAGTTGTGATTATTTTGGCTGCCGCCACCGTCTCGATTCGCTCTTCCATGTTTGGTACTGGAAAGTACTCGGTCTTGATTAATTTATTTAATCGTCTGTAATCGATACATGGGCGAGGTTTCCGTCCCAGAGCTTCGACAAGAATCATAGGTGATGTGTACTCGCTATCACCTACTTCAATAATGCCGTCGCGTAACATTTTACTGATTTCCTCCCGCAAGATAGCTGATTGTCTAGGCGAGGTACGGTAAGGTGCACTACGCACGGGCGTTGACTCATCTGTGAGCTCAATGTCCATGGTAAGCGCATCGGTCAGTCCAGGTTTTTCAGAAAATATGTCATGGTACTTCATAATTAATTGCTCGAGTTTGTTTCGGAACTCGGGCGGGATTTGTGTACCTTCCAACATTTCCTGGAGATTGAAGTCGCTTCCTTCGAGGTGAACGGCATATCTGTCAATCTCGTCTTCTATCTGTTCGCAGCTTTGAACCGGTGTTGCCACTAGCTGATGTATTCAGTCCGCTGATGGTACTGCTTCACCATATTCACATGGTACACACGTCCGTCCTTTTTTCCAGGCAATAAAACAACATAGTTTGTGTCGGAGACTTTTCTTAAATCTCGCCTGGCCCTACCCACTGTACCGCCAGTTTCCGGGTACGATTTGGCGCTAAAACCAGCACCTTGTCTCCGGCACTAAACGTGCGATTTACCGCTCTGCGGTCGTACCAGACCTTTCGACGTTCTTGCTCGTTACGAAGCTTGGTGTGAGCTAGTTCACGAGATTTCCGAAGTCGATTCACGAGACGGAATACATATTCTACAACTGAACTGGGCTCCTTCTCCTCGCTTCCGGCAATGTGCTCGTATAACAGAGTTATGGGAGTACGCAAATTATTCCCATAAACAACTCAGGCTGGAGTAAACCCTAAACTTTCATGCACAGTAGTGCGCAAAGCAAATAAAATAGCTAGTAATTGAAGCTCCCATTCCGTACCCGCTTCTAAGCACAATAACCTTCAATAACCTGTTCATTGTTCGGTGCATTCTTTCCACAGCATTAGATTGTGGGTGGTAGGAGAACTTCTAATTAGCCGGATCCCGAACTTCTTCGCGAATTCCGCGGTCAGACGCTCGTGAAGCAAGTGCCCTGGTCTGTTTGCAGTTCCTTCGGGAACCCTATCCTGCTAAATAGCTCTAAGAGCGCACTGATTACAGTTGTCGATCGCAATCTGTTATGGGAATCGCCTCTGGATATCTAGATGCCATGCACATCGCAGTAAGAATGAATTTCTTACCCGATTCGCTTTCCTGAAACGGTCCGCAAGCATCGATATTTATACGCGAAATATTTCCCCTACGGGTGGTACCATCACTAACGGTGCTTTCTTTTGTCTCCCGATCGGCCTACCTTCTGGCATACATCACATGATCTGACGTACGTTTCCATTTCCTGGAAACATCTTGGCCAGTAAAAATACTTCGCTAAGCTATCCTTACTTTTAGTCGTGCCTAGATGAACATTCGCGGTCTCGTGGCACACTTTTAGTACCGTGCCTCGAAATACAGCACGAACAACAATCATGTCATACCGCTCGCCTTTCTTACTAAATCGAGTGCGAAGCAACAATCGATTACGTAGGAAGTACGTTTCTTTCCCCGTCTCGGGTACTTCATTCTCGCATTTTTTGTAGATTTCCGCGGGTGTACTATCCTTAGTCTGTTCGTGAATAAATTCATCAGTCGAAATCTGAATTAATTCTATTACAGGAGCATCTATCTGCATAGAGTTTTCATTTTCGGCGTCGTCTGTTTCCTCATCGCTTACATTCACCTGCGCCTCGGCCGTAGTAGTTGGACCCGTTACCTGTTCTCCCTCGGCGTAGCTATTTTCGACTAATCCGGTGACCGACCCTTCCTCTGCCGCCCTCGCCGTCGGCTCGGCCGCGCTCGCCGCTGCATCCGCTGCTGCCTGCGCCCGCGTCACCACAGCGCTCACAATTTGCGGCTCACGAAGCCTTCTCGAACTTCCTCGAGTAATTGCGCCGTGCGGTTGCTAAGTAAATAGTAGCCGAAATCACAGTCGCGACTCACTACTGCAGCTCTAGTGGTGACACTCCCGAAAGGCCCTTGCAGTCGAATCTGTGCTACGGGTAGATTCCTAGGTTTTAAATCTAAGGGTTGAAACACCCATACACTTTCCCCTGTTAAATCTTCTACGAACCGTTCATTCACAACGTCGAAAGATGCACCAGAATCAGTAATATAAATCCCTGTTTTTCATTTATCAGTCCACTATACGTGAATGGTTGAAAAAGCTCCGCCGCTGCTGCAACGTGGCCGACCCTTTCGCCCTTCTCCCCCTCCCGCTTACTCGGGCAGTCACGTGCGAGATGTTTAGGTGACCCGCAACTGAACATTTCCGAACGCTGGGTTTTTCGAACTCTTCCCTGACGTCACGGCCTTTGTGCAAAGGTTTCCCGGCGATAGGTACCTGCTTTTGTTTCTCCACGACGGCGGCAACTTCTGCCCCTCCGTCCTTTCTCTGAAACGATTTTGAGAAACTACGTTTCCATCCCGACCTATTGTTTTCGTAGTTATCCAGTTTCTTCGCGAATTCAAGTGGAATTGCGAAATTTCCCCACTCATCAATGAAATGTTCCTTCATTTCAGCTGGAACTCGCCGTTTCATTTGGTCAGTCACGATTAAGTTAAGCAATCCCTCGAAAGTTGATATGTTCAGCCCCGCGACCCATTCTTTACAATAATTATGCAATTCCCGTGCGTACACATTCCATGTAGTGTTCGCAGACTTCATGTGCCTCACGAATAACTGCCTGAACTTGTCAGCATTAAATTTGTACATCTCTAACAATTTAGATTTAATGTCTGAATATTCAGTGATTGTTTTCCCGTCTTCTAACGTTAGCCATGAGTTAATTTGATGGGGAAGTAGTCCCATAAGATTGGCAACCCAATCTTCTTCCGGCACTCCTAACAATTCCGCTTGACTCTCAAACACGCTTAAATAAGTGGTTATATCATCGTTATCGCCTTTGAATCTGTCCATAGCGTGATTCAACCGTACGTGTGTTTGAGTCTTCGCCTCACTCCCTGAACTTACGCTTCCCGTCGGCGTCTGACTCGCTATACGGAGTTTCTCTAATTCGAACTCGCGATCTAGTCTTTCTTTTTCTCTTCGCGTTCTAATCTGTCCCGCTCTCGCTCCCGTTCTAATCTGTCCCGCTCTCGCTCTAATCCTAATCTGTCCCGCTCTTTCGTTTGTTCTTTCGTTGCTTTGCACAATTCTTTAACGAATTCCTCATCATATTGGCTGCTATTTACTATAATGCTGCGCAACTTTGCTATTCTGTCATCGTCATTTGCTGTTTCCCCCAACTCCCAAGCAACGTGCATAAGGCACTCTTTACTAAACTGCGCGAGATACGCCATGATGCCTGAACTGTTCTCGAATTGCAGATGGCTACACTTACGTGAGTGGTGATCCTTGTATACTCCTTCCGGCCGGATGGCCTGGTATTCGTCCTTCCTGTCAGAGGGATGTCTTCTTCTTGACGTCGGCGCCTTCCGCCCCCCAAGATTGACTTGCGATTTAATTTAAAACTACCTCGTGTAGCTCGCACAGCCTTACAGCCCTCTACGTTCCCGGACTTCCTAGGATGCACAGTTCCCGTGAATTTCCCACACACATGCCAGCTACGCACTCTTGTGCACTGCCGGAACCAGTTCGTTGCACTAGGACAGAACTGCTACCACCATAGACTTAGGTGCATGTTCCGTTAAGTTGCCGCTACCATTAACTAAATGGCGCACATACCCCCGTGGGTTTGTTTGAACCGCTGCCACCATTTAAAACTACCTCGTCTGTAACGTCGTGGGTAGGGATCTACGCCACCAATTAACAGACACGAGTGAGTATTTACAAATTTATTTACACATATTTACATAATCACTCTAAGGCGTTTTGTTAGAGCTACTCACTGCAGCCCCCCTTTCTCTCTACACGCGCCTAGCGGCGGTGTACCACTCCACCGTGTTCGAACACATCGAACACCCACTCGTGCATAGAGCACTCCGCGCCAGCCTGGGCGGATAAAGTTTTGCGGATAACCGCGAGGGAGCCTCCTACTCTGTGTTCCCTCACGAGGCCTCGCGACACGGCTTTATATAGTGCCGCGTCACATGACCTCCTACGTCATTTCTCCCTCCCACCCCTGGACCTGCCTGGACATGCCTGGACCTGCCTTGCGCACGACACCACGCACCTCCGCCACCACCCCTCTTTCTTACCTCCGGAGGGTGGCCTTTGTTTGGGGAGGCTATTTTAAGGTCCCTCATGCCCATACCTTGCAAGCCCGTCTCTCAGCGCAGGAAGTGGAGCCTATGACGCTACAGAAGTATAAGGGTCGACTTGTTGTCAAACATTTTAATCAGCGTGAAGGTTTTGACTACAGAGAAACATTTAGCCCAGTTGCAAAGATGACAACTATTTGATATATTTTGAGTGCTGCTGCTAGTAAAGGCATGCATCTTGCACAGTTTGATGTATCAACAGCCTTCCTATTTGTAGAACTCAAAGATACTATTTATATGGCACAACCAGGAGAATATGAAGATGGCACCAAAATAATCCGTAAATTAAAAAAGGAGTTCATACGGCTTGAAACAAGCACCAAGGTGCTGGAACAAACGCTTTGAAAACGTATCGCTTGGTCTTGGTTTTAAGGTGAACCATGCAGATCCATGTCTCTATATTAAAAATGAAAAAGGCAGAGAGTTAATGGTAGATATCTATGTGGACGATGGATTGGAGTTAGCTACTGATGAGGATGACTTGAAGATGTTTTTGGAGAATTGAAAGCACAGTTCAAAGTCACAACAGAAGTTGAAACGCATTTTCTGGCCTTACAAATTGAACAAGATAAGGCTGCTGATATCAAAATTCACCAGAAAGCATACGCCAGAGACATCTTGAAATGTTTCAATTTTGCCGAGTGTAAAACCGTATCTACCGTCTAAAGCCGTTGAAAGTTGCAGATGTTTTACAATCAGGAAAAAATTCTGAAGAACCAACGTTTCCATATAGAGGAAGCTGTCGGAGCATTCATGTTCTTAATGCTTGGCACTAGACATGTTTTGGCTTTTGCTATGTCTGTCAAGGTCACTTGAAAATCCCAAAACTGAAGATATAATAAGACAGAAGAGGCTTTTTCGTTATCTGGAAGGAACAATTGACCATGGAATTTCATACAAATCAGAGAAAGGAGCAACCTTGGACTCTTATAGTGATGCGGATTTTGGAGGCTGTTCGAAGACAGGTCGATCAACATCCGGGTTTGTTATCAATTAAGCAGGAGGAGCTATTTCATGGCGAAGTCAGAGACAGGCTATGATGGCAACGTCTACAACTGAAGCTGAACTGGCTGCTGCAAATGAAGCTGTAAAGGAAATCATATGGTTAACTCCGTTATTCAGTTAAGTTACCAAGTGGTCTCAAGTTCCAGTTCTACAGATTGACAAATCAGCAACATTAAGGTTGGCGCAGGACTCAGAGTTTCATCGTCGAACCAAACACATAGCAATCAAGCATTTTTGTCCCCCAAAAGCTTGGTGAAGGACAACTTGGAGTGCAACAAATTCCAACCGAATACCAGGTGGCGGACATTATGACAAAGCCGTTTCCTAAAACACGTTTGAAGATTTTGTGCAATAAGATGGGACTCTTGTAATACCAATTTTTGTAATATTCATTTAACAAGGAAAAGTGTTAAAGTAATAATCAATACAGTGTTAAAAGAAATTAACAGTTGTAAGGTTGGTAGACTCTTAATTGAAAAATTGCAAGTTCTTTGAAAACAGTGGTATGAATGATCTTGGCTGTCCGGGATGAGCCGCGTCTCAGTCGGTTTTGCTGACGTTTCGGCCATCTTGCTGTGGCCTTCTTCAGAGCTATACTGCTGCCGAGAGGCTAGCGTGTCGCATAGATATAGGACGGGGTGCAGGAGCTGATAGGTCGCAGCGGCGACCAATGGGAGGAGGGCAGGTGGCTCGCGATTGGCGGAGAGGGAATGGAGCGATACTGGAGACCTGATAATGTGGGGGGAGGGAGGGTGGTTGGAAAGGGAAGAGGATAGAAAATTGAACAGGAAAGACATCTGGAAATTGCAACTGCGTGGTCGGAGACGGGAGAAAAAGCCGAAAGAAACCGAGCAAATAAGCAGCCACGTCATTGGACGACCGCGGGGGTGGCCGCGGGGGATGGCCGACCGCGCATTGGCCGACCGCGGGCCCTTCTTCTAAGCAGCCGCACCTCGCGCGCCCCCGCCCTTTGTCTCGGGGCCCAAGTCCGGCTGCCACCCAAGGGCCCCCCCCTCTCCATCTCACACCGCCGCGCCACGCCTCGCGGTGGCCACCCACCACCGCGAGGTCGGGGGGGGCGGTTGTCTATATATTGTCGGGAACCATCGCGCCCAAAAAGATTCGCTACATAGAGTTCACAAGACAGACACGGCAGTCAGATCCGATCTTCAGTCATGTGACACTGGGATGAACTTCACGCGGTCATTCGCGTAGTTTCGGACTAGTGCTACGCCGGCAGTCGGCACTTGTGCCCTGCCGCTCATCAACATGCCGCAAAGCCTCTAACGTCATCATTTCATCAAGGGCTAAAGGCTGCCCGTCTTTAAAGTTTTCATTCGCACGTGTTCGGGGTGACATTTGGAAACCAGACCACGGCAGCATACATGCCTGGTCATCGTGGCCGGAACGGACATTCGCTCGGTTGGTGCAGAGTATTTTGCACACCATCACCGCATCACGGCACGGCTTGACTCCAGCCCCGGCAGCGAACGGGTCGAAAGCAGCGCCTCCGCAACGCAGGTACCTGTTCTTGTCTCCAGGGTGCCAAGCCATTCAAAAGACGATCAGCTCATATATCACAATCCAGTGATTATAATTGTTCATTCATTGTTTTGGTGCCATTTGTCATTTCATTAATTTTAAGATTTAGATTAAGGATTTAATTAATAATTCACTGCTCGGGCCCGGCATGCATTTTGTACATAGTATAATAGTTTAAAATTGTTTATTTCTTTTCTTTCTTAGATTATAAGTTTTATATATTCCAAGAGACATTAACACTCTAACCTCAATTCAGTTAATTAAATTAATAATTACCTTCAGTTTGCGTTTTTATATCTTTCGGTCGACCCATCATTTCCTCTTTTGAGGTGGTCCTCCGTCCCCCTTTTTTTAGTAGCCCTCTGGGTACATCATCTGAGCTACCGGAGGCCGATATGTGTGTGTGCTGTGTGTCAACACAGCCAACAGTCTAGTCCTGCTGTTGGCTCATCATCGTGCGTGGCGCCGTGTGAGAGGTGGGTACCAGGTGAGTACCTCATCGGCACGCGCTCACAGGTCACGGACACGCGATGCGCACACAAAATTCGACTAGAATATGGTTTAGGATAGAGATCACAGAATTATGAAAACGTGCACAAATTGCACTTCTCCTCATAGCTCGTCACACACAGTTTTTAACTGTTTTTGACGTAAATAAATAAATAAATAAACTTATCGCTTTAGGGGGAGCGCGTCCCTTCCCAGGACGTGTTGACAGCCCTACTCCAGTTGAGTAAACATTGACCCTTACTATTCGTCTCCGCAATGTGCCAGTTTTGGTTGCATTTCCCCAACAGAGTACAGCTATTAGTATGAAGTTCTGTATAAGTGATTATTATTTTGTTCTGATCATTGCAATGCGTCCTGTTCAGAGCAACTTGCACAAGGACGTCCTTCACAGTCAGACGCGTAAAGTCGTCGCCAAAGTACAATTGATGTAGAGAAGCGAAAGAAGGTATTGAAAATATCAAAGTAGTTCTTAAGGCAGTAATTGCTGCTTTGGATGTTTCGAAAATATCTATTTGCAGAATTAATAAGGAAATTGTCTATTCAATCGGGAGGGTCGTGTTTATTTTCTACTCCTAATAAAGAGAAGAAAAGTACGTGGGATCTGCTCTCGACAGTTTTAATGAGAGTGTGATTTGCCGCACAATGATTTAATGCACCATATAAAGAAATCGTTATTTTTACAGGTAACGACGCGAACGATAGTAAAGACAGTGATAATGAAACTACTTATGATAGTGAGGAAACAGGTATCAATGACAGTTGAAAACATGGATGATGAAGACAGAGTCAGGCCATCCCGTGAATTTGGTGTTTCTTCATTACCGAGCGAAGACACTACCGCAAAATAATTTCCAAGACCGTTCGCTAGCATGTGCGATGCGGTAGACTAATGTTTTTGGTGTGGGCTGACGAGCCAGGCGCGAGTGAGCGCCGCCTCCTGGCTCCCTCCCCACCACTTTCAGCTTCCCTCTCTACTGGCGAATCCCTAGAAAAATTTAGCTGTAAAGTAAATTTACACTTTTTCGAGACACATCTGATTTTCTACTGTATATTACGAGCATTTACTCGAATTGTACGGAACTACTTTATGACGCGTGTATATAAAAAAGTGCGAGGAAGAATGTATATCGCGGACTCGCAGCCAGTCAGCGACTACCTACCCACGTGGCAATGTTTAAATCCACTTCATTCTCTAGTTGGACAAATAATAGTATATTTTATTCCTATTCCTCCATGCATATGCCATGTTTTCCCGATAAGTCGAAAATGTGATGTTTGGAAAATGCACAATTCATGAAGTTAATGTTTTTTTAACTTCAAAATCATACGACCCAATTTCGAAAGAAGGAAGAAGAATGACAAAGAAAATATAATGTTTCCTCGTTCATCTTCAAATAATTCATTTCAAAGATCTTTAATTAAATAATGCTTCACAATGTGCGACCCATGGCCTCACTATGGGTGAATACCAGTGGCGTAGCGTCAGGGGACGCTGAGATGCTGAGCATCCCCGTATATAAGAACCTTAAATACTGTATTGATAATCTTACAAGTGGTCTGTTGAGCGAAACACGTTTTGTATTAATTTAAAAATGATTTCCTATGATTGAATTCGGCGGGCTGTTGAAGCTGGCCTCTGATTGCTTGAAAGCTAAAATACTTCAGCGTCTGCCGCCAGATTGCGACGAGCAATGACGCATGTGCCAGATGGCGAGGTCCCCCTCTCCCCTCTTCATCCCTGGCCCCAAGAAAACCGACTGCTTTACGCTAGCGTCTACTGCGGAAAGAACCTCGTTTGTGCACGAGAGCGCAGCACACTTCAGGCGTTCAGTAAATTATCTTTCTCTCTCTCACTCGGGAGTCCCCGCTTGGTCATGGTACAAACTGTAGAAATAGTGCCTGACTACTATTTCTTAATTAATATCCAAGAAATTGTATTATCTCTTAAATAGATTACATATTATTTAAGTCTGCAATGTATAAATTAACAAATGGTCTTATTGCCATTCGCGTATAAGAATTAAAGCTGAGCCATTGTATAATTTGCTTTCAAGACATCGGCAGCCCTGACTGCTGTGAGGATTTTGAGGGAAGCGCCTACACCGTCGTAAGCAATCGAGATCGTGGAAGTAGTCCCAGAGTATCTGCTTTGTGTTGCGTTCGCCTGTTAGACGAAGTAGTTGATAGTGACTGTGACTAGTGATTTTGTGTGTTATTGTTGAGCATCCCCAAACGTGTGAGTCACGCTACACCACGGGTGAATACCACGGCGTTGTTCTATGGTCTCTCCCTCAAACGTTTCCTCTTCACCTTTTACTTCTGCACTAAACATAGATTGGTTATTATTAAGCATAAAATTCTACAAACACCGCTATTTGTGCATCATCTACCTTGTATTGCGAGAAAAAGTCATAAAATATTGGACGAAATAAAACGTTCGTCAAATTTCTTTGTCAAAGTTTCCTTCATCAAAGTTCAAAGAACATTCACAAAGTTTTTCATCAAATATATTTGTCAAATATCTTTTACAGTGTAATACCGGCCTATAAAAAAGTCTCGGTAGATTTTAAGAACAGGGTTCGGCTCCTATTGACGCGCACGATTCGGTTCCGAACGAGTCACTCGCGGCGCCGCCAGTGTGCACACGGCCACGTGGCCAACGCACTTTCGTGTGGAATCGTGACGCTTCGCTACCCGTGTCCAAGTTGAGGACGAGGCTCGGGCCTTCGGCCCTCGCGTTAACATAAAACATCCTTGAGTCTGTCCAACGCATAATTACCAACGCATTTTATGCATTTAACATTATGCATGCAACGCATTTTATGCATTTAACCATTGTAATTCTCCATTACACATTCGCACCACACCGCACAATGCAAGCAGTGCTCCCTGAGTGATCCGTTCTCGTGGTCCGCGCGAGTGAACCATGCGCAAGTGAACCGTGCGCCGTTGTTTTAGTGAGCCGAACCCTGTCCTTAAAATCAGCCAAAGTCTCTTCAAGTAAGTCCTTTGGTGCTCTATGGTTCCTCCGGCGCACTGATTTTTGTTTATTCTGCACATGGTGGAAATAACCACCATGATTGTGCACACCACCAGTTTGCGTCACGAACCACGTGACCACAGCACAGTACAACTGTACTATGACCACAGCACATAGAGGAGAGATATACTAGAGTGCGCACCGGGCTGCGCAGAAAGCCCGGCCGGGTATCAACATCTCTCGCCCCAGTGTCACGTGACTTTGGGACAGCTAGGTGGCATCTACAAGAAAACCCGTCACGCGTTAAATGATTTATTTTTATACGTACGTAAGATGTTTCATTCCAGCATTATTTTCTCATTTATTAAACAACCCTAAAAATGTTGCTTCTAGCAGAAAAATGAATTTAAGTTTTTCTACTCTATTTGCTCAAGTACATGAAAATTCCGATTTTTGTCAAACTTGTCACTTTCAACCTCATACTCCACTAAACCTGTTTTACAAGTACAATTACATAGGACTATAAATAAAAAAAATATTTGTAAAATAAATTAACTCCATGGGATGCATTAATCCAAATTTCTGTTATTACTCAATTTTAGACATTCTACTATTGAAGATCCACATCAGTGACATTTATAATAGCAAGTTGTCAAAATGATATTTCAAAGATTTATAGAGGGAAAAAAAGGCTTCTACCTTTGATTTATTTAGACAAAAACAGTAAAAACTGTATGTGATATTTGGGGGAAAAGTACCATCTGCACTCATTTTCTTGAGCTTCAAAAGCTCTTCCCAATATTTTAACTATAACATTAGACTCTTTCCTTCCGAGTTATATAAAACCTATATTTGCATCGATAAACAAACTGCATGTTTTATTTTTTTTCTTAAAAAAATCAACTTCAATCATACAAATTACTAACGCTATAGCATATAACACTATAACATACTATAAACACAACTTAAACCAGTAATTACACATAGGATTAATGCCCTCTAAATAAAATCATTTTGTTGTTAACTGATCTAATACTATTTTTTTTGGTAAATTTGGGTGTGCTCTCTTCCTACATGATTTAATCTTATGTCAATATATTTAAACAATACTGCCTTAATTAAATACATCCTGTGATTTATTATGGCCTCTTGACCAATAACATGATATGTTAAATTACTAAAAACAGAACTATTCACAACTTCTCTCAGACATCTATTTACAATTGTACTACATGCTGCCTTTTTAAAAATGTCGCCTCTCCCCTGAAGTATTCTTACTTTTACCTTTGCTCTTTGGCTGATTTTTATAACATCTGCAGAAGGATATTTCAGTCCGTAATCATCCTTTCTCTGAATGAAGGAATATGATCCTTCATCACTATCATTCCGGCAAAGAACTAGCTTACAGTCCACATAAGCAAGAGACTTTTGCAACTTTCTAACTAAAAATCCTCCAAAATAAATTACAATGTCCACAGCATAGGAAGACAATCTAGTTTCATGTTTGTGTACTGATGACAAGTACATATGGTTAGTTGGTACCTCACTGCCCAGTTCAGGATCATTCACTTGTGGCACACTTGCGTACTGGTGTGAACTGACATTTAACACAGTTGTCATCCTGTGGAACATAATTAGCAAAGTTAAATTGTTATTGCACTTTTTGAAAAGAAAAAGAATTTTGGATCGTAAGCAGTGAACAAATATCCACAACGTCCCAAAATAATTACGCTATAGAACCACAAACAGCACGCAAAGCTACATACAGCACCGTACCGCACAAGCTGCCGGTGTCCCAAAGTCACGTGACTTACGACCACCTCATGTTGAAACCTGCGCAGTACGCTCACGCGCACTCTAGTTGTATCTCTCCTCTATGCCACAGCACGGGCACTTCGTTAGAATAGCCCGAGGAGGTTATACATTACAACCTCCTTGGAGTAGCCAGACCAGAAGCTGACCACCATGTTGCATGAAGAGCGAGTTGTGTTGAGAAACTTTTTAAAAGTGGGACAAAATAACAATCTTCAACGGTAATCAACCAAAAATAACACGATGAAGGTGTACAATATGCAATATTTAAAAGAAATGCTTCATAGAACAGTTTCAATATCTTGTAACGATGTGATTTTAGTATCTGGCTGCATTTACAATTCCCGCTAATATTGTGACGCAAACTGGTTTCGGAAGCTCATTGGTTGAAGTCGGATACGATGAGCAAAAGGGCCCCCTTGTAGACGTCGTGGCCCCCTGGCTCAAACTCCTTCATTTCGCTACATAGATCGATCCAAGAGCGCTCTTGCATCGATTACTTCGTAATCGAGTAATCGAACGTGTTGAATCCGATTGCGTCTTTGACAGCGCTGATAATTTGAAAGTTTGGTTTGTATTAAATGGGTCTGGAGATTGTTATTGTTATCTAGTGACTTTTGAAAGTCGTTTGATGCAGTTTTTAAAAGACATTATCGTAGAAGTAGGTAATATAGTTTATTTGCTTTAATTTGATTATTCTTTTGTAAGTAATTCAGTGCTAGATGTTTTGTTTTTTAATGATCTTGAGCCGTATTGTTGATTATCTCGTATGTTCGGTTTTCAATATTGCTGCATACTTGGAAAGTGAAATACGAGGGTAGAACTTTTCGAGTGAGATGTGACTTGTGCAGAAATTATGCTTTATTAAATGCCAAATATTGACAGAGGGATAACCGACAAAAATGGCAATTAAGCATACAATCATTGCAGAGATTGTTAATGGGACTGTGGGAGAATGGAAAGGCGAATCATTATGAAACCTGGGTGGCCTAAATTACTCATAGATCTATTGATATTCCAGAAGTAGCTGCAGTGTTGAAGCTTGATCTGAGCCAATGGTGTGCTTCGTTTTTTAATTTTCCTAAACAGTTTATTCAAAACTCTGTTGTTTTTTAAGAAAAATATTTTACAAAGGAGCTCATAAATTGTTAATAAATTGTGTAATGTTAAAATATTCTGAATAAGACCTTACCTTTCAAAATATTTTAGAACTTGAATTATATCCAACATGAAGGCGTATCACCATAAACATGAATCTGAAGAAATTTCTGAAAGGCGTGTGAAGACTCCTGAGTCACCAATCCTGAAAGTTGATGATCAGTTCAAACTTCTACGACCATCAAAAGAACTCCTAT
The DNA here is from genome assembly GCA_031308135.1 of Acheta domesticus. Classification (NCBI taxonomy): domain Eukaryota; kingdom Metazoa; phylum Arthropoda; class Insecta; order Orthoptera; family Gryllidae; genus Acheta; species Acheta domesticus. The sequence continues at coordinate 126,790,526 of JAHLJT010008446.1, read as the reverse complement.
ATTATAGAAGAAAAATGATGCAAGTATCCAAAGAATTTCAAGAAATGGTTGCAAAAGTTGAAAGGTCAGTTTTAATTTTGTAGTATGTTCATTTGAATAAATACATCAATTTTCAATGCTGCATTAATAACAGATATTTAAAAAAATGTATTATTTTGCCAGTCATCAGAAATACACACTTTAGAAAGTCAAATGTTTTATGGGTGTCTTGTTACATTTTAATCATATATTTACCAGCTGGACCTGTGGTAACTTTTTGCTGTTTGTAAATCATTGCATTAAAAGTAAAAATAACTTTGTATTGGAACCCAACATTAAACTTCAAAGGTAATCCAGAGCTTTCGGGATTTATCATCTGCTAAGAGCTATCGTCACTAGCTGCTGCTGCTGCTTCTGCTGCTATTACTACAACTACCACAACAAAGCTATAAACAACCAATCCCTGAACTGTGCATTAGCAACCCACTGAACTGGGCACCAATCCCTGGAACTGTGCAACACCGTATAGGTGTAATAATGCCTGGGAAAACATTCAAATATTCAGTATTTATTAACAAAAAGAAAGATTCAAAACAGAATACAAAGGAGTCAATTTAATTTTACATAAATTTCAAGATTCTACGCAATGGTGATGTTCTGGGCTAAGCAAAACAATTCCTAAAATGTAATAGAAGGTTAAAAGGGTGAAATTTTGTAAATTACAGCCTAGGAAACATAACTAAGAAAAAAATAGTTTTAAGGATCTGAGTCTCACAGGTTTAGAGTAAGGAACAATCAGGAAATGTGTGTTTTGGGTTGCATGTGTACTTACTGATTTATTTACATAAAATTTTGTAGGATATTGAAGAAGGGAAATTATGCCTGAGATATCTTATAATGAAAATCCCATTGAAATTGGTGAAGCCATTCCTAAGATTCCCAGACAAGCCATTCCCAAGATTCCCAGACAAGCAGACAAAAATTGTGAAAACAATTAGATGAGTTTTTAAATGATATAAACAATCATTTGAGCTGATGAGTAGACAGTTATTTTGAAATCAGTCACATCTTCATTATTTTTAATGTAGATACAGTGTTGTAGGAACAACAGTTTACTGCCCACATTTCTCGAGCTACTTACATCGCTTCAATCCTGAGAACTCTCACTGGATTCTGCTGAATCCCATGAAAATTTTAATTAAACATCCATGTTTTATTTATGCAGATATATGTTTGTAATATTTTTTTTTAAGTTGTTACTCTTCTTCATAAAAATATTGTGATTTATTAATTATTGAGTTTTTTCTTGAAGTAGCTCATCTCAAAATGACAAGAGACCTGTGAGAAGCTTATTGTATGCCTAATTGAAAAACTAAAGCTAGATTGAGTCTACTGGTGTGTATGAAGTCTGAAAAGTTTTTGTAGTATACACAATGCACATCTGGTAGACATTGATTCAAGAATTGCAAAAAGGGATGGGAGGGGGTAGGTGAGGATAGGTGCTTTTTGGTGGAAAGTTTCTTTTGTCATTATTGTACATTAACTCATGTAATTTACACCTATTCAAGTGACAATATTTTATTTATTTATTATATATTTATTTACAAATAACCTGTGGCTTATTTAAATATCAATATCGCGTTCTGCTAACGCAGCAGCCTAACTGCTTAATTTTAATAATTATTAACAATATAATTAATATAATTTATAACAGTGATACTTTAACAGCTCTTCAAACAACAAAATCAGTATAATCAAAATGACAATTTTTTAACAGTTCAATTTATATATTCATTAACATTTCAAGAAAATAACTTGTCAATAATTCTTTAACAATACAAAATATTCTAATACTAATTCTCATAACCAACCAGACAACTGATTTTTCTGCAAATTTTCCAACTGACCCCAATTGCTTTATTAGTTGTGGTAATTTACTGTACATTGCCAGTCCTCTATTAAATATTGTTTGTAAGCTTTGCTGCTTGGCATGTTTTCCATATGGAATTGATTATCCTGTTTTGTAGAGTAGTGATAAGCTTTACAATTTTTTCTTACTAAACAATCCAATTATTCTGGTAATAGTTTATTTTCTAATCTATAAATAAAAGTTAGTATATCTCCTTTTACTTCCTTTTAAACTGATAAATATTCTAATTCTTTTAGCGTATTGATGACCTTTTCATTACACCTTTTATTCAAAAAAACTCTCATTCCTTTGTTGAAGTTGATTTGTATCTTTTCAATTTCCTTTTTATTTACCATACTAAGAATAGTTGAACAATAATGCAAATGGGGAATCAAAATTAGTTAAAATAATAATTCCTTTCTTGGTCTTGAAATAACTTTCCTCAGTTTATATAACAAATTAACTTTCTTGGCTATTTTGTTAATGTATTGAACATGATCTGTAACACTTAGATGGTTATCTATAATCACCCCAAGCTATTTGTATTTCCAAAGCGATTTCGAATTTTCAACTTTAAGCACAATTGGTTGTCTCGATTTTACTTCTTCTTTAAATTTATCTTGCCCTATAACCATACACTTTGTTTTACCAACATTAACACTAAAAAAATTGATGCTTAACCATTCACTAACCAAGGTAATTCTCTATTTATTCTATTAACCCTTCAATGCACTTAGTGGACCTCAGAGGCCCGGCCGTGTTTCTTAATGCTGTAAATATTTTTCTGTTAACATTACAGGTGTCTCCTTTCATGATACCTTCTGTTGTTGTTATGTTTCTTTTCTTATGGCAAAGAATGGTCCAGAGATTAATGAAATTTTTTAATATTTTTAAACTTTTCTGAAGGTAATTGTGCTTTAATTTACTCCCTTGTGGCACTCCATGTATTACTTGTTTTTCATCTGATACACAATTGTTAATTTTGACCCTCTGATACCTGTCATCTTTTAACCATTCGTACTCACAATCACTTATATTATATATTTCTTTCAATTTTTTTCAACAGTAACTTTGTATTAATTGGGTCAAATGACCATCTATAGTCAAAGAAAACTGCCAGTACCCCATCATCCCTATCAATAGCTCTTCACCAATCCTCAATTACCAGTTGCAATGCTGTCTGTGCTATGCTTTTCTCTAAATCCTGACTGGTTTTGTGTTAACAAATTGTTTTCTCTAATATATTTCATTAATGTTTCATACACCACTGTTTCTATGATTTTGCAATTACTGGAAGAGTTTGTTGGTCTAAGCTCATTGCATTTTGCACTACTCTTTATTTTTGCTATAGGAATAATCATTGATGTTTTTAGTGTCTTTGGTATCTTTAGTAAGGGAATGTTTAATAATTTGATTCACTATGTTTCCAATTACTGTCCATGTTTTTTTATTAATTCACTAGTAATTCCGTCGGGTCCATTAGTGTCTCTTAAGTTTTTAACAATTATTCCAATCTCTTGCACTGTCACATCATGGAACATACTCAGATTAACTTTTTGAACTTTTTTAACCATTGCATAACCACTTCCACTAGGTTTTATTCAAATTTTATTCACTATTTTACTCAAAAGTACATTTTTTTTTAATATTTCTTAATATTTCTGATTTTCAGAATCCATTTTGCATAATTCTTCATTTATCCTATAAGATTTTGATGAGGAGTCACCCAGACAAACAATTAAGCATTGTCAAACAATTTTTCTGCAGCCTCCTCTCTAAATTGGTGCTATTGCATCGCGTAAAAATGTTGATATTGCAGCACACAATATCCCACAAAATGGCAAGGCGTTATTGCACTCCAAAGCTTTCAGTGTTTAGATTTCAACGCGAGTATAACGAGAACAAAATACTGCTCGGAAAGGAAGTTGGTGTATGAAAAGTATGTTTAGTAGACAATAAGTTGTGCCCTCGATGCATTTTTCAGAGGTCTCCCTTGGCCTTAATACCCTTCACCAAAAATTACACGCATCAACACAGCTCAGAAAGCACCATTGACAGTTTTCTTCCCCTGTTTGTTACAAGCGAGCATAAACCCTTGTTTGTAAAATATCTCTGTGAGGTGAAAATCTGAAGTAAAATCACGGTATGGCACTGCAGCTTTTGGATAAGAAAAGGACAGAAAATAATTCACGGTGACTGACTTAAACCTTGTGGTAACACAGACTGGGAATTTGCCAATGGCAAAGTTTGGTGTATCTTTTCAGAGAAGTCTAGCAATAGCGTCTTGGGTAAGAACATCATTAAAGAAAGCGCAATTTGTGCTAAGAGTCAATTGATTAAATATCAACCACCATTGTTTTTATTCCTTAATATGTGAATTGCATTGAACAGTGACATGTTGGGACAAAGTTTAAATATACACCAGTAGTTCTGTGCGATGTGGTACACTTACTCGGTGCAAGGCCCTCAAACAGATAATAGGAAAAGTTTCATTTTTAAGTATTTGAAACAAATTTGTTTCTCATTGTTACCGAGATCATTGTAGATAACAGAATGATGATGAGTATTATGTTTTAATTTTGGTCTTTCCGAGTATATTAAGTCTGCAGATCAATATTTAAGCAAAAGTATTTTATTAAAACGAATTGATATAATAATTAGTGTTACATGTTTCTTACTTTTTAGTGCATATTTCTACACATTATAATACATATATTTTCCTAATTTTTAGTACATAATTATCCAGGCCCTATTTATCACCAAATACTACATATTTAATTAGTTTCTCATTACTTTTATACAGACTTTTTAGGTGTTCCCATAACGTTTTTAGGTTCATCTTTAAGTCTCTCAAACTGTCTTCATAATACTTTCTGTTAATATCCCTGTAATACTTATCATAGAATGATCTGGGATCCTTGGTTTATGTAACACTTTACAATGTAGATTAATATTCTTGATAATTATGAGATCAATTAATGTTTTACTGTGTTTTGTTATCCTAGTTGCTTCTGTTACCAGCTGTCCTATTCCCCTTATTCATGATTTAATTCTGTTTGTGTAGTAATCGTCCTTTGAGCCAATGTATATAGAAGTCACCTACAATTGTACAATCTTTTAGACTGAGATCCAATAATTCCTCCATAATTACAAAGATCCATAATCTATTTAAAATGCATCTTTTCTGCCACTTGGTGATCTGTATACACCAGCAAATTTTCCCATCAAATCATCTTCAATATATACTTTAATGGCTAGTATCCACTACTCCCTCTGCGTAATATCCTTTAATATTACTTGATATCATGATGATCATCATCAACACCCTTTGTTTTAGGAGCGTTGCTCCTGTCCTGTTAGTGGGTAGAAAAGCAGTATTCCTTCACATGGTGAAGACTTCATATGATTAATCTTCAATAACATACATCACTATACCTCCTGTATGAGTTGTATTTGAATCACATCTAATGCTGGAATATCCTTCAATTGCAATTAAAGCATCGTCATCTATGTTTATTACATGAGATTCAACAATAATAACTGAAATTGGTTCACACCTTCACGTTCAACACAGTCCTCATTTTCCATCTTTTTCTTGTACTTTCCACATTCATCTTCATCTCCCATCTTGATGTTGAGGTTATGTCTAACTTATAATGTCCCACTCAATCTAGTCAGCTTATATGTATTTATGAACTCTCACTAATTTTTTTTTAGATCATTTACTGCACTTATATCTCACTTGTACACACCATTCAAACTATGTAAATGAATATTAATTCATTAAAACATGCAAAAATAGCTGCTATAACTTTTGACACATTCTCTCATAATTTATAGTAAACTAAATATGCTGTTTATTATTTTTAAGATGAGAATATGTAAATTTTGTTGATTCAAGGGGGAAGTGGGTAGCAGGAAGTTCTAGCTTGCTCTTTCTCCTTGCATCTGCTACTAATTTCAGAAAATAATATCTGATGAAAACTTATTGTATCTAGCAATATAATGTATGCTCTATTGAAAGAAAAAACTGTATGTTTTATAAGCAAAAATTTGTATTCTCTTACATTTACTTTCATTCCTTAAATTTTTCTTGTTACAACTAAGGTGCTATGATTTTCATTGCAACATTTCTGACTTCTTTGTCTACTGAAAATCATAAATATTTATGGGGATCTACCAGACTTCAGTATGAGTAGTCATGAATGTGCAAATTAAATGTTAGGATCATATGATAACAGAAAACTTGCAGAGATAATAAGAATGCCTATACGTAATGTAGATGCAGTAGGCTATTTATTGTGATTTACAAGAATAAGTCAAGGGATTCATCATTAAAAAATAATGCATTATGTTTCTTTGCTTCACTCATTCTGAATGCCAATTGTAAAATTCTTGGTACAATATCCAATCCAGGCTGTTTAAAACTAATAAGATTCATAGCAAGACCCATGGAATTTGTAAATTATAAATAAATACTGTCTAATTTGAAATTTTTGAACAAAATTCATTCTTTTCTTTCATTAAAGAGTCATTAAGAGTTGTAAGAAGAATTACCAGAGCCGTATGAGTAGAAGATTTGATTTCTTTGTGTTTGTTTCTGTCTGGTATGTGGACCTATCTGATGCCAAATATGTGTGACTTTTTAAATTATTCTAATGTTGCTAAGAATATGATAATTTTATGTGAAATACATACAGTAAAACCCCTTTATAAGAGACACCTGGGGGAATGGAATTTTGTCTCTTATAAGCGGGAACTCTTATAAGTGGGAAATGCATTTTTGACGTGTTTAATGAGATGTTACCATATTTTTAGTGGATAAGTATAATTTGTACACTAATTTTAAACTTGAGGAAACATAAATTAGTTGATTCCAAGGCCCATTTAACCAGATCTATTGGGTGAACTTTATGACATTAAAAGCACAGGTGCTCATAAATGGGTGATATGAACAAATCGCCTCTAATGTAAATATTGACACGAGAGTTATAAAAAAATTACATTTGTGTAATTTTTGAAAAAACAAAAGAATAGAGCAAAATGATGTTAAGAGTCATATAAAGTACCTTTATAACTATTTCTACCAAAAGTTTAAAGAAAAAATTTGGAGCCGTTTTTGAGAAAATCTTGTTTTTGTAAATGTTTATTATTTCACTCAATATTACGTGAAAACTTTTTATTTAGTACAAAACGTTAATGAGAGACCTAATAATAAAGAATAATTTTTATTATAAGAAAAAATTTCTATCTTCAATTTTGTAGCTGTAGAAAAACACCAAAAAAACTGCAAACTTTTTCAATTATCGAAAATTTAGAGTTAACAGTGAAAATCCTAACAATGCCACTTCTATAAGTGAATTTCACTCTATTCTTACAAGAAATTTAAAGAAAAAATTTTGAGCCATTTTTGGAAAGATTTTGAAAATGTCCCACGGACTTCATGTACAGTACTCACCAAAATTTAGAATGTTTTCAAAACGGCAGTTTCGAGCGGAAACAGATCGATCGCGGAATATTCATTTTGGAAAAAAATGAACGAATAGTTTTGGCGCTAATGTTATTCACGGACGGACGAAGGGAAGTTTTGAACGGAAAAAACAAATCTTTTTCGGTATCAGGGGATCCCAAAACATGAATTCTGTTAAAATCTCAAAGTCGATTTTCTGCAGCATTACATTACTTTCTGTATATTACGTATTTATGTACGTATACGAGAAAGTAACAATTGGAAACACTGGTCAAAACTCTAAAAGCAAAATACTGTGATTTATTCAACTCAGCGTCTGGCAGGTATCAGCTGCTGACGATTTCATCCAATCGGGAGCTTGAAAGTCACCATCGAGACGTCACTACCGACACAGAAGCTTCCGATTGGATGAAACGAATTGAATTGAATTGAATTGGATAAACAGCTGATACCTTCTAGAGGCACGGTTACAAAAGTCGCACTATAGGCGTCTTCCTTGTTGCCAAAAGACACGAAGCTTACTGAATGAGCATTCTTCACGAGAACTTCGCACATAACCCCCCCCCCCGCCGCCGCTGGCGCTGGTGTTGCGAACCCTTGCTCCAGCCTATTTTAAGCACGTGTCTCAACCCTTACCACGCTGAGGAAATTCCTGAGTCACCTGGAGGAAAATTCCACGCTTTGTCTCTTACAAGCGAGAAGAAACACATGATGGGGAATAAAATCTTGTCCACTATACCCGGGAATCTCTTATAACGGGGTCTCTTAAAAGCGGGAAATAAATGCGTTGTTTATATACAACTGACCTCGGGACCGAGGATTTTGTCTCCTATTAGCGGGATTCTCTTATAGCGGGGTTTTACTGTAATTCATTACACAATACAAACTGTATTACATAAAATATATAAATATATTATGATTATATGGCAAACCCTTAATTTCAGAATAATTTCTGTGAATTGAAGTGTCATTGAAGTTTATTGGTATTGTAGATGTAAAAATGTGTGTGAAGAACATCATCAGTTAGAAGTGGAACTCCAAAAACGACACAATGAAGTTATTCAATTGCAAGAAGCTGTTAGTGACCTTCAGGTGCATTTATATCAGGAACGTGAACAAGTTTTGCGATTATATGCTGAAAATGACCGCCTTAAGGTAAATATCTAGTAAATATGAACTTTTAACCATATTTCTAAATTGGATGTTTCAGCTATTGGTAAAGTATTACACAGATAAAATTTATTATGATCTTTGTCTTATTTTGAAAGTTTTGGAGTAGTTTAATAGATATTTATGTAACAAATCCTTAAAGACTAAAAGAGGACGTGTTACATGCAATATTTTTCGTTATTTCCAATTTTTCTAGTCATTCAAAATAAACATTTAACACCATGAGTTCAGAATTGCCATTGCTCTCAATGTTCTGTAGCGAGGGTTGTTGATACAAGATCTTGGTACAGTTTTTAAATAACAAGTGTGCGGAAGTACCAAAAGGACAAAGGCAAGGAAACAAATTGGTCAAGAGGACAAATGGGCCAAGGGGGACAAAGCGAGACAACGGAAAGAGTGGGACAAAGGGGCAAATGGGACTAGGGGTTTAAAATGGTACAAGATGGACATCGCGACAAAACAGGACAAGGGGGCAAACGGAAAATGGGACAAATGGGACATGGAGGATAATATGGGACAAAAGGACAAGAGCTAAGTGGGACATATTTATTTCTTTATTTTAACGTAATATACAGGCAACGGTATATACACTGATGTGGCCTGAATCAGTGCTAAACATAATTATTTTGACTATCGCATAACATCACATAATATAACAGTATACAACGCATAATATAATATCACATAATAATAATAATAAAAACATGACATAATACATAACATAATAATAATAATAATTATTATTATTATTACTACTATTATCATCATCATCATCATCACTTGTCACATTATCACAATAGTATCATGTAAATATCACAATAATTGACAATTCTTCAAAAGGAGGAACAGAGTCCGCTTATCAATGATGCCCGTTTCCTTCCTCGTTGAAGAGAACTCTCTTGAACATCCAAAGACTAGGTGCCGTCACCACTTTCTGGGGTAGTGAGTTCCAGGTGTCAACAACTCGGTTACCTATGAAGTTCTTGTACTGCATTAGATTATGTCTAGGTTTTACATGCTTCAAACTATGACCTCGTAATTGTAGATTTCCAGAGCGCTGAAAAATGCTACTAAGATCAGAGTTGTAGCGTCCTTGCAAGATCTTGAATGTTTCAAACATATTGCCGTGTTGTCTCCTAGCAGCAAGAGTCAGAAGCCGGAGTCTCGTCAGTCGTTGATCATAAGCCATATTCTTGAGGTCAGTAGGGATGCGTGTGGCCCTCCTTTGTACATTTTCCAGCAGATGTATGTCTTTGAGAAAGTAAGGGTTCCAAATTCAGTACCAAATTCGACTATCGGGAGAATGTAGGTTCTAAATAGTTAGGTGAATACATTGCCTCTTATTGTGTTAAACGCTTTACGCAATGTAAATATAGCCTTGTTAGCCTTTTTTGCTATGTAACTCGCATGGTTTTCTCATATGAGGTCGTTAGAGATCATAATCCGTAGATTCTTCATGACCTTGATTTCAGACAAGCCCCTTCTGCCTATTTGGTTATTTCGCTTTGGGTGAATCTTCCAATATATATGACCATACATTTTGTTTCATTCAGGGGTAACATCCAGACTTTCGACCACTCATAAACACTATTCATGTCCTCTTGAAGGTGAAGATGATTCACCAGAGGGTTAGTGTAGAATTTGGCATACATCTTGAAGTGGGAGAGCATACCGTTTGGCAGGTTGCTAGTACACAGGATGAATAAGATCGCCCCCCAATACCGAGCCCTGGGGAACTCCAATGTTGATTCTCTTCAGTGATGACTTATTTTTTCCAATTCTCACGCAAAACGGCGATCCTCGAGGAAAGATTGTATTCAATGCAAAAGCATCCCCCTTATGCCAAAGTGAGCAAGTTTGTGAAGCAATCTTCGGTGCTGTACCTTGTTGAAAGCTTTGGAGAAGTCCAAGTAGATGATATCTGTAGGGTTGCCATTATCTAGATCCATTGTCCAGCAGTGAAGATAGTAGGTTTGTAATTATAGATCTCCCTGGCACGAAGCCATGTTGGTGCGGTGGTATGCATCCAGTTCTAAAAGGAAAGTTAAGTATCTTGTCTGCCAGAATCCACTCAAAGACCTTGCCAATCGAGCTGGTCAAGCTAATGGGCCTGTAGTTAGCGGGATTTAGCTGACTACCTTTCTTGAAAATTGGTGTAACATGTTTATCCAAAGATTTATGAACACTGGTGAAATCTAAACTCGAAAGTCCGCTAAAATACTTTTAGTGGACTCTTGAGCATTTTAACGACCATTGCTATGGACACGCTCATTTTCAGTAATATCATGAGTTTTTAATTTTTAAACATTTGTAGATCAGTTTAGTTGTACTTAAATATCAATTCATTATTGCCTCTATTTGTATTAATTTCACAAAGGTTTACTGTTTTTTATTCAAGTTCAAAGGTTCAAATGTATTTGTATAATATATTGTTGACTTACTTAGTGCAGTGGCATTGATGTTAAGGTCCATTATCAATTTAAGTTATATAGAAGAATACAATATAAATGTGGTCTTCAATGGTTAAAGAGCTTGTTTAACTCAATAATAAAATTACTGTTAACCAAATCCAGATTCTATTTGGAATTTCCAGTGGACAACGAGGTTTCATCAGATTAGTCCTATGTTTCTTCCTCTCATTCCACCTTTCCTCTGTAATCACCTACCTCATTCTCATAGTTTTCATTCACTCACACTCACTCGCTGACTCACTAACCCACTCGCTGACTCGCTCACCCTCTCGCTGACTCGCTCACCCACTCGCTGACTCGCTCACCCACTCGCTGACCCACTCGCTGACTCGCTCACCCACTCGCTGACTCGCTCACCCACTCGCTGACTCGCTCACCCACTCGCTGACTCGCTCACCCACTCGCTGACTCGCTCACCCACTCGCTGACTCGCTCACCCACTCGCTGACTCGCTCACCCACTCGCTGACTCGCTCACCCACTCGCTGACTCGCTCACCCACTCGCTGACTCGCTCACCCACTCGCTGACTCATTCACTCTGTCATTCTCTCTCTCACTCACTCTAGTGTAGTGCATCTGGCATTCTACCTAGAATAACTTGGCTTTCTTTAAGGGCTTTTTATTTTTACATGGTAACACCAAACATTATATAAAAATAGTTCTTGAAATAAAGTAAGAATCCATAATATAAACTATTCTACTGTGACAAAATTACAGATTCGTGCTCTTCAAGACAGAAAGAAAATAAACTACCTTTTGTCAATGACATCAACATCAGAAAAGAATTAAATTTGATTTGCTCAAGACCTTGGAGAACTGTTGTACCTCAAAAAGGAACTTCTGCCTTTCCAAATAATTCATCATCTGCTAAATTACAAGCTTCCTCTGGTAAGAATTTTATTTGTTTTTGAGTTTTGTTGTTTTTTTCAGCAGGAAGTTGTTTTGAATTAAAATTTCAAAAATCGTAAAACAGACTTCAAGAATTAACAAAGTTCTTAATATTAAAAAATAATTTAAATAATTAAAATTAAAAAATAATTTTAAAATTTTGTCTTATAATTCGGTTTTGAAGGACTAACATGAACATTTTTTTGGGGTATGTAAATTTAAACAAAATTTTTGAAAAAATGACAGAAATGTCATTTTAAATAATGAAAACTTTTTATAAGTGAATTAATTAATGATTAATTAGTGAATTAAATTAAGTGAATTAATGAAAACTTTTTTCATTATAAATAATAAAAACTTTTTATAATTGAAAATAATTTGTTGAAATTGTAATCACATTCAACAACTCTATAGAGTGTAGAAACCACATTTTCATGTCAAAACATTGTTAAATAAGGATGTTACATTCAAAAGTCTCAAGGTTCCGCCTGTAAAATTTCGTTTAAATTTCAACCCCTTGATGGTTTATATTGAAATCGCCTGAAATTTTGCATTCTAAAAGCAAAGAGCAGGGAGCAAAGAAAATTTTAACATTCATTTTCTAATGGCAATCCTAAGATACATTTTTATATATTATATATAAATATATATACAGGTGTCCAGGGAGGAAACGTCGAAACTTCGAAAATAAGCTCTTAAGACAATTCTAAGCATATTATGTCTAATAAACTACGTGGATATTCCGAATGGATGGGCCGCAATGAGCACTCAAAATTTGGTTTGAAAAAATTATTTCTAGGCAAAAATTTGCATTACGGAAGCATAGAAACACTCCAAAAAATATGGAAATTGTTCATTATTTACAAAAGAAATGAATATATTTGCTCAGACAGAAAAATTAAGTGAGAATTAAAAAAGCAGTCGAATTGTGTAAATTGGGTGCTTCTTTATTTCTCACTTAATTTTTCTTTCTGAACAAATATATTCATTTATTTTGTAAATAATATACTACTTATATGTTTCTGAAGTGTTTCTATGCTTCTCTAATGCAAATTTTTGCCTAGAAATCAATTTTTCAAACCAACTTTTGAGTGCTTATTGCGGCCCAACCATTCGGAATATCCACACAGTTTATTCGACAAAATATGCTTAGAATAATCTTAAGAGCTTATTTTCGAAGTTTTGATGTTTCCTCCCCAGACACTCTGTATAATTGAATAATTTAAGGTGTATTTATATTATTGTAAAGTATACAGAGATTATTCACACATATCAGATGTCTTGTGGTATTTCTCATAAAATCAGCCTTACAATAGTACAATGTTGTAACAATATTACAATGTTCTCAGAAATAAGTTACACAGATGAAATACAGGGCTATTCACAGTGTAGATGCTAGAGTACATTTCACTACAAAGATTTAAAAAGGTCTTATAAAGAATGCAGGAATTTTAAAATCAGTTTGTTCATTTAGAATAGGATAATCAATTTAACTAAGTTCATATAAGAACTAAGCCTTATTGTACTTACTTTTTTGCTTATTTATTATTAACTTAAATAGTTCCAATCATTAGAGACAAAGAGATTATTTCTTGTCACAACTTTTACTTTCCCGTATACGTACGTATATACGGAGTAATATACGTAGTATAGGGAAAGTTGATGTAATACTGCGCGAAAAGACGGCGAATTTTCTGCGGAAAAAAAGTCATTGCCGGGCGCTGATAACGAAAAAGTGGATAAAACCAGTTGCTAAATTAAGAAAAAAAATCCCCTAACACATGGTGTAGCCAGAATCTCTCTTTTGTGGGTCCTTGATACCGAAAAACCGATTGAAAGGAAAACGTCCGTCGGTGAACACTACTAGCGCCCAAACCACAGGTACGATTTACTCCAAAATGGATATTCCCCGGTCGCTCTGGTTTGAGTCAAAGCTTTGAGATTTTGAAAAATATTCTTTACAATTTGAGGGTACTTTACATGAAGCCCTCCGGACATTTTCAAAATTTTCTCAAAAACGGCTCCAAATTTTTTCTTTAAATTTCTTGTAAGAATAGAGTAAAATACACTTATTAAGGTGGCATAGGTCCTATTTTCACAAATAACTCTGAATTTTCGAAAATTGTGAGTTTGAATTTTTTCGGCATATTTCTCCAACTACAAAATTGAAGATAGAAATTTTTCCTTCAAATGAAATTTGTTCTCCAAAATTAGTTCTTTGTTTAAACTCATGTACATTGTTTTGGAAATTTTAGTAGATTTCAAGCAATATTGCGTGCAATATGTGCAATTTTAAAAAATTACAAAAACAAGATTTTCTCAAAAATGGCTCCAAATTTTTTCTTTAAACTTTTGGTAGGGATTGTGCTCAAAGTGCTCTATGAGATGACATAAACGCCATATTGCTGTATTCTTTTGTTTCTTCAAAAATTGCAAAAATTTTTTTGACGTCTCTCTCACATCGTTAATACTTCAATTAGCGGCGATTTGTTCATATTATATTTATGATTACGTGTGCTTTAAATAATGTTAAGTAAAGTTTCTCGAAAACACAACCGTTTTCTGTGAAAACTGGCTCAAATTTCCGCAATTTCTCAAACGCTCAAACACCATTTCTCATAAATCAAATTCGAATTTCGCATTTTTAGTTGCGCCAAAACGCAATTTTCTTTAAAACGGCACAATTTTTTTCTTTTAATTGCTATTTAGGACTAGGTTTTTGTGTTCTTTAATGTTCTAAAATTAATATTTCTGTTGTACCAATAGGAAACCGAAAAATTAAGAAAATGACCAAAAAATGTACTTTTGGCGGTGATAGATGGCAGCTGGCAAGAGTATGTGGCAATTCCGAATAGCTGGCGCAGACCCAAGGAAATAGAAAACTAATGCGGGAAAGTCTGTGCCATTCTGTAGCACCACTACTTAATTTTATTTTACATATAGGCATCGTACAACATGTACATATTTTACTTATAACGCAGAACTTCATGTCCATGTCTCCCCACGCAAACCCTTCCCCCCTTTTGCCCTTTTCTCGTTTTTCGTTCTCCTTTGGTTTTTCTTCTATTATATTTCTCCAGAGGTTTCCTGTCCACAGACCTTTCAGCATCATTTCTTTCTTCGTCTTTTCTTCTTTCCTTTCTTTTCCTTTTTTCTTTCTCTTTTATTTTCTCTCTTTCTCACTCTCTTTCTTTTTACTTTCTCGCTACCGCGGTAGAGAAAGTTGTGTGTAGCCATAGAGTAAAGATGTACATCCTTAGTCAGTGGTATAGCTGCGCGAAAAATTGCCGAATTTTCAGCCGAAAAAACTTATTTCAGGGCCCTGGCAATGAAAAAGTGGATAAATCCAGATGCCTAATTTAGAAAAAAATCCTCTAACACATGGTGTATCCAGACTCCATGTTTTGTGGGTTCTTGATACCGAAAAATCGATTGACGGCAAAACGTCTCTCCGTCCGTCCGTCCGTCTCTGTCTCTGTCTCTGTCCGTCTGTCTGAACAACACTAGCGGCCAAACTGTTCAGCCGATTTCCTCCGATCGATCTGGCTGATAACGCGGCCCCTTGAATTTGAAACCGATACCAAAAACGGCTCCATCGTTTTCGATGAAATTTTGTTGGATAGTCTGAAGGACATTTAAGAGAATGGTGTAAGTCTCATGTTGGTTGAAAACCCTGATTTTTTGAAAATTGAAAAAAAAAAATTTCGGCGTCTTTCTACAACTACAATTATGAAGACACATTTTTTTACTTTCTCGCCTTACGAATACTTCGTAAGAAGAGAAAGTTATGTAATCGTGCGGCGGAAAACGGAGAATTTTCGCCAGAAAATCTCTTATAGCAGGGGTCTGGTGACAGAAAAGTGGATAAAACCTGTTGCTAAATTTAGAAAAAAAAATCCTCTATCTCGTGGTGTAGTCAAAATCCATGATTTGTTGCTTCTTCATACTTCAAAATCGATTGACGGCATTCCGTCCGTCTGTCCGTCTGTGGTCAACGCTAGCGCCTAAACCGTTCGGTCGATTTTCTTCAAAATTGATATTCCCCGATGGTTTTGACTTGTCTCAAGGCCTCTTGAATTTGAAACCGATATCTTAGTATTTGAGGATACTTTACATGAAGCCCATTTTGAGATTTTATGAATTAAAAAAAATGGCTCCAAATTTTTTGATTATATTTTGTTGTTGAATAGTGCCAAGAACGTTGAAGGGAATGACGTAGACTTCATTTTCGTTTATAGGCCCTATTTTTCGAAAATTGCAAAAAACTGTTTAAAAACTCCAAAATTGAAGATAGAGATTTTCGCTTCAGACAAAGTCGGTTGTACAAAATTAGCACTTTAAATAAGGTCATGTACCATTGTTGGGAAAAACGAATAGTTTTTGCGTAAATTGCGATTCAAATTGACAAAAAAAAACTTTTCTCAAAAACCGCTCCAAATTTTTTCTTTAAATTTTCTGCACGTGTGTAAGAAGGGAAGGTAAATATATAAATAAACTAGTGGTGCTATAGAATGGCACATACTTTCTCGCAGTAGTTATTTTCCAAATGCCGATCATCCGATAAATTATGTGGAGTTAACGGTTTACCGCTGCCTTTCTTGGTCATGTTTTTTGTAAAGACATGTTTTTCGCATGTTGACAATTACCTTCTTCCTAATGATAGAACTGATTGAAGATCGTTTTGACTGAAATATTAAGAGTCGTTCTTCAAGTCGCTCCCGTAGCGCGATTGGTTAATGCACCTTGGGGTTGAGATCTTCAATAATGAAGGTACCGAGTTCGATCCCCTGTGGGGATTTTAATTTGATGAATGTGATGTTCCAGGAAAAAAAACACTGAAGAGTGTAGATACTTTATTGAAAATCATTTGAAGTACTTCTACTCACGAATAGATTCAATATAGAAAAATAGACAGGACTTGTCTGTGTTTTCCCTAACTGCGTCTTTTAAACTATTTTTCAACTCTGTTATTCGATTTCTGAAGCGTATGACATGTCAAACCAACTGTTGTCTAGTATATATCTGTATGAACCAATTTAAAATTATGAGCATTTAAAATGTAATTGTAAAATAATATATCCAGAAGGCATGCGATGAACTTACGTATCCCTAACGGTTCCAAGAATGGTTATTACTTTCTAGCTGTACGAATACTTCGTAATGCGGTTTATCGCTGCCTTTCTTGGTCATGTTTGAAAGACACGTTTTTCGCATGTTGAAAATTACCGGCTCCTAATAATAAATGCGATAGAATTACGTTTTGACTAAAATATAAGTAATTGCGATAAATGTCCTGGAAATGTCTGAATATTTTTGTTCAAATAATTAACTTTTAACAATTTTTTACTTCTCTTGTATTTGTAAAGCGTTTTGCCATCGTATCAATTGTTTCTTAATCATGCATTTACCATTTTATAGGTCGGTTCTATTCTTTCATGGTTCTGTTCGACAGAGACGGTGTTGGTGTTGCGTAGTGGTGTAAGTGCCGGTTCGTTGAATTTGAGTTTCGGTTGTCGGATTTTGGTACCGAAAAAGTTTGCTGGTATAATACACTTTTTCTGGTTTATGAAGTAGTGGAATAGCAAAAAGGACCGTATAGAAGCAGAGCGAGAAAGTATGTGGGTTGGAAGCACCACTAGTTTTTAAATGTTTGCAGTTCCCTGCGCTGAATTCAAGTTTTGATGGTTGACTTACAATATTCAAGGCACGCGTTTAAAATATTATTTGTGTTATTCCCTAATGATTTAACATTTTTATCAAATGTATTTTCAATAACCCTTGCTTTCCAACTTTTGATGAGCATCTGAAGGCATTTCTTGCGATCCAATTAGAACATATGACTTGATAAGCTTAGTGGCAGAAGTAAACAGTTGATTTGGTGAGTTACGTAATATTTGGGTTTAACCTTTACACAAAGTAATGAAATTCCACAAAATAGCAACTCTGATAAAAAGTAAAGGATGTTTTGTCTTCTCTCATGATCCACTATTTCATAACCGACGAGGTCAAGACTGACACCAAAAAGTTGATCACAAATACAATGTTGTAAATAAAATACTGCTTTAAATAAAAATGAATATTAAGTAAAATATCTGTTCGGGTTATCATCAATTTTTAAAAAAGTTCATTAACTGATTGAAAAATGCCCTCTTTCAACAATCAAAAGAATTTCAGATACCATGTCTCTCCAGCAAACAAAGCCCGAAGGTCACGTAAAATGTCGAGAGGTATTCTCCACATAAACGGTAAGTGCTCTCAAAATTATCGAAAATACAAAATCATGATATCTGCACGTGCAAACACGAGCCGCCATAGCCTCTTCTTATTGGCGAGCGTAACTCGTACATGTTCTTGTTTGATCTCCTATATTCTCTCGAAAAAGATTGGAAAAGGGCAATTTCAATCACTTTCTACTTTCTCGTGCTTAAGGAGGAACTTCTTAAGAAGAGAAAATTATATAACGCTGCACAAAAAAACGGCAAATTTTCGGCAGAAAAACTTTTATTAGAGGGCCCTGGAAACGAAAAAGTGGATAAATCCAGTTACTAAATTTAGAAAAAAATTCTCTAACACGTGGTGCAGCCAGAATCCATGTTTTATGGTTCCTTGATACCTAAAAATCGATTGCCGGCAAAACGTCTGTCCGTCCGTCTGGCTGTAGGTCTGTGAACAACGCTAGCGACTAAACCGTTCGGCCTATTTTCTCCAAAATTGATATTCTCCGATCGAGCTGCCTGTTGTCGAGACATCTGGAATTTGAAACCGATATTTCAATTTTGGGGGGTACTTCACATGAAGCTCCTGGTACATTTTCAAAATCTTCAAAAAAATAACGTCAACAAGTTTGATAACATTTTGTTGTTGGATAGTCGAAAAAACGTTCAATTAAATGGTGCAGGTCTCATGTTGGTTGAAAACCCTGATTTTTCGAAAATTGAAAAAGATCAAATTATTTCGGCGTCTTCCTACAACTACAATTATGAAGATACAATTTTTTTCTTAATGACATGTGTTCATAAAAAACAGATCTTCAAATAAGGTCATGCTCAGTTTTTCAAAAACGAGTGTATTTTGCGAAATTTTGTGTCAAACTTACACAATTTTTATTGTCTTTAAATCATTTTTTTTATTAAAACCGCACATTTTTTATTATATTGGCACCTTAGATAACATAAAGAACGCGTAAGAGAATGGTGCAGGTCCGATGTTCGTTAAAATGCCTGATTTGCGAAAAAAAATCGCGTCTTCCTACAACTACAATTGTGAATATACAATTTTGTTCTTAATGAAATATGTTCATAAAGAACAGATCTTTAAAGAAGGTCATGTTGGATTTTTACTTTCTCGCCTTACGAATACTTCGTAAGAAGAGAAAGTTATGTAATCGTGCGGCGAAAAACGGGGAATTTTCGCCAGAAAAACTCTTATAGCAGGGGTCTGGTGACAAAAAAGTGGATAAAAGCTGTTGCTAAATTTAGAAAAAAAATCCTCTATCTCGTGGTGTAGTCAAAATCCATGATTTGTTGCTTCTTCATACTGCAAAATCGATTGACGGAAAAATGTCCGTCTGTGGTCAACGCTAGCGCCTGTACCGTTCGGCAGATTTTCTTCCAAATTGATATTCCCCGATCGCTTTTACTCGTCTCAAGGCCTCTTGAATTTGAAACCGAGATTTTAGTATTTGAGGGTACTTTACATGAAGCCCATTTTGAGATTTTCTAAGTTACAAGAAAATGGCTTCAAATTTTTTGATTGTATTCTGTTGTTGAATAGAGCGAAGAACGTAGAAGGGAATGACGTAGGTATCACTTTCGTTGATAGGCCCAATTTTTCGAAAATTGCAAAAAACTGTTTAAAAACTGCAAAATTGAAGATATTTTCGCCTCAGACAAAGTCGGTTGCACAAAATTAGCACTTCAAATATGGTCATGTACCATTTTTTGGAAAAACGAGTAGTTTTTGCGTAAATTGCGATTCAAATTTACAAAAAAAAAATTCTCAAAAACCGCTCCAAATTTTTTCTTGAAATTTTCTGCACGTGTGTAATAAGGGAAATATATAAATAAACTAGTGGTGCTATAGAATGGCACATACTTTCTCGCAGTAGTTATTTTCCAAATGCCGATCATCGGATAAATTATGTGGAGTATGCCGTTCACCGCTGCCTTTCTTGGTCATGTTTTTCGTATGTTGACAATTACCGGCTTCCTAATGATAGAACTGATACAATTACGTTTTGACTATAAGTTGTTAGTCCGCATGTGGGTACCGTGGCGCGGTTGGTTAAGGCACCTCCGGGTTGAGATCTTCAATAAGGAAGCCCGTCGAGGTGGGTTGGTCCACGTCCTGACGGGGGGATGCAGAGAAGGCTCTCAAGTGTTCCTTTCTCCATTTTTTCATCTTCTTGCTTCTCATTTCATGTCATGTACGTTCTTTTCACTCCTTTTTCTTCCTCACTGGCCTTCTCTGTATGCTGAACGCCCACCCATGTGTTTGCCGTGCATGGCGACCCGTGTCGGAGGGAATGTGTGTCCTGGCAGTTGAGAGACCTGTTTGTTTCCCAACTAGTCCTGGTGCTATGTTTTTGGCTTGCACTAAGGGGTACGTCTACGTATTTTTGGGGAACATTCCTTGTAGGTGTCAATACACTCGCTTTGGCCTCGGACTCTTCTAGACGGGCGGTCGGGAGCTAACCCACTCCCGATCAATCGGCTCGGACTAGGTCTTGCACTGAACTCCAGGGTGAGCGGGGGGATCCACGGCGGTGCAGCGCTGTGACATTCCCCTACTATATCTCCGTGTCAGCCCTGGCACCCCAGTGGGGTGTCCCCTTGTTGGGCTCCATGGTGGGTGGGGAGCACGGAGACGAATCTGCTTCAATCGTATGGAGCCCAAAACAACCCCTTGCCCTCTTCCGCAAGGAAGAGGCGATGTGAGACGGTAGATTTGAATAGCTTCTTCCTTCGGGAAGAGAACAAACCAAAGAAACCTCGGTTTCTTGTCATGTCGTGTGTTGAAGTTGAAAAATCCTTCAAAAGTGTTAGTGCGGTCCGCCTCGCGCGAGCCATTGAAGACTGTTTTGGAAAGCTGCAAGCGGTCGTGCGACAGAGGAATGGTACCATTCTTTTCGAAGTGCGCACTGACGAGCAGATTGACAAGATCCAAAAAAACCAAGCAGATTGCCGGCCTCCAAGTGGAAGTGACCACTCACCCTACCCTTAACTTATGTAAGGGAGTGGTCAATCACGAAGACTTTGCGCTTTGAAAGTGAGGACGAACTTCTCTCCTTTTTTAAGAACCACGGCGTTACGGAGGTGTATAGGATCAGGAGGAAGGAGAATGGGAAAGAGATCCCCACTCCCACCTTGATCCTGACTTTTAATCTCCCTTCTCTCCCAGAGAAAATTAGCTGTGGGTACTATAACCTTCGCGTGCGGCAGTATGTGCCGAACCCCCTGCGCTGCTTTAAGTGCCAGAGGTTCGGTCATACACAACAAAGGTGCATGGCCGTAAGCCCTGCTTGCGCAAAGTGCGGTAATTCCGCGCACGATCCCAACCCTTGTTCATCACCAGCCCGCTGTGTAAATTGTGAAGGAGACCATGCGGCCAACTCTAACAAGTGCCCCACACATCTCAGAGAGCGGGAGATCCAAAAGGATTAGGGTGACGGAGAAGGTATCTTTTCCGGAAGCGAAACGCCGATACCTGGTGAAGAATCCTGTGGATCTCAGGCGTTCTTTTTCTAGCACTCTGGCGAACACGGTCAAAGCGACGAGCATTCATTCCTCTCCTGCTACTCCTCAGAGCGAACTTTTGTTGCCAGGTATCCCCAGTGGACTTCCCTGAGGAGACATCGCCCTTTGCAAGGTGGGAAAATAATAATCCCCACAAAATCAAGACACCACCCAGAAGACAACAAAGACAAAGACAGAACAAGAATCCACTTCTCAGCGCCGCAAGAAGGCTGATGTCACACGGCCTAATTGGCCGGGACAAGAAAAAATGATAGATCCCCAACTCGACCACCTACCCCGAGTCCTGAAAAACGCTATGCGCGATCTCTCAGCCTGTGGCAGCAGTGGTCAGAACGAGTCCCCTCGGAGGAAACTCAGCCGGATGGACACTCGCTCCTTCGGGCGCAGAGGCGAAAAAAGGAAAGGAAGAATCCTCTTAACGTCTTAAACAAACGGCTTCTCCTATCCTGGAATCTGAACGGATTTTCTCTCCGCCGGTACGAATTAAATTCTATTGTCCCGTTATACACCATCAATTTTCTGCTGACAGGAAACGCATCTTTCTCCACCACGGTCCATACACTTTCGCGGTTTCACCCCTTATAGGGTGATGTCGAGACGCCTCCGCGCTCACGGCGGAGTTACTACTTTGGTCCGGATCGCTGTTATTCTGCAGAAAGCCCTGTTCACACCGACCTTCAAACAGTTTGTGTGCGGGTGTATCTGCCGTCCCTCTCACTCACCGTATGTAAATCTATATTCCCCCAAGACAAACGGTGTCGCTGATGACCTGTCTAAGTCTAATAAACCAATTGCCCACACCTTTTCTTGGTTGTGGGTGATGTAAAAACGCCCACAGCCCTCTTTGGGGTTCCTCTCGTACGTGTCAAAGAGGTGCTATTTTGGAATCTGTCAGTCGACACCATGAATGTGGCTATTCTCAACACTGGGGAACCAACCATTTTGCCGTAGCTACGAATTCTAGCACGGCTATGATTTAGCCCTTTGCAGCTCCTTCACTTGCTACTGCTATGCGGTGGACCATATTAGAAGTCTTTATGGAAGCGACCATTACCCCACGATTGTCCACATTGATCATCTTCGCCGTAGCTGTGCACGGCCCCTCAATGGATCGTGCGACGCGTGACTGGTCGACATTCCAGAATAATGTTAACCTAGTTAGACGGTCCCTTCGGAAATGTGGACGAAATGACAGAACATTTAGGCAGCTGTACTCGCTGCCGCTTCCACCGCAATTCCGAAGGCAGTGCGTAAAACGCGAAACCCTTTCGTTCCGTGGTAGGAATGAGAACTGCTCGAGAGGTCCAGTGATCGAAAAAAGGCCTGGCACGTCCAGACACACCAAACAGTGGATACTTAATCGAGTATAAAGATGCAGGGGAAGGACTAGAAGAACATCGATAGAGAAGCAAAAAAGCATCGTGGAGAGCGTAGTGTCGTCTCTCAATTGTCACACGCCACCACGACTGGTATGGAGGAAAATTCGAAAGATAAAAGAGGACACTCTACAAAACCGGTGCAGGTCTCTTAAAACGGAGAAATGATTAAATCCTAAGATATGATTGTAGAAAGAAACTGCACGCGCACTATGAAAGCCCTGTCAAGTTAGGCGAACTACGCTAATGAACTTTCTTTTGATCAAAGAAAGGATGGAGAGCAGTCCGTTGGATTTCTTCTG
>JAHLJT010008446.1:126661168-126762470 GCA_031308135.1 Acheta domesticus | reverse complement strand
TATTGTTAATGGCTATGTCTTATACTCTTCCAACCATTTGAAAATGCTTATACAAAACAAGCGTGGACAATACATTATATAATAGATCATACATACACACACACACACACACACATATATATATATATATTATATATATATATATATTGAAACGAATTGTTATCACTAAGACGATAACAATGCGTTTCGAACCAATTTTGTACGTTTGAACTGCGCGGCAGAGGCCAGCCCGCCGGCGGAGTCGGGGGGGGCCAGAGCCGGTTCAACGTGAAGAACCAGGAGCCACGAATCGAGCACGAGACCAGTAGAGCAATGGCGGAGAAAGAGAATGGACGTAAGTATCGTGTGGAAGGAAAAGCGAATAGTGGCGGACAGAGTGGAACCAGAGTGGAGTTGTGACAGAGAAAGTGTGGGACCAAAGTGAACGCATTAGCGGAAAAGTGAAGCGAGACAAAGAGAGTGCAAGAAAGTAGTAAAGTGTTACAGACGGTGAAACGTGGTGGATGATTAACACGTGGGACGGACACTGCCGTATAGAGGGAGGGAGCATTGTATGCCAGTTTTAAACATTATCAAGCACCACTAAGGTGAACAGTTGATGACCATTACCATAAAGGTTGAGAACTGTGTCGTAAAAGAACGAGAGAATAGCAGCTGGGGAGGACAACGCTCTGATACAATCAAAACGTTGGGTTACGTTTCAAAGCAGACCCCTGCGGCTACGAGTGGGGTGAGAAGCGGCGACGGCGGCGCTCCTCTGCCGCCCTTCCGAGCACCTCCGAAGGAAACGGAATTACCCGAAGGGCGAGGTGGCGCGGCCAGGCCCGTCAGGAAATAACGCATCGAACAAGTAGCCGGCGCGGCATTGCGGGGCTCCCCTCCCCGCGCTGGCTTCCTGCGGCGCGAGGTGCCGCCCGACGGCGGACGGGCGAGTATTGAAACGGCGCAAGTCAACGGGGTTTCGTGAGTAAAAGCGGTCGGAAGATTGGGAGAGTAGTGATTGACCAAGAGAAAACAGTGATCTTGATTTGAGCCCCCCTAAGTAATAAAACTAGTGTAAAGGAGTAAAGCCATAAGGTGACGTAAAATTGTAAAAAGGGATCAGACAAAACACGGGAAATACAGAGTAAATGCTCCTGTGAGCGCCAAAAGCAACTGACTTTGTATAGCAATGGTTTGTTTTTTTTTGTAATAAAGAAAAGTTTCGTTACCCCTAGTCTCCATTGTGTAGATGATTGGATCCGGAGCCCATTCCCGAAAAAGAATTCCTGCCCCCTCTTTTTTTATTTATAAATTTTGTGAGAGTTAATCAACAACTCGTCTCAATATTGTCCAAAAACACCCCAGATATAGTACTTGATTGTAAATTGCAGATATGGTACTCCGACGCAAACCCGCCCCGAACACCCGAATTTATTTAAATTTGTTAATTCTCTCAACAATGGTTGAGCGTCTGTTCGGGTGCGCAGATATCTGCTCTTTCGAGCTTACTTATATCTCAGGGCAGCGGGATCTTTGGGGTGTAGAGAGCAATCCATAACACAGGAACACAAATAACAGTAAAACAAAGTTTAATGATTTCAAAATAATAACTAATTCTACTACACACGTAACTCTTCATCATTCTCTTTCAACTTTCCAAATAAAATCATCAACTCACACTGTATCCTCTTTAAATCAAATAACCAAAACTCTTCAAATTCTAAACACAATTACTGTTCATGGAAAAATTAAGAATTCTGTAAAAATAAAAATTGACGAAATTCTGCTTGCACTTTTGACTCGATCACTGCGTGCGCTTTACTAATCTCATTTCACATTCATTTTAATTCTAACACCTCTGAACAAAAAAAACGTGCTCTGCAGCACAACTTCCTCGACACTTTAATACAATTATTACCACATCAATCTACTTTAACTCGTGTACAAAACCAACAAGTAACCAGGCGTCAAAATGGCTATTGCTTTTATAACTGCAACATGAAAATTATTTCGCTTTCACAGTCTAGAACCTCCCCGTATAACTCCTAACATTTTCTTTACCTCGCCCTTCCTGGTGAGCTGTCCTTGTTTTTGGTCGCTCGCTGTCGCGTTTGCTGCCGGCGCTTGCGCTCCGAGCCGCGGCCTCGTGCCTAGCGACCCGCCGCTTTCGTGCCTCAGTCTTCGGTCTTCGGCTCCGTCGCCGTCCTTCTTCCGTCTTCCTCTCCTGGTCCCGTTCTTCTTCTATCTTCCGCTCCCAGCTCCGTCGTCCTCTTCTGTCTCCCGTCCCGGTTCCGTCTCCTTCGTTCGATCACGACCGGTACTCGCCCGTCTCCAGATCTCGTTCGGCGCGTTCTTTTTGCTCGTGCCCAGTGTTATTCGTACGCCGGCGTGAGGTTTGGTTCTCGCCGCGTACTAGATCTCTCCCCCCGTTCCAGCTGCAGATTTTATGGTTTAATCTGAGCGTCTACTTGTCGCAAATTTCACAGGCGACCTCTTTCACGGTGCCGTAATTGCCAAAAATCTTTCTTGAATATTTTAACAAATTCGCGGACGACTAACTTGACGCCTTTCTGACGTCGGACACTCCTAACTAAAATGACGTTCTTTCGCATAATCTTTCAACATCGGCTACCGTTACTTCGGAGAGAAACTGCCGCCTCTACCGACGAAAAACTAAAGAGATGCTGCCTGCTTCAACCGACGAAAGCTTAAAGAGTGATCCTGCCTGCTCCTCGGACGAGAACTTAAGAGAGCCTTTCCGCTTACGGATTAGCGTTTTATGCCCTCGGTTTGTAGGGGTAACGCGGCGCCTCCTCCTCCCCTCCAGTTAATGCACGTCATTTTCTTGTGACTTGCGATGAACGTTGCGGGCGACAATTTCCTCGTCTGCGGGCGCGCCCCTTTTGAACTGCGCCGTGCTCTCTTCCCCGTTCTTTTTTTGTGTTTTATGGGGCTCTGGCACCTGTGACGAACCTCTAAATTCACGTTCGCCACAGTACGAAGATTAATGGTGTTTGGCCTGTCTTTGCTCCAAATGCTGTTTCAACACAATCCCCAGAAAACATCTATCATCTTTTGCAGCACTTACCTTGCTTTTGTACCTCTGTTCTATGCATAATTCTCAATTGCAAATGAATTTTGGTTAGGTTAGATAATATTCACATGTATGCCCTGACAAAAATAGCTGACTTGATTGAAGTAAAGTGTAGATAATATTCAAAATTATATATTAGCCAACTTTTCTGCTTATTAAGTATAAACTACAATTAATTATTTTAAATCAGTGTAGATTTTTGTTTAAAATAGCTTCAAAATAATGTGATTTCTACTTGGCACAACATATCTTCAATGTGAAAACAAAGCCTTGTTTTTTGCCTAAGTTTACATTTTTTTAAAAAACATTTCGAGTTAAATCTAAAAGTTGAAATTTTTACTTAAGTTTGGTATCACCATGATGTAGCATGTGTGCAATTTTCAGATTTTTTTGTAGTCCTCCAATAGAGATATTACAGTTAAAAATTTAGGGGAAAATCCAAATTCCAGTTTTTAAGAGGCTGTAATGTTGTGTGTGGTATGTTATTTACCAATGACATTATACAAAAAGTAACTCTGTGACGTGTAAAAGTGCAGAAAAAATTAAAGCTGTGATTCTATTCCTTCTTTCAAAAATTACTATCTGAAAATCGAACTTCGTTTATTCGCGTTCCATAGGTTAGGTTGCAAATATTTTCCAAATAAAAACATAAGAGGCCAGAGTATACTGAACCCAATGCGTTTTATTCTAGAATGCTAGAATAACCCCGAGCTGAGTAATTTAGAAAAGAGTAAATGTCTACAAACGCGAAAAACGGCGCATGGTATAAAACAAAAAATGATGTAAACGATTACGAGTAAATTGTGTTCGTTGATTTGATATTACAAATACACAATGTACTCTTGTCAGAAATTAGAGCAGAAAGTAATCACGATTTTTTAAGAATACGGTTTTTTAGCTTTGATAGCACCCAATAGCATTCAATTGAACATAGTAAATGAAAAAATAGTTTATTACAGTCATCAAACAAAAACGATTCAATATTATTTGTTTTGCCATTTAAGCCCGAAAATGGAAATAATTATTTTCCGAAACGTTGCTATTGCTACTATGTATCATATATATTAAAATCACATTGTATTTTATGTAAAACAGTTATCCTAAAACAATGAATTCTGTCTTTAAAATAAAAGATCAAATACATTTTGACAAAGGTGAAAAATGTATGGACAGAAGAAAAAATAATAATTTGAATACGATTCAGTATTACAATTTTATGTTTGGCAGTACACTAAATTTGTGATTACATCGCAGCAAAGCGAATTACATTATCAGCAATATGTAATCCAAATCAAATATGTATGTCTCATTCGTTTTAGGTTAATATTTCACATTGTCATCTATCGACAACAAACATTTCCAATATAATACAAAAGGCAATATTACTTGAACTGTATGTAACAGTCCGTCATGTTCTCGCCGATTGCACTTTCAATTTACGCGCTACGGTTCGTATTGCGCATTCTCATTGGTGATCCCCTTTCCTAGAACGAGTCTCATCCCCACCCTTTCTCACTGCCTGCATTTGCACTCGAGTGGTTCGTCTCGCGAGGCCAGTGAAAGGGCAAAATGCTGTGAACGGCTGCCTTACATGCACTACACTTGTCAAGAACTTACAGTTCGTCCCGGCTGGGGCGATGCCCCGCTGATGAGAGGTACCTGGATGAAGAAAACCCCGCCATCCGAAGTATCAGCGCCGGATTTCGTCATCCTGTGGAAGAAAAGCACCACCGTGTCCAGTGATCAAACATGCACTATACTTACGGGGCCGAGATTTTTCAAGTGAATTGGAGAGATACAATGCTGCCTTCATTATGAAGTGACAGTTCTGCATTCGCTATCTCGAGAGACTCCGGGTCGGAAGGTAACGTTGTACCTTTTGTTACTTTCGTGCGCTTTCCAATTTGCGCCCTCACTGGACGTGCCGGTCCCAGAAATATCCCTTCTGCCACCTTGTTACGTTACCATGATCATTGAACTTACGGTCTCGAGCAGTGTGCAGCCTGTGTATATTTGGCCGTTGATGATACGATCTCTTACACGAAATCTTCATGTTGCAATTAACCTGTCGAGGAGTTCTCATTGTGGTATCTTTTTTTTAAATACATAATGCCACCGACTGCAAGAGTTCAGAAAAAAAATTCGGGACTCATCCGCAAATAATTTCTAAAATCGCCGGGCTCTTACACCTTTAATTCTTTAGCAAGTGTAATTTCACTTTCTCGTTTCTCTCTTGCAAACAATTCTTCTTCCATCATTTCTTCTTTTCATGAAATAAAACTCCTCTTGCGAACGCTGCTACTGCGATGATTCCTTTCCGTCGAAACAACTTCACAAAGTTTCTTCTACTATTGGAATGGTGCCTTTTATAAGGAACGACAAGGTGACGGTGTATGCCGTAATGCATTCGGGATTTTCTGTGAAATTGCTTTCCCGCAGGCTCTCGGCAACCATTTTTGCGGTAGTGAGTTATGATTAGAGACCGGAAAAATATGTAGTATCAAACGTCAGAATATGTACATAAATATGTAATAAAATAGTAAGAATATGTAATAAATACGTAAGATCGGATGTAATATGTAATATTAAAACACACTAATTATAAAACACATTTACCTAATTCGATATTACAATCATCAAAAATTTCCAAAACAAATTTTAGGAATCCTTTTGAGAGCACAAATTGATGCATATTTTGCACCATACAACTTTCCCGTCAGCAATAAATCATCTATTGCTATCCAGAACAGTAGTTTAGCAGCCAGACTGGACGCAATAGAAGCCCTCGTTCAAAATTGGTGATATCTACGACCAGCAATCACTGCGGCGTGCAGCAAGTGTTACACGTCGGCGATCGCCAAAGTTTCTCTTAAATTAAGGTTAAAGATCACGAAAATCGGCGTCAGGGATACTTTCCATACCTGAAGGTTAAAATGATTTCAGTCGTTGACGCGCACTTCCCGCCACTGAGATTACTGAAGCAAGCGCGTCGGACTGTAAAGAACTTTTTTTTATTTTTATTTATTTATTTACGTCAAAAACAGTTAAAAACTGTGTGTGACGAGCTATGGGGAGAAGTGAATTTTGTGCACGTTTTCATAATTCTGTGATCTCTATCCTAAATCATATTCTAGTCGAATTTTGAATACAGAAAAGATAGTTTTTTTTCGAGTTTTGTTGACAAAATATTCGCTCCTATATAATAAAATATAAACTTCGGACCGTGTCTTAACGTAGCGAATCTCGATTCGACAGTACTCAGTAATAATGTAGAAAAAAATTATCATTTTTTAAAATACATAATTTTTTAAAATATATGTAATATAATACTAAATAGGTAGAAAAATGTAACGAAAAAATTTGATATTTTATTAGGACGGCGACGATTCGCCAAGATACGAGTTTTGAGAACGGTAGATAGAAAGATGAAAAATATGTAATTACATAAAAAATCCGCTCTCTAGTCATGATTATAACCCTCGACAACGTAATTTTAATTAGCAGTAGGTCAGCAAAACTTCACACAAGATAGTGCGCCCGACGCTGGTTCGAATGACGTGACGTTTCTGAACATGCCGCAAATTAAAATTATGCCCCTCGACAGGATAAAATGGCGAGAAAGACATGGTTTTTCGCGTCAGAGGGAGGGCGACTAACGCGAGAACTATCAAAACACGATTGAACGCCATTTCCTGCTTCGAGAGGATAGCGCCCGAAAGGTGCTAGGAAAACGGGGCGAGAAAGAACGTTCGTGTATGGGGGCTAATATTTTTCAGCATGAATCCCGAAGAATAAAACAAAGTATTCCAAAATTATAAAATTATATTAAGACACATATTTAAATTTTCGTATATGAAGGTTGTAGTTCCAAACCCAGCGTTTTCCGCTTTTTCCTGAAATTAATTTAGGACAATCTTGGCATCGAAATATACCTATACAACAACCCAGGATTCTTATAATTTTGTGAAAATTTTGCTATTTGTAATAAAAACCGAAGTCGATACCAAAGCCAGCAAAATCTTCAAAACTCGATTAAATCAAATGTTTTAAAATATATTTTCCAATTTTTAGTATTGATAAATTCAATGTAACTTCTGAATGTGAGTGTAGAATGCAGAAGAAATAAAAGTAGAGACAACCAAAGTCGACTCGTAGTTAGAGACAGGAAATGTTACTTTTCACAAAGTCAAACTCAGCAAAGTCAATTTTGTTAATACGCACCTAAAAATAAATATCTGAGCAGTTACTCCAGACTCAGCAATCTCCAAATTTTATACGCAAATTTTACGATCCCAATACGGTTAACTTTCCGATAATCGTAGAAATCACAAAATTCTAAGGGAAATTTGTCAAATGAGTTTTGGCTTCTGCAGCGAAATGATAAAAACTGGAGATTACTGTGTTTTAAACTAGGCCCCAAATTATATTGTTGTAATTATTCTACTTTCTCTTGTAAAAAAAGGACGAACTCACGGAAAATTTCCTTTTACAGATGACATCCTCCGAAATAGCGTTGCATATGAAATTTTAATTTGGCGCTGGTTTATGGGAGGAGAGCAACGTAGGAAGAGATACGTGTCACAGAAAGAGCTAGCTGAAAGTTCCGTAATTTCTATTACAATTATTAATACGCTAAAATATGGGTGGGACTGACGACTCCCGAGTTGGTAGTAAGGGAGATTTCATCCCTTAAGGATTGTCTTTTGAGGAGAGGTCGATTGATTGTTAGTGATTCCGGAAGCCTCAACTACCGAGGTCATTAGTCCCGTAAGTGTAGCGCATGTTTTTTCATCGGGAGATGGCGGGGATCTTTCCCCGCTGGATAGCGAAATCCGGCACCGACCTACCGTCGACTAGCGGGGTTTTCCCAAACCAGGTATCTCCCATCAGCGGGGCACCACCCCAGCCGGGGCAAGCTCTAAGCCCCCGACGGGTCTCCCGGCATGCTTGGCAGTGTAGTGCAGGTTTGTGTGTATGTGTGTTAGGGTTGAGAATAGGACAAGGAAGAGAAAGGAGACATTACGCGCGGTCCGTGGCCTGTTTGTTAGGGTACTGCTCTATTCGCCTGGTGTTGGTCAGAGAAATCACGGAAAACCCGATCAGAGCAGCCGGCCGCTAGAATTGTCCTCCATACAGCGACAGAATTCGACCTAGCTGACAAACTAGTATCGAAAAGCCTGCCGCCGTCGGGTCTCGAACCTAGGATCTTCCGGTCAGAGGCACTGCAGTGACCAGTTGATGCACTGAGCTACCTCTGGCGGTTTGTCGTCGATTTCTTCTACCGTGACTATAATTGAGTAGGTCATTTCCAAAACTGAACATATCCATCAGAATGTGTTTCAAGGAAAAAGCAAAAAACATTTTGTGAATATATCTATGGAGTTACATTCTAGAAAAAATATCTTCGAGAAGAGAATATTGTCTGTGTTTAGGAGAGGCAAGTGCTGAAAATCACACCCATGTATTTGCGAGTAAAATAAATAAAATGCATTGGACATGTTCAGTTTTGGAACGAATTCATGGAGATGTCTAATTTTGGAATTCGTCGAATTGGATAAGTTGAGTAATGGAAGAGACTTTTATGGGATATGAATAATTTATTCAATTCTTATTTGCGATAATTTATTAAACACAGGAATTATAAAAATCATTCGTTTTACACTTTTGTTTTAACAACTGTATTAAAAATCTGTGACAAAACGAGAATAAGCAACTTAGTGAATAATATTTTTGCTATTAGAAAACAAATTTCATTTTTAAATTTTTAATGGAAAATGAAATAAAATATTATGTAATTTCTATATCATTTTCATTAGTAAAACTAGTTAGAAATATGAGGATTGAAAGAGTCAGTCATTTTAATACGTCTGACTTAATCAGTTATTAAAACATGTTGTCAATATCACTCATGGGTTCATCATCTACATCTAGATCTTCGCATTCTCCCGTTTTTTGATTAGATGCATTTTGATAGAATGCAAGTTCTGGCAGAGTACGCCATTCTTTCCCATAATGTTTCTCTAAAAGATTGTTTCCATCACGTACCTGACTGATTTACGTGGAATTTCAAGATCTATGCGAGTTGCTTGAGACTTAAGTACTTTACCTCTCTTACAGAAAGATTTTGCTGTCCCAATATCAGTATAGTAAGCCATCTCACCCTGCATAGTGACTGTTGTCTTGGTCTTTTGCAATATAAATCTCTTTGCCGTAGAAAACTTGAAATGTCATGATCCCGGTGGTTTGAATATTTCTGCAGTTAGCTTCTTCCAATCGAAAAAAAACTGTGGATGTATAACGGTACCAAATCTATCCAGTATATTAAAATAATGTTTTGGTTCTACAATAACTTGTTTTCTAACGATTTTTTCTATCCTCCCCAAATACTCTGTCTGGGGGCATAAATGAATGTCCTGGAACTGGAAAAGTAAACACTAGTTTTTTAATATTTGTTGGAGCATCGTTTTGCAATCACATAGCCAACATGCCTAACATAACTGAATTCTTATTTTGCCCGCCACATCCATCGGCAAAGAGGCAAACTGTAGTCATAGTTTCATAATCAATCGCCGATAAGAAACCTTGCCACATTTGCATGTAGCCGCGGACGTTTCCTACTTACTTGTATGCAGGAGGACATATTAAGTTATGGAACGTTCATGCTAGTGGAGATATTAAGTTAGGAACGCATCGCTATTTTTATGATCTTATTACTATGGGATCTGTTCCGTTTGGAACTCCAACTTTTAATATGTTATGATGACTACGGCCGAGATTAGCAAATCATAATATATTAATTTTTGTTGATGGTGGATATGTTGAGTTTTGGAAATGACCTACTCAATTGTGGAGCATCACCTGGTCACCAGGAAGGGCAAACCAGATCTTCCGTAACGTCCCCTGCCGACGGCTGTCCATGCCCCTTCGTCACTCCCTTTCCACTCTCCGAGCTCGTGAGTTCGTCCGCTTGTCTCATTTTTCTTTGTTGAATGTTGTAAAGTTTCCTCATTGGACTTCCCAGATGTGTAGAGAGGTTTTTTCCTCAGAGTATTATTTTTTAATAATTTAACGTCAAAAAGTTAAAAACTGTGTGATGTGCTACGGGGAGAAGTGGATTCTATGCAGGTTTTCTGAAATTCTGGCATCCCTACCCTAACCCATATACAAATTTGAAATCTGAATAGAGACGAAACGAGCATATCTGGCAAGAATTGATATGAAAAGTTCTCTAGTGTAATAAAAACTATTGGCAAAGGCCAATCAGCCTCAGTTTCCCTCTTATCCTTCTCCGTGCCCTTCACGAAGGAATCGTTGAGGATCTGCTGAGGGAACATAGAGAACGATCATTTGAATAACTGAATTACCCACAACCCTAAAGAAGTGCACAGATAGTGAAGTTACATTTATGAAGAAAAGTAAAACAAGGAGCCATCTCAGCATTCGCTCAAAGGATCACGGAAACTGGACGAAAAACCTGACCGATGGGGGTCATTGACACAGAAGATGACTCTCAATACACATGCCTTAGTTATTTACGAATAAATATACTTACAAGATTACATAGGAAATGTGTTAATTTCTAATGCGTGCAGAAATTTAAAGAAAACTGCGACTATGTGAGAGGTGTGTATGGTTCCGTTGGGTATCCAGGAACAAGGGGAAGCATCAAAAATGTGATCGTGGTGTTTTCGCATATTCTCACAATGCTCACACCGTCAGAATTCTCATACTCACTGTGACACTGCTAAAGATACAGTTGACATCGTGAGACAGCAAAGCTCCAAGGATGAGGCTGCCCACTATTAAATATTTGGTGTTATGAAACATTTTTTTTATTTTCTTTGTATGTAAAGAACTGTTGCAACTGATGTACTCTGTAACTGCAGTATTCGTAAATACTGTTGTTATCTGCTGTATTCGTAAATATAACGGTTATTGAAATATACGAAAGAGGCATATGCAGAAATTCACAACAAGAAAGTTTATTCTGGTTACAACCTGGTACGATCCAGTTTCTTACGGATAACATTACAATAAAACGGTGTTCAGCTTGCCCAAAAGAATTACCAAGTCCATAACCAGGTCCAGCACCGCCAGAAGAAGTCCCAACACACAAGCCGAAATCACAATAGTATCAGGAAACACTCAGAAATCAATAGCACAGCTGGCGTAACAACACTTTCTCACGTAAACCGTACTCGCTCACTTCTCTGCTGCTGGGAGGCGGGCCGCCCGTTATGTACCGTCTGTGAGGCTGGTGTATACTTACTCTTCCAGCTCGCTGCCCGTTAGCTTCCTTCCGCCCGGAGCTCTTAAGAATAGAACGTGCACGCGCCAACTTTGAAATTGGCTGGGTACACAGTTATCATACCGGGCTACTGATCGCAAGTTCGCGGGTTCAAACCCGGTCAAAGTGGGGGAACTTTTGGGGTGCGAAAAATCGACGGGATGCATGCGATCGCTTGTCGGCATGTAAACAGATTCCAGGAAAGGCATTTGGCCGATCCTGGAAAAATTACACAGATCACACCAATCAGAGTTTCGATTTGAATTACTGGATAAGATTGCGGATAGTATCTTGGTCTGGGCTATCTCGTATTCAAATCAAACGTCAAAATCGGCGCATTAGCGCCCGTAGGGAAAGCAATTGCAAATTACCCTAGGAATACTTGCTCAAGATAAGTCTCATAAGGTGCTAGGGGCTTCTGGAGACACGCCTACGCGCTTATCAGTGTATGACACTAAAAGAAGTTAAAATTAGGAAAATGACGGGAGTAAGAAAATAGTTTTCACTTTTTTTAGACAGAGGCGCTGGGGGCTTTTATATAACATTCGCAATGCCCTCAATACTTTGACTTTTGTCACGGCCAGAACGGGTGTTCTGGATCTACTCCACTCCTGATCAATCGGCTTCGATTAGGACTTAGAACACAAACAATGCGTGGGGTGTCATGATGTCCCCCTGCTAGAGTGCAGTGAAGAAGTCATGTCACTCTGCTGTATTCCCGTGGCAAACCTAGCATTCCAATGACGGTACGCTTGTTTGGCTTCTTA
Organism: Acheta domesticus; assembly: GCA_031308135.1. Classification (NCBI taxonomy): domain Eukaryota; kingdom Metazoa; phylum Arthropoda; class Insecta; order Orthoptera; family Gryllidae; genus Acheta; species Acheta domesticus. The sequence continues at coordinate 126,750,340 of JAHLJT010008446.1, read as the reverse complement.
GTGGATAGTGATAAATCGTACATTCTTGTCAGTTATGAATATCCAAACTTCCCCCTTACCCAGGAAGATGAGATTGAACGAAAAGACCGTTGACCTACAAAAATTTTACTTTCTCGCTACGGAGTAGAGAAATTTACGTAATACTGCACAAAAAACGGCGAATTTTCGGCAGAAAACTCTTATTAGAGGGCTCTGGTAACGAAAAAGTAGATAAATACATTTAGAAAAACATCCTCTAACACGTAGTTTAGCCTGAATCCATGTTTTGTGGGTCCTTGATAGCGAAAAATCTAATGACAAAACGTCTGTCTGTCCGTCCGTCTGTGAACAACGCTAGTGGCTAACCCGTTCAGCCTTTTTTTGCTCCAAAATTGATATCCCCCAATCGATCTGGCTGATGTCGTGTAATCTTGAATTTGAAACCGATAATTTGATTTTGGAGGGTACCTTACACAACACCCCTGGGACATTTTTCCAAATTTAAAAAAAAAATGACTCCAACATTTTTGATTAAATTTTTTGGTTGGATAGTATAAAGGACGTTCAAGAGATTGGTGTAGGTCTCATGTTCGTTGAAAACTGATTTTTCGAAAATTGCAAAAGTTCAAAATTATTTCGGAGTGTTCTTACAACTAAAATATTTTGTTCCTTAAAGATAGATTTTGCAATAAGGTCATGTACAATTTTTTGAAAATTTTGGTACTTTTCATGTAATTTTGCGTGAAAGTACGTGCTGTTTTAGCACCTCTAGATTTTGCAAGGAAGCTGGCAGGTTAATAAATCCCCGTTTGTTGCTAGCATGTAATGGATGAAAAAAGTGAGTGCGGAAAAGTTCGCCAAAAAAAATTGAGAAATTCAGTAAATTCCATGTTCGCCTACGTAATGGAACTATCTTCTGTCATGGGACGAAGGAGTTGAAAATTAATCAAATTGAAGGATTTGCTCGCCAAGTAAAGATGTCCCTCCGAGCTTGAACCTGCAGAAGTGTGTTGTCAATTGCGAGGTTTTTGTAACTAACTGAAGAGGACCTGAAAACATTCTTTGAATCCGACGGGCGTAGTGGCTGCGAGTCAAATACACTTTTTGCCGTGTTAGCTCTGACCAGACCTGGGTGAAGTTTGATCACACCAAAACACACAAACCAGCAGTTTTCGCTTTATCATTAAACATTTGCAAAATCATATATTTCATTCTTCGACATTGTATGTATCAGACAGTCCTGCCTCTTCGGAACTGTAAGTATGGGCAATGGATGTACTGTAAACAATATGTATTAACAATGAAAAACATAATTTCAGAACAATTTTTTTATTATAGAATGAGCAAACGTTAGGTTAACATCATATCACTATAATTTGGCTGTCAATATTTTCACACACATATATAATTCCAAAATGCATATTCCTTATGAATTTACTGGATGAACACCACACATTTCATAGCACTAAAACTCAATCATTTCATTTTTGAGAGGAACTGTTGAAAGCACGTATAAAATCAGTCTTACAATGTAGAAATATTGGTATTAAGTTGAAACAAGCCTGTTCTTGGACCATGCCTAAGAACTAATATTCTCAATGATGAAAAGGCAATTAATACACTCAGAATTAATTTAAGTAATTAAAGAAATAACACTTCTAACAGGATATCAATAAATGACCAAATTAAAGCCCATATGAAGGAATCTTCTTCTTCCTGAAACAGAAACAATGCTCAAATTATCACAAAATAGAAAACTGATGAACTGATAAGGGGCCGTCCGTAAATTACACGACGCAAATTTGGAATATTTTGAATACTCCCTCTCCCCACTGTATCGCACCCGTAACGCGCAACTGAACTCCATCTAAATAATTACGTAACGCTTGCGACACCCCCCTTTATAAATGCAAGAAGTAAAAATAAATTACAGCTCAGTCAAAAAATTGTATTCACTTTTTTTTTTGGTTCCATATTAAAATTAAGATAAGTCAGAATTGTCGATGCTGACTGAACCTAACAATAAGATTGGGAGGCTCTAGCCGGATAAGGAGAGTTTCCGGCGTTTGTTTGCAATTCGATTCAGATTTTACCCACATGTTTGGATGTAGAAAAATATTATTTTCATCCATATGGTATGTACTTACAACGAAAAGCCCGTTTTTCGTGTTTAAATTAAGAAAGTAATCATTTTATGGCATTTGTTTTATTTCTTTGCTTCTGATATGAACTTGGCTGTAATAATTGGTTAAAAAAACTGACTTGTAGATGTTTTTCAGTTCATAAATAGCGTGATAAATTGATTAAAACCATTTTTTCTATAATTTTTTTTAATACAAAAATTCACAAAATTCTTAAACTTCCAGAAGGAGTTTCAGATAGTGCTATTTATGGAATGTAGACAATTTCATATGCTTTTCAGTGCTGCAATGTTGTCAAAACTATGTGCATTCTACAACTGCATAAAAATACAATACAAAAGTTTTGTAAACTTGTATTGGAAAAAGCAGTTTGATACCATAAAGCTATATCAAGTCAAGGTTTTCTCAATGAAATGTATTTATCAAAACTACATCTTCAAATAAGGTCAGGCTTAATTTTTGAGAATACTAGTAGTTTTTCTATAATTTCGTGACAAACATAATAGCCTGCTGCAAATTTACTGCGCTTCACACAGCCGGATGCGTCGTAAATTAGAATTTGCAAATTTGTATATTATTCTTTGTTGTTCGTTTCTTGCATTCGACCTTTTGTTATACATTTACACATTAATCTTTTAGAAATCAGTTATTTTGAAACATTTGAAATAAAAATTGCTAGCTCTTTAAGGAAGTATCGACAATGCAGGGAATGCAACAATGGAATTCTGTTTCGTGGTCGCGAATTTCTGTGAATTAGATGTACGTGTCAACAATAAGACCAATAAGCAAATGAAATTATAAAGTATAAAATGCATTTATCCCCCTCTTTACATTTTATACTTTTTAATTTCATGTGCTATTGGTCTCTGTATTAATACACCCTTGAATTTCATATTTTGTAATTTAATTTGCTATTACAATTTTAAATGAACCTATTATATTTTATTTTTGTATCTGTAAACTGATGATGACGGCAAAGCCGTCGAAAGCCGTCTCTCAATAAATAAGTTGACGGATATGACATGTGTTACTCCATATCAAGTAAGTCATTAAGCTGTGGGAACCACAGAAAGTAAGGATCTGAAGGCGGCACTGCCACAGATATTTTTTCCATGTAGCAGTTTCTTTTACTGTCCTTTGATACATACGTGGAGAATACTGAAAGAAAAAAATTGAAGCCTTTTTGAGAAAATGATTGTTTAAAAATTGCATATATTACGCGAAAACTACTGATATTTTCGAAAAATTGTACATGACCTTATTTCAAGATCTATGTTTGAAGAAGATCTAATTCACAGAAATTCGCGACCACGAAACAGAATTCCATTGTTGCATTCCCTGCATTGTCGATACTTCCTTAAAGAGCTAGCAATTTTTATTTCAAATATTTCAAAATAAATGATTTCTAAAAGATTAATGTGTAAATGTATAACAAAAGGTCGAATGCAAGAAACGAACAACAAAGAATAATATACAAATTTGCAAATTCTAATTTACGACGCTTCCGGCTGTGTGAAGCGCAATAAAGGGAAATAATTCATACAGGGAAAAAATTCTATCCTTAATATTGTAGTTGTAGGAAGACGCTAAAAAATTGAACTTTGGCAATTTTCGGAAGATCAAGAATTTCAACGAAAATGAGATCTGCTTCGTTCTCTTAAGAGTTCTTTACGCTATTGCAGGGCAGAGTTGAATTTTAAAAAATTGGAGCCTTTTTGAGAAATTTTTGAAAATGTTGAGGCTTCATATAAAATACCCCTCAAAATCAGTTTCAAATTCACAGAGCCTCGAATTCATTTAAATCTTTCGAGGAATATCAATTTGGACGAAATCGGGTGAACGGTTTAGGTGCTAGCGTTGATCACCCCAGACATCTTGCGAATCGATTTTTCGGGAACAAGGTCCAACAAAACATGGATTCTGACTACACTATGTTTTAGAGAAAGTAATTTACCATATAGGAAGAAGATTTATTCTCATTTTCGTAACCAGGGCCCGGCAATAAGAGTTTTTCTGTCGAAAAATCGCATTTTTCTGGGCCTCGATTGTGATACTTTGCTTTCTTACAAAGTAATGGCGAAAAAGTAAAACTAAATCTTTAAATAAGGTCATTCAATATTTGTTTTAATGAGCAGATTTTTTTGGAATTTCGGCTAGAATTTAATTCTATTTATACCAATCTCTGAGTTTTCGAAAATTTTATAAATAATGGGAGATTCCATTAGCTTTCTAAGCGGCGGCAAAAGTGGTGTAGAGGTACAGCGCATGGCAGACTAACTCGCCGGACCTGCGTTCGAAACTCGGCGCGGAGAAAAAAAAATAGTGGTTGAAAACACTTTTGCAGGTTGAATAGTTTATTGAGGTGTCGTTACACATAATGCGAGAAAGTGTATGCTGTCGTAGCATTAATTTTTATTTTGATTTCCCGTGCAATTTGATTGTTGTAATAAGCGAATAAGTTTCAATAAATCAATAGCAACGTTTTTCTTCGTTTATAGTCTCATTGCACTCGATGTAGCACAATTTTCGTGCACGCAGATCAACCAAAGAGCAAGAAACTGTCTGCATTGTTACTGTAGAGACATAGCTGTCAAGGAAGGAAGGAATTATTGTTGAAATGCGCATTTTCACACGAATGAACTTTTACATAATAGTTTATGCCCAATCAATTGACAGTTAGCAAATGTAACACTGAAAAACAGCATACAACTTCAGTGGGCGCAAGACTACGCATGATCACACAGAATGCAAGACGGCCTTTTGACTCAGGAATCTACTTCTCACGAACAAGATCGGGAAATTTCCGATTAATACTGGTATTTTTGTTTTAAATCTTGTCTAGAACAAATCTTATCAATTACTTACTTGAGCATCATTTCTCACTTTGTCATGAGCAGGTACTCCATACGTATTATCAAAAGGAATTTCAAATACTTCGTCACTATCATCGTCATATAAAACATCGTCATAACGGAAGACTACTTCCAAGAGGTATGTACTCGTCTCATGAGATGGATGTCCGTACACACCAATTCCAAGTGGTCGGCGGAAGCTGAAGGATAACAAACAATATTTATTAGCACAGTAATGTACACTGATAATCTTACATTAAAATTACAATAAAATAACGGCGCAGACAGCTATGAACCTAAGTAGAAGTGTAAAAATTAAGATATTAGGCAAGGTAGTCAAAGTTATGCATTTAGTACTTCAATTTTAGCCTCAATTGAATGGGAATGTTTGACACATCACACTAATAAAATAATAAGTCGTAAGCCATCACAAATGTTCATTTAAAGTAACTGGAACAAAATTAATTTCAGGTTTGGGTGATATCAAATGTTTTAAGAGATCAAACGCTTTCGTTGGCTCACATGCCTGTCCAAATATTCGAGTGAAAAAACTGAGCAGAAATATCAGGTAAGACGGAAGAATTTGTACACAACCTGAAATAATGAAAGCTTTACCAAATACGAGAAATACAAATCACACTCATTCAGAATCAATCATACTTTCAAAACATACTGAACGTTTTATTGAGAACTGTTAGTACAAACCTGTGATACCTCAGCTACCAAATATTGAGTTTCCTTCAGAGTCGATTTTGCAAAATGTTAAACCAATAAGAATAACTTGATATGAACTTACCGTAATGATGAAAACACATGTACACTCTACTGAAATTATGTTACCGGAATTACAAGTGCCAATATCTGGAGGTATTGTGAATTGGAAATCTCAAATTGAACAATATTAGCCATTTAGTTGACTCAAGGAAATTACAGATTTTTTCAATAAGTGGTGACACTATGTTATTTAAGATTATTACCTCTTTATCACCCAATTATAAGAATTCAAACAGCAAAAATTTGCATTAATCTGCATTATTATGAACTTTATAAGAGAATGTGAATAATATCAACATTAGTAATACTCAAGGCAACGACAGTGTAAAGTATATTACAGTTCCCTATATTCCATCAATTGCCAAACATTTTAAACTGTTGACAATTCGCGGCATACCAAAACCTTTTCTCCTCTGTCAGTGTTATTACCCAACAATGTCTCAGATTGTTTTAAAAGGTGCATTCATCATTTCAAGATCTGCAATTGAATGAAGTTATGAAGAAAACATTTAAGCCCAAGAATTAATATGCTTGAAAAAAAGCTTGGAAAGTTGGGTATTATGTATGATATTGGGTCGTTCAACGGTTGGTAACACGGACCTCCCCTTCTCCTCCACCTCCGGCCGGAGCAATTTTTGTTCCCTGCTTTTCTCTGACGGCAGTTGAGACATGTTCTGACCGCGAGTTTCTTGCTTGTGTAATCAGTGTGTAATAGAGAAAAATAAAGTGCTAGTATTTACAAGCTCTTAATGTTATTTATAAACCCACAAACTCAAAAGTGGTGTCAGGAGTGGAATACATAAATAACGCAGCGTTAAATGAGCAAAAGTGGAACTCGTGCAGAATCTAACCTCGACGCGACCGCGCGCTGACGAAAGATGTGTAACGCCTCGCGGGTTTGTTCATCAGGGCACAAAGTTTCTCCACTATGTCAGACGCAGTTTCCACGGAACTTCTCCAAATTCTGTCGGAGATGATTGCTAACGCCCTCAGACAATCCACTACTCGAGTTGCTGCCAACAATGAGTCAGCGTTGTCAGCATTGCCTCGGCCACCACAGTTTGCGACGTCAGCATACCGCGCCGCTGATGGGACCACGGTAGGTGACTTTTTTATGCGATTCACCTGGGCGCTCGATTTGAGTAAGGTCCCCGAAAACGAACACGCGTCGTATGCACGTGTTTACATGGGCGCCGAACTGAACGACGCTTTGAAGATCCTCGTAAGTCCCATCGATCCTGAAACCCTCTCCTACAACGACATCCAGTCAAAACTGATTAGTCATTATGATATCAGCCGTAACAAATATGCCGAAAGCATAAAATTAACATAAAGCCGCGCACTGTGAGTATGGAACATTTTTAGATCGCATGTTAATTGAGCAATTGCTTAAAGGCGTAGAATCAAAGGACATGTGCGACGAAATTATTGCAAAGAAACCAGAGAGTTTTACCGCCGCGTACGAGATAGCGTGCGCACTCGAAGCCACACGAAACACGGCTGATGAGGTTAACAATCCGGACTTAACCTCAAAAAGTGAATCCACAAACCGGATCGGCTACAAGAAACCACCTGCACGGAAAAACAGCAATCAAAGGCCATGCAACCAGCAGCGAACCCGCCAAGCTACTAGCAACTCACCGCAGCACGACGGCCAGACGCACCGCGAGAACCAACAAGGATGCGCGGGGTGCGGGGGAGCACACGCCCGTAGTCAGTGCAGGTTCCGGGACACCAAGTGTAATACATGCGGCAAAAAGGGGCATATCAACAGAGTATGCAGATCGCGTTCGTTTGCTAACCAGGTCTACGAGGCTGACAATCCAGTTGATCAGATCGATGTGTTAAAAGTCGAGGTCATCGGGGGCGGTATCATCACCAAGGCGGGAAATGCTGGCTGAACAGATAGAGGGCACTACAGTCGAGATGGAATTCGATACGGAATCTCCTTGCGCAATTGTGAGTAAAGAAAGGTGCGCCACCATCATCCCCAATTTCAAGTTGTGGAAGACAGGCCGACGTTTTGTCAGTTACTCACACCATCCTATTCGTTGTGTCGGTTTCACCCGAGTCCACGTCACTATGGGAGCTACGACGAAGAAGCTCGACCTATACTTGGTAGACGGCGAATTCGACACACTCCTGGGCCGGGAATGGATCAAAGAGTACAAGCACGAAATCGACTTCATGGAAATGTTCGGAGAGTCATCGTGCAGGAAGCAGACCTTGGTCAACCACATTGCCGCCGACAAGCCGCCAACGTCGTCCAAACTGACATCGGACCAACAAAGACTTGATGCCATCATCCGCCAATACCAGGACGTTTTCAGTGATATCCCTGGGAAGCTATCAGGCCCTCCAGCGAAGATGCACCTAAGAGCTGGAGCCACGCCTACATTTGCTCGAGCACGAGACGTGCCTGTAGCCTGAGATGCTTATGCCAAAGAGATCGACGCCAAAATCGCCAGCGGTTTTTACAAGAGGGTCGAGTATTCAGAGTGGGCGTCAACGACTCATGTCGTCGTAAAGAAAAACGGCAAGTTGAGAATCACGGGCAATTACAAGCCTACTCTCAATCCGCGAATCATTGTCGATGAGCATCAGATTCCGAAAATGGACCAATTGTTCAATCAGATGCGCGGCGCCACTCTCTTCTGTCACCTGGATGTTACAGACGCGTACACACACCTCGAGGTCGACGAAGATTTTCAGCCACGCCCTCACACTCAACACCCCCCACATATGGCCTGATTCGTCCAACTCGTGCTGTCTATGGTGCAGACAATATTCCTGCAATCTGGCAACGTCGAATGGATATGGTTCTGCAGAATCTACAAAATGTAAGTTTCTTTGATGATACCATAGTTTTTGCTGACACTTTCGAAAATCTAATTCAGGCCCTTACTGCACACTGGAGCGTTCTCGTCAACACGGTCTCAAGCTCAACCGAGCCAAATGCAGGTTTGCAGAACCTGTCCTGGAAGCTCTTGGCCACAAGATCGATGCGTCAGGTGTTCACAAATCAGACGTGCACATCCGAGCTGTACGAGAAGCGCGAAACCGACGACTGCAGAAGAACTCCAGCTTTTCCTAGGAAAAGCTACATATTACAGCGACTTTATCCAGAACGTGTCAACAAGGGATCGCCCACTCAGAGACATGCTGTTGAAAGACCCCCTTGTGTGGACATCTGAGGGAGTCTCGGCCTACCAGGATATCAAGAACGCTCTAATCTCACCGCAGGACCTTATGCCGTATGATCCAACCCTACCACTTTTGCTGGCAACGGACGCCAGCAAAACCGGACTCGGCGCAGTGCTGTGAAAAACAAAGGGCAGAAATGGTCTCTACGTTTCGCACGCTTGAAGTGGGCCAGCCCCGTCTACTTTCTATCCGGCAAGCCGAACATGACAAGTGGCTTCCCGGTACCATCGCAGCCCGCATCGGAGATCTACACTATGAGGTCAACTACCTGGGAAAACGGGTTAAACGACATATCGATCAACTTCAGAAATTTTCCGAAGAACAACAGACCGCAAGGGACCAGACACAAGCCACCGACGTAGTAGGCGGAACTACACCCAGGCCACGACGGACCCAGTTCTTCCAAACTCAAGCAACCACAGCATCAGTTGAGGACGCCACAAGCGGCCCGTGCCAACGAGACTCCAGCACCAGTCCAGACACCAGCTACACCAGTCAAAATGCGAAATCCAGACCGAGCTTCCCATCTACTACATACACCAACTATACCCCGCAGATCCACGCGCATATGTCGCGCACCCTTACGTTATTCACCATAGCTGTAACCAGTATCATTTAAAGGAGGGAAGAAATGTTATGTATGATATTGGGTCGTTCAACGGTTGGTAACACGGACTTTCCCTTCTCCTCCACCTCCGGCCGGAGCAATGTTTGTTCCTGCTTTTCTCTGACGGCAGTTGAGACTTGTTCTGACCGCGAGTGTCTTGCTTGTGTAATCAGTGTGTAATAGAGAATAATAAAGTGCTATTATATTTACAAGCTCTTAATGTTATTTATAAACCCACAAACACAAAAATTGGGATTATATTAAAAGTCCGCAGGGATGAAATTAAGCAGGGATGCACGCAGAAAATTAGATATGTGTGCAATGTGGGTGTAGAAAAGTTATAAAAGTTCTACATATTCACTTTACAGGAAATACTCAAAATCATTGTTTTAAGTTTTTGAAAATGTAATAAAAATGTTTTATGTTTACCAAGATCTGCACAAGTATGTTGTAAGGAATTAAGACAAAGCAATCATACTGTTTACCTTAACTTAAAAACATAGGGCACCACATATAATGTAATTACTTTTTTATGACAGGACTCCTGTGTTTGACACCATGCTTAAATAGATTCACTAATCTATATATAAATAAAAGAGAATGTGCATACATCTATTGCAGAAACCCAGAAAAAATGCAAGAATAATATTCCAGATTTTACACATTAAAATTAATACAAACCTGGAATGCAACATATTTACCAATAAATACAACCTAAAGTAATAATAGATACTGGCAATTTTCAACCAAATAAATGAAACAAAATAACAGACTTGTACCTATTTGTCGACAATTTGCGCTTTGTAATAACTTTTCTAATAATTTTATATTTTATTTTACAATTGTTATCTTTAGACAATACATCTGGGCTTTGTCTTTTTTAAACGGTACTGAATTGTTGGAAGGAGGTTCTCTTCCCCTTCCATTTTATCACTTTCCATCCTTCCTCACCCCCTCCCTTTCTTTCCCATTCCCATGTTATCTTCCCCCATTCTACTTCTCTTCATTTAGCTACCTCCAATGTGCACAGTTGTTGCACTTTGACACCAGACTGAAAGAGGCGTATGTAGTCTGTACATGGTAGGGCGCAGCCCACGTTCTACTCTGTGGGTTGAGGGAACAAACATAATTTATCTCAGAATACATAATTATAAAAAGGTAATGATATTTGTTCTCTGTGTAACGGTCTTTTTAATTGTTATTTTCATTGTTTCTACCCATTTTTATAACAGATATTTAAAAATAATCTATGCTTGTTTTTACATTTAATGTTTTAAATTAATGTTATTATTAATTTTTATAATTTTAATTATGTACAATTAAATGTACAGGGTGGTTATAATTAAACTTTCCCTACAACACACGTTATAACAAGGAAACAAACCTTATAACAAGGAACCAGCCTGTATTACTACCCAATGATGAACAACTTTTTTCAAACAGTTTTCCAATAAATTGTTAAAACAGAATAACTTCTTCCATTACCTGATTATCCCTATTTAAAGTAAAACATCGGTATAAATATATCAAATTGGAAAATAACATAATAGCATCGACGTTCCTACAATTTCCATAATGAAGCTGATTGTAAACATGGACAGGTGCGCTGTATTCTGAAGAGATAAATTGCAGGAATGATCTGAAAAAAGGATAAACAACAGGACAGTTGCCGATTTCTTTTATAGAAATTGTGTAAAAAAATGTTTTTACTTAGGAATAACAATATAAAAACGGTTAGTTTGAGAGGGAAACAAAATATATGTTGTTTCCGATTTTTTCCCTCCGTTTTTTCTCTCTAGAGAGAAGGCGAAATGCTCTACGTTTGGTAGTAAAAAGTCAGAAGCTGTATGCAATTAAGGAGATCCTCTTGCAAAAGTACATTTTGGAGGCCAATAAAAATAAATAATTAAATAAACAATAAATGCCTTTGTCAGTAATGAGACTCAAACCATTGGGTCTGCTCTTCCGACAGACCTCTTGCAAACGTTTAATATACTGATGTTTGTGAAAATTGCAACACCAAGAAGGAGATACACACGCACACACGCGCGCGCACAAAAAAGAAGAAGAAGAGATATATTACAACATACAAAAGATGAGAATTACAGAACTGTACGTGCATTTTGACCTTGAGAATTAGTACGGTGTGAAGCAGCCACACGCTACCATCGCTAGCATCTAGACGCCGCCGTGGATTAAGAGAGGACTTGCTGTTGGGGAACGAAACGCCACTGCTACGCGGTTTCTATGTGTGACCATAAAGCATCGACAGTGGCTGTAGGAGGACAAGAACGAACGAGTTTCCGACCGATAAATTAAGAATAAGATTTTAAATCCAGATAAACCTTGTCAGTTTTTCGTTTTGATGAACCAGGCACTTTGCCAAACACGGGATTCTGTTTTGCTATTAGATCCATTTCGCCTATGACTGAAAAATATATCTTCGTTGTTTCCTGTTGCTTTCGTATCTGCTTTTTTCTTCACCTCTGCTTTTATAGCATTTATCTTTTTTCCCACAAGAGGCAATGTCACTGGTTTTCCACAAACCTGTTCATATTCACTAATAATCGCAAGTATGCATCTTCCTTTCCGGCCTTAATGTTTGGAAACTACAATTTATCACTATCATATTTTTCAATACCACCTGAGGGACCCGGGCTCAAATCCCAGAATAGCTGAGGATTTTGATCCGACCGTGGCCTAATCAGGGCGGTCCTAAGGTCCACTTTCTTTTTTCTTTCGCCCTTCTTTCCAAATGAATACCAGCATTTGCCGACTTTATTAAGAGTAACTTTTGCGCAAACTAGTGGCGCTATAGACGGGCACAGACTTTCCTGTATTTTCTACTTCCTTGGGTCTGGGCTAGCTATTCGGTATTGCCACTTATTCGGGCCAGCTGCCATCTATCGCCGCCCAAAGTACTTTTTTTTTACATTTTCTTAATTTTTTCGGTTTACTTATGATAGAACGGAAATATTATTTTACGAATATTAAAAACAATACAATATCGTCCTAAATGGAAATTTCCTTTCCAAAATTTGGAGTCGTTTTTAAGAAAATGGCGTTTGAGCGCTAATAAAAATCCGAAATTTGAAGCACTTTTCCACAGAAAAGTTTTGAGTTTCCGAAAAACTTCTTTTGAAGTCATTTGAAGCACATTAACTCACAAATACAATAGTGTTTACAAATTGCTGGAAATTTGCATATGAAAGGTGTGAGATCTTTCAAAAAAATTACATTTGTGTAATTTAAAAAAAAAAAACACACACACAATGAACTTCACGTTATTTTAAAGAGTGTAATTTGCACCATCCGTTCGAAAAGTTTGAACAAAAAATTTGGAGCCATTTTTGATAAAATGACGTTTGAGCGTTTCTGAAAATGGGAAATTTTGAGCTAGTTTTCACAGAAAACTATTCAATTTTCGAGAAACTTTACTTGACATTATTTAAAGCACATTTACTCATAAATATAATAATGTGAACAAATCGCCGCTAATGTAAATATTAACGACGTGAGAGACAAATCAAAAAAAATACATTTTTCTTTTCAAAAAGCAACATAATAGAGCAATATGGCGTTTACGTCATCTCATAGAACATATTTAGCACTATCCCTACAAAAAGTTTAAAGAAAAAATTTGGAGTCGTTTTTGAGAAAATCTTGTTTTTGTAATTTTTTTCAAATTGCAAATACTGCGTGCAATATTGCGCAAAAAACTACTATTTTTTTTTAATGTACAGGACCTTAATGAAAGAGCTCACTTTGGACAAAAAATTTTATTTGAAAGCAAAATCTCTATCTTCAATTTTGTAGTTCCCTAGGAAGACGCCGAAAAAATTTCAAACTTTTGCAATTTTCGAAAATTCAGAGTTAACCGTGAAAATGAGACCAATGCCACCCTTATAAGTGTATTTTACTCTATTCTTGCAAGAAATTGAAAGAAAGGAAAAAAATAAGCCGTTTTTGAGAAAGTTTCGAAAATGTCCGGGGGGCTTTATGTAAAATACCCCCAAATTTTGAAGAAAGTTTTTAAAAATCGCGGCGCGTCGGGTGGAAGCAGATTGACCGGGGAATATCCATTTTGGAAGAAATCGCACGTATGTTTTAAGCGCTAGTTGTTGTTCACAAACGGACGGACGAACGGACGTTTTGAAGAAGAAAAAAAATCGTAGACATAAGCTCATCTTGAAATACCCGTTACCAGGGTTGGGCAGTATTTTAATACTTGTATTTTAAATATATTTTGTACTTGAGAAACTGTACTTTTGAGCTTTTGGACATGTATTTTAGAGATGTATTTAAATAAACATAGTATGTGTATTTAAAAAAATACTTAAAATACCGACGAAGAAGAAGAAAGTTTAGAACGAGGTTAGTTCCCCCTCCCCCCGATTCCGTTTGTGAATGCACCTCTGCAACTCACTGACAGAAAAATAAAAGCTCCTTTCACCAGTTGAATTTGGATTCTCTTAATTTTTAAATTATAAATCTAAATCATTAAAAATGCTGGACAATTATCCGGCAATAAAAAGGCGTGTATTAATTATAAACACTAGTTTATGGTCATTCACGCCAGTTGAGGGACTGTTTCCTTTTGCAGGTTTTATACATTCGCCAACTAGAGGTTTATTATCTGATGATTTGTCTGAAAAATTAGTCGTTTTAAAAGAAAATTCCACTTCTTTGTGTTAGACATATTTTTAATATCGTTTTAAATATGAAAATGTTTATACATATGGTTACAATACATTACAATTGTTATTGTTCAGAAATGACTCTCAATTACTAATTTACTGTAATTAACACAATATATTGATGCAATAAAAATATATAATACAAAATTATTATATATTCACAGTATTTTGAGTACTTGAAGTATTTTAAATATGTATATATTTAGTACATCAAGTCCTGATGTATTTAAATATTTATTTATATAGTATTTAAGCGAAGTATTTAAATACTATGTAATATTTATATACGAAATATTTAAATATTTGGAGGGGTCGTGGCAGCGTAGTGGTTAGGACACACGCTTGCTAACCTGAGGGACCCGGGCTCAAATCCAAGCCAAGCCAAGGGGATTTTTATCCGATGATGACCTATTCAGGGCAGGTTCACTCAGCCTTCTTTCCAAATGAGTACCAATATTCACTGGCTTCATTAACAGTAAATATTGGGTGAAAAGGTGTGCGGTTGAAGCATGACGCTTACCACGCCATCTTCACCCCACTTCTAGAGATACGACCATCTAAGTGATACCCATTACTTTCTTCTGTACAGAGGGCCTTAGAAGTGGGGATAAAACGGAAAAATGGCTGAAAGAGGAGTCCTAACTTCCTCCAACCGTAAGCAGGACTGTAAGTGTAAAGGGTCAAAAAAAATTAAATACTAAATTTAATTTTTTGCCCCACCCTGCCCGTTACCTGAATAGGCAGGGTGAGGGCAACGGAAGATCGCGCGTGATCCGTGGCCCGTTTGGGTACTGCTCCGGCATTCGCCTGGCATTGATCAGAGAAACCACGGAAAACTACCGGACAGGACAGACGGGCGCTAGAATTCTTCTCCAGACAGCGGCTGAATTCAACCTAGCTCTCGAGCTAGAGTCTAAATTCCTTCCACCGTCAGGACTCGAACCCAAGGACTTCCCAGTCAGAAGCACTGCAGTGGCATTAATTGATGTCCTGAGTCACCCATGCCGGTGCTTGGATCAAGTTAGCTTCCGTTTCAAAGAACAAAAACGGAATGATTTTCCTTTGTCGCTCGTAACCATTTCGTTATTTATATACAGTCGACTCCGGTTGTAGTGAACTCGGATATAGTGAACTTAAGTCATAGGTCCCGTTTCATTTTCATTACAAATAAGCATAAGAAGATGCGGTTATAGTGAACGTGAACCTCGGCTAGTGAACGTAGGAAATACGTACCGGAAATGAATTTCCTCTTGGAAAACAATATATCGCCTCAGTTCCACAAATTCCAGCACTAGGCAGAATGAAAAAATATCGCAGGCCAAAGGTCATAACCGAAGAAGGCTCCCCTGAGGTGAAGGTTGCAGACGCGGAATGGGAACCTTACTGATGACCTCATGCCACTCAGTTTCACTGCGGGAATAAAGGCCTGTTGGGACGGTGTTCCAACTGAGGAAAAGGCATCGAAGGGTGTCAAAGACTGCGTTACGATACTTTAGACCTGTGTGTGAAGGTCAATGCCACGAGCGGGAGTCTGTGGCATGAGTGGCACGACGAAATCGCCTCTCCACGCAGTTCATCACCCCGTCACAAGAGACAACATCATCACTATTGTAAGATGGCGGGTTTACTACTAATAGTTCCCTTTCCCGACGCTAGTTGCGCAGAGAAACTCGTGGCATCTTACGGTGCCACGAAGCGTGCCACTGCCACCAGTACACCACTGCTTTAGACACAGAGGACAATGCAGAATCAAGTATAGAGAGAGTACGAACTCTGGAGAAGAATGTACAGAAATTACTAATGAAAAAATGTACGAAGGAAACAATAGAAAATAATAATTTTTTAAAGGACAAATAAGGATATTGAAATTTTCAGTTCGTGCTGTTAATGTATTTGCTGTATCCCTACATTAAGAAAATCAATAATTGTGAAGAAATTCGATTTAATTTTGACATCATCGGATATAGTGAACCAAAAATATTAGTGCCTAGAAGTTCACTATAACCGGAGTCGACTGTACTAAGGGTAACCCGTCAAAAATGATGCGACGAAATTAAACTGTCGCATTAATGATGAATAAAAATGTAAGGTCGGACCCGTGGCCGAGATCGCTAAGACGGAAGTGCCATAGTGATCTCGGAGCGAGGTGTAGCGGGTTCGAGTTCCGCGTTGGGCATGGTTGTGTTCGTCCTTTAACCACCTATCATCACCATTTCGTTTCATCCTCATACCATAACGTTAAATCTAATAGTGGTCGCTAATGACCTAATAGTTAATGTGACCTTAAATAACAAAAAGTATACAAAATGCAGTACGGTAATCTTTTATTTTAAGATTACCTTGATTGTAAATTTTCCTCGTTAAATTGCTCTGACAAACATTCATTGCTCTGAGAAACTGTATTTAACAAATATTATGGAATCTGAAGGAACTACGTGAAGTTAACCATGGACACACAGTTATTTTAAAAGCACACCCACTTGTCAACAGAGTGGCCCCCAACATTCAATATGACTGATTGTTAGTGATTCCGGGAGCGCCAACTGCTAAGATCATTAGTTTCGTAAATGAAGTGAATGGTTTTTCCTTGAGAGGTGGCGGTGATCTTCCTCCGCTGGATGGCGAGATCCGGCGCCAACCTACCGTTGGCAAGCGGGGTTTCCTCAACCAGGTATCTCCCACTAGCGGGTTGCCAACCCAGCCGGAACAAGCTCTCAGCTCCGGACCGGTCTCCCGGCATGTGTGGTAGTGCATTGCAAGTGAGTGTGTGTTTAAGTAAGGAGTGAGGAAGAGGAAGGAAACATCGCGCGCGGTCCGTAGCCCGTTTGTTAGGGTACTGCTCCGAAAATCGCCTCTTGATCGAAAAAAAAAAACACGGAAAACTACCGATCAGAGCAGCCGGCGGCTAGAATTCTTCTCCAGACGACTGAATTCGACCTAGCAGGCAAGCTAGTCAGTAACGTTCGGGCCCATAAGGTCCGCAATGCGGGCCGGCCCAGGTAAAAGAGGGCCTAGTTTTAGGAGATATGTTTATTAATGGTACTAACACTACTTGTGTTTGCTGTACACTTTTATAAAACCCTACCACCGTCGGGACTCGAACCTAGGACCTACCAGTCAGAGGCACTACAGCGACATCACTTGATGTACTGAGCCACCTCTCCCGGCCCAACATTCAAAATCATGAGAGTCAGCAATCGAAATAAATCTATGGACGCCTATCTTGTGTTTCCGTATTTTTCAAATCCCCTCATCGCCGGTTCCCCAAACTCACCCAAGAATCAAATTCCGCGCCGAAAAACGCCGAATAGTACCGCAAGATATCGTTCCAACAGCACAAAATTCGATCGTGATTTCATAGCGATGGAGGCGCCAAAAAATATTTCTGGGCACTATACCCCCAAACCGTAAGTAATAATGTGAAATACGAGTTCCCATCTAGCTGCAATTGCCCAAACTTTACGATAGAAATGCGGATATGTAGGAAGTTATGTTATAGAAGACCTTATTGACTTGAGCATCTGTGGAGTGAATGGAGGGCGGGTACCCCCTCCCCCATAGTTTCGGACTAAATGTTTAATTCGAAAAGCAATTTAATATTTCCTTCAGGTTGAGAAAAATAATTACGCTATTATTATTATTATTATTATCCCTTAAATTTTCGATGAAAGATGTTAGACATTGACTAAATATCGAATCTATTCCAGGTCGCAACCTGCCTCCTGAGAAGAGGCACCTAGATATATAATCCCAGGTATATACAGGTGTTCGGGGAGGAAACGTTGTCTTCGAAAATAAGCTAAGACAATTTTAAGCATATTATATCTAGTAAACTCCGAGGATATTTCGAATTGCTGAGCTGGAATAAGCACTCAAAAGTTGGTTTGAAAAAATACTCTTTATGCAAAAATTTGCATTGCAGAAACATAAACACTCCAGAAACGTGCAAATTGTTTTTGAAATGAACATATTTATTCAGAAAGAAAAAATAACACTGCTTTTTTTCTTTTTTTTTTTTCTTTAATCTTTTAAATTTTTTCGTAAATCTTTCCATATATTACTCCTTTCGTTTTTCAGTCAGGCCAAAGTACGCTGATAAAAAATGAGCACAGGCCTCGTTTCCTTTAAACTCTCAATTTGGCGTGCTAAACCTAAGAACGAGAGTTCGAATCCCACCGTGGGAAAAAACTGTTTGCTGGTTGGAAACATTTGCAAGTTCAAATTATATTATAATATTTCATAGCCGTTGCAGATAATGCCAGAAAGTACATGCTGTTGCAATTCACACTAGTTTTGTATTTTCTTATTATTATGGAAGTGTGAATTACGGGTGAAATTTATATATTTCTCTGTGTTTTATGTAAAACAGGCATCGATCTAACGCTTTGTTCGCAGAAATAAAGAACTGATCGATTGAAACTAAACAGAATTCCAAACCTGCCCAAAGATATAAAAAACAACCTCATCTCAACGACCCAGGCGAGATTCAGAAAACGCAAAAATGACGAAATATACTGTTTGAACGCCCAATCATGAGCATCTAAAACTATGTTATTTAGTCTGCGGGACGCTAGTGAAAAAGTCCCACCGGAAAAGAAATCAAAGACGAAAATCAACTGAAGAGCCAAAATAATATTTTTCAACTTGCCGCAGGGGATGCGCCGGACTTGCAGCCAGCAAGGCTGCCCCCAGAGCGTAAGAAATTGTCTAGAACCAGGAATGAAGTTGTTCTACGCGCTTATTTTAGGATCACGGAGCTGGTTAATAATCCAACTGGATCTAGGCAGCACTTATATCCTGAATTTTCTTCCTCATATCCTGATCCTTATCTGCAACAGAACAACGAGCGTTAGTTCACTATACTTTTTTTTTCTAAAATCAGAAAATATTTTACGCGAGAAGTATATCACAAGAGAAACGATAGCGAAGGCATGCCTGCAAGAAAACTTGGCAAAACCCCACCAACAACCAAAAAACAAAATTTCCCCATACTTCTAGGCCACAAGAAACTTGACCAAAGGTCAACGACACTAACGATACGAAATATGTCACGTTAAATGAAATTAGACATGTCAAGAACAAACGAGGTAGCGGATTAAGACGGGCAAAACTGCTCCCAGGGATAAACAAAATTTTATGTTGAAAATCTTAATTGAAGTGTAAAAAAAAAAAGTTTTTCGGCGGATTTAAATCAATTTATACGGAGCACTTCGTACAAATAAAAAGTGTTTTTTTTTTTGCTTATACGATTTTTTAATCACATTACGCCATGAATATTGACTTCAATTATTATTGCAATTTTCTATAGATGGTAAAAATGTTTCGAGAATTGTTTTCAGGTGTTTATGTCCCATTTTGACCCTTACAATCAATAAAAAAGAAGGGGAAAATTAAAAAATATTTTCCTTCAGTTTTTAAGAATATCTCCTGTTTTGACGCAGATTATAAAAAGGGCTAAATACAAATTGTGGTCTTGAAAATTCTCTAGTTTCCCAAAATTTCAACCTTTTATCTTATAATTTCTCCCCAAAGCTGAATATAAATAAAAGTAATTTAATAGTTTATTTTTCTTAAAATTAGATTTGTTTTATAAATTTTCGTAGATTTTCTGTTTTCTGTTTATTGGAAAAGATAAATGATGAAAAACAAAATTGTAAGAATAATATTATTACCTATTGTAGTTTGAATAATTTGAATATCGAAGTTTTATGCCCACCATAAAAGATCTAGTGGTTAGTAAGTTCTGTCTTATCGGTTATAGCTAATTTATTTGGTCCCCGATTCCTTTTTTTGACTGGTTAGATGACCGGTATAGCTATATGCAAAGCCGACACAGCCTGAGTCGAAAATACGCCACCGTGGAGACTTGGACCTACGACCTCCCGGTCTGAGTCGCTGCAGACAGCGCCAATGCTCTGAGCTAAACCCAGTCAGTGTCACACTCGTGTTTTCGCCAGTATATTACAAAAAATCATATATTTGGAATCAAGCTTTGTAACTTATGTTTTGAAGAAGCATAAACGTACAGTTTTCAAGTATACTTCCGAAAGGATAAAGCACGGTAATTTTTCTACGGATAGAGCAAAGGACTCTTAAAAAGTGGCACAGGTCTCATTTACGTTGAACTCTCTGAATTGTCGAAAAACTGCGTGCTAGAAATAATGGGAGAGACGATTAGGTTTTTAAGCGTTGGCAAAAGTGAGTACGGCCGAGCGTTTGCGTGGTGCAGCGGTAAAGCGCATGGCTAGTTAACTTTATGGACCAGAGTTCGAGTCTCGACGCACGGAGGAATGTTTGCTGGTTGAACCACCCCCCCCCTTTTTTTTTTCTTTCTCCATCAGGTTCATGCAGTACTGCAATATTGCAGAGCCTTGTGTAATAATATGAGAAAGTATGGGCTGTTATGCTGTTATAGCACCAATAGTGTGAGTGTGTGTGTTTTTAAGTTCACATAATAAAAAATAATGGTTCCTAATAAGTAAATATAATTTTCATGTTTCAATAATATAAATATCTAATATTTTTTAGAACTTTTCGATTGAATAGCCTTTACCAGATTTCAGACTAACAGACTTAGCACTCAATACTTGTAGGTGCATGCCATAAGATTCAATAGTGACAACCGTATATTTTGATCGCCATTACAGAAACATTGCTTTAGGAACCAAACGCTGTTCTTCACAGCTATTGAAACTTGTCCTGGCAGAGAATCAATGATGCTCAAAGTGGGGTTCATATATGTTGGATGAAATAGAGACAGTCCAGGTTTTTTCAACTTCTGTCCCTCTGTACCGAAAAACTTAGCAGGGTCACCGAAAGGACACTCTTTTGCTTTGTCCCCTTTACACTGGAGAGCAAAGCAATTAAAAATACTAATAATCATTTTCTGCTTAAGTTTGCTTCATAAAAGTAACAAAAAAATACTATTTGCAACATCCCCTGCACACATTGTACGTCTGGGGACTTTATGGTGTTTGCATTTTCACCAACCCTAACACAGCTCTGAAGTAAACCTTGTTTCATTTATATTTTGAAAGAGCTGCAACATAAGGAAAAACTTACTACAGTGAAAATGAAAGATATTAAATATATCCATATAATTGCTATACATATACTTCATCTAAATCTTGAATTAAGAATGAATCAATAAATCAATCGACTCTGAAGAGAGATTTTCAACTTGCATATTCAAATTCTTACTAATATTGTCCATTACACAGGAGTAATGTTTACTTTCCAATATTCAACATCATTGGTTTCAGGCAGCATATGAATTACAGTTGATTTAGATAGGGTTTCAGATTCAGTTCGGTAATCTTTGGCAACCTCTGTGGTTGCTTCCTATTCTTTGAAAACTAACAGGCTTCAACAAAATTTCATGTGTCTGCAAAATTATTAATGCCATTCACAAGTCACTGAAAGGGGTTCCTCTTTTCCTTCAAATAAGTAAAAAATGTAAAAACAGTATATAAGTAACAACATATAAGTAAATCATGTAAAAACAAACGAGTTCTTTCTTTCATTTCTAAGCATCATAACGTATCTCAAGATTTTGTCCTCTACTTTAAAAAATACAAATCATTGTTAAGAAAAGTCATAAGGCAGGCTAAAATCATGAAACACGATCAGGATATTTTGAACTCAAATAACAAAACAAAATCAATGTGGAATATAGTAAAAAATATGACCAAATAAACTAGAAACCTTGTAGAGAATGATGTTTTAAAAGATAACGATAGAGATGTGAACGATCCGGCAACAGTGGCTAGTCTCTTTAACCAATACTTTTCGAGAATTGCTGCCGATCTCACTAAGGGTTTTCGGCCAAAAAAATTCAATATCTGACGTTTTCCTAAAAACTTAGACACAATGTTCGTTTCCGAAACCTCTTGCTATGAAATTCTCAAAATAATCGGTAAATTAAAAAATAAATATTCGGCCGGTTTAGATGAATTTCCGGATTGTTTGTTAAAGACATGTGCGCCTGCCATTATACACCCATTAACTCACATATGCATCCTTATGTAGCGGAATTTTTCCAGATATTTTTAATACAGCTAAGATTAAGTCGCTCTTCAAAAAAGGCATCAAAAATGAAATTCAAAATTATCGGCCAATTTCTCTTTTGTCAGTTTTTTCAAAATTATTAGAGAGACTTTTTTATGTGCGAATGGAAACCTTTATCAATAAACAAGACGCGTTTTCAGATTGCCAACACGGATTCCGAAAATCAAAATCTACGGAAACAGCCATTTTTTCTTTTCTTAAAGATGTTGCCTCATCATTGGATCAAAACGAAGCAACTATTGGAATATTTTTAGATCTTTCAAAAGCTTTTGACGTCATTGATCATAACATTTTACTTTCAAAATTACCTTCATGTGGAATCCGTGGTATTGTTCTAGATTGGCTATGTTCGTACCTTAAACAACGATCTCAGAGAGTAGAAATACCTTACTGGAATGATGGAACTTTACGTACACACCTTTCCGGTTCTTTGCCAATTGCACGTGGAGTCCCGCAAGGATCGATTTTAGGTCCTTTTCTCTTCCTATTATACGTAAACGACATGCCTTTAGCGATTCGAAACGGAAGAACAGTTCTCTTTGCGGATGATACAAATATTCTTTGCAACAAAGAAACCGTAAATAGTACAATATCTGATGTTTCAAATTGGTTCCGTAATAACAAATTAATAGTAAATGAAAAGAAAACTGTTTCAATGCAGTTTTCCATTTCAAATAAACAATTCAGTACTCCATTGAAAATGAACGGTGTGCCATTGACTGATGTTAAAGTAACAAAATTTTTAGGTTTATCAATTCAGTCAAACCAAAAATGGAATGCCCACTTAAATGAATTGAACACAAAATTAAGTTCATTATGCTACGCATTCAGAATTCTTTCAAATTCTGTCAGCCTTCATACTGCTCGTTGTGTATATTTTACGAATGTTCATTCCCGCTTAAGGTATGGCATGATATTCTGGGGAAACACATCTTATAGCTCCCAGACTTTGAGATTACAAAAAAGAATTGTACGAATAACAAGCAAATTCCACCCACGTGATTCTTGTAAGTTTCTCTTTATTAATCTAGGAATTTTACCATTACCTTGTCTCCTGATTTATGAATCAGTAGTTTTTGTCAAAAATGACTTACTTAAGGGCGGGAATATATTTTCAGGAAACGCTAATGTCTATAAATATAACACATGATGTAGTAATCACATTAATCAGTATGTGGTGGCAGTATAAACGGCTCGCTACAAAAAATTCACATACAATTCCTGTACATTACTCCACAACACTTTGCCAGATGACATTAAACGATTAAATTCGATAGAAAACTTTAAGTCCCAAGTAAAATCTTTTCTGCTGCATAACTGTTTCTTTACAATTCGAGACTATACCAAGCATCAAAAGCAAAGTAACATTAATTTTAACAATGATAGTTAATGTATTTATTTATAATTTGGACTGTATAATTCTAAAGAACCTGTAACAAGTACTGTACCACAGCTTCTGGGTTGATGGCCCCCATCTTGATCACGTTTTTCATCCAGTTTCCCTGATCCTTTGAGCAAATGCTTTGTTTTGCTTCTGGACATAAATGTAACTTCATTATTTGTGCACGTCTTCTGAATTTCAGTGGGAAATATAGTTATTGAAATAATAGTTTTCCATATTGTTGTGGCAAAAAGTATTATTCTTTTATGAAGAACATGATGAGGGTTAAGGGTACAAATTTATAGCTGATTTACCTTTGAAAACATATTTTATTATATAGGAGCGAATATTTTTGTCAACAGAACGTGAAAAAAACACTCTTTTTTTCTGTATTAAAAATTTGACTAGAATATGGTTTAGGATAGAGATCACAGAATTATGAAAACGTTCACAAATTTCACTTCTCCCCATAGCTCGTCACACACAGTTTTAAACTGTTTTTGACGTAAATAAATAAATAAGTAATTGTGCTCTTTGTTATTTTACTGGGCTGGCAATGAGTTGCATCCTTACCCACGAAATATTTACTTTGTTGTGGTTTGTGATATTTAACACTGAATGACAAACAATGAATTGTTGCATTCTTGTTATTGCCAGTGTTTCCTGTCAAATTCTTATCCTGTTTCTTTAATTTCTTCTTCTAAACAGTTCCAGATAGCTTGGATATTGTTTAACATGGATTTACAATTTTCATATCAACAACTCCACGTAGTATTAATCTACCTTCCCATTTTGCCACCAGTTTTAATAACCCAAGGCATCATGAGCTTTTGCGAGAGTAGAATGATTACCAGATTAAGAGAAATGAATGCATATTGATTTTAGTGTTAAAAAATGCACAGGCTCCTGACAGTCCAACACAGCTGTCAATAATTACTATGTTAATAAGGAGGAAAGGTTGTTCACCCGAGAGGGTATTTATTGTTATTTATGTTTATTTATGTAGTCTTTACTGTATTCACGGATTCATTTTTCATTTTTTGAACACGTCTCTACATGGTATCAATCACGCTTTTCATTGCACAGCTCAGTACTATGCCAATTCTGTATGCTAGGCAACGAATGCAAACGGCTTGGGGCTACTCTTCCCTTATTTTGAATTACTTGAAGTTGTCCTGACATTACAATAGCTCTGTCAAAGAATTATATTATAAAGTCATTCAGACAGAATTTGGTCTAGAATTCTTTAATGAATTTTTGCAAACACAGCATCTCTATAAGGAGAAATCCAAGAAAGCAAAACCCCCTTCTAGAACTTTGAACTCAAGTAAGTAAAAAGTAACTTAAAATGGGGAAAAAAAATAATTAATAAATAAAAAAATTCTGATATGAAATATACCCAAGGAGAAACATTAGAAATTAAAAAAAAGTTTTACTGAGAAACTAGGACATCTAGAAGATGAAAACTTGCTCACATAAACAAATCTTGAATTGAAATGATTTTCACATGAAATTAACAATAAAACACAAATATCCTTATATTTTTGACAATCAATAAAGTAATTTATCAAAAATAAAATACTTTTTAGACAAAATACCTTATGATTGTCAAAATTAAAAGATATTTGTCTTTCATTGAGAGTCACATTACATTTCTCTTGATGTACTTTCAAAATATATAATTGCATGTCCAATATCTTTTTCAGGGCAGTCCTCAACATACTCAAACATGAACATATGTGTTGTATTTTTAAGAATAGTGCACCGATTGGAGGGTTAATGCACTCAGAAATATCAAAATATCAGAAAAAGGGAAAATTCTGAATATTTCAGAAAGTAGAGAAATTATGCTAAGCCAAAATTGATTTCATTCGACAGTCCTGGAACTCTTAAAGAGATTTTGAAAAATAACAGTACACACTTGAAATTTGTTTTAAGTTATCATCTTTGCAAAGCTCTCAGTGATTAAACTAACGAGGTTTTCAAAATTAATTCTATATAAATACAGTTTAACAATTAAAATTTAATTGGTAAGCTTCAAAGTTGGTTTCATTACTACATTCCTGATCAAATCTTCATTATAAAATCTTCATGTAATCAAATCATTATTATTCCAAACAGACCTTCAGCAGACATCTGCAAGGCTTTTGGTAGTTTTGTCACAGAGCAAATACAAAAAGTTATATAGCATTTAAACAATACAGAAAACTGATACAGTTTGGAAGCAAATCATAGGTCAATTCTTGATTTCATTTTCAATGTCATTACCAGAGTTCTAGGCTCTACGGCAGTTCTATAATAATGATTTATCACCATTTTTTTAAAAAATATTTGCTTGAAAATGCAATAAGAAAAGTGTAGCTTTGGTATAAGCCTTAAAATAGGTTCAAAGAACTCAATTAATGCAAATACTGATGAAGTACCACAATTGTCGAAACTAAAGAGAATCTCAGCCAATTGGCAGAAATATTGATTCATAATACTAAATACGTTGATCTCATCAATTCTGAGACAGAATCATGTATGCATATTACTCAGAACAATGTAACATGAACTAGTACGCTGAAATTTCAAAAGAAGTCTTCAACTATGTCTGAAAATCAACGCTGATTTAACATTTTATCACAAATGCTTAATAACAAACATTATCTCAAAGTCACAGTATATCTGGTACACATTAGTTCAAAAAGCAAAAATATCTCTGCACACCAAACACGCAAAAGGCTCTTAACTGCACCACTCACATTTCTATTTCTCATCAAGGAATTGCTTGATCCATTTATTCTCAATGCAGAAGTAGAGTACTATTTAAATTTTGAAAGATTTATTTTTTATTTGTGTGAAGTAACACTAGTGAATTAAATCTCTCATATTTTCATAAATGAACAGTTTATTTTTGAAAGGGCACAGGAATCATGGGCTTGTCACAAAACTTATTCCCTTTCTAATATACAGGATACTTTTAGCAGTGTTTCATTTACAGAAGCAACGACAGGCTTCAACAAACAGAATATCAAAAAGAAAATTCAATACAATAAAACAAATTACAACTTGTAAGTGAAATATTTTCAACATTTCAATAGTGTCAGGATTCTTAAAATAGCAAGAAATAATATATATGTCTAGTGATTGCAATACTGTTAATAGGTTTTTGACAATTTTCCAGTAATTGGTGACTCATTGATTACCATCATAACTTATTTTAAAAATTATGGCCACACTTTTTGAGGTTGTTTACTCTGTATCAGACAAACTCAAGAAGCATTGGAAAAAAATGTATACTTAATACAAATCAAGGGTACTGTAAGAGCAAAAATATTTATCATATGTTGTTATGTGTCAAACAAAATATATAAACATTGAATTAATACCTTTTAGGTATATGAATGACATCCAATCCACATGTTGATGACTGCAAGCAATATGTGTCTGGTTCATATGTTGGTGTGGGATACACTTGTGAAACATACAAGTCTGCATCACCAGTCCTTAAATAAGAATTCAGGTAAAATTAAACACATGTAAGAATACAAAAATGGAATATTATAACATCTACAAAATAATTATTTCAATATTTACAATCGCGTTCATTAATACTACAAAGGCAACTTACAGGGAGTATAAATAAAGACTAATTGATCCATCATATGTCAGACTGTAGTATGAGTAATTTCCTCTGGCCACTTCACCTGTCACTGACATTAAGAGTTGCTTCTCTGCCATCAAGTTCATAAAGCAAGTAAAGAAGATTATTACAGTAAGCATTTTGACCAATTATAATTCGAAGACTAACTGAACACTATCACTTTCTGAAAATGAGTTACTTAAATGCCAGAATACGATTTGGTTTGCCCTTCCATTTGCAAAGATTCATTACTATAATTTTGATGAAATTGTTTCATTTCATCGTCGCGGTATGTTTCTTCCGTTTCCTAACCACAACGACCACAACCACTACGACGTACTACACTTGCTTGCACTGTTACAACCGTACGTCCCACTGTCTCCCACCCACTACTCTCCCACGCGCTATCTGGCTGACGTTATATTCATACCGATTTATTGGCTTTAACATGCAATTTAACATTGAAGCACGGTTATATTATTTGATTTACGTATCGCGTTTCCAATGCTCCGTAAAACACCTTGAACATAAATTTTACACGAAACATTATTTTAAATATCTAATAAAATCTATATCTATTTATATAATCTATATAATTTGCTATTATCAGTAAACATTAGAAGGATAACTAAGAAAATATCACTAAATGAATACTAAGAACTAAAAAGAGCCTGTGTACGAAACAACATAATGTTTGCAGACATGAAGAAATACATTTTCTTCTAAAACGAGTTTAAAAATTTATTTTTGCCTTGACAGTGCAATAGGTATATAAGTATGATGGTACAAGAATATATTTTAAAGTACTATCAATGATCCAATGTAAGTAATTTTTTATATCTTTCTCTCTCTCACTTACACCCTCTCTCCTTTCTCACTCCCTCTCATTCCCTCTCACTCCCCTCTCACTCCCCCTCTCTCACTCCCTCTCACTCTCTCCCACTCCCTCTCGCACTCCCTCTCGCCCTCACTCTCTCTCCCCCTCTCACACTCCCTCTCTGTCACTCCCTCTCACACTCCCTTTCTCCCTCAAGACGCTGA
The DNA here is from genome assembly GCA_031308135.1 of Acheta domesticus. Classification (NCBI taxonomy): domain Eukaryota; kingdom Metazoa; phylum Arthropoda; class Insecta; order Orthoptera; family Gryllidae; genus Acheta; species Acheta domesticus. Next base: position 126,721,972 of record JAHLJT010008446.1, on the reverse strand, counting down.
GGAGCTTGCACTCCTCAACAAACTGAGATTGTTTACTCACTAAAACGTCAAACCCTTCATGTACGGCAGTGACGGATCCAGTCGGGGGCAAAAGGGTCATGCCCCCCCCTAAAGGTCTAGGGATTTCGTTACTTTCCTTTAGATAGCACAATTGATTTAAATATTTATGTTATTGAAAATAGTAATTATTTAAACAATACTATTGTATATTATCATACATACACTACAAAAATAATATACAATATAATAAATATGTTTATTATTTAACAAAAATATATGACCCCCCCCCCCACAATGATCGGCTGGATCCGCCCTTGATGTACGATACTTGGTTTTATCCATCCTGGAACCGCAATTATGCATAACGTCAGGGTGGTGCCAGCTATAGTACTTTGTACTATTCAGGCTCGACTTTGGCTTCCGTTTCTTCCATCTTTCTTCTTGAGGATGGTGAGTGATGTACAGGTGAGTCACGTAACTTTAGTACCTCCTGTAACTTTTGAACGGTTGAAGATATTGCAATGCAGTTTTCACGGAAGTACATGAGGGAAAGGGGCTAATTGATATGTATATTAATTTCTATTTTATCACTTGTATTTTACGAGATTTTTGAGGTAACTTTGTTTTTTCAAATGGAACTATACATATTTTTTCAGTCCACAATGACGAGCGTAAAAAGACGAATCCAATGATATACTTATTGTCATATGTTAGATAAGCATTTTTTTGAGTAATTGTGATTTTTTTCCACTAGTGTTTAACGGATATTTTCATTGTAACTGTCAGCCCCACAAGGTCACGCAGCGCTCCCCCAGCAAACGCGAGGTCGGGGAAGGGAAGGTGATTTTAGTACTTGAGGATACGAAAAATATTCACAAAACTGTTGCATTTTTTCCTGAACTCTGCTTTCCATCCTGACCCATTTTCAGATATTTTGTGTTTCTTAGGGATTGAAAATACAGATTTGTCATACGTAAGTAGTATGTATTGAAATAAGATTGTTTCTATCCCTAAGTTATTATTAAAATCTTATTAACATTGAAATTAATTTCTCAAATTATGCAATATTTTTTGTACAGTCTTAAATATTTATTCTTACTGTGCTTTGTTTCAAGATCCTATTAATACGTATCTCATGAAACCCCATTAAATGGAGTTGAAGTAATAAACAATTTTATTACAATACATACTTATGACAAATCCTTATTTTCCATCCTTCAATTCCTTCAATCAAAGAAAGACAAAAATCTGAAAATGCGGAAGGATGGAAAGCACAGTTCAGGAAAGAACTGCAATTGTTGTGAATATTTGGAATACTATGTTTCGTATCTTCAAATAAGATCCCTCCCCTCCCCTTCCCTTCCCTGAGCGCACGTGTGCTGGTGGAGCGCTGCGTGACCTTGTGTGGTGGACTATTCAAAATGTCTGTTAAACCCCAGTCGCAAAAATCAAAATTACTAAAAAATGCTGATCAAACATATAACAATATGTATATCATTGGATTCGTCTTTTTACGCACGTCATGGTGGACTGAAAAAATATGTATAGTTTCATTTGAAAAAACAAAGTTACCTCAAAAATCTCGTAAAATACAAGTGATAAAATAGAAATTAATATACGCATCAATTAACCCCTTTCCCTCATGCACTTCCTTGAAAACTGCATTGCAATATCTTCAACCGTTCAAAAGATACAGGAGGTGCTAAAGTTACGTGACTCACCCTCTATAGTGCGACTATTTTCGTATTAGTGTGCCGCGATTGTGGAAAATTCTGCTCGGCCGACGGGCCCTCTCCGCCGGGAAATGCTGCTCTGGGAACGCGGTGTTTCAAGGTTTCGACCTGCGAAAGGCATGCTTTTCAGTCTTGTTGAATAGTCGGTCTGTGACAGTGGCGTGTGGTGAAGGCAATATATACGTCACGACGTACGTCACCCCGCCTTGAGTGGGCAACGTCACGGCATAGGTACCCTGTGTGCAGGCACTGGAACGACGGCGGGGAGGCAAGGCAGGGCAGCACAGTGGGGAAGGGAGGCGGGGAGGTGATAAGGGCAGTGAAGGGTGCATGCGGAGGGGAGGTCGGCTGGTCGCGAGGCGAGAAAGAGTCAGTTGACGGAGCGTTGTCCAGAGAGACAGTTGATTGAGGAGCGAGGAAGATAAGAAGTTGGGAAGAGAGACTTCAAGACGCGCACCGGTACGACGGTCGAAGCGTAGCCCGTGCTCGCCTAGCAGCTGCACACCCAAGGCGAGGTGATGCGACACCGTTCCGCTGGTCAAAGACGTCGCGATATACAAAGACGCGCCCTCGGCCAAGCCAACGAGTAATGCACGCACTCGCCCAGTCGTCGCAAGCCTGTGGCGAGAAGACGCCGCGTCATACGGAGACGCGCCCTTGAGGGGGCTCACGCAGACCGGCCACCACCGCGTCACACCGACGCACCCTTGGCCCACACCTGCCGCCGCCGCATGATACAGAGACGCACCTTCGCCAGGGCTCACACAGATGCTGTCCGTGACACACCGGGCCGCCGTCTCACCGGGGTCCTTGTCCGTGCTTACCAGCACCCGTGCCCGAGCCTGGGCGAAAGGAACTTCGGTTCTTTATTACATTGTTGTGTTCATTTGTTTTTTGTTGGTTTTGGTTTTTTAACTGATTAAGAGACTATAAATATTTGCGATCCTTTCTTTTAAAAAATACGGAATTTGCAATGTGCTGAAAGATGGCTTTCGTCAGTAAGACCTGGATCCCCTCCTTATCCGGGATGGAGAAAAATTAAACATGTGTGAGTTACCCCTGGGCATGATAGTGACGTCACTATATATATATATATATATATATATATATATATATATATATATATATATATATATATGTGTGTGTGTGTGTGTGTGTGTGTGTGTGTGACCGGTAATCCATTCATTAGTTTCAAAAAGTTGATTATTAAATTTTCTTGCACAGGTTTTCGAAGTAGTAGAGTTCGGCGTTCGCCTTCCTGCCTTAATAATGTTTTTTTTTATCTTTGAAGTTCCGCGAAAGAAAGTTTATTAATATATTTCAAATCGCGCACGTGTGAGTCTACACCGCTGCTTGCAGTAGAAAGATCCATGTTCGTGCTCCTCCTACCGAAACACTAACGGAAGCAATCTTACTGATTGCGTCACCTGGTTAGGATATAGCTCACATGGTACTTTCACTTATAACGATAAACAAAAATCTGAATTAGCACGTATAAGCATAAACATATATTACACTTAGAATTACGCACTTCAGTGTACACACACCTTTCATCAAAAGCCAAGATTTTCGTTTGAAACATTGCTTTCATTCAAGCGGACGGACCACAGACGGACGGACGGACAGACGGACGTTTTGCCGTCAATCGATTTTTTGGTGTCAAATGCCATCAAAACATGGATTCTGGCTACACAACGAGTAAGAGGATTTTTTTCTAAATTTAGCAACACAATTTATCCACTTTTTCGTTACCAGAGCCCAACAATTAGAGTTTTTCTGGATAAAATTCACCGTTTTCTGGCGCATGATAACATAACTTTCTCTTCGTACGAAGTATTCGTTAGGCGAGAAAGTAAAAAGTCGCACTGTATTTCTCTATTGCTGTCCACTTCTCCTTGTTATATATCATTAGAATCATCATGTTTTCTGGTGAGACATTACATCCAAACTCCCATATCATACGATCCTTAGCGCATTAATTCCCAAAGTGGGAGGCGGGCCTCCCAAGGGAGGCGTAGACACAAATCAAGGGGGGCGCAGGACTCATTGAGCCCTGGTATAACCGAACACTCCCGAGGACTTGGCTCGTTAGAAAGATATGAATTTTGTCAGAGTTGCCTTGTGTGATTTGTGGCGTACGATATCATTCAAGATGAGCAAAGCAAAAAACCTAAGTACAACAATGATTATATTAAATTTGGTTTATTTGCATGCATAAGAATGGCGTCGAACATCTAGTGGTTGTGTGGTATTTGCTATGCAGTATTGAGCAATTTGTGCGAGAAAAGCGTTTTCAGCGCCTGTTGCAATTAAAATAAAGTATCGGGGGAAATTGTCATTGCTATGGTCCGATTAAAAGGCGTTGATGATTGACAGTTGCGATTGGAAAGGAGCGACGTTCACAGGTTGCGTGCTACTGAGGACGTGTTCTCGGAACACGAAAATAAACACTTGAAATGAATACTTATAAAAGTAACCACATCATATACTCATCTTGTATGAAGCTAGAGCTTCAGAAGCACAACTATTAATTACCAACTTATTTTAATTGGGCCATAATTAATGATTTACGTTGTGCACTTTCTGATACTCAACCAAGTATAGGGAATCTGGTAAAAAAATGCATGCTTATCCTTCTCACTGATTTCTCTTGTCCCCTTTGTAATTTAAACATCAACTTGTAATATTAATTCGGCATAATCGTATTGAATTTTTTTATCTAATGTAATGGGACGGTCGCACGCGTCAGGTTTCGACCTATGTGCAAAATATTATTTCCATTAACATTGGAAGCGCTCGAAAGGGTCGATGTCAAGAAACGTGCACTTGTCGCTACCTGAGCGGCGCGAGGGTGCAGGCAGGCCGCCGCTGGGCGCGGTCTCCTTTGTTCGAGAACCGTTGGCCGCCCGGGGTATTTCTGCCGCTGCTGAGGGAGCGCCGCGACGCGCATACCCCGCGTCTTCTGGGAATTGCCGTGACGTAGGACCGCCCCCTCGAAGACGATTTTCAACCGTCGCTGCCACTACCGCAATTGGCCGGTACGCATCGCGTGATTCGGCTGCGCCAATAGCCAAAAACTGAGCGGGGGAGGACCCACGTGATCTCGCGACCGAGGGAGGAGAGCGCGGGCGACAAATCTTTCTTTTCTGATGAGGGCGACACCAGCGAGAGGTGGAGCACTACGATCAGGGCGACGTCAGAGAGACGCAGTTTATTCCGATGTAGGCGACGCCGGCGTCTACTTCATGCAGAATTCTTTCTTATGAGAGCGACGCCGGAGACTAGTTCTCTCCGATTCATTCCAATGGGAACGACGCCGCCGCCGAACGACAACGTGAGGGGCGCGTTTAGCGCTGCACTCCGCTATAGACCACGCCGCCGTCACAAGACGCTGGCTTACTCGCGGGGCCGCCATTGCCACCACGCCGCCGCCCGCCCATGTGTCGCGGGCGCACGGACCGTGTGGGACGATCACCGAGAGAGGTGGACGCCACGAGCCAGGAGGCTCTATCGACGGCCGCCACCGCCGCCGGCGAAAGCTTGGTCGTTGCCGTGGGCAGCTCCGGCCGCCGTCGGCGCCACCGACCTGTGACGGGGGAGGCCTAGCCGCCGCCGCCCGCCCGACAAAGCAGGGCCGGCCGCCGCCGCCGTCTCCGCCGCCGCCGCCGGACCTGAGCGCCAGGGCCCTTCTGATGGGGCCAACGAGTTAGAGATACTCTAACTCGTTGGATGGGGCTAATGCCTGGACAATGACCCGTGAAGGCACCAACTAAGCTAAGTTAGATTAAGTTAGTATTAAGAATCACTGTGTCAGAGTTAGAGAAGTTAGAGATGTTTGGAAGCAGTAAAGTGTTTTCCTGACTACTGCATGATTAGAGCCGGTCACGCATGCGTCCCGCCCAAATTTCAGCCGGAGCTCACGAGGCACAAACGCCGACGGGAATTCACAAAGGTAAGCGGGTCACCCTGGGATTCGCCACTCCCTGGCTTTGGAGAACACCATTCAATCAGAAATTCTGTCAGATCGACCGGCTGCCTGTCTTATCGCAGCGAGTTAAGTGTTAAATGTGAAGGGGGTGAGCGTTACACTAACGTAAAAAAATTCAACAAGTGGTCAAAAAAACATAGCTAACGTGTAAAATTATAAAGAGTAAAAAAATAAATGTATTGTTACTCAATGTAATATTTGTTTTATTCATTACCAAATAAAAATGTGCATGGGGGCTTGGGAAGTTTTACTATTGACAGATGGAGGCGTAGTAAGAAAGTTTGGGAATCCCTGCCTTAGCGTGTTCCATCTCGGGCAGTAGAATTGTGTCTTTCGGTGTCTAGTTCATGGCTGCAATGGGAGCATACCGCGTCTTCCGTCTTTCTGAAGCTCTTCAGGTATGCTTTAAAACATCCATGCCCTGTAAATGCCTGGGTTAAATGGTATGTCACGGACCCATGTTCGTGGCTTATTCATTTGGATATGTTCGGGATGAGCCTATGAGTCCATCTTCCGACCTCCTCTCTGTCCCAGCGCTTCTTCCAGCGGTACATCACGTTTTCTTTTGCTTTTTAATTGCGTTATCCCTATCTTGGTGTAATCGACGTCCGTTGCCTTATTGCTCATGGGGGTAGTCATTAACTTCTTTCCTTTCTAGAGCAAGCAAGTCAATGGTTGGGACGTTCGCCAGCCCAAGAAAATTTCCGGATGCAGTTCTGAACGCCGATGTTACGCGTAGTGCTCCTTTCCTCTTGACAGTCTGCATTTTCCTTCTCAAATTATTGTTTTAGAGGAAATCTGCCCCGATCGGAGCTGCATAGAGCATTTTCGAGTGCATCGAGTGCTCCTCTTGTCGCTGGAGCCTCTGGTGTTTGTCATCAATCTTGAAAGCGATGCTGCTTTTTTCCGCGTTCTCGATAATGTGTGGTGCAAACCGTAGCTTCCTGTCAATCTCCATTCCTACATAGTGAAGGCTCTTGCGACATTCTATTTTTGCTTGCCTATTAGGAATGTTAGATTGGGATAGGATAGTCTGTCTGTGATTAGTAGCACTTCCTTTTATGGGTTGTGACTTCCAGCCCTTTGGACGTCAGCCACCGCATCATTCTTATCAGGGAGTCGTTCACGATAACTTCTAGTATGGCCGATATTTCCGCAGTTGCTACTATTATCGCATCGTCTGCGAAGCCCACTATTGTGACGATTAGCGGGAGTTCAGTGGACTGTCGTAAATGATATTCCACAAGACAGGTCCAAGATTGGAACCTTGTGGGACACCACAGGTTTATTTCGACTTCTATAGGTTTTCCTTCGCATTCGTGAATTGCATTTCGGTCGCTTAGGCAGCTGCTTATCATACTGGTGAGGTACTACGGGGGTGTTCTTCTCTATCAGAGCCTTGATGATTTCCTTCCATTTGGCCATAAGGCATTCCTGTTATCGAGCGTTACAAGAGCACAGAATTGTTTTTTTGTCCGCTCTTTGGCTTCTTTGGCCTTTTCCACGACTGTTTTGATCGCTTCGATTGTCGCTCTACCTTTTCGAAAGTCATATTGTGTTTCCGACAGACTGCGTGTTTCCTCTAGCCATGCATGCAGAGTTTCTGGTATTAGGCCCTTGAATACCTTTCCCATCGTGTAAGTAAGCACAGTATACACACATCGTATAGTAAGCACATTAGTCTGTATGATGTGGGCTCGTGTTTTGGCTTGCTGCATTTTAGGAAGAGAGCAAGTTTTTGCTTTATCCATACCCTCGGAAAGAGTTTTCCCTCAAACATCAATTATATGCCTTCAGAAGAAGTTGGGGTGGACCTTTGCCACTGTCTTCAGGATTTCCTTGTGTATCCCGTCGAGTCCTGAGGCCTTTTTGTTTTCAAGGGTACTGCATACTTTTTGTAGTTCTTCTGGGGTAAACATTTGGTCTTCTGTTATTTTACAGGGCTGGTATTGTTCCGTCGAGGGTTTTTGATGCGATGGAAAACGTTTTTATGATTTGTATTACTCATGTAGAGTCATCAATTCCAGAAATTTTATGCCTGCACTTTACCTTTGTTGTAACAATTCGGTAATGTTTGTCCCGTGGGTCGTTATCTGTTTCCTTAATAGTTCCGACCAGCAGTGGTTTTACTTCTGTTGATAGCGTTTTTTAGGTCCTGTCTGCCTTGTCGAAGAGCCTCTCTAAGAGCCTGTGACCCTTTGGAACGCGTGTATTGACGTTTTGTTTTTAGGCATTTTTTCTCAGTTCTGAGATTTCGTCAGTCCACCAGTACATTAGTTTTCGAGTGGGGTTTGTTTTCGATCTCTTTGGAATTGATCGGTGAAGTGTTCAGGAAATGAAAGTTGGACATCAAATTAATAATACTTTATACCTTCTTTAATTACAGTCGCTGACAGCATTTTGCCGAATGACGAGTCGCCTTTTTTCGGTTCTCCCCTGTGCTCGCGCTGAGCACAGTACCAACAGTGCTCCCTGGGGCTGCTCCAATGACGCCTTGCTGCGGCGCCAGACATATGCCTGGCGGCGAGCCTCCGTCACATCGAGCCACGCGCAGCCGGCCGTGGCGAACTCGCGTCACCAGCTTCCCCCTCCGCTGAGCAATACTTGTGCAGTTTCGTGAATCGCGCGTAAGGTGCAATGCACGTTCACTCCACCGCGGTGCAGCCATCCCTACCCTTACGGGCATCTATGGCCAATCCTGCAAAATGAAAAAGAAAAACAGGTCAGAAGACATTAGCCAACTGGCGCGCGCATTGCGTGTGCAATAGTTAGAAAACAATGTTTATGTTACAAGTCTCATTTCGCTGTTTCAGATTTCTCTTACTCCAGGAATTGTTTCGGTCGCTTATACTTCGCCCGCGGAGCGGGTTCGTATGAAGCGAGCTTCCCCCTCGCTCGGCTCCGGGACGTATATATGCCAACTGCACATGTATTCGGCACAGGGCTTCCCTAATTGGCTAGCGGGCGAGGAGCGCGAAACCGCGCGAAATTCGTATCTCTCTCAACGGAGCCACAGCGAGCACATGGACTCGGCTACTGTGTTCGTAGGCAAAGCGATCGGCTCTGCGTTTTCGGACGTTTTTCTCTGACAGCTGTGATATTTGTCTTTACCATTATGGGAACTATCCGAAGTGTTTTGTCAGTAAGTACCTAAATTATTATTAAGCCTTATATTTTGGTTTTATATAAATAGGAAACTAGCGAACTAGGAAACAAAATCATATTTCTTTTCAAGCGAATTACAGCTAAGAAGTTTTAAAGAATAATGAAGAAGAAGCTGTCATAAGAAGTTCAATAAGTTCAATTGAAGACATTAATAATTGGGTAGAGAAATACGCGAAGATCACCCAAACTAAGTGGAATGTCAGATCATCAAAACCTTCAGGAAAACGATTTGTTTGTACGTAAGATGACGGAAATACATCTTATGTTTTTATTTTATTATAGAGATAGAAAACTTTGTCCTTTCACTTTCGGAAAAATGGATGCCGTCATAGTAAATACCAGTGGCGTAGCGTCAGGGGACGCTGAGATGCTGAGCATCCCCGTATATAAGAACCTTAAATACTGTATTGATAATCTTACAAGTGGTCTGTTGAGCGAAACACTTTTTGTATTAATTTAAAATTGATTTCCTATGATTGAATTCGGCGGGCTGTTGAAGCTGGCCTCTGATTGGTGGGAAGCTAAAATACTTCAGCGTCGGCCGCCAGATTGCGACGAGCAATGACGCATGCGCAGATGGCGAGGTCCCCCTCTCCCCTCTTCACCCCTGGCCCAGAGAAACCCGACTGCTTTACGCTAGCGTCTACTGCGGAAAGAAGCTCGTTTGTGCACGAGAGCGCAGCACACTTCAGGCGTTCAGTAAATTATCTTTCTCTCTCTCACTCGGGAGTCCCCGCTTGGTCATGGGTACAAACTGTAGAAATAGTGCCTGACTACTATTTCTTAATTAATATCCAAGAAATTGTATTATCTCTTAAATAGATTACATATTATTTAAGTCTGCAATGTATAAATTAACAAATGGTCTTATTGCCATTCGCGTATAAGAATTAAAGCTGAGCCATTGTATAATTTGCTTTCAAGACATCGGCAGCCCTGACTGCTGTGAGGATTTTGTGGGAAGCGCCTACACCGTCGTAAGCAATCGAGATCGTGGAAGTAGTCCCAGTGTATCTGCCTTGTGTTGCGTTCGCCTGTTAGACGAAGTAGTTGATAGTGACATTTTGTGTGTTATTGTTGAGCATCCCCAAACGTGTGAGTCACGCTACGCCACTGGTAAATACAGAAAAGTACTGTAGAAGGGGCGAAAAATATGACTTTCTAAAAATGCTGGCTGTCCAGTTACGTTGTCTGAAAATAAAAAGTAACACTGTAGATACAAGAAAAAAAGTCGCCTTTATTAAGGTACGTAGGGTTTTCAATTTGTATATTTAAATTGCTTTTAAATTTGTTTACAGACGTTTTGATGCAGCTTCAAAACAAAACTTTGTCACACATAGTATTAGTGAAGACGTGAACATAAATTTTGAGTTATAATAGTTGTTCTAAAACGGAGGTCCGCGATTCTCCAAGGAACCATGAAAGAATCAATTCATTAAGAATTCGGGCTATTTGTGATTGGCATTATTTGCTTCGTCCCCTAGAGGAATTCATTTTAGTTTTTCTGAAACTTGGTTTGGTAGTTTATACTTGGGTTTTAATTTTTTGGCGCGTGATGGCCTGTCTTCACGATGGAATATCTCACGGCATTTCGCGTCTTTCTCGGTCGTGCCGCTAGATGTTGCATGATCGTGACCGTATTAAGCAGGGCTGGCGATCATGCGACATCCAGCAGCACGACCGAGAAAGACGCGAAATGCCGTAAGATATTCCATCGTGAAGACAGGCCTTCACGTGCCAAGAAATAAGAATCCAAGTATAGACACACAGCATTCTCGGAATCAAACCGCACGTGCGAACAGGTTTAGGCCCATTATGTTTGTAGAACGTAGAACGTATTCGTAGCATCTCCCACGATGTGACGCGCAATCAGGCGTTTCAGATTGCAAATATCCGGCGTATCAACTAGCTGTTGGAACTAATCAAAGAATGAAACAGTCAGTCCGACTGACCATTTATATATCCCCGAACACCATTCCTGCTTTTTTTCAGTCCAGTGCAAGAAAATTAAGTTTACAAATATGTATCTTTCATCTGCCGAAGAAACGAAACATCTTAAGTATAAAATTGACGTACACAAAATTATTAATAAACAAATTTTCCTTTCAAAAATCCTACTTAACAACTGTGGAATAAATATAAATAATTAAGTTAGAAATCGTAAGTAATACCCAAAATTTGTTAAAAATCAATAAAAATGTTAAATGTTAAATTTATGTATCTATTAAACAATTAATCATGTAATATTAACATTTTAATAATGCACTTTCTATAGCTTCTTATAAAGTATAATCAAAAACTTGAGAATGCTTTTGATTACTGTAATTTATAATCTGTAATATTACTAATTTTAATGTTAAAAATTAAACGTAAGCCTAACAACCAATTGAATAACTTATTTTTATTTCTAGAAAAGATATGCGGAGTTATAACAATAAAGAAAATTCATAACCACAATGTAAGAACTGAAACATCGGTTCCTGCCAGCTGACAAGACTACATTCCTTAATAGAAGTAAAACAGGGAGTGAAACAGGGCTGCGTCCTATCGCCTCTACTATTTATTGCAGTGCTGGAAGATGTGATGGAAAGAGTAAGAACAAAGGAAAAAAGAGGTAATAGATCGGGTTTGACGGAAACTCTGGTGAAAACGTGTAGATCGGTGGCGAATCATTCCATCCAGCGAGGGAAGACCGTCACCTGCCGAGACAATTGACGTGCACGAAATCACTAATCAGTTTATCCGATGAAATATTTAATCAAATAAGCAATTTTAGAACTTGCAATTTTTGAAAAACTTCTGAAAATGTAATTAAAGGTTGATGTAAATTGATTATTTCGTGGATTGATTGATTACTAGTGGTTACGGCTAACGTCTTTAGTCCCGTAGGTGTAGTGCATGTTTTACTCAAGCGGTAGCGGTGATCATGATCCGCTATATGGTGAGATCCGGAGCCGACCTACCATCGGATAGCTGCGTTTTCCACAACCAAGTATCTCCCACCAGCGGGGTACCGCCCTAGCCGGGAGAAGCTCTAGCTCCCGGCCGGCCTCTCGGCATGTGTGATAGTGTAGTGCATGTAAGTATAAGTGTATGTAACGGGTAGGATATGACAAGGAATGGGAAGGAAAGAGGTGTGCGGTCCGTGGCTCGTTTGCTTGTGTACTGCTCCACCATTCGCCTAGTATTGATGGAAGAAATCTCGGAAAACTACCGATCAGAGCAGCCGGCCGCTAGAATTCTCCTCCAGACAGCGAAGGAACTCGACCCAGCTATCTGGCTAGTTTCGAAAATCCTGCCACCGTCGGGACTCGAACCTAGGACCTCCCGGTCAGTGACACAGCAGTAACATCAGTTACCCTGAGCCACCGCTCCCAGTTTTTATTTCATGTTTTCGGATACATCAACTGCTATGGACGTTAATCTCGTAAATGTAGTTCATATTTTTACCACAAGAGGTGGCAGTAATTTTCCCCTCGTTGGTTGGTGAGATCCTGCGACGACCTACACGTCGGTTTACGAGGTTTTAGCCAATCAGGTATCTCCCACCATCAGGACTCGAACCCTAGGACTTTCCGGTCAGAGACACTGCAGCGACATAAAATTGGTGCCTTAAGCCACTTAAGCCGGAACAATGTAAAGTATCCTTCAAAATTTGTTGAAAGAAAAACTCGTATTGTGAGGCCTTGATAACGTAAATAAATCTTGTTCCTTAAAAACATTTTTAAAGCGAATCTGAGAAGACACGGAAACCTTTCTTTAGAAATACGAAACAAAATTCTCTCCCTAATTTTTGCACGTCATGCAATAATTTTCTAGTCACCAAAGTCTTTCTCCCCTTTCTGCCAATTAGGTTAGAAATATTTTCATCCCTTTTAGCTATACTACTGGAATCAGGTCAGAACTGATGGCGTTGCGATAACAGTGCGGCGCTTCGGCCACCCACAGAATGGAATGTGGAACGTGTGATGGGGAGGAAGTGGTCCCCGCAATAACCCAGGAATTGTGTGGGCCAATATGCCCTGAGACACGGCCGGATTACCAGTCTGCGGGGCCCTAAGCAATAAATATTTTGGAGTCCCATTGATCAATCCAAATGTAAACATTAAACTCCAATTTTTAATTTAAAATATATCTTAATAGGATTTTTATAGTTTTTTTATAAATTTATGACAAATTGCAATATAACTTAACTAAAAAATGATTAAAATATTTATCCATTTCATTTATCAATCAATAAATATTCATTCACTAATACTTTTGGTCTACACTGGACTGTTCGTATGTATAGTTATATATATATATATATATATATATATATATATATATATATATATATATATAACTCATTTAAAACGTCTTTCTATACTTTTGCCGAGCAAATTCTTGTATTAAATCATCAAAATTTAAGCGACGCGTAACATCAGATTCAATTGATAGTAAAGCCAATGAACTATCTTGTCGCATTTTTGTCCTCAGAGGATTTTTTATCCTTTTTAATTGTGATAAAGACCTCGCTCTAGAACAACTTGTTATCATCAGGGCTAAAAACATTCCAAGGCAGATTTCTAAGTTCGGAAAAACTGTTTGGAGTTTATCATTTATAATGATTTTATAGAAATCAATATAATTAACATGAATAGTTTATCTTAGATCATTTTCAAAAGTATGTAATGATGAAATTGTTCCAATTCTCCGGCAAGATTCGAATCCAGATCCTCAGGGCACCATGCGACGAGCGTTTCAACGTTTGATGATAACTCTTTGTTAGACAAGACCATTTTTAACAAGATAGAACACTTGTCTGACAGATTTTTATAAACCTGGTCTCTACTTTTCATCTGAGCTTGCAGAATATCAATGATCACAAAAAAAGTTGAATGCTGAAATTTGTCTCTTGCACTTAAAACTACGTCTCCCGCTTGACCATCATTGACCAGTTTTCTCCGAGTCTCTACATTCTTCGAGTAGAGTTTTCTTCATATAATCAACTTCAGGCAGAACTAATTTTGACGCGTTTTCGAATTTGTCAAAATATACGCGGAAACCTTGCAAGTCATTTTTCAACGATTCATAGAAATCACTGCAAACTTTCAAAATATTTTCTGCACTTTGAAGGCCTTGAGATAAGCGATGAAAGTGATGTGAAATGTCATTCCACATTGTTAGCATAAAAACGAACACAAATTCTTGCATTATTGTAGTGATATTTTTTGCCTCTCGCTTAGTACCTTCTTTTTTATCATTATTGACGGAGATAAAATCTAACGCGTTAAGAATTTGAGAGTATGAATCAAGTATTGCTTCCGTGGCAACAGCGCTTGCTTCCCAACGTGTATCCGAAAGTTTCTTCAAAAGATTTTAATTGCCAACATGTATTTTAAGCACACTCCACCTGTGCGTTAATGTGTACAGTGTTTGCACTAATGAAAAATAAATGGCGGATTGAAAAATTGATATTTTTGAACTCATAAATATTAATAATATTATTATAAGTGTATATAAGCAACCTTATATATACTTTTTTAAAATTTAATTAGATAATATTGGTAATTTTTTAAATGTTAAAAAAATCAATAAATCTCGTCTTTTGAAGGGGCCCCAATTTGACGGGGGCTCTAAGCAATTGCTTAGTCTGCTTATGCGGTAATCCGGCACTGCCCTGAGAACAGCTCGTTGTGCTGACCTGACATACGGAACGCGCACGATCTTCCACTTTCAAGCAGTCCTCATCATCAATTGAATTTCAAAATCAAACGCCACTGATAGAGAAAATTTCCGACAAGCATCGGATAAATAGGATACCGCGACCTGCTGTATCTCGTAATAAAGTAATGGCTGCATGTATTGTTTTGAAAAACTGATCTCTAGTGATATAATTCGAGCACCGTGAAAAAAGGCAAAAGAAGCGACGCGCATTTTGCATACGCCGACGAGCTTCAAAAACATGTCTTTCATTTTCAGTTCAGTTTTCCGCCGATTTCAGCGTAAGTGGCTAGCATCTCATCATTAGGTTATCTTTCTATGATGTGCTACCTCCTCATGAAAATGTTCTTCGGATACCTTTTTTCCTTCGATTCGTCTTTCGCGCTTGTCATAATACCTTAGTCAAATTACTTGAACGTGGCAATTATTTCCTTTCGGTGTAAGCTTTTAATTATCAGTTAAAGTAGCATACTTCGATTATAAAGTGGTCGTTGATTTTTATTTACAAATATGTTCTTTTGTATTTCACTCTCTAATTACTGCAGACTGCAGTTGTCTTTGAAGTGTACCACGGGAAGCGCCTTTCTCTTGTGTACAGGTAGCAAGGCATCCAATATCATGTAGTATATTTTGACATGTAGTACCAACATAAGCGTCAATGAATGTTTGGTTGCGTTTGAAAGTGATAGATTTTCCCATTTGAATTTTTTATACAGCATTTTTACATCATATTGTTGTTTTCGTGCTTTGAAATTGAAAAAAATTATTAGACAGTATTTATTTGGCAAAGAATGAAGTAAATTTTAATACTCGAAGATGGCCGTAAATGCGTATGTTAAACTTAATGGCTAGGGGTGAACGCAACGATTCACGTTTTTCGGAAGTGCTTGTGTACATCGATCATTTCAATGTGTTCTATGAAGGCAATAATTCAACAGTCGCTGTCTATCTGGTAATAGTTGTTGATTATTTTATGTAATTTGGTGGTTTAAGTTCCGTCTGTTATTTGTTTATTCGCGTAGGTGTTAGGATGTACTGAAGTATTTAATATTTTTTCTTATTATAATGCTAATTAACTATGGTCAATTTTTATTACAATTTCACTCTTTAATTTGTGCCGTGAAGTGTGAAGTTACTGCTTGTCATTTTACATTGGTGCATTGACATTTCTTATTTGACAATATACTACACATTTAAATATTAAAAATATTTTAAAAATAATAAAAAAGTAATTATTACGTGTTTTTTGATCATGGAAACTAAAAACACAGCGACAATACCTGTCTACATAGGTACATACCATTGACACCTGTTTGGATATTAGCAGGTGTCAGTTCATGGGAAGATAAATATTAATGTCTGTTTTGACTGTTTTACACTTTTCATTCCTTGAAATGGAAATCCACAGTGTCAACTTCATCACTTTCATTGTCTCTGAAGAAAACATGGTTGGTAGCATATGGTAGTACACCACTCTGCAAACCTTCTGATTATTGTGTTAAAGCGCAAATGGGTTTGAGTTATTACTTGAAATGTTTATAAATCTAAATCACACATCTGTAAATTCTATTATATGTTTTTTTGAATTAATTTTTATCACATCAACCTTGTCCGCCGTGGTGAAGTGTCATGTTATATCTGTCACTGGTTAGAAGTTGTTTGGGATAATTATTAGTTGGCTCAACAAACTAATAATTTAATGTCAAAAAATTCAGATTTTTTCTGAGCAAAATAAATCATATTTAAATAGCCATGAATTTTGTTTGCATAATAAATTGCTTGTTTTTGCTTTGCATCATTATGAAATAATAAACTCTTCTAAAGGAGAGTTTCTAATTTTTCCAACCGTAGACAGTTCGCATTTGTCAGTAACTTTTATGTTTCAATAACATTGTCACAGGTTCCGTAATAATTTTTAAGCCATTTTAAAATGTAGCATTTGAGGAGTATTTGTTTCTACATTGAAGTTATTGAGCCTGGACTATTGATATTTAGATTCAATTAAAACTACAGAGGTACAAAGAAGCTGCATAATATGGGTAGTAGCCTGAGACATTTCAGAAATTACTATATGTAGCTGTTAGAAAGATCTCCCTAAGGCTGAAGTTTTACAGTCTACAATTTCATGTTGTCTACTTTTTTGTATTACTCTTAATTATTTTCCTTTATTTTACATAACACCACAAATTGAGTATTGTGAAGAATTGTTGCAAGTTTGGGCAGTATTATTCTCATTTGCTGGTGTGACACAGCTTTTAAAACTTGGGTTTTTATAGCCTCTTTTTGCAAAATTGTTTTATTTGTAATTTTTCAGCCAGTTGGTTAGATGTGCTTCCACAATAATATTTTGTGCATCAAATATTGCAGAATATTAAATTAATTCCTTATTACTTTAAGGTTATGATAATACTAATTTGCATGTATGTTTCTCGACTAGATAGTTTTTGCACTGGATTTGGAAATTAATTTATTTTTTCTTCATAATATGCGTTGAATGTAGTTGTGTGGGGGATTATTTGCCATTTAATTCGTGGTTGTGTACTGAAGATAATGTGTATGATATCTAATGTTTTTAACAATTTTAGAAGCTTGAGCTTATCACTTTTATTTATTGTTGAATCCAAATGGTTAATTCCTTGCATATCTGAAATTGTATTACGTTTTTTTGACAGTGATATTTATCCTCTTAAGAATTATGGTAAAGTCTCCTAATGTGTCACATTGGCTTGTAGTGTTTAACTCCACAGAAATTAAGTTTCATAGATTTATCTCTTTGGTTTCTCAAAACCTTGCATATTAAAACTGTTAATTGCTAGAGAAGAAAGCAGGTACAGTTCAGTCGTAAAAAGTGCTTTCTAAGTGTAAACTGATTTTACTGATAGAGAGAGAATACACAATTTTCATTCTTTGAAAAATGCAATCTAGACCAATTTGCAGGGTTTGATTTTAACTTTTGATGAACAAGTCTGTTCACCAAATCAGTAAATGCAGCTTCAACATACATGTTGCCAGCAAAAGCAGTTTTAATCTAAAAATCAATGGTTATAACTATCTTTCCCAACTCTTTCAGGTGTTTGTTATACATTTTACTAATATTTACTTATTTTAGTACATGGGCTGATATAAAAAAATTTCTCTGAAATTGTTGGAGCTTTTTAAGTGAAATTTATTTTTATATAGTAATTCCTTTTAGTGTAAATATTTTTGGTTAATAATCCTTTTCTATTAATGGAATGTTAGTTATGTAATTTTTTTTGTGTACTGAGCTTATAAAGAATAGATCACCTCATAATACATAATTTAGTAATATATTATATATGTATAATGTTACATATATTGTAAACATAATCGTTTTTTAGACATTCAGCATTGAAATGCTTTTCATGATCAAATTAAGATTACTTTGATTACTGGAAGTTTGATACAAGTTTGTTTTTCATGCAAGATAATCTTACTTTGTTACAATGGAGAGTGAAAGATCTTTTTTAAAAAAAGGTGTAAACTACATTATTTTATATTTAAACTTTCTGATTGATAATTATTAATATCATGCTATAATAAATTTTCATTTCAAAGAAGTACTTTTGTTGAAAGTCTTCACCTATTTATTATCATTAAAATATAGCATACTAGGAAAGTCTCTCCACAGTGGCACTTTGCTGGTGAGAGTGCTTGCAACAGAATTAATGTCGTTAGCACATGCTGCAGCTTGCAACAAAATAAAACGTAAATTGTATAATCGCCACAATCACATTAGGTGCTGGAAGTGTCGTCTCCTTCATTTGTTACCCAGTGATCTAGTTGCTACGAACATACATGTAATTTTTAATAGAAGGCTCTGATTTGCCTTGTGCAAATAGACTTTCCTGGCACACTATACTTTAATGAAGTAAATGTCAACTTGTAATGTTATTTTTGTAATAAAAATTTAAAAAATTTTCAGATTAATGTTGAGGATTCAAAATGGATCCATTGTACCTATCATACTCCCAGGCCAATGGTGTGCCTCAAGAGTCCAAATTGGCAACTTACATGGTAAATATAGCATACTATATTGTTTAATGCTTCTTACTCAGTATAATCTTGATAGATTAAATTGTGCCATACATTAATTTTATTAGGTTATTCTCATCTTTAATCTATTTGTTAGTAAATATTGCATGTTACACTCAAATGCTGTGAGAGATGCACGAGTGCATTTTCTCTTGGCAGGCAATGTATATAACGTATACAGTTGAAATGAATACGAGTATATTTTGAAGCTTATGAAACATTTAGTATACATTTTTTGGTTAGAATAATTAGTATTTAGGACAATTCTGATTTGAAGATGAGTTACTGGAGCATGAAAGCTTTAAGTCGAATAATTTTGGTTTACGTCAATTTAAATGAAGTTTATGCAATGCTGAACATTTGAAATGAATAGATATGCCGTATCAGAATTATTTTGAAAGATGGGTGAATTTATGCTAAAGAAAACTTTGATTTGCTTATAGTATGTGCTGACAATTTTTGGGCCTAAATAAGAAATTTCATGGTAAATAAATATGATCTGTTGCTATTGTTGATTTTTAAAAATTCATTCCATTTCTTCATCATACTGTTCCTTTAGTAACACAATTTACTCACATTTGTGTTTTTGGTATTACGAATTTTTTAAAAATTTCTATACTGAATGATTTTAAGAGTATAAATTATTTAATTTTTCATTGTGAAAATTCTTCTGTGAACATGTTTCCAGTGGGAATTGTTTTGCCTGGGACTGTCTTGCAAGAAACAAGGTTTAAATAAATTGGAGGATTGCTGATAAAGAAAAATACAAAGAGCCGAAGAGTAATAAAAGGTCTAAGAAAGAAATTAGTGGGAAGAATAGGAAATGCTAAGTGTTCACGCAGGCTTTTGTAGAAAAAAGAAGAGTCCTTTGAAATTGGTAGGACCTAAAGGAAAGTTCAAATTCCTTGGATCCAAAAAATGTCCCAGATTTCATTATTATGAGGGAAAATGACATTTGGTTAAATCTGGTCCTTTTTGAATTGCTTAACTATGAATTAAGGTTTGTTTCAAAGAAAGTCTTGTATCTTTGTTGACTAGTACAGTCTTTCTTGCAAGTGTCAAACAGTACCTTACAATAATACATTCATTCTCCTCTCTTCAATCATAAAGACTTTGCAGGAAACAAGATTTCAAACATACTGAGTACAACTGCAGTTTGTGTAGGCTTGAAGATGCATACAATGCCTTCTTCTACAAATTGGAATGTGTTGAGGATGAACATAGAACATGATATGTAGGCTGTGCAGAAAAGGCTTCCTAGTTAGTGTGGCAAGGGTAATTTTTCTGAGTATACATTAGTGTGTTAGCTGCTGTTAATTTGCATAAGCCTGCATGTAAACGAGAAGGGAACACTTAAAAAGTCAAGTATTTCTACATATGATTCACCTGACCTTTTTGGAGAAGTTTGTGTTTAAAATGAGATAACATTTCTTATGATGTATGTTTAATAATACTGAGTAAATTGAACAGTCAGCTTTTTGTGGAAAATGAATTCTTCTCTTAATCATTCTCGACATTTACGGGCCAAGATGGCTCAAGAGTAACAACTGTTACCATTGCAGTGTCTTTGATTGGGATGTCCTAGGGTTCGAATTGCACTGGTGGGGGATATTCGACACTAGCTATTATAGCTAAGTAGGATTTAGCCACGGTCTGGAGAAGAATTTTTACAGGTGGCTGCTCTGATCAGTATTTTTCCTTCCGATCAGTACCGTAAGAAACAGCCATGGATCATGTGCAATTTTTCCTGGCTCCCTCCTCTCCCCTTGCACACGTATTTACTCTTTCATGCACTACGCTAACACACATGCTGGGAGACCATTCAGGAGCTTAGCTGGGCAGTGCGCTGCTGGCAGAGATACTTGAAACCCACAAAAACCGTCATGTAGGACAATGCCAGATCTCGTGTTCACAGGAGGAACATTGCCACCTCCCAAGATTTTCTGTGTACTACACTCTCAGGATTAAAATCTGTTTTCTACTTTTATGGATAACGTTTAATTCCCTCTCCTGAGGAATGGGCCCATATATACTTACAAACATAATATCAATTTCATAAAATCATAAACTCTAACAAGATAAGTTGAGTTGTCTCTCTAATAATGGATAACAGTAATTTGAGTTCATGCTAGATGATTAGTTCAAAAAGTCCCAGAGTGGCAAAATGTGCTACTCTTCTGTAAAATTTAGTATTTACATTGTTAGCTTATTCACTGGGGTAAAAGGTACAAGGATGTGCCATCAAGGAAATAAGTCTTGAGTGTTTAGTTTACAATTAACAACAGAACCATCTCTGTATGACACAAGCAAACATTAATATCGGTTATTGCTGGTCGCCAATGAAAGGATTAATTATCATTATTGGATATAAGAATGGAAAGATGTTGTTAGCGTCTGTTTCTATGTCATCTTTACTGAATGCTTTGGAAAATGTCCTGGGACATCATGAGTGTGTAAATTTGTTTATCAATTGTGAATAAATTGTAATTAGCAGAGTTAATATGCCGATGAATTTTTTCAGAACAGCATGGGATTACTGATTCCAGAGAGAAGGACGTTTAAACATAGGGCTTCTTTGATTGTTGTGTACTATATGCTGTCAGAAAAGTGACATTTTCATGTGATGGTGTGTAATATCGCAGAGCATCACTAGTTGCTGTTGTAGTTCGTGATATTGTATGAATATGAGTGACACCGTTTTATCACTGAATTCATATAAGTCTCATGAATGTGTTGCTGCTGAGAGAATGTTTTCTCTGGCAGATTTTGAGAGTTTATCTTCCTACCCTGTATTTGCATCGGTGACAGCTATTATTACGACTTATATTTATTATTTGCGTGTCATCTAATCTTCAATTAAACATACCAAAATAATAAATCTGTGTTTAGATTATAAAAATAAAATTTTATTTGTCAGAAGTTTTGTTTCCTTCACCTGATTTTCATGCAGAATGAGTTAAAGGTAATTTTGTTTGCTGATTGTTTCAAAATGTACTCGTTTCATTAAAATTCAATATCCCCCTAAACTGCTAGTAATTTTATTTTTCTGCATGAATTTATTCACATCGTCAGAAGTGTCTTTTGTAGATTACAGTATGATTGATGTCGTAGATAACATTTGTGTAAATGATGCATGCATCTATGTATTTTATAGTTCGCTGCATGAAGACTTATTATGCGTTTTTTAATGTTCAGGCTACCTTCCTGAAATATTATAATTGTTTTAATGATAATAATTTTACAAGTAAGTAGAGTTTCTTGTGATGTAAAATAATTTGACTAGTTGCTGAACAAATTGAAAAAATTGTCTTTGACGTTTGATGTGAACTTCATTGTATTTTGACAATTTCTGTAATTATTTCTGATCAGACTACATTGTTACTCAAACTTGGAGGTTAATTATTTGATCTTTTTTCAAATTTCAGATTAAATGAATGAGTTCTTTTCGATAATATAGAATTGTTATTTACTATTTTTGGGGATATTTTATAATTGTTTTCCTTTCAATTGCATTGTTCACCTGATAATCAAAGGAACAAAACAGTTAATAGGAAGAATGTAAATGCATACTTGTGAATTTGAATTAAATGTAGTGTATCCTTAACCTAGTACAAAGCCACGTTTATGTAAATGAATACAAGTTCATTGAGCCACTGTGTAGGTGAAAAAGATTTTCCTTGAATAATACAAACAAGAGGCACAAAATAACTGAAAACGTTTTTGTATTCTAAGTACCTGTCCAGTTGTTGTTGCAATTATTGTATTATTATTATTATTATTATAATTACATTTATTTTTTTAACTAAGACATGACGTATCTGCTATTAATTTTAACCAGTTTTTTCAGAAATAGATTTTTTCTTCTTTTTTTTTTCTTTTCTTTTCAATTTGTTGCATCTTAATTGACACAATGTGTCTCCAAGTCCTTTGGGGGGCGTTGAGTGCTTTTTGCGCTTTGGAGTAATCCTCCGTTAATCACGCTGGGGAGTAATCCTCCATTAATATTGTCATGTCATGTCATGTCATGTCATGTCACATCACATCACGTCATGTCACGTCACGTCATGTCACATCCCGTCCCGTCTCAGTCAGTTGTCAAGAGGACCGCCCGGTAGCATCTCCATGAACGTGCCTCCTGCTATGCTCCCCTGCATCACTACCCAGCGGCCAGAATTGGGAAGGAGTATGGATGTGGGTAGGGTTTTAGGGTACGTCATAGGGTTGGACTAGCCCTTGTGAAGCAGCCAAACTCGGTTGTTGGAACAAATCTCACATGAGATCGAAGGGAATCGAACCCGGACCCTCATGGTGAAAGGCGAACGAGTTTGCTCTGAGCCACAAGAAGGCTTTACTGATATGGTGATACTGGTGGCGTTTACAACAGATTGTGCGAAATATGTATTCCTATAACACAATATTTTGAGTGATTCAATCCTTGGTGCTTGGAAATTTAGATGAATTTCTCTTTTCAAGTCTCAAATTATTAAACCAAAGGCATAAGTGTATATCAAAATTTACATTTCACATGTAGTTCACATCAAGGAAATTGGTAAGATCTGTATAATTCAGTTTCTTTTCAGTGCCTTTGAATGTGGTTCATATCATGCAGTAGTTTCAAAGAAGAAAATTGTTCGTTATATCGTATCAAGCTTATTATTTGAAATATTGTGATGATTAAACATTATAAATTATATCAAGATAAGATATGACAAAGATATTTACCGTTACACATGCTGATCATAAAGAATACTGCTCCACTGAAGATTAGTTGATGGTTTAAGTGTACATTACACCATTCATTGTTTTGATCTAGTGCACTGAAATCTCTATTTATTGTTTGCTGGCCGCAGTACTGTTATAACAATCAAACATTTGTAATGCATCCCATGAAGATGTCATCTGTAATGAAGATTAATGTTTTTGAGGCACTTCACTTAGTGGCAAGTTACCAATGAACAGTCTTGCATGGCTGTAGAAAGAACTTCAACCTGTTTAATTTTCTCCCTTCTCAGCCAAATATGCAATTGCCTTTTATTTCTATATCATTTGGGAATTAACTGTGAATAAATTGGCATTTTCTTCTCTCTCTCTTTTTTTTTTTTTTTTTGTTGGACAATAAACGAATGCTCATCTCCCCATTGGTATCTGGTGCAAATTTCTTACCTTTTTTCCATTTCTTCTGTAGAGTCTGCAGATGTTTTCACTGGAGCAACAACCGTCAACATTCTGAATTACAGTGTCTCGCACAAGTATTCGACCAGTCTCCTTGTATGCAGAGAAGTGCTTGTAAACATTCACATAATTATAACAGAACACTTATACTTTGAATTTATCACCTCCATGTATGTAGAATACAATATTGTAAAACTACTATATTTCAACATTTAACACATTTAACTTGACATCGGAGCAAAATATCTGCTCTTGCAAAAGTATTCGACCAGTTAACCACGAACCAATGAAAATATTTGACCCCCGTCATTTCCAAACCAATACTGCACAATTTTCTGCTGAGAAGACGCAATTGTTGGTCAGACGTGCTCCAAGCTTGAACTAATACCTTGTAGCATTATGGGTAAAGGTAAAGAGTTGTCAGAAGACATGAGGTTGCTAATGTTAGAACATCGTTCCAGTGGTGATTCATTCAGTGAAATCTCCCAGAAAGTCAAACAGTCTGTGTCCACTGTCAAGTCAGTGCTATACTGGTGTCAAAGAGAGAGTAGGAATTGCAACAAATGGCAGATGCGACGAGCCTGCTATGGTAAGGATTGTGAAAAACGTCCGCGGATTAGTGCCCCCAAACTCGTCGCTGAAGTATTAAAGTTTTCAGGGAAAACTGTCAGTGAAGATACAGTAAGACAAACACTCCACAGGAGTGGTTACCAAGGTCGAGTAGCTAGGAGGAAACCCTTCATCAGTAAGAAGAGTAAACGCAGGTGCTTTGAATTTGCGAAAAGGTTCTGAGTACTGGCAAGACGTTATTTTTACAAATGAAAGTAAGTTTAACCTATTTGGCTCAGAAGGCAGGGTCATTGTATGGAGGAAGGCTAATGAAGAGCTTCTTGAAAAAAATATCTGTCCAACTGTAAAGAATGCAGGTGGTTCATTGATGGTGTGGGGGTGTATATTAGCAAAAGGAGTAGGCAAAGTGGATATTGTGCAATGTAATATGGACAAAGACCAATATCTGCAAATTCTGAAGCGTAATCTTCAAACAAGCGTTGCTAATATGGGCATCCTTGTCCCCTTTCAACTCTACCAAGATAAAGACCCAAAGCATATAGCACTTCAAAATAGATTATGGGTCCTCTACAACTGTCCTAAAGTTATCCAGACACCTGCACAAAGTCCGGATCTTAATGTAATTGAACATGTGTGGCAAAAACTGGAAAATTGAATACGACAACACACAATAAGAAGTAAAGAACAGTTGAAGCAAGTTCTAACGAGTGAGTGGGAAAGAATTGAACCAAGCGAAATAAAAATGTTAGTGGATTCAATCCCCAGATGCTTGCAAAGTGTTATTGAAGCTAAAGGACGAGCTACTAGATATTAGGTTTCTGTTTGTAATATTTATTTTTGATTTTCTTTAATTTGTCAAATAGTTTTGTAGAACCACATTTCTTTGTACTGAAAGAAATCCATGTATTTTACATTGAGATATTTTTTTTTGAAGACTATGATTGAATACATGGTTTTGTACTCTATGATTGTGTAATAAAATGCGGTGTTTTTCTTTTCTAAAACAGTTTTTGTGCATTTTATCACACATTCTGTGTACAGGAGAGGATCGGTTGAATACTTAAGCGGGCCCATGTATGTATTGTCCTAATCAAAGTTCGGTTTTGATAGACAACCGTGGTATCAGATTATGACACCCCCCTCATTTGTGTGTTACATAAAGGCTGTCAGCTTTAGGATGTGAAACCATACCTTATTTGTAATTTTCTCTTTTTACTAGTAATATATCTTGCTTAGAATAGTCTTCCAATTTAAAAGTACAGTCAAGTACACTAACTAAATTATCGGAATTTTTAACCGTTCTGTTCGACTGAAGTGAACTAGTGTATTCTAGCGATGTTGTAAACCGAGTGCGACTTTCACTTGATCATGAGGACCCTCAATCACCATGTCTAGACCGTACAACCAACCTAGCGATCCATTCGTGTGCAAATAGTGCCTCGTTTCTCTTGTTTTTGTGTTCGAGTACGAATTCTCGAGCATTGAAGATACCGAGGTTTAACTTATTGCAATTATTACCAATTGTTGACCTATTATTGTGTGATCCAAACGGAACTTGTTCATGCAGAAATGCGAACCTTTTCTGCCAGTGATCGCTACGCAAAATGTGTTCAGTACGTATTGACATAAAATATATTGTAGTATATTAGTGACTTGTTTTCTGCCTATAACTTGTCTGACTTGTCTATAAATATCAAAAATGGCATTCTAAGCCCCAACTCTTTTGATAGTTTGAATTTTAAAACTAGTGGTGCTGCAACAGCACATACTTTCCCGCGTTATAGAGAACAGCTACGTAGTATTGAAATATTGCATTTTCTGCGCTACTAACATCGTAGCTATTATTTGAAAACGTCCAATTCAACCAAGAAAAACTCACTGTTTCCAATTGCAGTGTTGTCAAAACTATGTGCATTCTACAACTGCATTAAAATATAATACAAAAGTTTTGTAAACTTGTATTGGAAAAAGCAGCCTGATACCATACTGCTATATCAAGTCACAACAATGACACGCACATGTAATTCACAGAAATTAGCGACACGAAACGGCATTCCATTGTTGCATTCCCCGCATTGTCGATACTCCCTTAAAGAGCTAACAATTTTTATTTCAAAATAAATAATTTCGAAAAGATTAATGTGTAAATTTATAACAAAAGGTCGAATGTAAAAACGAACAAAGAAATAATATACAAAATTGCAAATTCTAATTTATCCGGCTGTATGAAGCGCAGTAAATTGGCAGCGGGCTATTATGTTTGTCACGATATTATAGAAAATCTTATTTTGTCTTTATCTTAAATCGTATCGTAATTTTAGAAAATCTTATTTTGTCTTTATCTTAAATCGTATTTTCAAAAAATTAAGATGACCTTATTTGAACATGTAGTTTTGATAAATATATTTCATTGAGAAAACCAGCTGCCATCTATTGCCACCCAAAATATATTTTTTTATTTTCTCAATTTTTCGGTTTCCTAATGGTAGACGGGAAAGATTAATTTTAGAATATTGAAGGACACAAAACCCTCGTCCTAAATGGCAATTTTCTTTTAAAAATTTGAATCCGGTTTTTTAAGAAAATGGCGTTTAAGCGCTACTAAAAATGCGAAATTTGAAGCTTTTTCACAGAAAACTTACTAGTTTTCAAAAAGCTTAATTTGAAGTAATTTGAAACACAAATATAATAATGTTTACAAATTGCTGGTAATGTGCGATTTATATTTATATTAAAGATATGAGAGATCTTTTAAAAAATGTACATTTGTGTAATTTTTGAAGGAAAAAAAAACAACTCAAAATAAACTTTACGTCTTATTAAAAATTGCAATTAGAACTATCCGTTCCAAAAGTATGAAGAAAAAATTTGGAGTCATTTATGAGAAAATGGCGTTTGAGCGCTTGACAGTGTGGAATTTTGAGCTAGTTTTCACAGAAAACGGTTGAGTTTTTGAGAAACTTTACTTGACACTATTTAAAGCACATATACTAATTAATATAATAGTGTCAAGAAATCGCCGCTTATCGACGCTAGACAAGCAGGAGTCAAAATGACTACTTGCACGAACAGTAAAAAAAATCGCATTAACAAAACACAGACCAATGCAATTCGCTGCAAAATTACAACAATCAGTCCTGACACTTTGAAGATAAGATAGATTGATAAAATAGTTTTATCATATTCACGGAATTCTCGCAGAAAATTAACACACCGGAGTGAATTTGACTTATGTCTGTAGTTACGGGTTAAGAAAAGTTTTTTTTTTACACATTTATTACGTTTCAATATGGCGAACTTGCGCAGTCCTAAGGTTTTCAATTCGAATAACTCTAGGACACCACTTTTAGCGAACAGAATTCGATGCGATTAATGTATTAAATAAGTATAGTAATTTATAAAAAAATTGTTAAATTTACTACAGTATTTCATTCTCTGGGCAGGGGGATTACATCTTATTGGCGGAATACCAACATTCCAACTTTGCAACATAGACATCAAAACAGGAAATAATTACGAAGAAGTTATTAGATTTATCATTATTTATTTATCATATCGTTAATTATTTATCACCACCACTTATTCTAAATTACTATTCTTGTTCAATACTGCGCAGTTTGCTTCCACATTTCATTGAGAAACCCGCTTCCATCTATCGCCGCCCAAAGTACATTTTTTTACATTTTCTTAATTTTTCGGTTTCCTAATGGTAGAACGGAAATATTATTTTAAGAATATTAAAGAACAGTAAAACCTCCTGAATGGCAATTTTCTTTGAACAATTTATAGCCCTTTTTAAGAACATGGCGTTTAAGCGCTACTGTAAATGCATACTTTGTAGCTCTTTTTCACGGAGAATATTTGAGTTTTCAAAAAACATAATTAAAAGTCATTTGAAGTACATCAACTAACAAATACAATATGTTTACAACTTGCTGGAAATGTGCGTATTAAAAAAAATTTGGAGCCTTTTTTGAGAAAATCGTGTTTATGTATTTTTTTAAAATTGCACATATTGCACGCAATATTGCGCCAAAACTACTAAAATTTTCAAAAAAATGTACATGACCTTAAAGAAAGAACTCACTGTGAATAACAAATTTTATTTGAAGGAAAAATCAGTATCTGCAATTAACACTCGCATAATGACAGAGACACAACTTCTGATGCTACTTAACATGCAATGTGAGATCCAAAAAATGTTAAAGAAATAGTGGAGAGACAAACCACTCTGCGGACAATATCTAAAAAGAATGGACAAGGTGCAGATCAATAAATATCAATCATTTATGTGGCTTAAAAGGGGAAGAATGAAGCCAGAATCGGAAGCACTTGTAATAGCTGCCCAAGATCAGGCCTTGAGAACACGACATTATGATAAAGCGGTTCTCAAAATTTCCCAAGACGATAAATGCCGCATTTGTCAGGAACACGTAGAAACCATTGATCATATTGTCTCAGCTTGTCCAATCCTAGCAAAGACCGAATACTTGAAAAGACACGGCAGGGTGTGTAGCTACCTCCACTGGCAGATCTGTACTGCCCTCGAAGTCCCAAACATGCCCCAAGTGGTACGAACACTCACCAAAACCGGTGACGTCTGTTGGATTGTGTACGATATTGTAAGACAAATTCAAACTGATCGCACGATAGCGGCAAACAAACCGGATATAATTATCCGGGATTTGAAGGAAAAATCGTGTTTACTTTTCGATGTTGTTGTACCTTGCGATCAAAACGTCGTTACCAAGGAGGCAGAGAAACGTCTTAAATGCAAGAGTTTGGAAATCGTGATCAGCCGAATATGGGGCATAAAAGCACAGGTCGTCCCGATAGTTATCCGAGCTCTTGGATTTGTTCCGCAAAATTTGTGTAAGAACTTGTCTAAACTCCCTGGTAATTCAAAAGACTGGGAAGTGCAAGAAATCGCCTTATTTGGAACAGCCCACATTTTGCGGAATAGCCAGTATTGTAGAGGCACTGACAGTCCCTAGATCTGTTCCTTAGGTAGCTGGTTGCAACCTGGAGTAAATTTTATATTCAGCCGACTAAAAACATTTTAGTCGTGATGTAGTGAAATAATAATAATAATAATAATAATAATAATAATAATAATAACAATAATAACAATAATAATGGGAACAATTCTCATTATCCTAATAAAATGAAACCATTCTAATGAATCATTCAAAACTTTGAAATGGAAAGATGAAATTAAGCATTTTGCTTCAAAAATTCGCGCCCATGGCTCTCCTTCATTTGTTTGCGATTCCTTGCGACCCAAGGAGCACACTAGTCATCTAACCATGTGAGTATGGGTGTGCAGAACATCCCATCTGTAAGGCGGCTCCGCACATTCGGCATTCGCTGCTGTCGGCGAATGTTCGCTTCTTTTGATGTGTGCAAAAGACCGTTACGCGGTGGATAGGGCGAGCAGCGACTGTTGGTCGCTCGGCAAATAGCAAGCAACTCTTTCACACTAGTCGGGATTCGGCGAGCGGTCGCTCGCTACTCGTCGAATACCGAATGTGTGCTCGCTACTCACCGAATACTGTATGTAAAAGATCCTGAAGCCTAAATGAAGTCTGGCAGAATTTAAAACGCCTCTTTCATCGCCCTAGTGATTCATGCTCTCTGCCAGACGGTGAAAGGAGCGTAGGGGAATTTGCGTGGTCAGGCGGAAGAGCAGGCCTCATGGCGTGAGCCTCGCCATGGAAAATAAGACACCATTGAATTGAATGGAATGGAATGTGTGGAACCACCTTAACGGTTTGACACGAAGTGTATACACAACAAACGTAAGGAAAGTTCACCGGTACTCACACGGACACATTTCGCCTGGGCACAGACGACTTAATATGAAGTAGTTCATGTACACATGCCCAGACTCGCACCAAATTCAGACCCCGACTTGTGATGACAGCAAACAACTACGACACAAAATGTGTTAAAATTTGACATGCTAGATTAGGAGATACACAATTTTTCCAAATTGCTTACGTATCTATACGTATATAAATAAAAGGGAATGTGCGTTCGTGTGTCCCACATAGACGCAAAAACTACTGGACCGATTTCGCTGAAATTTTCACACTTTGTTCTTATTGTTTAAAGAGTGGTTTAAATTAAATTGGACATGTGGAGTGTTAATAATGATTTACTCGTTTATGACGACTCAAACGCCCCTGAACTCTACGCACCCCCCCCCGTACACAAGGATTAAGCGCGTCTTCACTGCATACAAGTATTCTGCCCCCTGTAATTGTGAAATACCGGCCGAAATTATTACTTGAATCTCGGACAAGTAGATCAGATTTCATAGCGAACACATTCCCAAATTTGGGGGAGAACGTTTGAATTTTTTTTCTCTCTGTACCACCGGTCGCGGGCTCTTGTAGTTGTCGCTATAGCGCAGGGGTTCCAAACGGGATCGCTATCGACCCGCTGCTGGTCGATGAAATTTTTAAGGGGTGTCAATGATGTTCAAGGTGTCGTTGGGGGGGGGGAGGCTGTAGCCGAATTTGAACAGGCGATTGATAGGTATAATCAAGATTCCATTGATTGCATTTGGATTTCCATTCCAAAAATATTAACTGAACTATTATACCGGCAGCGTATAAGCTACTCTTGACAGTTCAATGCGCTGTTGCCACACATTACTACCCACATGGCACCACCTACACCACAGATAAATTAAATTTCAAAATATTAACACTTACTGACAGGCTATGACACGTCCTGATATGTTCAAAACCTTCGCCTCAGTCGAACCTTATCGCCTCCGCGACTTCATGTGAGTCAGATGAGCGACATCGCTGAACCTTGGCTGTAAGAAAGTAAACAAATCGTCGCAAGCTGATTGCTTCAGAGCATGTCACATGACGTACCACAGCACGTGGCAAGAGAACTGTCAGAGACGTTTATACGCTGCCGGTAGTATGGATAATTAATTTCTTTTTGATACAGAGCAACACATAAATTACTAATTCGCTCTTCTTTTTATGCCCGTTGTTCATCCTTATGATTTGGGGCTTACCTAGGCTGGTGCAACGCACTTGTCCCCCGACGTGAGAGACACTTAATAAGGACGGATATATAATCCAAAAATAGAGTAAATTGCACCTCATGCTTATTTTCTCCATTGAATCAGCCGTATTATTGTACCAATTAGATCCAAAACTCGTTTATTGCAGATAGGGGCCCCATTTCGACTTTCTGTACCGTGGCCTCCGAGAACCTAGCTACACAACTGCTTAGGATGTTTAGAAAACTCAACAAACTATAACTATGTATTGACATCAGTACTCTATCGCGGAAGAAAATATTCCCTTCAGTAGGTACAGGAGAAATATGGCCAGTTAAACAACGTCCAATATTTTGTAACCAATGCACAACATTGACGATTAGATGCTACTCCGAAGCGGCAGCGTCTGAGATTATTGAAAATCTAGATATTTACCAAAATATTGGTGTACCAAAGTATTATCTTTCAGATATTTTTGTGTAATTCTTTGCGTTAAGATTTTGTATGATATATTATGGAGAATAAAGTAGGGGAGGTCAATGGAGTCACAATTCTTTTAAAAGGGGTCGATGTATGAAAAAGTTTGGGAATCCCTGCTCTCGGACCTGGGAATCCCTGCCTTGTACAAGGTCGCGAAAAAGGAGCCCGGCTGGGGCGACATTCCCTGTCTAGCGGATTGCGGAAAGGAATAGCAAGCAAGGACAGCAGGCTACCCTTTACGTTTTGATGGAACGCATATTCGACCATAAACTATACACCAACCCACTTGCGGGCTCCTCTGATCTGGGTCTGCAGAACGCGAGGCCCTCCGCGACGTACTTGAGAGGCAAGGGACAAAAAACCATGCACAAGGCGAGATTCGTACCCGCGACCTTTCAGACTGGAGTGCTGAGTACACGGTCTTAGCCAAAAATGAAAGGAGGGGAAACTAGTGGTGCTACAACAGCACTTACTTTCCCGTATTAGAGGAAACAGCTAAGTAGTACTGTAATATTGCACTTTATGCGCTACTAACATCTTCGCTTGGAACTCACTATTTCCATTGCAGTGTTGTCAGAACTATGTGAATTCTACAACTTCACAAAAATAGAATGCAAAAGTTTTGTAACCCTGTATTGGAAAAAGAAGCCTGATACCCTGGAAATATAGAAATGCCTTCCATTGGGCCATGATTAGGGAAGAGTATTTTAAAACCATGCAACAAATTCTCTACTCACTACAAATGGTACAGCATTTGGTGCAAAACTAAATATTTGCCTGCAAATATCAACATAAATTAGACAATTATAACTCCTTTTCATACAGCTCCATTAGGTCACAACAATGACACTAATTCACAGATATTCGCGAGCGCAAAGTGAATTCCATTGTTGCAGACCCTGCATTGTCGCTATTCTGAGAGCTATTAATTATTTTTACTTATTTCAAATATTTCAAAATAAACAATTTCTAAAATATTAATGTGTAAGTCTATAACAAAGTTCGAATGTAAGAAACGAAGAAAGAAATAATATACAAAATTGCACATTCTAATTTACGACGCATCCAGCTGTCCGAAGCGCAGTAAATTTACAGCGGCCTATTACGTTTGTCACAAAATTAAAGAAAAACTACTCGTATTTTGAAAAAATTAAGCATGACCGTATTTATTTTATTTATTTATTTGTCAAAAAACAGAAACAGAATGGCACAGACTTTCCCGTATTAGTTTTCTATTTTCCTGGGTCTTCGCTAGCTATTCGGAATTGCCACATACTCTTTCTTGCCAGCTACCATCTATCATGGCCAAAAGTACATTTTTTTGTCATTTTCTTAATTTTTCGGTTTCCTATTGGTAGAACAGAAACATTAATTTTAGAATATTAAAGAACACAAAAACCTAGCCGTAAATGGCAATTTTCTTTTAAAAATTATGTGCCGTTCAAGAGAAAATGGCGTTTTAGCACTACTAAAAATGCCAAATTTGAAGCTCATTTTCACAGAAAATTTTTGAGTTTTCAAAATACTTTATTTGAAGTTATTTGAAGCACTTACACTCACAAATATAATCATCTTTACAAATTGCGGATAATGTGCATATTAAAGATGTGAGAGATCTTTCAAAAAATTTACATTTATATAATTTTTGAAAAAAACAAAAAAAACTCAAAATAAACTTCACGCTATACTAATGAGTGTAATTAGCACTATCCGTTACAAAAGTTTCAAGAAAAAAATTGCAGCCATATACGAGAAAATGACGTTTGAGCATTTCTGAAAATGCCGAAATTTGAGCTACTTTTCACAGAAAACGGTAGTGTTTTCGAGAAACTTTACTTGACATTATTTAAAGCATATATACTCGTAAATATAATAATGTAAAAAAATCGCCGATAATGTAAATATTAACGACGTGAGAGACAAGTAAAAAAATTTACATTTTTGTAATTTTTGAAAAAACCAACCGATAGACCAAAATGGCTTTTATGTCATTGCTAGAGTACATTTACCACTATCCCTACCAAAAGTTTAAAGAAAAAATTTGGAGCCGTTTTTGAGAAAATTTTGTTTTTGTAATTTTTTAAAATTGCACATATTGCACGCAATATTGCACGAAAACTACCAAAATTGTGAAAAACATTTACATGACCTTTATTAAAGAACTCAATATGCAGAACAAATTTTATTTGAAGAAAAAATCTCTATCTTCAATTTTGTAGTTGGAGAAAGACGCCGAAAAAAATTCAAACTTTCACAATTTTCGAAAATTCAGAGCTGTACGTGAAAATCGGACCTATGCCATGTTAAAAAGTGTATTTCCTCTATTCATACAAGAAATTTAAAGAAAAATTTGGAGCCGTTTTTGAGAAAATGTTGAAAATCCCCGGGGGGCTTCATATAAAGTACCCCCAAATTTTAAAGAATCTTTTTCAAAATCACAAAGCTTCGACTAGAATCAGATCGACTGGGGAATATCAATTTTGAAGAAAATCGACCGAACGGTTTAGGCGCTAGCGTTGACCACAGACGGACAGACGGACGGAATGCCGTCAATCGATTTTTAAGTATAAAGAAGCAACAAATCATGGATTTTGACCACATCACGAGATAGAGGATTTTTTTTCTTAATTTAGCAACTGGTTTTATCCACTTAGTCGTTTTCACGGCCCGGCAATTAATTTTTTTCCGCCGAAAATTGGCCATTTTTTCGCGCAGCATTACATAACTTTCCCTATACTACGTATATCACTCCGTGTATACGTACGTATACGGGAAAGTAAAAAACAAACAATAGAATACGTGTAGATTGTGCCATGTAATACGCATAAATGGAGCCTGGAAGTTTAGACATTTATTTGACCTAAAAGAGGCAGGCAAAAGGCATTTATTTTTGTTAAAATAGGTATGAAAAAATGCATTTATTCTAGCTGAAGTAGGGGTGCAAAAACGCTTATAAACAATAAAAATACAATTGAAAGGAATTATTGTAAAAATTAATAATTAAAATGATTTACAGTTTTCTTCAAACTACAGAATTTACATTAGCACTTACCATACAAGGAAACGTTCTTTTCTTAGTAATCTCGATTTCATATGACCATATGGTATGATAGCTACAAATTTGTTTTACTCGCAACACTGTCTCTTCAAAATTATATTGAGGAATCTTGGAATGGCATCATTGAAAACTGAATTATATTTTCGTTCTTCACACTTGTGTAATTGCAAACACTGAGAACAGTATATCATACAGAGAGAGATATCCTCAGAAGGGATTAGAGACCATGCCCAAAAGTAGGATGGGATTCCTTGTGAGTGAACAAAGCCTGTCAACATCAGTGAAAAAAATCAAAAAATCTTGACTAGTATCATCTTCCTTTTTCGATTTAGATTTTTAACACAGCCTCTAATTCCACTGAAAGACAAAATACTATTATGCCTTTGTGTTGGCCAGGCTCGTGGGTGTACATCCAACTTGAGATTGATGCCAGGAGAAGAAAACGAAAATAATAACGTAAAATGCAGAAAAAGGCAAAAATAAGACAAAACGGCAAAAATAGGCATTCAAAACTAAAATAGGCAAAAAGAAAAAGGCAAAATGAAAGTCTACTTAAACAACTCCAAAAGTACAATTTTTAAGTGATTACTCTTGTCAAAAGTCATGAAATAATAACAAAAACAAAAAGGCATTTTGTGAAACTTAAGGGCTCTACTCAAACATTTTACAGAAATTTAGAAATATTAGATGTAAGTTGATGTGGCTGCTGATTGATCAATTTTTTGTTTGTAAAATAGAGAAGAAATTACTAGTGGATCTTTTCTAAAACACACTACATGAACTGATAGTCATTTTATTTTCATTGTGACGATACGTCAAACTAAAATTTGACTTCATCAGAGACTTCTGAACTTAATTTAGAAAGAATCCTGATTACAACTGTGTTGTTGAAAAACTTGCCTAGTGAATCGACCCGTGTCAATAAAAAAAAACAAAAAAAACTGTCAATTATACTTTATTTTAACAACTCTGCTTTTTAACTCATTTAAGATTTGTAAACTATTTTTTTTTTATTTTATGTTTCATTTTTGCTAAATTAATAGAAATATGTTGAAGTGACTCATGGTGCTGATGGATCTGATGATTTGGACGTTGTTGAAAAAATAAACAAAGGTAGAGACTAGCAGACTTCATGACATTGCGTAGAACAACACTATTAGAAAGCAAGCCAAGAGACCGTGGAAGGTTGGGTTACAAATGAATCAGAAATTGGCGTAAAATGGATGGAAAAATCTTACAGTTAATTCATTTTTGGAGACAATGCTGCCAGTATACCTTGTTTCATAATATTGCATAATTGAGAGATTGCATAGTTATAGTAATAATAAAAAAAATTTGGTATTATTGTGTATAATATTAAAGAAAAATAATAGTGTTGATCTTTATTTTTATTTTGTATTTGTATTTATTTTGGTAGTGTTAAAAATATTAATTTTTTCTTTGATTGCACTTCTGCTTCATTTTTACTCTTGTGCCTTCTTAAGAAAATTAGTACATTTTGAAAGAATCAGTCAGTATGTTTCTTGACATCAAGAAGCTGACGTTATTCTATATAGGTTAAAATCAAGAATATGCGCTTGTGTGAAATTATAACCTCCATTGAAATTAGTGTTAATGAAACATGTTGTGAATTAAATCTTCGTAGAAACATTGATCATTATAGTTGGTGAATTGGTGAACAATACAATTGTTATTTCAATTTTTTTTCTTTGATGTTCACTTTTTTTATCTCATTATTACATGTTTAACTTGTGGTGGAATGTTGAACAGTGTGCACTTATTTGTGTAGATTATACATTTTTCTATTTAAATGTATTGTCTTTGAAATTAATAGTTCATGTTTCATAGCTTTAGGAGCTTTTTTCTTTCTTCTTTTATTTTTTTTCTAAACCCTTCCCACTTCTTTTGTGAACTGATTATGAAAATTGAGCGTAAAAGAGTGCAATTGAGTGAAAAAGACTGAGATTAATTTCTTATCTGTTTGTGGTAGAATTTTCTCTTACTAGTGTTTTTGTTATGTAATCAACCTTTTATTCTAAAATAGAATTTTCAACCATTCAGATTCATCATTCAGATTGATTATTTTTATTATCCTGCGAAAATTGTATGTTGAAAATAATGTTTTTAATTAATTGTTTAAATAGTATTGTAATTTTCTGTAGTCAGTACACAGCTGTAATTTTTGTACATTTGACTGAAAATGTACTTCAAACTTTTCTATTACGTTTTAGCATTTACAGTTCTCTTCAATAGTGTTTCGACAACAGCATCCTTTTTAGTAGAACCTTCTTTTGCCTCTTTCTTTCCTGCTGCATACATTCATTACCGTCTGTATTACCTTGATTTGGGAATGTGAACAATCATTAACCTAAAAACTGTTTACTTGTCCTGCCTAAAATCATTATTACTTTTAACATTTTTAGACTTTTTTCCTCAAAGTCCATTAATATCATTAGATTTGTTTGATAGTTCTATTTTGTATCTTTGAAATTCTTTTACCGTAATTTTGTATCCTGTTTTTTGCATGCCAGTATAGACCTGATACATGTGAATAAATATTAACTGTTTTTAAATATTACTAAATACATTTGTATCTTAACCAATTCAGGAGGAGCTGTGGAACGCTTAGTCATTAAAGTATTTTCTTCATTTATATGTTTAGGGATGTTGTTTAGTTCCATAGTTGTATGTTCTTGAATTTTAAAAATTAGGTACAAAAATCTAGGTAAAAGTTCTTGCATAGCGTTTCGAGGTTATTTCTACTTGTTATGTAAGGAAAAGTACAACAAATTATTTTTGTGAGTTAAGCATTTTTTGCTAGAGTTCTGGATTGTGTGTAACATTTTATAGATAAAATGTTCAGAGAAATTGTAAAATATTGCCAGACAGACATAGGTCATGTAATGCTCTATTTTACTCCATTTTGTAGCCAAACATTTCCAATGGACTTTGATGAATTACGATGCGGGAAAGTAAGAATGAACAGGAACGCTTTTAGTGTCTTATGTTATTTAGGAATTCCTTTTTTTTCATTTAGTTATTTTACCCTTTCATGGAGCAATATCTTATTATATATGATTTAAGTATATCTTGCCGGAAATATCTTTCTATAGCACGCACCCACAGGCAATAAAAAATTAATAACATACGTGGTCGCTAAGATGTGTGGTGCGAATGGAATCTGGCATCTGGCGGTACATTTCGGCAGTTTACGCGGCACGCAATTCGGTTTCGCAGTTTGAATGGTTATGGAGGGGTTATAGACAGTCAAGGAAATTGGATTTGCAAATTAGAGCAAAACCTAGTAGGTTTCTCTAAATTGGTATTATTTGACGGCTCTCTTGATTTCATGTGGTGGCTTGGGACAAAAAATTACAGTTAGTCATACATTTAGGTCTTTTCATATATTTTTAGATTGCTTCTCTTTCCAACATGGATGCACCGACCTTAGCGATGAGTTGAAGCGCTTTTCGCTGTGCAGTAGAATTCGAGCCGCTGCGCTGAGTCTTCGCGAACGGCCGGCTAGCTCTCAATACGATGCGCTGATAGCGATTTATTTGCCATCTTCTCTTTAGTTTATACTAGCGTGTAATATATATTTGTCTTCAGGACCTTCTTATCCTCAGTCACTTGTTCTATACGTCACCTTGTAATTAATAACTTTAATACACCCATGTTAATACAAACTATTCTCATTAAATGTTATTATCGAGCAAAGAGGCACACCCACGTAATTCAATCGCATAGAATATCAAGTAATTAGTAATTTCACATTAAGGGGCAGATTCTATAGGCTCTGAACAGGTGGGGTAGAATCGAGAAACGTCGAACCAGCAAAAATATAATAGAATGGCTAAGATCATCTCGTCCTGTTGGTTACGGCGTGAGGAACGTTTCTTTGAGGCCTTTGGCCATCGTCTGGACGGAAAATTCCTCCGGTTTTTCGGAAGTGCTAGTCGTTTAAGATGACTGGTCGACGATCAGAAGAGGGAGCGGGGAGTAGGGTCGAATGAGGCGTGGCTTGTGGAGGAGAAGGGCAAGCGAAGGCGGGTCTCCAGATGGAACGTGAACATCCGTAACTCCATTACGATTCCGTTTGCTTATGCATCTGTCATAGTAATTGACGTTCGTGCCAATAAATTCTCAGGTATCTCGTACATTATAAATTAAGAGTAGCTGCTTCTAAATGTGAATATAAAATTTAATAATTATTTGAAAATGATTAAAAGAAATATGGAAATGTTGCTCTATAAAAACAATGTTTAATTTTAAATTTAGTCTCCTATGATTTTTCATTTTGATAAGTTGGCGATACCTAATGTAGGGTAGGTTGACTTCGGTTCCCGTACTTTTCTTTCTTTCTTCGTTGAATATCAGTGTACATTGTTTAAAGTGAATTATCTGAAATAGTTGGTGGTTGTGTGTGATACAATTTTAAGGTAGCGCAGTCTTCAATCGTACCCGAAGAGAAACAGTGCTGGCAATACCATGATTTGTACAGCACTGTCCTAGGCCGAAAGCCAATATTTCCGGTTGCCATGAATTTCACAATGTTTTATCAGTTACTAATCAGAGTGCCCGGTGAGGTATGTTACATTTAATATCTGATTCGTCAAAAAAATTATTATGAATCGAATCAAAGAAAAAGTTCTTTTGACCGTATAAGTTCTTCAATGTCAAAACACTTTACACCCGTGAAAGCTTTTCCATAAGTTAGTTAATGCCTTATTTTACGTGACTAGACTCGGGCCATCAGGACCGCTCTTCCCTTTGACCACGCAAATTTCGCTGCGCTCCTTTCACCATTTATCCTAGAAAGAAGGTCGTCGGGTGACGAAACAGGCGATTTCAACTTGGCTCAGAGCTTCTTTTAGGCTTGAGGATCTTTTACATGCAGTAAATCTACATGGGGCAGCCGGCTTTACTTCCCCTCCAAAGGAAAGCGTACGAAGGATTTTTTCGCACATAAAAATCCACGGCTTCAATCGGGTTTGGACCCGCAAACTTGGGTACAACAGTCCGATACGCAAACCGTTATACCATAAAAGTCTGTACTAATTGAAACTTATTTTATTAAAAAAAATAGACCGTAAGGGCCATTTCTTTTTGAATCTCGAACGAAGATTTTACTTTAATTTAAAGTGTTTTTGGGAGTACTTCACCGTGATCGATCAAACGAACATATTACTTTAATTTATTTTTGTAATACTTTCTTGTACATATTTTCAGCTCTGATGATCGAAAAGATTTTAATAAAAAATATTGGTATCAAGTGAACACCTTTTTCCTCAAATTTCTCAAATTTTGCTCTATTGCAAAAAAATGTGACGAAAACATTTGGAGATGTTTTTGAGAAAATCTTGCTTACATATTTTTTTTTAATTGTCACGATTTCACCCAAACGTTCGCGTATACTACTCATGTTTTCAGAAAATGGTACACGACATTCATTAATTCAAGTTTTATTTATTTTCCTTTAAAACCGTAAAAACTGTGTGTGATGTTCGGGAGAAAAGTCTAATCTGCGCGAGTTTCTCTCGCCACTCATTTGCTATACATTGTTGAATGATAAATAAATGTACCAACAAGACGAGGTTAGCAACATTTAGAAAAACTAGACATTTTCGCTCCCGAGTTACAGAAAACTACTTTACATGTGTAAAAAGACTTCAGATTTTATTTTACAGTATTGTTAACAAAAGAGCAACACTCACACCCGACTCTACTCCTACCATTAGTAACCAAAAGGTACGTTCAACCAGTGGGTATAGTGAAGCAATATTGATGTCCGGAAGCAAAATAAAGGGTAATCTTAGTTTTTGCTTAATGGATCAGGTAAACGACGAAAAACCTGACTGAGAAGGTGGTCATTGAACCAGAAACTGAAGTACGAGTAAATTACTTGCTACAAGCATATTTAGTCCTTTCAAAATTATACTATAGAAATGTTAAATAATTCATCATTAATTATTATTAAAATATTTTCTTTTGATAGTCAATA
This sequence comes from Acheta domesticus, assembly GCA_031308135.1. NCBI lineage: Eukaryota > Metazoa > Arthropoda > Insecta > Orthoptera > Gryllidae > Acheta > Acheta domesticus. Next base: position 126,681,022 of record JAHLJT010008446.1, on the reverse strand, counting down.
TAATTGTATAGAAAGTGTTATGCAGCTGAAATATTTTACGTGGCACTGAAGACTTGGGTGTATCATCTCACAGTGTATTGTAACGTACATGCATTATATGAATTTCTTATAATGACATGTTGATACTAACAACGAATTTGATTTCTACATGTGCTATAATTATGAACATCTGTATTGCTTGAAAATATGTTTTCATCCTTAAGTAAATCAGTTTTGACAAAACCTATAGATTCGATAATAAATAGATGAGACAATGGTAAGATTCCAAGCTCAATGAACAGAGTCTTGCAGGAATCATGTAGATAAGATTCCAAGCTCAATGAAGAGTCTTGCAGGAATCATGTAAATGCATGCTGCATGAATTTGAAAGAATTCTGAGTGCATTGTGAACTTAATAGCGTTCATTTCATTTATATTGATAATATCTGGTGTGTGAAAATTTCGCACATTTGTGTCCGTTAAAGGATATTGAAATACTACAGTTTTAGACATACATTCCATTATTGAATAATAATTTGAAGTTTTAAATGTATTTTGAGATCAAAGAATGGCATGGCAGAGAATTTGAGCGACGCATTGCCGAGAAATGCAACGAAAACTGATCTCGTGACTTCAACTGCCAACAGAGCAAAGCCCTTCAGAAGTCAAAAATACTGACTTCAGTGTGCCTTTTAACTTTTTGCAATCGTTACCGCGGTAGAAAGTTTGTAATGCTGCGCGAAAAAACGGCGAATTTCTGGCAGAAAAACTCCTATTACAGGGCCCTGGCAACAAAAAACTGGATAAATCCAGATGCTAAATTTAGAAAAAAAAATCCTCTAACACGAGGTGTAGCCAGAATCCATGTTTTGTGGGTCCTTGATACTGAAAAGTTGATTGGCAAAACGTCAATCTGTAAGTATAATCAACGCTAGCGGCTACACCGTTCAGTCGATATTCCCCTTGATAAAATCTGTTCCTTAAAGATAGATTTTGATATAAGGTCATGTACAATTTTTCGAAAATGTGAGTATTTTTCACGTAATCCGACGTAAAATATAGGCTATTTTTAATTTTGTTTAAACAATTTTTCTCAAAAAACATCGTTTTTGATGATATTTTGTTGTTGGATAGTCTAAACGACGTTTAAGAAAATGGTGCAGGTATCACATTGGTTGAAAAAACGCATTTTTTGAAAATTGAAAAATTCAAAAAGTTTTTGAGCTTGTTCCTACAACTGCAGTTATGAAGGTACATGTTTTTTCCTTAATGAACTGTGTGCATCAAAAACCGATCTTCAAATAAGATCATGTTGAATTTTTTTGGCGACAAACATAATCACATGCTCCCAATTTACTGCACTTCGTGAACGTAAAATGGTGGTGCTACGCAATTGGAATTTGTATATTATTTCATATTTCTTTTTTATTATTTATTATATTTATATTGTTTCATATTAAAGTGCGTCCTTACTGTGAAATGTGAAGACAAATAGATGATTTCGTTTTGCTTAAAAAGACGTGGGAATGAAGACTAATGCAGGCAAAAACGGAATAATTTCGATGAATATATAAATATATTTAACCCTTAAATACAACACGTATTTAATTATACGAAAATATAACGGTGGGGTCTGTCAGACCCCAATTTTAAAGTATCTATATTTTTACCTGAAGGTTTTCGAAAGTTATGTAAATGTTTTTTCATTATACTTTTTAAGTCCTTTTAGTAGAGCTAACACTGTTTTGAGGGAAATTAATGTTATTTTATTAAGATATTAGCACCATTCTTAAAAAATCACATATTTTTTGACAAATGTGTAGAGATTTGGAAGAATATTTTTGTTTTGTTTTTAAAACAAAATATAACTGTTAAACTTTATATTTTATTAAATGCCATAAAAGTACTGTAACCCAGTACTATCATTATCTTAAAAATGTAAACAATTTTTCTTATAATATCTTAGCAAATGAGACTTTATATAGATAAAAAAACAACAAAATAATACTTCATTAGAGATTTGATAGAAGTAAAATTTGACTGAAAATTGAAAACAAATCAAATTTTAACTATTGCTTTTAATTTACTCACTTAAAAATAACATCTGTGTAAAAAATAAATTAAAACTATTGAAAATCGTGTTCTTAAACAAAATAAGGATCCAAATCCGAGTGATCACCAAAGCAGCTCTCCGATGTTTCTTCGTTATCACTCTCATCTAGTAAATCTCGTATTCGGTGTGAATTATCTTTAATGTTTTTGATGTTATTTTGTCTAGAAAAAGTCTTAAAAACAAACAGAAACCAAAATTGCAACTTTGAAAAAGACACACGTAAATATAACACTGGGGTCCAGCAAACCGCAAAGACACTTCCGCACTCTACTGCGAGGTTAGTAGCAGACTATTAGAAGGCGGCAGCTGTGCAAACCCTTCCCAAACGTACTAACTGAATTTACGTGGGAGTGAAATATCCCAAATATTTATTTCTCAATTAAACTTATATAAAGAAATTTGGTTGGGGTCCAGTAGACCCCAGGGTTATATTTAAAGGTTAATTATTATATTTTTTATCCATTTTCATTTTCTTGCTAGCGGTATCAACAATGCTAATTGGCAAAATGTGTATCCCATACGAAATAGCGGTCATTATTGTAACGCCGCACTCATTACAGAAGGCGATAATGACGGCTTCTTTTCGTTCGCGTTAATATAAAATAATACCTTTATATATTTGGAGATTATTATAATACTATAGTGTTTAATGATTAATATGTATTTTTCGATCTATTTGCATTTGTTTGCCAACGCTATCAGTATCTCATTATTTATTAAATTTTAATTATTTTGCGTTATCGCATACTGCTTACGCAGAATATTGTAAGGCTAAAAAACTCATTGGATATGTTCGTGAAAACACTGTATATCTTATACACCAACTGCATTGAAACAGTTTTTCCTCGTTTATTATTAATTTATCACATAACCATTAGAAACATCTGAAATGGTACTATTTATTTTTCCTTTTTTGCAAAGAATATTAGTACCATCAGCAAATAGAACTGTTATATCGTTTCTAATGGATGAAGACGTGTCTTTAGCATATAAGAAAGAAGATAGGAAAGAGGATCGAACTCTGCGGGTCCTCATGCTTAATAATGTTCTTTCGTGCCAGTACGGGATTTTAATTATGTGCGATCGATGTTCAAGGTACGAGGATATCCAATCCACGGGCAATATCGCGAATTCCTTATGAAAGTCATTTTGAAAGCAAATTAACGCGAAGATTCCAAAGATATATTGATATTTCAATAGGTGCGTCATTTTGAACCATTGATGAACTTCTTGAAAAGAAGAAAAATGACAGTTTCGTTAATTTTGATTTTCTATTGAGTCCGAAAACGTTTCGTTTTTCTGAGAATATTTTCATTTCGTATATAAAAACAGTCATTGGTCGATAATTTTGAATTTCAATTTTGTTGCTTTTTTTAAAAGTGTCGGCATTTTTGCCGTTTTGAAAAATCTGGAGGTATTTCTGTGCATAAAGAGAGGATTGAAACTGTGAGTTGAAATGTGTACGAAGGCTGGTGCACTGCTTTTTAATATTCAGGGAATTCATCTAATGCAGCAGAATATTAATTTTTTTAGTTGACTGATTTTGAGGATTACAACGGAAGACGTTTTGGAAACAAACCGTGTGTCTAACATATGTTGGGAAACGCACGATGTTGATGTTTATGGTTTTCTCTTGTGTAATCGTAGTGACGTAATGTTAGACTTGTGCTTCATACTTTTATACATGCTTTCATGCATTTCATTTTATTTTAATTTGTTTTGAACTTATTGTTTTAAATTTTTAATTTAAATATATTGTTTTCAATTATTGAGAGGGAATGCATTCTGTATTTCTAACATCATTGTACTTCTCAAATCTTACATTGGCTTGGGCAATTTTTATTTTATTTTATAGAAACTGTTTTTGTTTGTTATATTTAATTGTATATAATTGAGACTACCTGTTGGATGTGAATAATTGAGTCATGAAATTATGTACCCGAGTATTTAAACCAATATGATAAGTAATAAAATAGAAAGAAAATTGTTGTAAGGGAAAAGAGTTGATTTGGTAGTCTCAAAATATCTGAAGGATACTTCTGTCCTACGTTTATGCCACATAGACAACCACTGATTGGTTTCGTTTTAATCATTATTAAAATAGTACATGCAAATACTTTCTATTACAAATGCATAGTTTCTATTATGTGCATATAGTTTATATTAAATGAGAAACCATTTCTTGTTATCAAACAGTTAGCGACACTTGTTGCTATCTTTATTAATATTTTAGCTACTTAACTGGTATGTATAATAAAAGAGAGGTGATAGAGTTCATGGTACGCAAGTAAGAAAACTCGAAATACTAATAATACGAACATTATTTAATGCCAAGACCAGTGAATCATCACGTGTTTTATATGCATACACTGTCAGAAATTACATTAAATTTAATGTAGTTTTAATGCATTTTTTCACATTAAATTTAATGCACCGTGTACGTTAAAACGATATTAATGTACACGTACATTAAATATAATGTGTAAATTAAAATCAATTTAGATTTAATGTACTGCAGTACATTAAATTTACTGTACCGTGTACGTTAAAGCGATTTTAATGTGTTTGTGAATTAAATTTAATGTTAAAATTAAAATCAATGTAGATTTAATGTAGAACTACATTAAACGTTATGTACCTTGTAAATTAAACCGATATTAATGTGTTGTACATTAAATTTAATGTTTAAATTAAAATCATTGTAGGTTTAAGAAATATTTTCTTCCGCTATTTGAACTTTCGTATAATAAATTTAAAATATATTTTCAACATATATTTTTAACAAAAAATATAAATGTTTAAAATTCGTATTTACATTCAAATTGGTAACAAATAAAATTGTAAAAATTTTATAATAAAATTGTAGCGATGAATAAAGGACGCTAATTCTTAAGTTAACAATTTTTTCAAATTCTCCGGAAATATTTAAATTTTTTCAAAGAATTGTCACTGTAACAATGTTAGAATTTAGTACTCTTTACGGCTACGAAACATATTTCCGAGCGTAAACGCGTCCAAAACAGGTGAAGAAGTAGTGACAATTATAAATAATATACATAATTCTGTAGAGTTAATACTTATTAATATATTACGTCTGAAGAAATATGTTCCGTAGGTGTAAAGAATAAGTATACGTATCATAGCGGGTAAAACATCAGGCCTAAGAACCCGCTGGAGCTATTGGATGTCGCAATAGCTCAGTGGTTAGAGCACCTGCGCGTAAACCAAATGTCCCGGGTTCGAATCCCGGTCGGGGTGATTATTCGTTGGACAAATTTAAATGTTAAAATAGATTTGTTATTTAGTACCAAGATCAGAACTTAGTATTATTTACATCTGCGGGACATATTTCCGAGCGTAAACGCGTCCAAACATGTGGCAATTTCATAAATCCCAACGGGCAATTCATCAGGCCTAAGAACATGTTCAAAGAATTGATTGTCTCGATAGGATAGTGGTTAGAGTAAGTGGGCGTAAACCAGGAGAGACGGATTTGAACGGTCGGGGTGAAAATTATTTGAAAATATTTTAAATATTGAAGTTAGTACATATACAGTAAATTTCATGCACACGTACAGTAATTTCAATGTAATTTCAATGTACACGCATACAGTAAATTTAATTTACACGTACAGTAAATTTAATGTACACGCATACAGTAAATTTAATTGTACACGTACATTACATTTAATGCACACGTACTTTAAAGTTACTGTACGTGTACATTAAATTTCATTTACGTACATGATACTTACTTTAATGTACTTTTACATTAAAAGTAATGCGGAAATTTCTGACAGTGTACAGTATCGAAAAACCGTTAAGACGAACACAAAGAACTTCCTGCTCACACAAGTTGGCAGTACTGAGCAACTACTACTTGAACCAAAGACTCATATACAGTTCAGAAATATGAAATTCCTAACACTTCCCCTCGAGTAGAGGTTTACATAAGTTGCATTTGCTCTAAACCAGCGTCTCGCACACAAAGTTCATGTTTGACCTTATACTTAAACACTGTCATTAAATCAGCAACTTCTTTATTCGTCGACATATGTTTCAACATAAATGTCTTTCTCTCTAACATATCACGAACAAAGTGATGCTGTACCTCAATGTGTTTAATTCTGCTGTGATACATAGCATTATTGACTAAATTGATGGCACTCTGTCACAAAAAACAACGAAGCTTGTCGAGTCCTCAAAACTCAACTCTTGTAGGAATTTCTGCAAGTATTCAGCCTCTCTGGCACAGTTAGATAAGGTCATATACTCGGCCTCTGTTGTTCTTAAGGCTACTGTTAGTTGCTTATGAGATTCCCCAGATATGGGGCAACCACCTAGAAAGAACACATAGCCGGTGTAGGATCTTCTGTTCGTCGGGCAGCTTCCCCAGTCTGCATCGACAAACCCAACTACCTGTTCTCCGTCATCGGGGTAAAGGAGTCCAACATCAATCGAGCCTTTTAAGTAGTGTAGCACTCGCTTCGCTGCCTTCCATTGCTCATGCCCATAGAAATTGTTGAACTGATCTTTGGATCTTCGCTTCGAAGGATGTCTGGGCGAGTTGTAGTCGATAGCCAGGTAAGCGCACCCACCAGTTCCGGATAGGGTAAGCTCAGCTCTTCTTTGCTTGGGTTCTCGTTCTTTGTCAGCTGGCTACCAGGATCCAAGGGAATGATTACTGGATTGCAGTTACTCGTACCAAAACGTTGAAGTTCTTTCATGTACCCTCGCTGGTGCACAGCAAACAGATCCTCATCTTTAATGAGCTCGATTCCCAAAATGTATTTCGCCGTTCCGAGGTCTTTGACCTCAATATTTCTGTTCAAGTCTTCCAAGTTCGGAGATTGTCTTCTGATTGCGGGATGCGACCAAGATATCAACATAGACAGCTATCAAGGTCACACCTTCCCCTGAATCCATCCTGGACAAACAAGGATCTGATGCAGTCGGCTCAGCACGGAAGTCCTTCAGGATCTCACTCAGATTCATGTACCAGCTCCTTCCTGCCTGCTTCAAGCCATATTTCTTAAGTAAACATACTTTTTCACCCTTCTCAAGTTTACTGAGCGTATCTTTCGCCTTCTTCAAGATGTTGTCATTGTCAGATAACACAATGCTCTGAATTACGTTGTTGAAGTCTTTTTTTAGGCGTCTTTATGTATATATCTTCCTCGAGCTCACCATTTAAACACGCTGTCGTAACATCGAGCTGCCTAACTTTCATTCCAAATTTTGCTGCAAGACACACCATTAGTCTGATACCATCCGAGCAACAGGTGCGAAAGTGTCTGAGTAATGAATACCGTACACTTGGGAAAAGCCTTGAGCGACTAGTCTGGCCTTTCTCCTTTCCAGGGTTCCATCAGGATTTAATTTATCGCGCAACACCATGCGACATCCGATGACCTTGGCATCACCAGGCGGATCCACCAAAATCCAAGTATAATTCCTCAAGATGGATTTATCCTCGGTTACAAGCACTTCGTGCCACTCGTATTGGGTCCTTTCATCGCCTTCTCAAATGGAATCTCGGAGAGGAAAGTTTGCTGCTCATCTCCATCTTCTTCTGGAATAGCCGCAGTCTTCGTCTGGAACAACTTCCAAGGTCTTCCCCTGCGACCTGTCCTCAGGATTTTCGGTCGACCAACTTGATGTGGTGCTTCGAGTACTCCACGGCGCACGATGATTGGCGTAACGTCAAAACCGTAAGAAGGCTCATCTGGAGAGTTCAGCCGAAGTTCGTCCTATGCGGGAGGTTCAGGTTGATCAGTGTCAACAGCTTCTTGTTCATGCACCAGATCTGGCTGGTCGTCAGTGCTCGAAAAAAACAACAGTGAAACTCAACAAATGTCTGTCCTGGATCGACATCCTTACTCACTGATTGCAAGAAATTCCTTCTTGAATCTTCAGAAAATTTTCTAGGAATTTGACATCGCGGGTGACTAAAACCTTGTTTTTGGCTGGCGAGTACACTCTGAAGCCTTTTGATACATCATCGTAGCCAAAAACATTTCCCTCTCTGCCTCGTTGGTCGAAACGTGCCTCTGCCGGGTTCCCGGTCCAAGAAGTAGACCTTACTTCCAAAGATCATCTGCGATACGTCAGGTGCTGATCCAGTTGGTAGTTCGTGGGGAGTTCTTCCATTCAGACTCTTCGATGGGAAAACGATTACGCAGGTAATTTGCAGTGTTGACCGCTTCCGCCCAAAACTTGTGGCAAGTTTGCCTGAAACAGGAGACATCTGGCGGTGTCCATAAGGTCTTGTTCATCCGTTCTGCCTTCCCGTTTTGCTCGGGATTGTACGGCACAGTGAGTCGACGAGTAATTCCACGTTTCTTCAGGAAGTCATCAAATCGCCACTCAAATACTCTCGGTCGTTGTCAAATTGGAGTGTTTTCACACGCTTACCTTTCTGATTTTCCATTCGGATGATATATTTCACTGTTGCCTCGTAGACCTCCGCCTTGGATTTGAGAAACTTCACCTCACACCAGTGAGAGTAGACATCTATAAAATCCACATAGTACCTTGCACCGGACAGTGATGGAATTGGCATCGGCCCACACACATCCGTGTGATTGAGAGCCCCGTCTCACGTTATTTCTTCTCAAACTGCGACCTCTACATCTTCCCCTTCAAGCAGACATCACAGTTTATTTTCTTCATAGGTTTCTTCACTTCAACAGCCTCCAAGATATCAGGTATATTGGCGTGACCAAGTCTCCGATGCAGCAGGTCCAAATCAACCGACCGTGACGATGAAGCCATACCAGGCCCCTCTTTGTGCTCGCGTATGAAGTACAGATCCGCCCATCCAATCAGCATACAGTATGAACTGGCCGTCCGCGTTCAGTACCGCTGCGTCCTTCTTGTAGAAGTCACCTCGAGGTCACGATCCGTCATTCTTGCAACAAACAGCAAATTCGTTCTGAGGTCACGAACATGCAACACGCCCGAGAGCGATACCTTCTTCTCGTCTTCAAATATTTGGATTGAAAATTGCACGGTGTCCTTTCCTACGATCCTCGTAGATGTGCTGTTTGCCAAATTCAATGATCCCGTCCTCGAATCATCAATTTCGATGAAATTATCTGAATCTCCGCACAAATGCGAGGTGGCACCGCTGTCCAGACACCACTTTCGGCGGATTCGATGGTGTAACGGTTAGCGTACCTGTCATACCAAAGTTCGTGGGTTCAAACCCGATCGAAGCCGTGGATTTTTAAGGGCGAAAAAAATCCTTCGTACGTCCCCATGTTAGTAGATTTACTTGCATGTAAAAGACCCTCAAACCTAAATGACGCCTCTGAGCTAAATTCAAATCGCCTGTTTCGTCGCTCGAGATAATACCTTCTTTCTCCGATAGGTGAAAGAAGCGTAGTGAAATTTGCGTGGTCAGACGGAAGAGCGGGCCTGATGGCCCGAGTCTCGCCACGTAAAATAAGGCATTAACTAACTAACTTACGGGATGAGTTGGATGACTCGTGATCCACTCCTCCACTGACTGTAAGCACAGATCCTGTTTGAATTGCGCGGATTCATTATTATTAATAATCTTTGCTTCGCCTTTCTTCATGAATCGATACTGCGACTTTCGATGTCCTGGCTTGTGGCAATTAAAACAGCGAAACTCCGAGGCACCATCTCGATTGTCTTCGCCCTTGTCTGTTTTCGCATCCGTCTTGTTTTTCTTTTGTTCTTTCCGTCGTTCCTGTTCGCGAACATGGCATCCGCTGCTTCACTTTGTCGGCTGGTTTTGTGGGCATCATTCTGCTCGATTGTGTTCGAAGAGCGTCTGGACTTGGCAATGAATCTCTTGTTTCAATTGCCCAACTGAAATTTTCGAACCGTGATGGCAAACTATATAGCAACATTATGGTTAGCAGCTCTTGATTGCTCTGTATATCCATATCCTCCTACTTGTCCACGGTATAAAAAAGTCGTTTAAGTGGTCGCGCACATCATCATTGTCCGACATCTTGTGAAGAGTTAATCTCTTCAACAATGTGGCCTTGCGGGCCGGACCTTTCGACTGGTAAATTTCTTTCAATTTATTCCGTGTGTCACGTGCTGTGACACAGGACTTAATCTGCTTAATTTCGCTCGACGACATAGACAAGATGATCTGTGAACGGGCCTTCTGGTCGTTTCTATCCCATTCTCGGATCGCCGCCGCATTCGCATAATTATTTTCCACCCGGTCCGGTTTCATTAAATTTCCCGCCGCCATATTCCACAGGTCGTTCGTGACTAATATTGCCTGCATTTGCATGGCCCACGTGTCATAATTAGCCCTATTGAGTAGTTCAATCCTCGACGCAGCCACGTTCATCTTGAGAGGTTAACTGATACACACGACTCGATTAATATATTGTCGGAATCGCAATCAAGTACCTGGGCCCGTAACCTAGAGATAATGGTACGCAAGTAAGAAAACTCAAAAGACTGATAATACGAACATTATTTAATGGCAAGACCAGTGGAATCTCACGCGTGTTTTACATGATGCATATACGTAGTATCGAAAAAATGGTTTAAGACTAACACAAAGAACTTCCTGCTCACACAAGTTTGGCACTGAGCAACTACTACTTGAACCAAAGACTCGTCAACAGTTCAGAAATATGAAATTCCTAAGAACAGGGATAGAGATTCTGGAGCTCAAGATATGATTGTTTGTTCTCCACTCATACATCACATACAATTTTTACTGTTTTTAAATTTTTTAAAATGAGAAATAAATACTGGGATACGATTTAGCAGACAAAAATGATGCATTTCACTTGTAACAGTGTGTTGGTGGCAGTAAAACATTTTCGTTTGGACCTTTTCTTGAATTCCAAAGACTACTAAATTCAAGTGGGGGGGGGACTAGAAATTTTCAAGGGAAGCACTGAGAGCATCAGATGACAATTGGGCACCTGTTTTACTTTTGTTATTTTCTTTTGCATTTATAAAAAATATGACTTGCAGATTTCCATCTGAGTTATGGAGTATTTAATTAAAGAATGGAGTTTCAATGAGAAATGTTTTGTGAATTTGCAGAAGACCTATACATTTTAATCCTTGAGTACACGCTTACTTCAAATCTTTGACATGTTTTGGCCATTTAATGTTGCAAGTGAATAATTAGAAAATAAAAATAAATATTTTGAGGTGTTAATGATATTTAAAGGTTAGTTACTTGATTGAAATACACCATTACTGGAAGATTATATTTTCTCTTTAGGTGAAAATTGAAGCTTGTTTCTCCCTTTACATCTTCATGCAAACAAGACTTGTAGACTGCTAAGGGTTTCTCCTAAATAATTTTTATACGCCTCTCTGTCATGTCTTTTGCTTAATAATATTCTCGATGTCATCACAAAAATGTACACCTTTCTAGAGAGTTGAACATTTGTTTTTTGCAATAAGTTTGCATTCACAATTGATGTTTTGTTCATCTGAAGTGAGTTGATTAGTTGAATTTCAGATTTTATTTTGCCAGTTGAATTTTGTTAGCTGTTTTATAATTCTCATTGACAACTGCTTGTACTTGGATTCACACTCTTCAAGCCTTCGATAAGGGAACAACTGCATGCTGCTCTTCTTTTGATGTGCCCTTTTCTTTGCATGATGACAGACCCTAATCTTCAAACCTGCAGTGATTGGTAACAGCAAGTTGCCATGGTCCAAATACCAACTCGACATATCTGGTGTAGCTTCTTTTAATGATGAGTTACATTTCATTTGCATTCATGGTAATATCCAAAATTTAATTTATGGTTATGGATCCATTTTTTATATTTTTGATTTGACCAATTATAGTATCAATACAGTTTGAATACAATAGAGAGGTTTTGTGAAGTATTTGTATCACTAAAAGTCTATTATGTATTCCACGCTAAAATGTTTCTTGAGAGATTTCGTAATGAAACTTGATAATTTAAGAATTATCTTTGTGTGTGTGAATGTGTCTTTCTGTTGGCTTTTTATTGCAAGTTAATATTGAGGTCATAAAAGCACTGTATGTTATTCTGCATTGTTGATGTGTGCAAGTAGATTTGGAAGTGGTGTTAATTCACTGGATCCATGATGTAATACTCCTATTACTGTCCTTATATAAATATTCCAAATTACAATCAAGATAAGAAAAGCAATGTATTTAAAATTGATGTGAGTCAGTTTTTGTTTCATGTTTCTCTTACTAATATGTGATGTTTTAATTTGTATTGTGTGTTATGTTGAAACATTTTGTTCTTGAAATTGGTGTGAACCTTTCCATCAACCACCTATTAGAATCTACGTACAATGTCTGTTTTGAACAGTGTGGTTATGTTTTTTGAGTATTTGCTGTTTGCAAGCATTGTGTGTTATCTGTCTGATAATTGTGCTGTTTAATGTACTCACTACAGTTCAACTTTTTTGTACTTTATGTTGTAAATTTGTCTTAAACTCCCTTGCTTGTATTAACAAACGCTTTTTGGATGTGTGCACACACAGTGATCACGGAAACTAGTGAGAAAATTCAATTTTTAAGGGAGGGGAGAAAATTAGGGAATTTTGTGTATCCATGGTGGTAGGATGAAGAGAAAGTGAATTTCATGGAAATTCCATTAAAAAGAAGAATCGTGTGGACATATTCAAGAGAAATGGAGTGTTTGCATCATGCTTGTGTTCCTTCAAAACTTTAAATGTCTTGGATTGCTGCTATAAAAACTATATGCTGTGAAACAGGTAATGTCTTTGACAACATTCAATTTTAATAGTATGTACTGTAGTGAAATTGCTGAAATGAATTTTTTAATACAGTCATCATTTTAAAAGTGTTCCAATGTTGATTCTTCAAGAAAGTTTAAAAATTATTGTTACATTTTTTCTTGTTTTAGGTTCTTTGAGAAGCTGAATACACAACACCTTGTTGTTATGTGATTGCAGAAAATGCCACTTAAAGCTTTTAACACCATAATTCAAAATCCCTAGTAAGTATTGCTTTTTATTCTCTTGTCAAAACAATGTGTGAATTCATTTTCCCCTCTCCCTTTTTATACACACTTCAAGGATACGAGATAATTTTTCAGTTCATATTGAACATGTTTAAAATGTTTATCATAGGTAATACCAAGACTATTCCACAAATGAAATTATCTCCAAATAAATTTCAGAATGCACCAAATTTATTAATGAAATGAAATTAATTAATGATATATTAATGAAACAATGTGCTTTCAGAACACATTGTTTCCTATAACTGATCTATTGCAGCTTAAGATTGGCTAGTGAGAGGGAAGTGGTAAGAAAAACTGGATAGAAAAGGTGATAATTGTTTTGGAGATAATCTGCTCTGTGTGGGCATTCCAGATGTATTATTAATGCTATTGATGTTAATTTCATGAATGGGATAGTTAGATATAACAATCTACTTCTTGAGTGAAATGCCCAGGTTTATGAATTTAATTTTTGAGTTTTACATTTGTTTTCAGTAATATTCAAATTCAACTGTAGACTGTCTCTTTTGAATTGTTGAGTATAAAAAAGTTCCAAATAATTATAGACAGTCTTAATTATAGACAGTGTTATAATTAAGACTGTCTATAATTATTTGGAACTTTTTTATACTCAACCTTTCAGTAATATTCATTTTACACTAGTAAATGACTTGTGTGAAGACTTTGCCTGATATGTCTATTATGTACCAAATTATATGAATGTCTTAGAAACATTAGACAAGAACCTGTATAGTGGAATTAGCAGCCAGGAGTTTTATTTCCAATGTCTAAATATATTATGGAAAAGGAAATTGAATATGTGAAATGTTTTGTGTGGCTGAATGTAAGTCTTAGGTAATGTAATAATTTGTGAAAACTGTTAAGAGGAAATATGATATACCGAATTCCTTCATTAACATATTGTTATGTTTCTTGTACACAAATTTCAAAACAATTATCATATTAGTTGGTGAGACCCTGCTGTATGAGAGATTGATGTGCAAAAAATAAGAAAATGCACAGTTGTTAAGGAAATCCATCTTCATCTTTTCCTTTAACTTATTCCTCCTCCTCCTCCTCCTCCTCCTTCTTCTTCTTCTTCTTCTTCATCATCCTTTCTTTTTCTTCTTTATCCTTTCTTGTCTATCTTCTTTCTCTTTTCATTTTATTTTTTATTTCTTTCTCTCTCTCCTCTCTCTCTCTCTTTTTTCTCTCTTCTTCTGCACCTTTCCTTCTTCTGGACCTGATCAGATACAGAATCTTATAATGAAACTTAGAAAAAGCAATATAATTCAGACTTTGTAATTGAATTTGGCATAAATGTATCATTCCAGTCTTTAGCACATACTCACCATCATCCCAATTCATTAAGGGAAAAGGTGCAATCACTACTTTTGAACTACTGTCCAGTCTGTAACCGTTTGTAAACTTTTCCAAGTGTAGTTGATCACTGTCTGGTCTGATACTGAAAAGATAGAAACCTGTGCACTTAATCTGTGTAGTCTCTGAAAACAAAGGCCAATCCAAGATTATTTGGTCTCAGAACTTCAGTCCACCATCCTGTCGGGTGATACAGAGAAGGCTTTCACTACAATCACGAAATTACTTGTAGCCAGTGAATGGGTAAGCTGTCAAGAATATGCTGCTACTTAAAGATTCCAATTGCTCCATGCTAGCAAGCAAGTGAGAACTTCCAAAAGCATTGAACAAGTTACAACTGTTGTTTTGCTATCCTACATGTTCAGCAGTGTGACACTGCACACTGAGGTTTGCACAACTGATTGGTTTTAAGGATATCCATTTCATTGGTCATTTGCACACTTGTCAAATTAAAAGCGTTTTATTAATAAGGTGGCATTCAAATTAGTAATTAAAATTGCAGTTAATTTAAAAAAGTCTATTTACAATAAACTTAAAAATAAATTTTACATTCATGAAAGTAAATGTAAAAACTAAATCTTAAAAAGCATTAAATGTATAAAGGCCGTGTAATGTTAAAACAAGATCCTCCTCTCAAATTGTAGGATATAATCCTAGGGCCCGTAGGGTGAAGGGTCCTGAGGAGAATTCAAGCGACCGGCAGTTCCGTTGGTAGTTTTCCACTGGTTCTACGGGGCAAAACTAAGCGAATACCGGAGCAATGTTTTAACAAACGAGCCACGGACCACGCTAAATCATTTCCTTCCCCTCCTTTCCTCGTAATCTCCCCCCCCCTCTCTCTCTCACACACACTCGCACACTCTAGCGCGCACACACACACATTCTCTCTCTCACACACACACATTCTCTCTCTCTCACACACACACATTCTCTCTCTCTCTCTCTCACACACACTCTCTCTCTCTCACACACACTCTCTCTCACACACACACACGCACGCGCACGCGCGCGAGCGAGCGAGTGTAGTTAAAGAGGGGGCAGGGAGGCGCCCCGGGAGACACCATTCTAGGAGTGACACCAATTTTTAAAAAAATAATTGGAATGATATAGTTATTTATTTAGAAATTATATTTCAATAACTCTGAATTGCATACATTTTTAAATATTCTTATAAATAAATGTTATTTACAAATATAAGTTTATTTTTATGAAGTAATGAATAAACTATTCAGCAATAGATATATTTATATTTAATTTATGGAGGGGTGATACGATTAGTTTCGCCGCGGGTGACACCAACCGAAGCTACACACATTGCGCACGCACGCACACACACATTTACTTTAGATGCACTACCATATATATTGCGAGACCAGTCGTCAACTTGGAGCTTGTCCCGCCTGGGGCGGTATCTCGCTGATGGAAAACCTGGATGTGGAAACCAACGTGTAGATAGGCGCCGGATATTATGCTCCAGCAGGGGGGGACACCGTCACTGCCAGGGATGTAATATGCACTACACTTACAGGATCAATTACTTCAAAGATTAATAACCATTTGACGCGCCCGGAAAAAGACGAGTCAATGAGGAATGCGAAAACGTTTTGAGAGCGAGAGATCGTCGATGCTTAGTAATACCTCTCGTAGGGACAAAGGGAATATCAGACAGACGCGTTAGGTGACTGGCGTCAAAATTCCTACTACTATGACTTGCAGTACAGAAACTTGAAGATCCCAAACTAGATGTATAAAAGACAAAAGACATACATACTACACGGTCTGCATGATTTGTCACAAGCCGCCGCTAGGGAGGTTTCTAACAGAAACAACTGAAGTATGCCGTTCGAGTACTTTCAGTGGTGGTATTTCTGTGCTTGCGGTTCTGCTTTCATCTTGATTTAGTATTAATTAACCATGAGGAGCATAGAAAATAAAAATAGGAAGGCAGGAATTGGGGAAAAGGAAGTTTATCGTAATATATAACTTCTTACAAACCGCACCTTGACACACTTCACCACAAAATCGACACAGCCGATTACCGTTAATGAACGATTCTGCCGCTAGAGGCGTTGGAGTCAAATTGTGCTTTCTACACGAAAATTATGAACATGTTCATAATTTTTTCATGCAGAAAACGTAAAGTCGGGCCTGCACGAAGAATCTGCACGAAAACTGTACCATGTATACCGGCCTTTATAATTTTCGAAAATTCACAGGAATTCTTAAAAATCGGACTGCGCCAGTTTTATAAGTGTACTAAGCTATATTTGAGTAACAATATAAAAAATAGTTTAGAGCCATTTTAAAAAGAAATTGAAAATAGAATTTCGTATAAAGTCTCTTCGAAATTAAAAATACTCGTTTCAGACAGGGTTAGGTGGTTCAGGGCATCAATTAATCATCAGTTGCATCATTGCCTCTGACCGCTAGGGTTTGATTTCCGACATGGCGGGATTTTAAATACTGGCTGAATAGTTGGATCAAATTCAGCCACTGTTTGGAGAATTCTAGCGAACAGCTGCTCTGATCGGTGATTTTCCGTGGTTTCACAGACCAATACCAATCGAAATCTTTAAAACAACTGTGCTGCCCTTACTTATTGTAAACCACCAGACATACCCTAACAACACATCTAAAACTGCAGTTTTTAACATAATAAAAAAGATGGGAAAACCCAATGGGTTGTTTATTTATACAATAAAGGTTACATGAAAACAAATAAGATTTCGAGAAACTTATTCAGTGAAAATTTGAAGCAAATTCTTTAAATTCAAAGCAAATTCTTTAAAACACACCGGGAAGGTAATTATTAACAATTGAGATGTTCCAGAAAATTCATATGTATAATTTTTGAAAATTCAAAACTTTTTATCATAATATTTATTTTACGAATGTTGTCTGTTGTAATATATCGTACTCTATCCATACAAAAAGTTTGAAGGGAAAAAAATAGCAGCACCTTGCCCTATTCAAGCAAAAATAATTCTAGGAGAAATTTGAAGTTTTTTTTAGAAAATTTTTAAAATGTTCTAGGAGCTGCAACTAAAGCACTTTCCGAAAAATAGAAGATTCTTTTCAAAATCGGGGGGTCTCGATTTCGGCGATATCCGGCGGTAATATCCATTTCGGGAAATATCTGTGTACAATTTAGAAGTTAGTGTTGTTGACACAAAGACAAACTATTTTGTAGCAAGTGGTGCTACAACAGCACGACCTTTCTCGCATTATTTGTTACGGTTACGGGATATTAGAATACTACGTGGACCAGGAAAAGTGTTTCCAGCCAGCAATGTTTTTGTCTCCACAGTGGGATTCGAACTCGTATTTTTAAAGTGAACTCGCCATTTAGCACCAAATTCCAATTTTCTTTTAATTTTTTCTATGGATAGAACAAGGGACCCATAGCAGAATGGCGTAGATCGCAGTTTCGAAAATTGCAGAAGATAGAAATTAATGCGAGTATGTGCTGTGTTGTAACCGTAGTTTACTTAGGGAGACACCATCCGTTGGCCACGTATCCGGTGGCGCATAGACATCAGGAACAACGCTGACGTACAGGAATCGCACAAATATGTTTACTGAATTTAAGTAACCAAAATCGTTATCTTTAGAGCTTTTGACAATATAATTTTGAAAATCACAGTTCTGAAATAAGGGTATGCAAGCAACCCGCACCGATACTATTCCCCACGGCGATACTTCTCCCGACGCTCCCAAATTTAAGCACTGGACCAAATTTAAGCAGCAGACCATGATCAAACAATACCAGTACATAAACTAGTGCAAGACATGGCTTCTTTTAGCCGCAGGAGACAGAAAAAGACGCATGAGTGGTGATGGGCAATTGTTATGATTGATGTTGCCAAATACAAAAGGCACAAGGCATTCACCACAGTATACTTATACAGTAGCGAGCTCAGTCCGTTTTGTGGCTAGTTAGGGATGCGCGCGCATACAGCTAGCGATCCTGGTGAAGATCAAATAAAACTACGGATAGCTGGTACTGAAGAATACGGATTTGTTCGTGAAATTGCGCTTATTAAGAGCTGCTTAAAAACTTAAAAAATGAATCGTGTTGTTTCTTGATCTCTTGGTTTCTTATTCCTAGGATGTTAAGGGCAAGTCATTAAATAACACGTAAAATTACATCGAACCAACGTTTAAACCTTACATTTGACATGTATCGGAACATATTTGATATGCACCAACTGAATTCTTATACTTTTCCAGTTAAAACAATTACAATGCGTGTGTCGAAAGGAGCGCACTGTTCTGCTATTAAATGCAGCAGTAATGAAGGAAAGATCCTGGAGTTATGTTATTTGCTATCAAATAGACCTAGGAAGGAAAGATGGAAATTTGTTATAACCTAACAGAATGTTTTTACTTCCTAGATACCCTTATTTACTATTTAAATTACTTATATTTCCAGATATTTTTCATGAATAGTGTAGAAATACTTGTTCTTCCTCATGTTTCCACTATTCACTTTCAATGGACAATATTCATTAGATTTAAATAATTTCTTTTCTTAAAAATGTCCACAACTTCTACTTCATATATTTTAGTTATAGCATAAAATAAATATAACTAGTGGGTGCTTCCAAAACACATACCTTCTCGCATTCTTCCTAAATGCTCCACAACATTATACTACTACATAAACCATCAAATATTTTTCCGCTCCGAGACGCAATCGCAAATCCACAGATTTAACTTGTAAACATTCATTCCACTAAGCCACATAAGCGCGCTTGGACAGAACTCGAGCAAAGACATATACAAGTAAATGTCCAATTGTCCATGTAAAATATAACAACAAATAATTCAGGACAAAGTATAAAAAAATTCCACTGTACATACATTTTATCCTTTCACATTCATAGTCAAAACGTCAAATTCAACACGGAGTGCTACCAAAGCACATATATTTTTGAATTATTTAAAATGCTCCGCAATAACATACAACATACATAAAATCGATTATATATATGAGAGAGAGGGAGGGAGAGGGTGTCCAGAAGCTCCCGTTACAAAAAAATACCCCAAATTCCGTGTTGCACGTCATGAAGAATGGCAGGTCCAGTTTTTCCGAAAAAAAAGTCTTTGCGAAAATTGAGTTTAAAAATCACTTCCGGGCGTGAAATTCAAACCGGCCGCTACGAAACTGCAGACGGCGGTGTCTCCTGCGCGGAGCATTTTCTCGTTTCTCCGCGTAAACGGTGAAACAGTCGAGTAATATTCTCTAAGGAAAGCATAGCGTGGCTTACACTAGAATACGTTAATAGTATCTAATGTTTGTAGGTTCTGTTCAATAAATATTTTAAATGAACTTATGGAAAATCCAATTTTGTTCAAAAGGGATAGTCACTGGTAGATGGCGGCGTAAACGTAAATGATGAACACATC
>JAHLJT010008446.1:126649498-126660168 GCA_031308135.1 Acheta domesticus | reverse complement strand
ATTTCAAGAATTTTGATCGCTGATGTATGTTTTATTTCGGAAAGTTAGAAATTACTGCTGCTCCGGGCTATCGAAATACACGCAGGTATCCACCTCTGGCGCGTCCTTTGAATTGGTTCGGTTTGGATTATATTAACATTATTTCCAATACTTTACTTGACTGAAAAATTGGAATAATTGAGTACCATTATTTTTACGAACATCTTAATTGTATATTACTACATACGCTGACTTGGAAAACCATGCAGAGATGTGTATTTCAGAAGTACATTGTTGAGTAGCAACAATATTAGATAATGGTTTGTGAAATTCTTTCGAGTTTGTCTCTTTGTTGAACGTTGGCATGCTGCCATTATGATGCTTTGATTTATGTATTTATATTTTTTAATTTAACGTCAAAAATAGAAAAACTGAGTGCGACGTACATGCTGTGGTACAAATGTATTCTGTGAACGTTTTCGTAAATTGTAGTATCCCTGCCCTAACCCATTTACATGTAAAATTCTGAATGCAGATGGAAACGAAACGATTGTTCTTCGAATAGTAATGGAAAAAATTGGGAAAATCTATAGAGCATTTAACATTCGTGACAAGGAGTAACGTGTAATTGCTAAAAAAAAACCCTCATCGGATATGTTCGTGAATAAACTGGATACCTTATACAATGAATTCAGTGCCCGAAATATATTTTCAAGTTTTCAATAAAAAATCTATTGCTCGAAACTAATTTTCGCACCAAATATTCTACGATTTCAAATGAGTTACAAAAAATTATGACTGATCTGTGTTAAAACAGAAATTGTGGTATAAATAATATTACATAACCATTACTAAAGGCGAGAAAGTTGTGCTGTTTTAGCTTCACTAGTTACTCTTTTGTACCAACACCATATTAGTAAACTAATTTGTAGTCGTCAAATGGTCATATGCCATTTTCTCACTGTTAATGATGGACTCCTGTTAAGGCCTATACACACGGTATAGTTTTACGTGTAGATTCTTCATGTAGTCCTGACTTTACACTTTCTACATGAGAAAATTATGAACACGTTCGTAATTTTTTCGTGTAGAAAGCATAGTTTGACTCCAGCGCCTCTAGCGCCTAAACCGTTCACTAACGGTAATCGGCCATTTCGATTTTGTGGTAGGTGCGATTATATGAAGTGATATATTGTGATAAACTACTTCTTTCCTTATCCCTGCCTTCCAATTTTTATACTCTATGCCCCTCATGGTTAATTAATACTAAATCAAGATTATAGCCAGAACGCACGCATAGAAATACCATCACTGAAAGTACTCGGGACGGCGCAATTCAGTTGTTTCCCGCTAGTCCCCCCTGGCGGCGGCTTGTGGCGATTCATGCAGAAAGCATATAGAAAGCGTATAGACCGTGTATGCGCTACTTTTTGGCTTTTATAGGGGTTGTTGCAGAGAAGGCTCTCATGTTTGCCTTTCTCCATCTTCCTGCGCTCCTAAGTCACCATTTTTTATCAATCTTTTTTCCTCACTGACCTCTGTATGCCGAAGTGGTGGGCACCCATGTGTTTCCCGTGCACGGTGACCCGTGTGGGACAGAATAAGTGACCGAAGGGTTGAGGGGTCTGTGCCTCTTCACCTTTATGTCGCCTTGACACTGGTACCTACGGGTAGATTCCGTCTACGTCTGTTCGTTGTGCGGCCTCCGAGTCCTGGTGACTGCTTGTACGTAAATGCAGCGTGCCTTAATATACTACCTTTGGCCTCGCCCTATTCTAGACGAGCAGTCGAGAGCTCACCCACTCCTGGTCAACCGGCTCGGTCTAAATCTTTGTAATCCACGAAAGGAGCCACGGCAGAGGAGCGCTGTGACCACCTCGTGGAGGCACCCCAGTGGTGTTCCCTTGTCGAACACCATTGTGGGTGGGAAGCACGGGGACAAAACAACTTGCGTCTCATGGAACCTAAACCCAACCACTTGCTCTCTTCCGGAAGGAAGAGGCAATGTTTTGAACAACCGTCGATTCGAATAGGTTCTTCTCAGAGAAGCGGCC
The DNA here is from genome assembly GCA_031308135.1 of Acheta domesticus. Lineage (NCBI taxonomy): Eukaryota > Metazoa > Arthropoda > Insecta > Orthoptera > Gryllidae > Acheta > Acheta domesticus. The sequence goes on along the minus strand of JAHLJT010008446.1, from coordinate 126,658,135 downwards.
AGGCCGAAGAAACCATATTTTCTTCTTTTGGGATGCGCCGAGGAAGGACAAAACATTTAAAGGTGTGAGCACTGTTAGTCTGACGCGAACCTTTGACGATTTTTTCGGGAAGCTCCAAGTAGTCGTGCGACAAAAGAAACCATTCTCATCGAAGCGCACCCGACATGCGCACCCGACGAGCAAGTCGAGAAAAACGATGATAACCAAACATTGCTGGCCCCCGGGTGGAAGTGACGACTCACCCTACATAGTCTTTGTAAGGGGGTGCTCAATCACGTCGATTTTCTAACAAACTGAAGAGGAACTCCTGTCCTTTAAAAATCAGGATGTGGCTGAGGTTTACAGGATCAAGGGGAATGAGTAGTATGTGTACAGCAGTATGTGCCTAATCATTCGCGCTGTTTTAAATGCCAATGTTTCGAAAGACTTGCAATACGCTGCGTTGTGATTGCCCCTGCTGTCCCCGCCGCCGCCGCCAGTGCCTTCTGCGCCAATACTCCCTTAGGAACACGCGTATCATTGGGACGTTTAGAGATGATGCTTGGGGGAAATTAGCCCATCAGTTTCTCAGTCGTTGGCAGTTGGTTGAGAATGTTGTTTTGTAATAGTTAACTATGAAAAAACCAGATGGCGTTATTCCCCTTACAGCGCTGCTAAAAGTGCAGAAAGTTGGGACTTTTGGATGTTACGTGTCGGTGACGGTACCATTCAGTTTCAAGAAAACCGCACATCTGATATTGAAATCTACCCGGTCGATTTAAATCCAGCAAGATCTATTTCGTTTTTACGGTTGTTTTTACGGTGGTCGCTTTGTGTCACGTGTCATTCACGATCTTACGAAATTCCCACAGAAGTCTCAGTGTGATCAGTGCAACGATAGTGGAACCCTAATCTCAAATGGGCTTTAGAACGTGGAGAGTAGTAATTTCGTAGATCATTTATTGTCTTTGGTGATACTGACAAGGATCTAATTTGCTTCTCTTTTCAGCTGAAATCAACCAAGCTTGATATTTCTGAACGAGTAGATATTTCTTTGTTGCAATATTTTACTCAATATCAGATATTTAAGGCATATGATGTACACTTCTTCGAAATATTAGTATATTTTGCGCAATTTTGAATTGTTTTTAATATCACTTTAACTTTAAGGTAGCTCTGACCTAATTGAGAAATTTGTATGACCTTTTTAATTTTAATTTTGCTTTTATGTAACACGAAAAACAATTTGTAGCATTATAAATGGAGGGTTCGGTCACAAGGTGAAATAGCGGCGATGAAAACCTCGTGAAATGTCAAAGAAAGCGTTTCCAATTGGGACAAAAATATGTGGACAATACAACAGTCCAAAATACAACAGTCCAAAAACACAACAGTCCAAAAACACAACAGTCCAAAAACACAACAGTCCAAAAACACAACAGTCCAAAAACACAACAGTCCAAAAACACAACAGTCCAAAAACACAACAGTCCAAAAACACAACAGTCCAAAAACACAACAGTCCAAAAACACAACAGTCCAAAAACACAACAGTCCAAAAACACAACAGTCCAAAAACACAACAGTCCAAAAACACAACAGTCCAAAAACACAACAGTCCAAAAACACAACAGTCCAAAAACACAACAGTCCAAAAACACAACAGTCCAAAAACACAATAGTCCAAAAACACAACAGTCCAAAAACACAACAGTCCAAAAACACAACAGTCCAAAAACACAACAGTCCAAAAACACAACAGTCCAAAAACACAACAGTCCAAAAACACAACAGTCCAAAAACACAACAGTCCAAAAACACAACAGTCCAAAAACACAACAGTCCAAAAACACAACAGTCCAAAAACACAACAGTCCAAAAACACAACAGTCCAAAAACACAACAGTCCAAAAACACAACAGTCCAAAAACACAACAGTCCAAAAACACAACAGTCCAAAAACACAACAGTCCAAAAACACAACAGTCCAAAAACACAACAGTCCAAAAACACAACAGTCCAAAAACACAACAGTCCAAAAACACAACAGTCCAAAAACACAACAGTCCAAAAACACAACAGTCCAAAAACACAACAGTCCAAAAACACAACAGTCCAAAAACACAACAGTCCAAAAACACAACAGTCCAAAAACACAACAGTCCAAAAACACAACAGTCCAAAAACACAACAGTCCAAAAACACAACAGTCCAAAAACACAACAGTCCAAAAACACAACAGTCCAAAAACACAACAGTCCAAAAACACAACAGTCCAAAAACACAACAGTCCAAAAACACAACAGTCCAAAAACACAACAGTCCAAAAACACAACAGTCCAAAAACACAACAGTCCAAAAACACAACAGTCCAAAAACACAACAGTCCAAAAACACAACAGTCCAAAAACACAACAGTCCAAAAACACAACAGTCCAAAAACACAACAGTCCAAAAACACAACAGTCCAAAAACACAACAGTCCAAAAACACAACAGTCCAAAAACACAACAGTCCAAAAACACAACAGTCCAAAAACACAACAGTCCAAAAACACAACAGTCCAAAAACACAACAGTCCAAAAACACAACAGTCCAAAAACACAACAGTCCAAAAACACAACAGTCCAAAAACACAACAGTCCAAAAACACAACATTAAATAATCATTATTTTGTATTTATATGTCTGAGCTAGATTTAAATTACTTACAAACACTTATTGAAAGTATTTTAGTAAAACTAATAGAATAACAACTACGCCTCTCTTCATTACAGCATCAAAATGTCAACAGGAAACAAAACGGCGGCGCACAGGGCAGCCAACATCGTGACAACAAAGTTATCCACAGATTCAAATCTTCACTATACATATATGTAAATCTGGAAAGAATTATTCTATCATTGGTTCCTTGTGACGTGAGTCTCGCCGTCCGCAATCCGATTAAAACATTTTGTGCGTGTTTTGCCAATGAATACTTCCAGCTTTAGAATGTCCATGTAGCAAGTTAAGTTTCGTTTTGTTGTAGAGTGATCAGAGAAACATCTGGAGTGCGCTGGCTGTTAAATTTGGTAGCCTTTTGTTTAATTGTAAATTTAAGAAAATTATCAATTAGAAGAAAAAGAACCAGAATGTATTGCTGTAGAAATTGGGTTCAAAGAGAATAAAGGTATCCAATATAAAAAAAATATGAATTTACAGAGCTAAGTAACGACTACGATTAGTCGATTTTTGAAGGTGGTAATTGGAAACAAATAAAATAGATTGATAAATAGGTCTCTTTCACCGATCTCCTCCCCCCGAATTCGATTCCGAAATATAAAGCAAAATCCTATCAATTCACGTTGTTTCATTTAATATTTCGAAAGCATTTCTTAGTGTTTCTTAGCATAATTCGAACAAAAACTTGAAACATATGAATAATTGTATTGAAAAATAATTGATTGAATTGCACAATTTAAAATTAAAACGCATCGACTAGCAACATTCCATATTACAAATATCCAATGTTGCGCGACACATCACGCCGGGTTGCCAATTTTTTCGTATAGTTCAATGGTACATCACATTTTGTATACTTTTTAATTTTACTTTTTGAAAAAAAGTACTATTAAATATTTTTAAGAACTATGGGGGCCCTGTGCCCGGGCCTGTGAGATTCGTACGTTAAAACGGCCCTGCTTGTGGTCGCCAGCCAGCCAGCAAAGAGAGAGAGCGTCCTTCGTTTTGCCTTCTGTTGTCACCCCGCTGCGTACCGCTCGTACAACAACACCAAATGGATCGGCCCTCAGCTGCTTGGTTAGGCCATCGATCTCCGTTTCCCTGTCATTCTTACCACGATGATGGTACAGTAATACCTCAACATTCGCGAGAGTTAGGTTCCCAAAAAACCTCGCGAATGTTAAAATCCGCGAATGTTAAGTCTATCTTTCAATGGAGAAAGGTAGGTTGGGTTCTTGAATATCGAAAAACTGTTTAAAAAAGAAAGAAAAAAATCTGACAATTATCGTACAACTGATTACGCTACTGCAAACAGAATTCACAATCAACATTCCAAAATGAAGAAATAAAATAATGCTTGAAACTTATTTCGAAGTTGAAAATGATTGGATATAGGATTTGCTATTTTTTTTTGTTTCATCACCTTTCTCGCTGTTCTAATATCCATATATGAAAGAGTTCTTGCTTCTATTCTCTCTTAAATTTCGGAGTTATTTCCATGTTTGGATCACATTTGAATGCCATTTCCACCAGAGCTTGTTGATTGTAGAACGCCATCAACAGTTTTGACATTGAAGTTGCTCCAGGACGCTGTCTCGCTTCCGTTACTTCATCATTACCGTTGATGAGTCCTCTACAATGAGCTCATTACGAGAGTTGCACAGATCCTGAATGGCTTTTCTGTTCATGTGGCCAAAACCCTTACCTCCAATTCGGCGATCTGAATTCAATTATTTTACAATTGTGTTATTCTATAAATGTGAGTTGACATTTCATCTGTGTAATTTTTGAAGAAAGTTATACTGCGAGCTCCGAGGTCTGCCGAATTCGTTTCCCAGATTATGATGATAAAGGAAATGAAATGTGCTTGTTTTCAAAAAAAAAAAAAAAAAAAAAAAAAATGTACGACCAAAAGACCCACTCGCGAATGTCGAAGTCGCGAATGTTAAAACCGGGAGCATTTCTCTAATCGCGAATGTTCCGAACTCGCGAACAGCGAATCCGCGAATGTCGAGGGATTACTGTATTGTTCCAAGTCCCGACCGGATATAGAGTGGAGATCTCGATCTCGTCTCTTATCATCCAGATAGCTATTCACCGGCGTCCTTACTAATCTTATCAGCGTACGTCTCATCAGTTGCCAAAGTAGATTTTACCAAGTCGCTACTACTGCAATTGTGCTTAGGCGGTCCCTCCCTGCTCTTCTTCACCTAGTAGTTGTCCCGTGTACCTGGTCTTTGTTTAGTCACGATTGGCTCGCATTATGCCCTGTTCCTGGCTGGCCCCCTAACCTGCTCATCCCCGCAGCGCCATAAATCCGTCTGTTGCTTGGCCTACCCGACTTGGCCACTTGTAGTTTATTGCCCTGAGCTGCTTGGAGCTCTCCCTTTGATTCGCCACGGATTTGCTCGAGGAGTGTTTTTGTTCGGTCGCCCTCCATTTTCGTACGTGTGACACAATATTTCTATTCACTGCCATTTCTTTGTATCTTTATTTCCGATGTGTAAATACAATATATATATCCTAGGGTTAATGCAGATCACGTGGTTTGGAGGCAAAACGCCCGCCCGCCCGCCCGCCCGCCCGCCCGCCCGCTGGTTCAAACTGGCCTAAAACCTGGCCATAATTGCAATTGCGAATGGATTTGCATAGAAATGGGTATCAAGGGTTTTTTGAGGTCGCTGAATTTGAATAGCATAATGAAATATCAAAATTCAAAATTGAGGCTTCAAAATGGCGGCTCGACTCATTTAGAAAGAAACAAAAATGCATAAAAAATATACATTTTATGGGGTTCTTGAGATCATTAATTTCGAGTATCATAATGAAATTTCAAAACTGAAAATTTCTGACTCGTACAAATGAACCCGATATGCGTAGAAATATGGATAAACATGGTTCTATAGATTGCTAATTGCGAATATCGAAATATATAAAAATTCAAAATGAAGCGGATATGCCTAGAAATATGGTACGTCAAGTAATATTTTCGAAGACGCTGAATTCAAGTATTGCAATAGAATTCAAAACTGCTGCTTTAAAAATAAATATTGGATTTAAGGAAAAATGCATTTATTAGCGGCAAATGTGATTTAAGAGAGTTTTTGAGTTTCTTGATTCATTAATTTATTTAACGTATAAAAAGTGAACAATCGTAATGTTCGAAAAGTAGAATCTGCGCATGTTCTCTTGAGCTTCAAAATCTCTAACTCTTGCTTTTTCTATATTAATTTTTAAATTGAATTGTCGACTAGTGGTGCTACAGAATGTCACAGACTTTCTCGTTGTAGTTTTCTAATTTCCATGGTGTGGACGGGCCATCTGCCGTCTATCATCGCCCACAGTATATTATTTTGACATTTTCTCAATTTTTCGGTTTCCTAAAAGTAGAATCGAAATATTACTTTAAGGTTATTAACGAAGAGTCGAACCTCGTCCAAATGGCAATTTTCATTGAAAAGTTTGGAGCCGCTTTTAAGAAAATGGCGTTTAAGCGTTACTGTTAATGCGAAATTTGAAGCTCTTTCTGACATAAATTTTTTGAGTTTTCGAATGACTTCGTTTAAAGTCATTTGAGGTACTTTAACTCACAAAGGCAATCACTGGGAATGTGCATATTAACGGCGTGATATTTTTTTATTTGTATTTATTGAAACAACGAAAGAATACAGCAAAAATAACGTCATTTTTAACAATACAATTAGCACTATCCGTACGAAACGTTTTACGAAATAATTTAGAGCCGTTTTTGAGAAAATGGCGATTGAGAGTTTCTGGAAACGCGTAATTTTGACTTCGTTTTCACAGAAAACTGTTGAGTTTTCGAGAAACTTTATATGACATCATTAAAAAAACACGTGTACTCGTAAATGCAATAATGTGAACAAATCGCCGCTAATGTAATTATTAACGACGTAAGAAAGTAAAAAAATACATTTCTGATTTAAAAAAAAAGAATAGAGCAATATAGCGTTGTAATATGTCATGTAATAGAATACATTGTGCACGTTCCTTAGAAAAGTTATCTATTTATGTGTTAGCATTTCAACCGGCAAATTAAGAATATGTCAAAAATGTACTTTTGGCGGCGATAAATGGCAGCTGGCAAGAGTATGTGGCATGTCTGAATAGCTAGCCGAGACGATAGGAAATAGAAAACTAATACGGGAAAGTCTGTCGCTTTCTGTAGCACCACTAATTGCTGGTTCGAATCACATCTCCGGGTTCAACTAGTATTATATTAGGTAACCGTTACAAATAATACGAGAAGGTACGTGCTATTAAAGCCCCACTTGTTGACCACAAAATCGAATGGTTTAAAATTTTTACCAATAGAGAGACATGCTAATAGCTCTTGGTAGAAGAGTAGGTGCAAAATTTCTGATGAACTATATTAATTTAATGTAAAGACTGCATTTTGGTAAAAATTGCAATTTTCAACAGTTTCAAAGATTTATTCTAATAATATCAGTTCCTGATATTGTTTTTTTATGTTAATTAACATCGGTAATGCATAATTTAAATGAATGGCCTCGTCAAAATGTTGTGATTTATGATTTTTTTCAAATAAACAAACCAAATCTCTTCTTTCTGATGTTTGAAACTTGACCAGAATGAGAGAACCAGAATTTTCAAACTTGACGAAAAGTGATCTGATTGTGTGAGTGGAGATGAACGTCACATTGAGTGGATTGAACAGTCATTTCACGATATTAATTTTAATAAATTGTGCTCCAATATGTACAAAAACGTTTTATAGTATAGAAAATATATTCACATTTATTTTATGGAATAGAATGAGAAGGATGTAATATGAGATATAAGGATGCCGTCTAACCATAAAACCTGTTTCCGTTCCGTAATTAAATTAATAATAATATGATTAATAATATGATAATTATAGTTTTTTTTATGATAATTGTGTTGTGTGTAGCATATGCGATAGTGCCAAGAGAATAATCCTCTTTTGTGGGATAATTTCAACAACAAAATTAAATTCTAATATAAATTTATAAGAATGGAACGGTATGTTCTAGAATAAGACCTTACAGATGTTCCAATTTTCTTTAATAAGCCATCTCATAAGATACAAACAATGTACTCTTCAGAACAACTCTTCACTTCTTTTTATATCTTTAATATTCAAGCAAGATCTTTGATATTTAATGAATCTCCTCGGGAATAATAGTCGATTTCTCATATTTTTGAGACATTTTATCAAAATGTTTGTTTCGAAAGTGTCCTTCACTTTTAATGAGAAAGGTAAATATGTATTTCTTACTGCAATCAATTTCTCAATATTAGATCTTCAAATTATTTCATGCACAAAGTTTTCTAAATATGGGCAATTGCTTTTTCTTTTTAATTTTCTGAAATGTAAAAGCGAACGATTTTACTAGTATATGAATACACCTTGAGAGATGCTGTCGTAGTTGATTAGGCAACCCGTCGAGGTGGGTTGGTCCACGTCCTGACGGGGGGATGCAGAGAAGACTCTCAAGTGTTCCTATCTCCATTTTTCTTCTTCTTGCTTCTCATTTCATGTCACGTATATTCTTTTCACTCCTTTTTCTTCCTCACTGGCCTTCTCTGTATGCTGAACGCCCACTCATGTGATTGCCGTGCATGGCGACCCGTGTCGGAGGGAATATGTGTCCTGGCTGTTGAGGGACCTGTTTGTTTCCCAACTAGTCCTGGTGCTACTTTTTTTGCCTTGCTCTAAGGGATACGTTTACGAGTTATGGGGAACATGAATTCCAGGGTGAGCGGGGGAATCCACGGCGGGGCAGCGCTGTGACATTCCCCTACTATATTTCCGTGTCAGCCCTGGCACCCCAGTGGGGTGTCCCTTTGTTGGGCTCCACGATGGGTGGGGAACACGGAGACGAATCCGCTTCTATTCTATGGAACACAAAACAAACCCCTTGCCCTCTTCCGC
>JAHLJT010008446.1:126511998-126644498 GCA_031308135.1 Acheta domesticus | reverse complement strand
TATATCAGTCTCATGTTTTACAATCAGTGTGAAATGGCACATTACTACAATGTGAAACAAAATTATTCACTCCAAACAAATGTCCATGGTAAAGAAGTAAAATTTTGTGTACTTATCATTACTTAATGCTTTTTAATTTTTAGAAGTATTTGATAACTTTTGAACACGGGTATATCATGGTACATATGTACTTTTAAATTGTGGTGTATGTTAATTATTTTTATGGCGTTGTGTCTGCTTTGTGTGTGTTTTCACTGAAAAGAGATTCATCATAATTGTGACTTTAATTTTACCACAAGTTTTATATCAGTTTGTTTTCTTTTCAGAATCACCAAAGTTCCAGTCCAACATCTAGCCTGAACCAGTCGATGGTTGCCCTTACGTTGGATCAACCAGTATCAATTAAAAAGGTAATGACTTCTACATCAAAATACACAACGTTCTGTTCTTGATAGAATAATTTGAAGATTTTATAGTACAATGGTTGAATTATTCTGTAAAATGGTGTTGTGCTGAATAGTGAGTGAGGAGCAGTGTTGTAAAAATCTTGGAAAGCATTTCATGTTTTTACTAGTTGTATTAACATATTTTCAGTTATTCTTGTGACTGAAGTGTGATGTATCTCAAACACTTGGGGTAATTGATAATGAATATCTCCTGATACAAGTGAATAGAGGAAATAATATCTAATCAGAAAAGAAACAACTTGCAACGTGCATTTAATGTCAAATGCTTCACCGATCACGCTACCGTATCTCCATGTTTTATTTCGTTTACGTAGCTGTCGTTATGAGGGCCTTTTGCGGGCTAAATTGTTTTAGTAAAATTTTAAATAATCAATGAATTCTCGTGAATTCCATTGACTTTCTCGTAAGTATACAAATTGCGAACTGTATCCAGATGCTTAATTTGGGTAACATTGTTTTCCGACTTTCGTCGCTATCTAGATATCTGCAGCAGCCCGGCCGCTTTTATATCTGTGGTCACGGGTCAAAAGTTCGTAAGTCAAAAATCTTAGTTTGGAGAAAACAAGGGTTCGATTTTTGAGCCACCGCTTGTTCCTTCGCTAAACGCTATTTCCCAACCCTTTTTTGTGGTTAAGGAGGCAGCATTTGAGTTGGGTCGTTTTACTAAAATAAAATATAGATACCAGTCGCGGCTCGTGGTTTTATAAATGGGGAAGGCTGCAAATGTATTGCATTGCATTGCCTGTCTTGTATTTCTATTAGTAAATCTGATACAGACTTAAGGGAGTTGCGTTCCTACCGCGTATCTAATGCTAGCTGCTGAACTGCATAGTAATGCCATCTGGTGAGCACGCCCTTCTTCAGACCCCAGACCCCCACCCCACCCTTGAAGGGTGCTGTCCGCAGCCTTTCGTCCGCCGGTAAGCCTGTGCAGTGAATGCATGACGTCATGCCTCCTCGTTTTACACAGGCCTTATGGCGGAATGAAGTGGGAGCCTACCGCTTCTCTCTTCTCTGTCAACAGCTTCAAATGCGTTACGAACGGCCGTTAACGAACCGACAAAGAAAAAATTTGATGATTGTTACATAATACAACTCAGAAATCCATTATTAATAAATAAATACATGTTTAAACATATTTTTAAATTTCTTTTTGAGGGCGATTTCTCTAAGAGAGGCTCCGCCTTACAGCCTTTAATGACGAGCCGCGCCTGATAGATACTTAACTTGTAGTTTCAGTACTTAATCCAATTTTGCCAAAAACGGACTTAAGAACTTTTACCCCGTGCCCGCAGATATATCGTTTTGTGAAATTAGGATGTATTTGGACACGCCGAACATAGCGAAACCCATAAGAAGTAGAACATTAATTTACTTTAAAAAATATAATTAAGTGTTACTACACAAATTCTACGCTTTGCACCGTCTTAAATACTATTTCATAATCGAATACGTAACATCTCGATGAGGTTTTTCCTCAGTCAGTGGCGTATACAACTTTCGTGCCCTAGACCTTTACCGTTGACCCGCTACCGTTGACTTTATACTGCGAACAAAACTTCTGCCGACTTGACAGCCGGGAGTGAGGGAGAGTGATGTTGCCACTTACTCGGGCGGCAGACACGTGGTCCTACTTGCATCAGATCAGCTGTTGAGGCATACACGTCCAACTTACTGTATTTTTGGTAGAATTGGAATAATTATCTTATTCCCTTACACTATAATCCTGCCAAAGCAAAGAATAACGGAACATTTTTGCATAACACGCGCAAAGCAAATGAAAAGTAAGTACAGAGAGACGTGTTTTAAGAAGGAAGATGCATAGTATTCATTATGAAAGATTTATAAGAGAGATGTATCTAAAAGCAAGACATTCTTGGTTTGAATACATACCTTTCACAGAACGTTCACAATAAAAAAAATGCAGGACTTTTCGAAGTTACTGACTTGTGAAACAAATCCTTTCATCTTAAATCTAACTTAAATTTCTTCATTCTTGGCCTTGAACAACGATACTTTTGACGAATCAAATTATTTCCTCACGATTATACTTCCCTGTTGACAGGCTGTACTGCGCTCTTGACCGTCGTCTGCTGCGACCATTCACCATAAATCACCATTCCCGTTTTAAGCTTCAAAGTCCATTTCTGCTACATCCACGGACGTAAATAATTACGTAATTCAAATATTCCACCAACAGTTCATGTCGCGTCCGAATATTCTTACGGTCGCGTAAGCATCGTAGCATCTCACTTCTCCTAGCATCTCACTTCTGCAAACTAACTTTAAGAAAAATCTCGCGTTTCTGCCTGCAACTCACGATCCGTACCTCGCCGCGATCAAACCACTTCTCTAATAACTGTAAGAAAATATCCCGTCTCAGTATACAACTCACTGACCACGCTCAAAACACTTCTGCAGTAACTTTAAGAAAATCTCTCGTCTCAGCCTACAGTTCACGATCTGTACCTCGTCGTGATCAAAACGCTTTTGATCTAATGTTTATAAAATCTACATCCCTTTTGTTTTCATTCTGTTCCTCTGTATTCAACTTTCCCTTGTTGCTTGTCAAAACAAGTCATGACTGTCTTTTCTTTTTATATAACAATGTCTCCGTCTACATGCATTATTCTAATACAATATGAATTTAATAATGTATTTGTCCTGTTCTTTACTTATTACACGTTATATATTGCCGCATGTTTATTAATTTCCTTCCAATGTTTATTTGGGAAGTACACGAACATGTCGTTGTTCTGACATGTTCATGTTATACACACACACAAATATATATATATATATATATATATATATATAATATATATATAATATATATAATATAATATATATAATATATATAATATAATATATATATATATATATATAAGGCTGTATCGAAAAAAATAGAATTCAATGACTTAGTGAAAAAAATTTAGTTTTAGATGCAAGAACAACATCGGCACCAATAAAATCGTTTTTAAAATGGGTTTAGGGGTGACACAAACCCAATGAACACCCCATTTTTCGGCCTCTGCGGCCACGGTCCGGCACGACGAGACGCGTTTCTGCGCCTCCCGTGCGGTTTCCGGCTCCAGTGAGCGGCGATCGCCTCCCATGCACTTGCTGCGTCCCCGCTTCACAGCTCAGAGAACTGTCGCATGTCAAAAAATCGGCCGAACGGTTTAGGCGCTAGCGTTGACCACAGACGGACAGACGGACGTTTTGCCGTCAATCGATTTTGAAGTATGAAGAAGCAACAAATCATAGATTTTAACTACACCACGAGATAGAGGATTTTTTTTCTAAATTTAGCAACAGGTTTTATCCACTTTTTTGTCACCAGACCCCTGCTATAAGAGATTTTCTGGCGAAAATTCCCCGTTTTCCGCCGCACGATTACATAACTTTCTCTTCTTACGAAGTATTCGTAAGGCGAGAAAGTAAAAAGACCGCTGGCATAAAATGCCGTCCCTCCAAGGCGAGGCCGATCTCCGTGCAGAGCCGCTTAAGCTACTGCGCGGAGCTGTGGCCCTGTGGACGCGCTATGGACCCGTTCGTCTGTGAAAGGCCCTCTGCAATGGGCGATTCGCCGCTTTGCCGTTCTCGCGCAAGATGCGCGGAGCAGACGGCCCCAGGGCCCTCAACAACGCCATCTTCGCTCGCTTCTTGAGCTCCGCTAGGAACTGGTTTCGTACGCGTAGAACTGAAAACGTCAGCGGTTTTAGGTGTGCGGTCAGGTCGGAGATTGGGAATATGCGGACCCGCCGCGAGGTGCGCCACTCTAATTTCTGCGACCCGAATTGGCCGCAGAGTAAGAGGAGGAGCAGCCGCGAAAACCTCACAGGCATACGCCCACAAGGGGCGCGCGCACGCGATGAATAAGCGGCGTTCCAAGGAAAGGTGTAGGTCGGGAGAACGGCGAAGAGGTTTCTGAATAAGGGTACGAATTTTCGTCTCGCGTAATACGCAAAATCATAGGCGAACATCAGGAGTCCGTAGCTTTGATTACCAGTCCTCTTATCAGCAGGAAGCGGTGCGTCATTAACATATAAGCCGATGAGAGTAGGAGAGAGAACGCTCCCCTGAGGCACGCCCGCCTCGGCTCGTCTGAGGGACGAATATACGTTGTTAACTCGCACTTTGAACTGCCTGTCAGAGAGAAAACTCGTGATTGATGTAGCAGTCGCTTACCCCCAACTGGAGACATGCAAGCAACCTCGTATGCCACACAGAGTTGACAGTGGACCGCACATCCAGAAAGACCGCAGGCAAATTTTGCCGTCTCTCGAGGGCGAGACCGATCTCCGTGCAAAGCCGCGTAAGCTGCTGCGCGGAGCTGTGACCAGCTCTAAAGCCAAATTGTTCATCGCTTAGAAGGTTGAAACGACATATTTCCTGTTGCAAACGCGACAATCAGTCTCTCAAACGTCTTTCGTAGGATGGAGAGTAGACTAATAGGTCTGTAACTGCTCGGGAGTAATTTGTTTTGCCAGATTTTGGTAATAGGGAGATGGTCGCTAATCTCCATTCCTTGGGAAAATATCCGCGCGCCCGGCACGCGTTTTAGGAGCTCAAGTAAAAACTCGACTACACGCCCGCCTACAGCGCGTAGTTGCGCTGCAGAAACACCATCTGGGCCACGAACTTTGTTAGGATTTAAAGCTCTCAGCTCCGTCTGTAACTCCCTCTCCGTCACTCGGCGCGCTGAGGAGAGAGTGTGGCCGAAGGGCCAATAGCATAGTAGCTGTCCGTGCGCGCCATGGGACCACCACCTGTTACAGTGATGACGAATGGCGGCGCAGAGGCGTCCGTTTCAAACGCACGGAACTGCAGCTCGAGCGAATCCGCGAAGATGTCGCTCTTTGCTGCGTCGTCCCACGCGTAAGCAGGCGTAGCACCGGGCACCCCCCGTCCCGGCGTTACTCTGGATCGGGCTGTTTACTCCCGGCTTGCGGCCCAGCGCACGAGATAGATCTCAAATGTGCCTCTCATGAAGATTGCACTTTGAAGTAGTTTCAGACCATTGAGCAGCTCTCATCTCGTAGAGATGAACGGAATTCTCTGCTTAATCTGCGCGCCCGCTCTCCGTCAACGGGATCGCCGTAGCGGTAATGAACCTTAACAGTTCTGCGCAGATCTCTTAAGATCCTTATTTGCTCATCTGTGAGCGCATAAGAGGGCGAGAATTCTCTACTCGCGTGTCAGTTGTATTTTGCTTGAAAACCGATTTCAACGTTACAGTGAAATGCCTTGTCGCTACAAGACTGGCAATTTTGTTGCCGTTTCTATTTGCTCCGAGGCCGCCCCAATTCCTGTGACTAGAGTTAAAGTCACCCAAAAGGATAACTTTGGAATTTAATGCAAGAAGTGCGGATAATTTTGGAATTTAATGCAAGTAGTTCCAGGCGGATCTAGGATTTGGTCCGGGCAGTAGACGGATACGACTAGAAGTCAACCGCTTCCCATCCAAACGGGCCCCGACCGCTTCTAGAGACGCGAGAGCAATAGCATGGATTTCGGCTTCAAGCTGCGGCAATCTGCGGCGCAGCGCGATCGCTACGCCGCCACCTGGCCTGCCTACGCGATTTCGGCGATAAACAGCGAATGCCCGGAGTTTGAATTTGTGTTCATCACTAAGCCACGTGTCTTGTGAAGCCAAGGTTGGAATTTAACTGAGAATTGTTCCAATTGCTGACTTTTCAATATTGCACTTCGCGCATTCCAGGTGCGAGCGCGGAGGGGTGCTGTTCGCATAGCTACGCAGTTATTTGAGTTGGGCATGATCGGACAATGCTTTGAAAATACACTCTAACATAAAAAATGACTATGGGCGTGACAGACTGGTGCAGTGTGCCCCATTCCAGATGACTGTGAATGCGATGCATTGCGTTGGCCTGCGCGGTGTGTGCCGCACCAGAGCGTTGTACGTCCGCAGAATTGCCGCAGCTGACTCGCCGCTAGCTGCCTGCCGAGGCGCCTTGTTGCTGCTGGGATCATTTAGGCGATTGGGTCTCGGCCTCCTTTCCATGCGCGTTTGAAGGACGCGTGGGTAACGTTCAAAATCTGCACCCTGTGTAGGATGTAGCATGGTTCTTCCTTCGATTGCAGCAAACAGTTACAAGATTAAAATAACCTCTTTTCAGGCAATGCGCCGTTCCTTTCTTATCGGTCTCTGCTGGGTGACCCTCGCCCGTGAAGAGACGGCAACGCACTTCGCACTCGCAATTGGCAGAGATGTGGCCCCAACGGCAGCATTGCAAACAAATTCGAGGTCTTGCTCACTTTTCATGTTGGACCTCTATTGTAAAAGATTTTGTTTAAGATAATAAATCTTGCGCGACTCGGCGCTACCACGAAGTGTGACAGCAAAAGTTCCCATGAGAACCTGTACTCGTCGAGTTTCGGTGCCTATTGCATCTTCGATTACACCAGAATCGTGATTTGTGGAGACCACAGATTCTTTCAGCAGACAGATTTGCCTGACTGCATGAAGATCATAGCCTTGCTCTCTCAGCTTACTGTCTACGTCGTCTTTGTTATAGCCGTGCGGAAGCACTCGAATAAATGCTCTTAAGAATTTTTCGGAATTTCGGACGGAGGCGGTTATGAGAAGTGGAAAATTTCTCTGCAAGCATAGCTCTCCGCCTCCTTGTACGCAATACGATCAAATCTGTGTTTTTCGAACACGATCCGTTTGCTGCGGCTAGCGACCTTCGAAATGGTCGCTTTATACCATGTTAAGCGCCCAAGCTGCCTGCCGTGCATGAGGACTTGGTCAGATGTGATCTCAAGCCGAATTGAAAATGGCTCTTTAGGTGGCCGTGAGGCGGCCGGCGGACGTGAAGTGTCCACCTCCGCGGAGGATCCTGCCCTGATATTCTCGCCTGCGGGCCGACTGACGGAGATGAATTGCAAGCCGTCAGATCGCTTGTCTCCTACAGGAAGGGATTCGGGAGTTTGCTGACGTTGCGCAAAGCTTTAAAAAATGATAATTTTTAAGTATATTCCAAAATCAAAACTTTATTGGCTGATACGACAATGTATACAAATCTATAATAAACACTAAAATAAATGCACAGAACCGTTGCAGTCATTTTCAAACTATATTGAAAGTCCAGGTGTTTTAAAGGCGGGAAAATGGTTTTTATTTTTTTAACTGCAGCCCAGCAATCGAAAAAATCTGAAAAAAATACACAACAATTTATGTTTTAAGAGGAACCTTTGATATTTTTTGAGCCTGTTCCAGGCTTCTAAGACACAGTAAAAAATATTTCTTGATATTTTTTTTCGAAATATTTTTTTGTGTTTGAATTTGGGCCTGAGAAAAAATTGAAAAATATATGTCTGATAGTCCAAGTTGTGTTCTTATTTATCATATTTGTTCAGTCTGATAAAGTGTTAAGTTGTCGAAAAAAATTGAAATTAAAAAACAAGTTTTTGGCTGTATAGGGGTGTGGGTGGTGGGACGGAGGCTAAGAAACCTTTCAAAAATATTATTTTTATGTTAGAATTATAGTGTAACCACTCATATGTAATTGGGTTGAGGGGGACTTTTTACCATCTTATCCTGGGGGACCCTTTGTCTTCAAAAAGTATTTTCTTCTTTTTCCTTGTCCTCTTCCACCTTCCTTCTCCTCTTATTACTTTTCCTTCTTTTTCTAATTATATTTACTATTGTTATTATTTATTTATAATTTTCAGGAGAATGTGGGTGGTACCACCTACTTCTATCCAACTTCAAGTGGTGAGACAGGACCACTTGCTGACGAGGTTCCTGCAACTACTCCTGTTCCTGCTATGGTGATGCCCAATTTCACAGTATATACTGGGTCACCTACTCATGTTAGCTCCTTGAAGGAGAAATCATCAACATCAGGATTTTATGTATCTGAAGAATTGCGTATGGAACAGATGCATAGAAATGCCCTCATTCTTGCACACCAGATCCGGAACAATATCCAGGTGAATTATTTGACCCACATAAACATGACATTATAACATGTTTTAAAATGTATTTATTTACAACTACAATGTTACTACAGTGAACATACAGAGAAAATCTGGATTTTCCTAGGACCGTAATACAGAGCAGTTAAGCCGTAATAAACAATCCAATTAGGATGATAACCCAGATAATTGAAAAGCTTCTTCCCAAAGTGATGTACCTCCAAAAAAGACAATATTTCATGAAGGGAAAGTATTCATGTTCAGTTTTATAGTTTAAGGATTTAACAGTTTTCAGATATTGTTTAACATAGGAGAAATGCAAGTTTTGAGCACAATATTTGCCAGCATAGTGAAGAAGCATTTTAAGAATATATTGATTCATACAACTAGAAAACAAATGTCACTTTGGAAATAAGCTCTTCAGTAATATACTAAAAATTACAAAAATGCGTGCATATATATGTAAGATAAAATACAGTTAATACATCATTTACATAATTACAAGATGAAAATGTGCCTACATTTTTTCACAAAGAAAATCCGAACTGTTTAAATAAATTCTCTAGTTGTAAAAATAGCTAAAGAAGCACATCAGGACAAAAATTTAATGTCATTCTTCATATAGTCTCTCTCTCTCTCTCTCTCTCTCTCTCTCTCTCTATATATATATATATATATATATATATATATATATATATACATACATATACTATATACTGACGAATACCCCGCCTAGCTATCAATCAATACGTCTGTCGGGATATTCGCAATATCATGCTCTTTCGAGCTTTATTTATCCCAGGCAGTGGGATCTTTTGGGTGTCAGGAATCCAAACACAAGGCACATACATGAGAAAAAATCCAATTAAACTGGTTTATTTATGAACCCTTTTAAAAAATATACAGTAATCACTCTGTGAAAGAACATGTAAATACACATACACTCAACAATGCCTTGCTTTGTTGCACTGAACAATCTGTGCTTGCCACTCTCGGGCCCTGTCCTGGGAATTCCCGTTAACTAATTATTTACACCTTGTGAGATCTCGTGCTCAAAGCCGCCCAGTGACGCCGGGTTCGGACTTACGGCACTTACTAACTTGCTTCAATAATGCAATGGCCTCGCCCAAATTTTCTTTAAAATGACTTTACATACTGATGTATTGTCTCAACCATTTGGGTATTTTTGTGCATGTAGTGCCCTTTTTCAGCTTCTAAAAGATACTGCCATTATGCATTCGGTAAATTATCATGCTCTGCTTTACCACCATCACAGATGGTTTAATATGGTCATTGCAAATTATTTTCACTCCTTTACTTATTTAAAAGCATTAGTGTTGTAATTGTGCTTCCAACGATAGATGCAAAAAGATAAAATTATAGCCTGATCCGTGCTATCTCAATCTATCCTCAGTTGTTATTTGAATGAGAAATATTTCTTATTTAAACTAGTGGTGCTAAAACAGCACGTACTTTCTCGCCTTTAGTAATGGTTACGCAATACATACCACAATTTCTCTCGAAATTAACACATCTTGGTCATCATTTTTTGTAAAACTCATTTGAAATCATACAAAATCTGATGCGAAACAAGCAATCTATTGTTTATTCAAAACTTTAAATGAAATATATTTCTGGCATTTAATTCATTGTATTAGGTATGCAGTGTATTCACGAACATGTCCAGTGAGTTTTTAACCTTACAATATTCTGCGTAAGCTGTGTGCGAGAAAGTAAAATAATTAAGTTAGTAAATAATACGATACTGATAGCGTTGGCAAACAAATACAAATGGGTCGAAAAATACATAATAGTAATTATTAAACACCATAGAATTGTATTATTCTCCAAATATATGAAAGTTTTAGTTTATATTGAACGCGAACGAAAGGCAGCCGTCATCGCCTTCATCAACCGCCTAAAGTGCGGTGTAACAACAAGCAACGAGCGCTCTTTCGTATGGGATAAACATTTTACCAATTAACATTGTTGATACCGCTTGTAAGAAAATGAAAGTGGATAGAAAAATATAATGAAATATAATACAAATATAATAATTAATAATAATAATAATAATAATAATAATAAATGAAATATATAATAATGTACATATCATAACTCACGTAGCATCCAACTGCGCAGCTTTACCATTGATTTTACGTTCACGAAGCGCACAGTAAATTGGGAGCGGGCGACCATGATTGTCACCAAATTACACAAAAAATACTCATATTTTCAACAAATTAGCATGACTTATTTGAAGATCTGTTTTTGATGAACACATTTCGTTGAGAAAAAAATGTATCTTCATAATTGTAGTAGTAGGAAAACGCCGAAAAATTTTTAATTTTCGCAGTTTTCGAAAAATTGGAGTTTTCAACGAAAATGGGACCTGCACCATTCCCTTAAACGTTATTTACACTATCCAACAACATTTTAATAAAAACGATGGTGCCATTTTTGGAAAATGTCCTAAGGGCTTTATGTAAAGTACCCCCCAAAATTAAAATATGTTTCAAATTCAAGGGGTCGCGCCATCAGCCAGATCGATTAGGGAATAACAATTTTGGAGAAAAAAAGGCAGAACGGTTTAGCCGCTAGCGTTGTTCACAGACAGACGGATGGACAAACGTTTGGCTGTCAATCGATTTTTCGGTATCAAGGAACCACATAACTTGGATTATGGTTACACCATGTGTTAGAGGACTTTTTTTCTAAATGTAGCAACTGGATTTATTCACTTTGTCGTTGCCAGGGCCCTGTAAAGAGTTTTACTGCCAAAAAATTCGCGGATTTTTCGTGCAGCATTACATAGTCTCTCTACCGCGCAGTATAGCAGCTATGCATAAGACTAGTGAGAAAGGGCAAGTGCTCTGTTTCATGAAGTAAACGATATTCGTTTTCCATGTATTCATTAAAAATAAATCGCCAAGATCCTGTTTTTTGCGAATTCTATTTTCTAAAATTGCAAACAAAAATTATCAGAGCAAAACTACAGTGTTGAATTATTTTCCTTAATGAAATTGTTCTTTAAACATGGATCTTAAAATAATGATAATGAAAATCACTGAATTTTTGAGAACTGGAAATGGAGTTATTCAACTTATTTTTTAAGTGACAGGAAGGCAGAGTTTAGCTGTGAGGCCAATCGTTTAGGGGTAACATGAAGAGGACGCTAACTCTAAATATCCGAGTTGAAATCCCAGTCCGGATAAAAAATGTGTTCCGAAACATTTTTGCAGGTTCATGTAGTGTTATAATATTGCATAGCTGATACAAATGGGCAGCTTGGGCATCATAACGGTAAAGGCCTTTTTACTTTCTCGCCTTTTTTATTAAATTTGGTTTGCTCCTTTTTGCTCACCTCTGATGTAGCACTGTCATGTAGACTTGGTATAAATTTACTAAGAGTTTAACCGGGAGCAGGTTACAATTGCAAGCAATAAACCCAACCATATCTGTGCGAGTGCTGCCACAAAGGAAAGGAAAAAAGGAGAAAATCAAATTTCGCTGAAGAAACACCATTATGATCCCCGAGCTGCTCATTTGTAGCAGCTATGCAATATTATTATGTTACCGTTAAAATTACGCTTACCATTATGTTCCCCAGAGCTACTTAAGTATGCAAGGAAGTATGTGCTGTTAAGTGTGCTGCAAGTATGTGCAAGGAAGTATGTGCTGTTAAGCACCACTAGTTTTCATGTTCAATAATTTTTCAGTTTTAACGTACTCAGGAATTTTATTCTAAAGTTCTTTTCCAATTGTTTAGGTTTTCATGTAATAGGCAATCCATTTTAAGCATTGTAAGGTATGTCTTACAATCAGACTTGGTAAATTGTATGAAGCATTGTAGTTGATTTAACAAATGTTTTTACTTATAGTTTCATGTGTTTTTCATTCTCTTTCCTGAATTGGAATTGAAACACCTTATTTCCAGAAAAGTATGGTTTGTAAATGTAACAGTAATTGATTTTGTTTGTCCTTATTCCTATGCATATTGTATTTGCAGATTTACCTGCTGAAGTAGAGCACTATCGTGACCTTTGTCCTCTGAAACCAGTTGCTGCAGCTCCCACAAATAAAACTCAATTGATGGGGTACTCTGCTTCATCTTATAAAGCAACAAATGTGAAGACTGGTATTCGCTATTGTCTGCAAAGAATACATGGTACAGTATGGTTAATTTTTCAGGTGGCTTATAGATTTTATTGAATGTACTTGCATTTTAAAATCCTTAACTGCTGGACAGTTTCTATTAAAAATTAAATCTTTGGTTGATAAGCAACATTGTCGTGAACCATCATTTCTTGAAAATTATATTGTTATTAAATCAATTATTTCAGTGTTGTATTTTAGTTTTTGTCAATGTCCATACATCTGGAAGTTCTAAAGGATAAATATCACAAGGAGCTGAACAGATTTTTATTTTCTCATATAGCACATATTCAAAAAGTTATGCAGTATAACAGAAAAATACTTCATATTTTATCAGATAAATTTTGTATAATTTTTTAGTTTTAATGTTCACAAGTAGAGTTTTAAAACTCGTGAGTGTTACCAAAGTTCAAAAATTAATTATATAACCTGCATTCACAGAAGAGATATGATCTGGAGCAAATAATACCTAACATATAGCATTATGCAGACTTGTTCCTCAATTGACACGTAGATACGAGACTGTTTGGACTGACGAGTGTTACTGTTCGGGGCTGCTGCACGTGATTTGAAAGTTTAGTGGACTATTGTAGGAATAATTCATTGAGCACAACGGTCCGAAACGCTTGATAGCTCATGCAGTATGGATGGTACGGAATGTTGTTGGTTTCATAGAAACAAGTTCTTGCACAAAACCCGGTTTATTTTTCATTGCACTTCACTAGCGTGCATACACGAACACAGTTACCTTATTGGCATATTACACACAATTAACAGTTGGTTACACTCGCGAGCCTTCAAACATTTACGTGTAATGATCAGTGGCGTAGCGTGACTCACACGTTTGGGGATGCTCAACAATAACACACAAAATGTCACTATCAACTACTTCGTCTAACAGGCGAACGCAACACAAGGCAGATACACTGGGACTACTTCCACGATCTCTATTGCTTACGACGGTGTAGGTGCTTCCCACAAAATCCTCACCGCAGTCAGGGCTGCCGATGTCTTGAAAGCAAATTATACAATGGCTCAGCTTTAATTCTTATACGCGAATGGCAATAAGACCATTTGTTAATTTATACATTGCAGACTTAAATAATATGTAATCTATTTAAGAGATAATACAATTTCTTGGATATTAATTAAGAAATAGTAGTCAGGCACTATTTCTACAGTTTGTACCCATGACCAAGCGGGGACTCCCGAGTGAGAGAGAGAAAGATAATTTACTGAACGCCTGAAGTGTGCTGCGCTCTCGTGCACAAACGAGCTTCTTTCCGCAGTAGACGCTAGCGTAAAGCAGTCGGGTTTCTCTGGGCCAGGGGTGAAGAGGGGAGAGGGGGACCTCGCCATCTGCGCATGCGTCATTGCTCGTCGCAATCTGGCGGCAGACGCTGAAGTATTTTAGCTTCCAAGCAATCAGAGGCCAGCTTCAACAGCCCGCCGAATTCAATCATAGGAAATCAATTTTAAATTAATACAAAACGTGTTTCGCTCAACAGACCACTTGTAAGATTATCAATACAGTATTTAAGGTTCTTATATACGGGGATGCTCAGCATCTCAGCGTCCCCTGACGCTACGCCACTGGTAATGATCTTACACGGAGCTCTGTGGACTCTGCGTTAAGCCCACTACAGAACTGATTGTTTTATCTCAACGACTGGAGCGTCGGGAGTCTCTCTTGCACAGAGCGCATTAGAGTGGGGTAGGCGATTGGCCTATCACAGGTTGCTGTTTGAATTAGCTAACTAATGTTCTCGAAAGTTTGCCCGTTGACGACGTGTAACGGATCGCCAGGACGTTTAACGGATCGTAGCGCGCACATTTCCACGCACGCCGGTCGCCCGCCCCGCGGAGCCGTGGGCGCGAGGCGGCCGGCGCCGCGCGTGTGGGACGCATCCGGCTGCGGCTGACACGCTCGCGAATCAACGATTCTGCATTGCGGCTTACGAAATAAATTTATATTTCTCTGCTTTACTGTGGGCCCGAACAGTTACAATAATTTACTTTCCACGCAGTTTGATGAGAAGTTAGATAATGGGTCATTCCAAGCAAAAAAGTAGGTAATCTGACACTGCATCTCAGCATTTAAAAATATTTTGCCATGTTACCGCATTTGAACCAGATACAACATTTTTGTTTCATCAGTCATTGTTTAGGAAATATGAGCATTTGAAACGTTAGGTTAGCAGTGTGCATCTTCCTTCATGATTTTCTTCGGATGATAAGCACACAAGCACCGATATGAATGTGAGGCGTATTTGAAGAAGAAATGTAAAGGATAACTTTCCAATAAAGATTTTTTTATCGCGAATCTTCAACAATTAGGTAGAAAACAAAATCTTAAAAATGCAATATACGGAATGTAATATTTTAAAAATATTGGATTTTGGATGACAAATTGCTGAAACTACCTTCTCACCACTGAATATTTAATCATGGTATCATTAATGGTTTGAAAATTATGAATAAACATATCTTACCAACGCTCCGAAAACGAACTCGCCTCAGCTGCTGCAGCCACCGCCCCACAGCACTTACCGTCAGTTCTCAGCGTTACGTTTTTCTTCCTCGGCGCGATGGTGAATTTTGCAAAACCACTTTTCTAGAAACTTCAGATGATCTAGAGTACGTTTTCACACCATTTTTGTTTTCAGAAACTGGAATCACTGGATGGATAGTCCGTGTTCCCGTCACAATTTTCAGGCCTACAAATCTTCCTGTATTTAAAAATCCTGCCTATGCTTTCTAACATACTGAAGAAAATGACACAGACACTGCGTTGAAGATAACAATATTTACATTTATTTACAATGAACTTTAACAATTGAAGAAATTGACAAATGCTGATTAAATTCCAACAACGTTTTTCTTCTCCTTAGCCGCGAAATCCCCGTGACCGTCCCTAGGCCTACAATCTAGCGCCACTGCTCGAAAGCAGGTAACAACGCGTGATGCGATGCTATCGGACCTTAAGTCCCCGGTAACCAACGTACTTACATGTCCTGACGCCAAACCGGTCTCCGCCCTGGAAACCACGTGCTGGAGTACACTGGAGATCCCACCCAGCGTTTCGGCTAACAACACGCTCTATGAATCTCTTTGAATATCCGCGAGCGCAGAAAGCGCCCGCGTTATAAACACGCTCGTCTCCCCCACCCGGTGCCATGCTGTCGGCGTCCCCAGGCTGGATGGCTAGCCTATTCCAGGAGTCTTGCACAATCGTCCCAGACTCGCCACTAACCTTTCTCAACAGTTTGTTTGCGTGGGGTGTTTCCTGGAGTAGCCGCATCCTGGCGTCTCTTTATTTTTACCTCAGGTGCGCCCTTTCACCACAGCTTCCGGCTTTGGCTTGTCGCCCGCTTGGAAACGTTGCCACAACCCCACAGCTTCATGTTCCAAATGCTGGCCTTGAAGGCTTGTGTAAGCGGCAAGCTGCAAGCAAAAGGTCCCTGCTCCTTATACCGTCACAGGGACCTTTCCCGTGGCAAATTAGATTACTTTTGCATTAATAAAAGAAGTTTAAACCTTTGTTTTTCATTTTTATCTTTTGACCTTTTTATCCAGATATGTAGTTAATGCGGTGCAAAACTCTATAAGCGTTTTTTTTTTATTTGGAAATTCCAGGCTCAAAATGATCGCTTGCAGCTGTACTTTTTTTTGCGTTTTCCCCGTCGAATAATTAACTCACAGCAAATGAATTTACAATGGGGTGACGCACTTACCCCGGTTTGGTGGGGCAAGTGCGTAAATCGGACTTGAAACCCCTTTCTCATAAAACTGATGATAATTTTTAAGATATCGGAAAACACATCTGTACCATTAAAAAGAATGTAGTTTAAGGTACAATACAAAATAATTACCTAGCATTATTAGCTGATATTTTATGCCTGGTTGATAATGAACTTTGCACACCATATGATGCACTTGTCCCACTTCACCTTATGTAACACGTCCACTATCAATCTTTAAGGACTAATTTGAGGACTTATTACATAAACTATTTAAGGTAGGTGATGAAATTTCTGACAGTTTTCAGAACTTGCTTCAGGCGTAACCATCTCGCATCTGTCTGTGATTGTCCACTTTTTGTAAATCACTTCTTCAAGAAGGTTGGTTTTAAGGATGGATTTTAATAATTCAGATAGAAAATCTGATCCAACTAAGACACCTTTGCTTGGCCTCATACCACCAAAACTCGACAACCCGATTTTGTAATTTGGGCGCCTTTTTTAATTTTGCGCCCTTTTAAATTCTGTGTACAGCATTTTTCATATTCCCGAAACGTAGCTGTCTTTTTTAAATTTATTTATTTATTTATTTTTTACTTTTCGTCGTTAGTACGATTTTCTCGGTGTTTCTCTTTTCGCAATGATATTGGTGATTGACCCAGAAGAATCAAAATGTTACTGATAGTGGATTCCGCGGCAACTCAGGGCCTACGTACTCGTCTTTATTTGACTTTCCCACTTCACTTTTTCAGTTGAGTCACCTTTTAAACATTCACAATCTTTGGTATTTTATAACACGATGTATCACTACTAAATAACACAAGTCTATAAGCTGGTGTCAGAATCCCTTGGAAGGCATCGACGGTTATCCGTAGGAAACGAACTCGATGGTCTTTGCCTCAGCCCTCACTGGACAAAGGCACGCGACTTTCAACATTAAGAGCGTAATCGCATGTACTTTTTATTTAATATTTGTTTATTGATTTCTGGTTCCTGTGTATTTGAGACGGACAAATCAACATTTTTAATAAATTTTTTATTTCGACCTTTTTTCATCCGTGCAACATTTCGAGGTACTTTTGGCCTCATCTTCAGACAACTATCGTGTCGTATATTATTTCAGTAGTATACCTTCCCTTTGCGGTTCGTACACGCAACTAATCTTTATAAATGAGGTGTCTAACAAAGAGAATTTGACGGAAACGCGACGAATTGCACTTTAACTTAAAAAATATGAAGGATTTGTTTAAAAACATATCGAAATATTCATGTAAAATGCAACCCGCTAGGCGCGTGAGGATTTTTTAAAATATATTTCGTTAAATAACTTCTAGGGCCTTAAAAACAAATTGTGAGGCCAAAGGCTTTAAAGAGACGTTCATCACACCATAATCTATGGGATGAGATCTTCTTGACCGACCAATCTATTACATTTATGCTGGTTCGACTCTTCTCGATTCTACCCCACCTGTTCAGGGTCTGTAGAATCTGCAACTATGTGAAATTACGATATTCTATGCGATTGTATTATCCGGGTGTACATTTTTGCTTGATAATAAAGTTAAATAAGCATAGTTTGTATTAACAAGGGTGTATTATATTGTAATCAATTACAAGGTGACATTTGGAAAAGTGACGGAGGATAAGAGGGTCTCGAAGAAAAGTGTATATTACAGGCTTAATATGGAAATGAAAAAAATAGGAAGAGGGTGGGGTATAGCATGCGAGCGTTCTCACACGGGTACGCTAGTAAAACAAAGTATGTAAAACAAAGTTTTCACGAATATAAATTTTTTGAACACATTCCAAGCAGGTATATACATTTAAAATTGAAACGTTGCACGAATGAAAAGAGCCTAAATAGGATAAAAAATCTTGATTTGATTGTCTCAAATTCACTGCTTTTTGTGAAAATTGCCACTCGAGAAGGAATGGTCGGAATCACTTAAAAATCTGTGGATGTTGTAATGTCGTGGGTAGGGATCTACGCCACCAATTAATAGACACGAGTGAGTATCTACAAATTTATTTACACATTTTTACATAATCACTATAAGGCGTTTTGTTAGAGCTACTTACTGCAGCCCCCCCTCTCTCTCTCTACACGCGCCTAGCGGCGGTGTACCACTTCTCCGTGTTCGAGCACATCGAACACCCACTCGTGCATAGAGCACTCCGCGCCAGCCTGGGCGGATAAAGTTTTTGCGGATTACCGCGAGGGAGCCTCGTACTCTGTGTTCCCTCACGAGGCCTCGCGACACGGCCTATATAGTGCCGAGTCACATGACCTCCTACGTCATTTCTCCCTCCCACGCCTGGACCTGCCTAGCCGTCGCCACCCGGCCTTGCGCACGACACCACGCAAACCCGCCACCACCCCTCTTTCTTCCCTCCGGAGGGTGGCCTTTGTTCGGGGAGGCTATTTTAAGGTCCCTCATGCCCATACCTTGCAAGCGCGTCTCTCTGAGCAGGAAGTCCAGCCTATGACGCTGTATCCATAAGAAATAATGGTTAAATTTGCATAGAGATGGCGTGCACGTTGGCCTAGCAGCGCTCTCTCTTTGTGACAGTTCAGGCCAGTGTTACGCCACACCTAGTCTGTATAGAGCCGTCAAACGACGTTGAAACGTGCAAGCAAGTGCCAGTATGCCTCGGCGACGCTAAATCGCCTCGGCAACGCTAAAGCGCACTATCAGCATCTGAGTGAGTTCGAAGGCAGAATGATCGGGTCTCCGGGAAGCGGGTATGTCATACCGTGACATTGCGACTCGAATGCTCTTTGCTAAATACGTGATAAAAGTTAAAGAGAAAATATGGAGCCGTTTCTGAGAAAATCATTATTTAAAAATTAAAAATTGCCTTAATTTCAAGCACAATTACGTGAAAACTACTCAGATTTTCGAAAAATCGAACATCACCTTACTTGAAGATGTTTTGATATACACATTTCATTAAGAAATTACCCCCCCCGTTCTTTCTTGGCGCACGGAGGGGGTGTCGTCAAAATGGAATATCTCACTGTATTTCGCGTCGTTCTCCGTTGTGCCGCTAGGAGTCGCATACTCGCCAGCACTTCTCGATACAGTCACGATCATGCGACTCCTAGGATACCTTCATAATTGTAGGAACACGTTGAAAAGAATGGAATTTTTGCAATTTTCGAAAAACGAACGTGTTTGCAACGAACATGACTGCACCACTTTCTTAAGCTCCTTTTACTCTGAGGTCAAAATTAAATAAAAAAATAGGTACAGCTTTTTTGAGAAAAACATTGAATAGAAAATTGCCTATTTTTCACGCAATATTTCGCGAAAGGTTTTCAGATTGTCAAAAAATTGTACGTGACCTTATTTCATAATCTGTCTTTAAAGAACAGATTTAACTATGGGAAAAATATCTTCAATATTTTAGTTGTAGGAAGACGCCGAAAAAGCGAACTTTTGCAATTTTCAAAAAATCATGGATTTCAAGGAAAATGACTACACCATTTTTTTAAATGTCCTTTACACAACAAAAACCTAACAACAAATTTAATCAGAAAATGTGCCTTTTTTTTAAATGTCCAAGGGACTTCATGCAAAGTACCCTCAAAATTAAAATTCAAGGGGCCGCGACATCAGCCAGATGAATTGGGGATTATGAATTTTAGATGAAAATCCTACTTACGATTAGTCATCAATTTCGGTATCAAGGTCCCACAAAAACATGGACTCTGACTACACGACGTGTTAGAGGAAGTAATTTACAATATATAGTGATAAGATTTTATCCACTTCTGTACCAGGGCCCGATAATAGGAAATTTTCTGTCGAATATTCGCCAGTTTTCCCCAGAGTATTAAAATATTACCTGTCGGTGGTGGCTCCTAAACTTGAGACCAGGTTGGGCACAAAAACTCCGCGAAACAAGAATGCAATATGCAAAGCATAGCAAAACATACCTCTAATTTTTATCCAGCAGTTCAGTCCTCTCCTTGGCTCTGGCAAACACGTCAATAACTTCACAATTAAAATCCCGAATGCCATGAATAATCCGTTTTTCAATAGAAAACATGGCCAAGGCATTCAATCAGTCTGCACACAGAGTGTTTTTTAAGACATTTTTGATTATCTTTAAAGTAGAAAAACAACGTTCATTTTCCACAGTGGTCATTGGAATTGTGACAATTATTTCAAAACGTGGATACATTTTCAAAAAGCACGTGACATGTTGAGTTCTAAAAAAATATAAAGTTTTGCGGCAACCCTAGATGCACCATGAAAGTCTTCACGAGAGTATACACTTCCAGTTCTGTTCTAAATTTTGGACCATTAGTTTAGAGTATATTTTCACTGAGGTTTCTAATATTCGAATATTCGGATTCTTCTTCGTACACTTTATGTAGCTTGGTTACATCAGAAAACCTTTTGATGAATACCTTCACTTGAACTGAATCGATATTTCTTTTCTGAACCCTGTCGAAGACAAATGCTACATGAAGCATAATTTTATGGTAGAAGGAAAGCCAAAATACAAAATCTGGATCGTTTAATGTCGTATAAATCCTGCAGCTTCACCACCGGCTTTGGGATTCTCTTCTTCACGATCTCGATTATATTCGAACATTCAATGAGACTGTCTTATTTTCAAGCTTAGTATGAACAGCTGTATGCTGGAAGTACCATCTTGAAGGTATTGCAGAACACAATTTTCTTTGCACGAATGGTCTAAAGAAGAATCTAAGGGCGATCTAAAACAACTGAGCATATTCCTTGAAGTGTCTGGCTCCCAGAAGACAAAGAAGCTGCTTTCTCAAGTAAAAGATTTCCTTGATGTGCGTAGGCAATGACGTAGATTTGCATTAGGATATTTTCTTTTACAATGTACTGCACAGTGGCGTAGGCTCAATGTATGCTAGTGATGTGTACATCACAAGGTTTGATGATCTGACATTCCATTTTCGTTGGGTGTCTTCGCACACTTCCCTCTACACAAATGTCTTCAATCGAACATATTGCAGTTCTTATGACAATTTCTCTCTTCATTATCCATTAAAATTTCATAGCTGTAATTCGCTTGGAAATAAATATGTAGTTTCCTAGTTCGCCTTTATATAAAACCAAAATATAAGTTTAGGTACTTATCGACAAATACGTTCGATTGTTAAGATTGTTCCCATAAAGGTAAAGACAAATATAAACATCTGTCAGAGAAATACGCCCGAAAACGCAGAGCCGATCGCTTTGCCTACGAACACAGTAGCTGAGTACACGTGCACTCGTTCGCTGTGGCTCTGCTCTCTGTAGAAAGAGATAAGAATTTCGCGCGGTTCCGCGATCCGCACCGGCTAGCCAATCAGGGAAGCCCGGTGCCGAATACATGTGCAGTTTGCTTATATGCGTCCGGGATAGGTCGCGTCCCTAGTAACAGGTGCCAATGTTTCGGCCATCATACCGCGATCTTCCTCGGGGCACGATGCGCGGAGATTGACTGCTACGCACGGGTTTCTATAGAAAGTGGTTTCCCTCTACCCGTCGAATGCCCAAAGAGGTGTTTGTACACTAGTTATAATTTTAAAATAAGTAGATTATTTAAGGTAGCCCTTGATCCTGCTACATAAGCCTTCTCGGTCGCAGTATTGACCGTATCCCAAAACATGAATGAATTCCTCCAGGGCTACTGGAGAGGGGATATCTAAAACAAATCACCCACCAGCCGATTGTCCAATGCAGAGGAAGCATCGGCCAATCAGGCTACGAGCTCCCTGGATGGGGTGGGAGAAGGGGTTCGCTAGTGGTCGGACGTCAAGGAGTAGCGGGGACCATTCTCTGACGCGACCGGACGTCGTGGTAAAATGGATGTTTCCAGGCCTTGTGGCCTTTTATAGTAATCGAGTACTAACATGTAATACATATGCGTGGCATTTTTATCGTTTTCGCAGCTTATTGTTTCGTCAACATTTACGAGTTTCCGTGACATGGAAAAGCAATGTAAAAACATATATCCCAACCAGCTAAGCTTAATCTGCGAATAGAAGGCGCCCCCGTTTTTCTAAATGTTTGTGTTTTGTGAAATATTTCAAAAATACATAATAAGTGTATTGTATACTTTTTCTAGGGATTTTTATTTATTTTTAATGTTGTTACTGTTCTCTAGGTTACAGACTTCCCAATACAAAATGTATGGCTGTGGTTGATATGTGGAAGCAGTTGGAACATTCCAATGTAGTTCAGTTAAGAGATGTGTTTACAACAAAGGCTTTTGGAGATTATTGTAAGTACAACTTTTTATTTGTTAATTGGATTCAATTATATCTTTGCTCTCAAAAACTGTTTTAAAATGATATGTATGATAGTGAAATGTATGTACAAAAATGTATAATAATGAAACAACTAGTTTTGTCAAATAAAAGTTGAATAGTTTTCCTTAAGCTATTTATTGTACCAGAATTACAAAATGTGTTAGTTGTTAATAAGGAGGCAGAAAATACCTTAAAATTATCTCCTCTATCATGAGTATAGTGGCGATTTTTACATAGCTGCTCCTCAAGCCCCTATGGCCACGATGGGATATCACATGGCATTTCGCGGTTTTCATGCTCGTGCCGCTAGATGTCGCATGATCGCAAGCACAGCTTGATACGGTCGCGATCATGCGATATCCAGCGGCATTACTGAGAAAGACGGGAAATACCGTGACATATTCCATCATGAAGACGGGCCTTGAGGGCAAAGTTATAAAAATCGCACTATAGTGTATGGAAAATAAAAAATGTCAATATGTCTTTGTATTTTGAATGTCATTGTTTTTTGTATCATTCTTGTAACCATTTTGTGGCAAAGTTGAATGTAAATTGCAGTTCTTGGGCAGATCACTAATTTTTAGTTAAAGCCAGACACATTTCTTACATTGACATACTGACTAATTACAAGACCCTGTATTAATGTGGATAAAACAACATGGCATGCTTAACGTGCCCTTTCAAAAACATCAACGTAGTGATTGAACACATGTTGAAATAGACGAATGTTTGTGCAAAACAACAAAAAAATAAAGTTATGGGAACTTATATGCAAACTAATTTGGTTTCTTTTGCAGCGATAATTTTTGTGTATGATTACCATCCTGGGGCGGAGACATTGACAATGAAACATTTTCAACAATGTGAGCCTGTGAACGGTTATACTGATCCATTTTCTGCTGATCCTAATGCACCAAGACCATATAGTCATCAAAAAAATAAGATTTTGCTTCAACAACAATCTAATTTACTTCCTGAAAGTGTGATATGGAATTATATAATACAATTAACAGCTGGACTACGGGTTATTCATGCAGCTGGGTTGGCTTGTAGAAACTCTAGATCCCAATACCATTATTTTGAGTGGTCGATCACATCTTCGTATCAATTCTGTTGCCATTCCAGATGTATTGACATGTGATTCAACTGCCACCAATCCTCATCATCTTACTTCTCATTGCCAGGTAACTACTTTTATTTAGTTGTGTCTTTTAAATGATTAGGTATTGTATATTCAGGTACTTCACTTCAATTGGACAATGTTATGCATCAACCGGCTAAGCGCTATTTAAAAACAAAAGATATGGACACCATCAGTTGCATTGGACCATGTTCTAAGTGTAAGCAAAATGGCGCCAAATATATAAAAATAGCCGTATAATTGATGAAAAATGTAAATGCCATCATTCACCTTAGGGATTTCATGTTTCGCAACAACCAGCTATAAACTTAGATCTTCGAATCTGCTGTTCTTAATTTCACATTATGCAGTTATGCACCAGATATTGCATTCATGTTTGTGTAGTTTGGTGCTTCAATGAACAGGGATGGTCTCTGCGCCCAACGCAGCTTGAATGGAGATGACCTTTCATAACTTGGTGAACGTTATCAAGGTCACGGAAGACCTTTGAAAGATGCGATGTGGGCGACGGCTACTCGACGTGTTATTATCAACTTCCTTCCTAAGCAGTCATCTGTTCTATGCAATACTCGCACCCAAAATAACACACAGGAACTTATGGATTGCATAGGTACCTTTCTCTTTGGATTTTCGCACAGATTTATCGACAGGTGCATATTAACGCAATGCAATAGAGACAAGGCTGCAGAAAAAATGTGTTTGACAATGCTGAATTGTTTGTCTCTGCGATTCCTTATTAAAAACACAATGTAAGAAAAATATACAGAAAATGGAGATATTCATAAATAAGTAAAATATTGTACTTATGAGTAAAATATGTAAATATTTGTACTTCCAGATGAAATATGTAAATATGTGTACTAATTAGTCAACATTTTTAGGCACTAGCCGATATGAAAAGTGAGTACATCGTTGATTTGCCTTGGCCGAGTTCACATAGAGAAACATGTAGATACATAATGTTTTACCGCCATCAGAATTTACTGTACAATCTCATGAAAGTGTTTCTCTGTAATGAAAAATTCTTGATTCAATAAAATGTATACAATGGTTCAGTTAATGTTTGCATTTTTTTCTGTTTTTTCATGAGTAGTTGTATAAATAATTTTATTTCACATGTAAACTTTTAAATGCTATGTATACAAATGACAAAACAAAGAATAACTGCATTACGCGTAGAAACACAGACTACAATACATTATTTTAACAGTCAATACGCTTTATCTTCACGCTTAGCTGCTTCATATGTAACTAAATATCCCATACCGAAGCACTTCAACAAGGTAAGCGCCCTCTCGTGGCGCTTAACAGATTGTTGCAAAACTCAAATGTCAGCATTCTCGTTCCGTCTTAAGTGCAATATGAGAATATTGACCATTAATATTAATATACAGGATTTTTACTCATACAATACAAATCAGCATATAGAACATTGCCATGTAAGTGATTATCAAGTCAGAAATAATTAAATTACAGTTTTTAGAACTGAAAATGTAATAAAATCTTTGAACACGATTATCTCAAAACCTGTATGATGTCGTATAGTCGGTTGATGCATTACACCGTCCAATTATCAGTTAACATTTCTTTTCTATCCCTATTTTTAAACTTGCACTTGACTGATTTTTAAATGTGGGACTGTTTATAGACTTCTTTTGAAAGGCTTAATCCCTCGATTTTCAAATAATTGATTAATGACACTGATAGATTGTGATATTAGTGAATCAAACCATCAATTGAAAAATACTTTGAAACAAAAGAAACATTAAATGACAATTATTTTTGGCCAATTATAATTTCTAAATAAGTTTGCCTTAAACTGTCTTACATTAAGTGAATTAATATTACAATTACATGTAGGGTTTCTTATTCTGTCAGTTTTTGAAATATTATGGTTAATTTAAAAGTATGAATGGTGTTCAGATAAAGCAGGCAATCCCAAACTTTTCCTTGCTTTCATACCTTTTAAAAGAATGATTTGCTACATTGACCCCTTTCAAATTTTCTGTAATATACAGCATACAACATAATTATAGTACAAATCGATGCACATAAATGACAAAGTTTATCATTTGACAAAGAATGCTAACAGAAATTTTAAAATGGTTTAGAAAATCAATGAATCAATTTTTTGCACAATTGTAGTTTTCAATTGGTTGAATGTATATTATTCCAATTGGTTGAATGTATATTTGGCTACTGACCTCTTCATCACCCTTGACCCCCATTGAAACTGTCCCCGCTGCGAAACCCTGATATAATGCATACGCATAGAAGAGTGCACATGTACACAGATGTCTCCAGTTTTAACACCGCATGCTTGGTTGTGTATGTTGTCTGTCAAAATATAACTGTCAAAGAAATTATGCGGTGTGAATGTCTCTAAAATGTCTAGCAGAGAGTTTGGGGGATGAATTATGTATTATTTATTGGAAAAGCTATTACTTTTATTCATAACGTGTGTTTCATCATTATAAATGTGATTTTATATATCCTTTATCTTCTGTGAATAGCAAGAAGACTTAACATCTTTGGGAAAATTAGTTTTGGCTTTGGCATGTCGATCCCTTGTGGCTTGTAATAGAGAGAATATCCAGACATCTTTGGATTTAGTGGCAAGAGCATATTCACCAGATCTTCGGAATCTGATAATGTGAGTAGATTGATAGATATAATATATTTTATACTAAAATATGAAATAGCTGCAATATCATATGTAGGTTAAGTCATACGAAGTTGCACTGAAGCTTCATAAATGAGGGAGAGCGGTCTTGGATGCAAGGTGCCTGGATGAAAATTTCTAGCAACCATTTGTTGTTTATGTGGTTTCTGCCAATCAGTTCCGGAAGTTTTCAGAACTGTTGACAATCTGAACCATCTATTTAGTAGCAGTTTCCAATTATCCCTAGCTGACTTGTTTACATCGCTAAAATCAGAAACAAAGATAATAGTGTAAGCTTGGAGAATAATGTCTGTGGCTTTCGTGGAAGCACTGCTTCTCTTTTTAATTTGAAAGCACAAATTTGTTATTGAAAATCCTAAAGAAATTTTATTTTCATTGCACTTTCATCCAAGTTGGTCTGTTGCTTATTCTGAATTAAATTTTGAAGGTCATTATTCTCTTGTTGGTTTCTGCTACTCACAGCTCTGAAACTTAAATAAATATAACAATCTCACAGTCACAGTACATTGAACAACCCAAATGATGACATTTCATTTAAATCCGCCCCTAATCATCACACTCATATAACCCACAACCCTGTCAGCTTTCCCTTGGAAAGAAAGACACACTGGGCCACTGGTGTAAGTTTTGTTCTTAAAAGATCTAAAAGAATACTGAGATGATAGAAGCAACAATATCGTCTCCTAAGTATTTGTTGAAAAAACTTGCCAAACATAATGGGTAACAAAGTATTTTAAGATACTTATTGTTTTGAAGCAGTTGCACAAATGGAAAGCATTCAATAATTCATGTTGCTCATGTATTGCTTCAAAGAATTGAAATAACAGGGCCTACAAAAAAATTGAAAAAGTTTTCTCTAGCTCCTATCCTGTTAAGGCCCGTCAGGAGAAGGAAGTGAAATGCCACTCCACTTACAATTTACCATGTAAATGGGGCAAATTATAATGAAGATTTTATGAATAACCTGTTTTCATAGGCGTGCTCAACCCTAAAACAAGAGGGACGTCTAAGTACATTTGTAGGCCCCATTTTCCATGATACCTTTTTACTTCCGTATGACATTTCACTAGTAAATGAATAAAACAAATTACAAGGAGAATTAATTATCACTAATTATACCATTAATAAATAGAGTTAATTTCGCCGTGAGGTGACAAACGGCATGGGATGCCTCCTAAGATCCGT
This sequence comes from Acheta domesticus, assembly GCA_031308135.1. Lineage (NCBI taxonomy): Eukaryota > Metazoa > Arthropoda > Insecta > Orthoptera > Gryllidae > Acheta > Acheta domesticus. The sequence goes on along the minus strand of JAHLJT010008446.1, from coordinate 126,616,900 downwards.
CGGGCGAAGAGCAACCTCCTTTTGCCGGGCGAAGTGCAGCAACTCGACGTGGCATGGACTCAACAAGTCGTTAGAAGTCCCGTGCAGTAATTGTGAGCCATGCTGCTTCTGTAGCCGTCCATAAATGCGAAGGTGTTGCCGGTGCAGGATTTTGTGCACGAACTGACCTCTGAATTATGTCCCATAAATGTTCGGTGGGATTCATGTCGGGTGAACTGGGTAGCCAAATCATTCGCTTGAATTGTCCAGGATGTTCTTCAAACCAATCTTGACTGACCCTGGACCTCGGAATATGGAATTTCCTAACGATTTACGAAATGGTATATCCCTTGCGTCTAGTTCCAACTACCATTCCGCGTTCAAAGTCTGTTAATTCTCTTCGTGCGGCTATAATCACGTCAGAAACCTTTTCACGTGAATCACTTGAGAACAAATGAAAGCTCTGCCATTGCACTGCCCTTTTATACTTTTGTACGCGATACTGCTGCCATCTGTATATTTTAATATCGCTATCCTATTACGTTTGTTTACGTCGAACCATTTACATCGTTGCCAAATGGAGACCGTCCCAAAATGTATAACGGTTCTCCAAATTGTCAAGGAGGAAACCAGGTATTGAACATATTTTCGGAAAGATGTTTTATTAAGTAAGGCTTCAGGGGCTCTCTTTAAACATTCCCCCCCCGTTCCCTCCTGCGCATACGCCTATGCATGTTTTTGAGTGATTGTTAGTGATTTCGGGTGCGTCAACTACCGAGGTCATTAGTCCCGTAAGTGTAGTACGTGTATTTTCATTGGGAGGTGGCTGTGATCTTCCTCCGCTGGATGACGAGATCCGACGCCGACCTACCGTCGACTAGCGGGGGTTTCCCCAACCTTGCATGTCCCACCAGCGTTGTACCGCCCCTGCCAAGACGAACTCTTAAGCCACCGACCGATCTCCTGACATGTGTTGCAGTGTAGTGCATGTTATTGTGTAAGGGGTGAGGATATGACAAGGAAGAGGAAGGAAAGATCGCGCGCGATTCTTGGCCCGTTTGTTAGGGTACTGCTCCGGCATTCGCTTGATGTTGATCGGAGAAACAACTGAAAACTACCGATCAGAGCAGCCACCTGCGAGAACACCTGCTTGTAGTTTTCTTGCGTATTAGTAGAACGATGCATTCGCCTGATTGTCCCCGCTCGGAGTGCTTGATATTCCAGGATAACCTCTTGGTTACGAGCCAGGGCCAAACGGGAAGGTGGAAGTGGGGTGGGGGGGGATCTGGGTGGTGATAATGTTGAGGAGGATTGTTGTGGAAGCTAAGATGGTTTGAAGGATGAATGGATTTGGTTGGTGTTAGGTTAGGTTGGATTTTATGGTTTTATTGACTTAGGTCAGGTATGCGTCTAATTTATGTGTATTTGCCTCATTACGTTTCTTATTCCTATGTTGTTGCTCCTCTTTGTGATTCCAGCTTCATTGCTGTGGTTGTTATGCTTGTTACGTATCTGGCGTAGTGTTAGGGGAAGGTCGGGTGATATCGGACAGCGGGTGGTGTCGGACAAAAGCAATTTAAGGAACCGGGCAATGGTGGTAGCGCGTGCCACACTGTCAGTATGTTCCGGGACACGAATTAGCTTTGCATACGCCGTATGACTTGAGTACATCAACCAGTTTGGTTATTGCGACACGCATTGCGTTTTTTTATGCTGACCAGTGCATGAAGATAACTTTGCTTTGAAACATTTCTTATGATAAGTTTAAATACATTATAATGTGACTAATATGCTTACTTAGGTATATTTGTTACGTTACAGCAGTACAAGGGTGTTTGTACAATTTATATCTGTGTTGTATTCTTCTGAAGGATGAGAGTCATTCGGGAGATATCGGACAAAGTAGAATCGGGTGGTACCGGGCAGTTACTTCTTCGCCTTCTCTTCACTTTTCCGTATTTCTTGTATGTAGATTGTTAGAAGGTAATATTCGAATACTAATGTGGATTTTGTCCGTGTTTCAGGAAACTATCGGTAAAATTTGAGGGAAATGGGGAAAAAATAATAGGAAGATAGCCATTATGAAGGTCAATTCAAAAGAAAACCCCCTCAAAAATGATAGTTGTGAAGCTATAAACTGGACATTGTAGTTGAGTTTTTGTTTTTTAATTCAAGAATGTTCTTTTCCCATGTGACCAAATATTCATTTTTTCTTTGTATTAAGCAATGAAATATTTGTCTCAATAGTGAGCGTTTCTTCGATGAATTGCTGTAAAAAAAAAACTCCATTAAAATTATTTTACCATTATTTACGTAATTGTCCGATACCACCCTCCACGTTTCAGACATGTAAAAAAAACTATTTTTACTATCCCCAAATAATCATATTATTTTACTTTCAAATCACACGGCATTGATAGAGCGTGTGAGTAAGAGATTGAAGTTTCACATTCTGTATATTACGAATAATGTTAACTAATCTTCATTAAGAAATCATATTTAAAGGTAAGGTGGCCGATACCACCCGACCTTCCCCTGTGTACAAGTTCAAGGAGGTTTCAAGAAAACAACGCAAGTTGGCCGTCTTTTTCTAATAAATCTTTTTTTTTATGTATTGTGTAAACAGAGGCTGTGTTTGTGTGCTGTGAATTATATTGTGCAGCATCTCCTTGGCTAAGTGGCGCACTTCTCTGTAGAATGGTTTACGTGTTTCTCTTCTTTAGCTTGTCCATGATTTCTCCGGGGGTGGTTTGTATGGTATCGTCATAAAATAGTATTCAGCTGGAATTAGAATCCCGATCCCTTGAGATGGATGGCCGAGATCTAGAAATAGGACCTTTAGGACTTCATTTTGTTTCCGCATAGATTTGGGTATTTTTGATGTCGCGTTAGATACCTTCTGATCGTGTTCTGTTACCGACGGAACAGAAGAGTTGGCGACTAGTAGAGTTTTCAGGGGAGACATGAGAATCTGCGACGCACACAGAGGATCCATTTTTTTGGGGTTTGGGTTTGGCAGCTCGATGTAGTTTGAGCGATCTTGGTCACGATACTAGAGAAAGACCGAGAAAGATCTGCAGGGTTTTTCGCTAAGTACCAGAGTTTGGCCTGTGGAAAGGACACCTCGGTATCTCTGATCTTCGGATTTTCCCTCTCCTGATTCCTCTTCCGCTGACCGTCCTCTCTAGCAGAATTAGGACGTCTCGGCTGTAGACGAGGAACCGTCTGAGAGTGTTCAGAGCAATTTCTAGGTGAGAAAGGTGAAAAAGAAGAAACCGCCTAAATTTCAACCATGGCTCTCTCACGATTTCCGTTGCCATTTAGAATAACTAAGGTTAATAATCCCTCCACACAACCAATTTCTTATGGCAATATTTATCCGTGATTCCTTGTGTTCCGAAAAACATATCACACAAACTGGCCTCCAGACTGCGTGCATACGGCTGAACCTATCATCAGTTCCGCTGTGTGCAATATGGATATTTCAATTCCCTACTCTGGTTCACTTTGATATTCCAGTTTAAAGGTTGCTCACTTACCTCGCTGGCTAATCTGTTGATGTGCTGGGATACATTCAGCAAAGGCGTAAAATTGTTTGAATTGAATCTGACAATTGTTCAAATGACATCTATGCGTTTGGCCCATTTTGCCGACGCCCTTCTTCGTGCAGGCTCCATTGCAATCCCGAAGTCTGCGAGCCGGCCACGACACCCCTGTATGCCTTGGTGGAACGCCGGCTGTAAATACTGGCGAAGCTTAATAGATTTCCCACCCCGCAAATTCGATCAGATATAAAAGAACTCAGGCCAGAGCTGAATTGGTCATACGAAAAAGTAAGGCTGCTTCCCGGAGAGCCCGTTTTCTTCACTGTCTTGCCGTTTTCCCTAAAGAAGGGCGAAAGGCGCGACAAATAGGGAGACTCGCTCACCCTCTGTATCAAGGCCTCTGACAAATGGAAGTCTCCTCCCCCTTCCCCCAGAAGACAGTGGAGGAATTGGTCTCTCACTAAGAGCAAATCTCCAGTACCTTATACTACCAGTACCTTCTTTGCTTCCTGAATACCAAGAGAAGAATGGAGAAATTCAGATTGGATATTTCGAATCTACAACTTTCATTGGGCTTACATTCGACATGAGCTTAACTTGGCGAAAACGCTTTTGTAAATGGAAGAGCCGATGTGTAACACCACTGCATCTCCTTTGCATCCTTACTTGTGGTTCTTGGGGAGCAGTCCATATACGTCTCTTGCTTTTGTATAGGACCATCACCGTCCTATTTTGGGTTACTGGTAGAATTGTGTATAGGCCAGCGTCTCCGTCAATCGTCTTGCCATTAAATGCCGTACACAGTGCCGATATGAAGATCAGCACAGGCGCCTACCGCAGGAGTTGCATCGAATGCCTCTTTACCGAGGCTACGGAACCATCTCTGAGCCGAAGGCAAGATACACTCGTCATAAAAAAAGCTGCACTCAGAAGGACGAGGCAGATTGCGATCATTGTTGACAGGCAGGTAGAGGGTACCACGAATAAGAAATTATTATATTTTCACGTTTGTAGGACCAATATTTTGTGTGCTACATGCCCACAAGACTGTATATGTTAGTTTCGCGTGAGGTCGCCATATTGGCAAACACACTCGTCCAGACGTCGTGGCATGGAGTTGTAAAAGTCTCTAATGGAGTCCTGTGCTAGTCCGTGCCATGCAGCTTGCACCTGATGCGCGCGGTTCTTGCAGATTGGTGGGTAGGGAGTAGGGTCTTGTTCGCACGCTCCGTAGCACCCCCAACATTCTGTCCGTTTGAGATCCTCTTTTCTCTGCTGGTGGGCACGACGTCACTCCCTTACCCCCGACCCCGGCCGACCGTGAAAACGTTATCATTGGCTTAGTGAATGGTGTGCAAAATACCCACCAAGTTTGCAGCGGATCAAGCAGGGTTCTTCGGGATGTAGCTTTTTGTTATGACGATGAGTTTATTTTGATCGGCTCCTATGGTGCGACGCAATCAATACTTCGTCACGCCAAGCTGTCCTTTACCAAAGTCACCGAACATCGTACACACTCAGACAATTCTTATCCCTTCCTCCGGGTAACGGAAGTGGCGTGTACTATCGGCTACCGCCGGTAACCCGAGAAATTACGAGGACACAAAAATGTCAAGATACAATTAAAATATGTTGGTGTGTGTGTGTATAACACACACACACACACACACACACACCAACATCCAGTTTTCTATATATAGATTAGAGCTGACTTTGCCCCGTTGGGAATCCTGGCTATCGGGCAGGTTCGCGCAGTTGTCTTATACTTAGGTTTCTATTTCTCGGCGCGTGGGGGTCTGTCTTCACAATGGAATATCTCACGGCATGTCTCGGTTTTCTCAGTCGTGCCGCTACATCTCGCATTATCGTCAGCACTGCTGGATACGGTCGCGATTCTGGCGAGATCTAGTGGCACGACCGAGAAAGACGCGAAATGCCGTGAGATGTTCCATTGTAAGACAGGCCCCCGCGTGCCATGAAATAAAAACCCAAGTAATTTCGGCCCCAAATCTCTGAAATTGTTTCAATATTGTACATCAGTTTCGGACTCCAATGCTAGCGCCGAAAGAATTTTCAGTGTTATGAAAAATGACCGACGAACGCAACAAAATGGAGGTTAAGTTCGTTGTTGAGGAGGTTGAGAATGTTCGAAGCAAGCTGTACATTATTTAACATTCTGTATAAGTGTATGGCAGTTGAAGAATTATTCAAGAAGATTTTTAACGTTGTAAAAGCTTCACAATCAAGCAAAATGTATTGTCGAAATTAGTTAATCGATTGAGTTTAATAATAAGTGAAATCTAATGTTATCAAAAGGTAATTGTAATAAAGCAGACAATTATGATGTTAATATATTTAATAATAAATTATTGTCTACTATAACATTATTCAAAGATCGCATAATATTAAAGCAGATGATAGTTATATTAATATATGAAAATGTCATTGTTCAAAAATATATCTATCATATCTCACTATTAATTACTCCCCCCCCCCCCGGGTTCACGATTTTCTGAAGACGTATCTGGCAACCCTATTCGAGAACATTCTGCTGGAATCGTCTTGTGATATGGTAATGGCAACTCGTTCCAGAACTTCAGTTACTTCTCTGTTGTGATTCAGAGCTCTGTCCCAGCTCTCTTAATTAGTTCGTGTGATAGGTTTCTTCGCGATTTTCTTTTTCTTTTGATCTTGGATGTCGCCGTGCTTGAGTAACATGTGCGTTGCTGATTGGTTGAGCTCTTGTGCTCTGAGGGAAACATTGTCTTGTGCTGGCATTGCATGTTGTTTTTGAAATTAATGTATCTTTTCGGAGCTTGAGTCGGTCAGCAGAGGAATTGATTTATGGCCCTCCTTTGTGAAGCGAGGATACGAATGGCTGGCAGTAGCGGGCACACGAAAGTCCTAGGGCGTCATCCATTGCAATATTCTTAAACCTGGAAAATCAGGTGGGAAAAACACACTTGAATCCAAAACGCCAGATCACTGGCCATCCTAAACACTTTTATTACGAAAGACCATTATCTATGAAACATTACCTCTTAATCACATTGTGCTAAGCTGCCGAGAAAATTTTACAAACGCTCACTTTAATATTCGGTCACTCAGCAACCTTGTACATATTCGTTATGCATTACTCCATAGGTCTACACATTAAAGAAAAATTATGTATTTGACAGTCAGTATTTCCTCTGCAAATTTTCGAACTATCTACAAATTTTAAAAAAAACTAGGCGAGACATTTTCTCCGATTTTCTTCAAAGGGTTTAAACAATCATACCACTTTAATTCAGTCACTATTGGTGGGCGCTTATTTTCGTCACAAATTTTCGTTATTAGGGGCATACATAGAAAATGCCAGTTCACAATTTAACTGCCCTCAATCCTTAGTTTTGAAATATCTTTCAATCCTGTCACCTGCTTACTGTTGTAGAGGTGACTTCTGCGTACAATGGGACGTCAAGGTCAGAACACAACATTCGAAAACCGACAGCTGGTGATTTTTCACTATGAGAAAGGACTGTTTCACAGGAACATTGCCAATTTAGTGAATATTCTCGAAGTACCGCTGGAGATATAGTAAGGCGATACAAGAACGAAGACAGAATCGATTTCAAGAGCCAGAAAGGTCAACCAAGGAAGCTGAGAGAGAGAGAGAGAGAAAAAGAGAGACAGAGAGAGAGAAAAAGAGAGAGAGAGAAAAAAAGAGAGAGAAAGGCGATCTATTATCAATAAAGTGAAAAAAATCCAAGTCTGAGTGCCTCCAAAAATTGTGGCTGAGGTTCAGGTGGAAACTGGGAAGATTGTCATCCTGAAACTGTGCAGGGAGAGGTAATAAGTGCGGGATATAACGGAAGAGTAGCCCGAAGGCAAACTTACGTTAGTAAAGTAAATAGAAGAAAACAACTGGAGTTTGCCAAAAAGTACTTTCACAAAGCACCAGAGTGGTGGTGAGATGTGATATTTGTGATGAAAGCAAATTCAATCTTAGGAGGTCAGATGGAGGAGTTCTGTGTGGCGTAAAGTGAATGCAGAATTTGACCAAAAAAAAACCAACAAAACACTGCAGCCTATGGTGAAGCACGGTGGGGGGTAACATGGTTTGGGGTTGCATGTCAGCAGATAGTGTGGCATAAATTACTTTTATTGAGGACACAATGAATAAGGAAACACTACCTGGCAATACTGAAACAAAATTTGCACTAAAATGCCGAATATTTGGGAGTAAGGCAGACATTTCATTTTTATCAGGACAATGAGCCAAAACACAAAGCCCATATTGTACGAGAATGGTTACTTATATTGTCCAAAGGTTTTAGACACTCCTCCTCAATTCCCCGACCTAAACCCCATCCAGAATCTTTGGGAAATTTTCGACAGGAAAATCAGGAGAAACCACAATTTCTTCACAAGAAGACTGAATTGAGGTCTGAAGAAACAGAAAAATGGTGTTATATATGCCCCAACATTTACGAGAGGTGATTAATTGTAAATGTTACCCCTCTAAGTATTAAAATTATTTTTGTTTGTTAATTTTAGTTCTATAGTCAGTATTGTTTATATAATTGTTCTATGTGACCGAATATTAACCCTTTAAACGCCAATGTTCCCATTTGGGAACATTCTCTTTATAGCTGTATATCGTTGCTTCTGTTTATCTTTTTTCTGTATTGTCTGTTCAGTGTCTGAGAAGAAAGTCTATTAATATTTTTTAAGCATTTATTTGCTTAAGAACGATTTCACTTCTTTTGAATGTCAGTTTAAAACAAACGAATTCTTGTTATTTTTGCAGTGTTTCAAATAATATTTTCTCATTTAAGTTTGGAATATTGAAATTGCAGGTTTCGTGATTTTTCTATGTATTAGTACTTTATGTAGATGTAAATCCGTATTTTATTAAAATTTAATAAATATTACGCATTTGATGATGGGAAATTATTGTTGTTCCCAAAAGGGAACATTGGCGTTTCGTATGAAGTATTTTTCTGCGAGGAGTCAGTCTGCAGTTTGCATTGTGCAAGTGTAGGTAGCGTATTGTGTGGCTAGCAGTGATCACTAAGAGTGAATTCTGACACTCGAAAAGCGGTAGAATATTTGAATGAACTTTTGGACAAAAACACTCAAGTGATTAAGATCAAATAGATTTGTGTTTGTTGACACCTGACGAAAGTGGAAATATTACAGACGAAGAGAAAATTGATGAAAATGTGGTGGAAAAAGTTGTCCTTTCTGATGTTTGTGGCAGAGTAATCGTGCCAAGTCACGTCAATGATTGTGAAAATGACTTCGGTGGAACATCTATCCCAACAACTTCTAAAGCATCTAAACAGTCTAGAGTACAAGAGAAATCTTCAAAACACATGTGGAAAAAACCAACTGGTTTTGTGAATGCACAAGGATGAAAATGACTTTCAACCTTTAGCAGATAAGTATCCAGAACTATTATCCCTTAACAATCCAGAACTCTTCCATAAAATAATGCCAGAAAATTATCTGGATCATGTAGCAACAATGTCACGTCTTTGTGCTGCTCAAAAAGGAGGAGATTGCGAATCTCCAAAGACGACATTGCTCAGATTTTGGACTGTTGTTGTTCAGTGGGTACCACACAGTGCCAACAGAAGATATGTATTGGAGTATTGCAGAGGACGTCTTTGTCTCTATTGCATCATCGGTAATGCCAAGGCAAAGATTCTGGAAAATGAAACAGTTTTTTCATGTGATGGATAATACTACACTCAACCCAACGAAAAACTTGGCAAAGTTTCTCCATTATATGATGAACTGAACAAACATTTACAACAATTTGGACTATTTCACATATGTCCTGAGCAATGACGAGTCAATGGTACCCTATCTTGGTCATCATTCATGCAAAATGTTCATAAAGCAAAGCCGATTCGCTTCGGATTCAAGATATGGACATTATGTTCTAGCTCCGGATATCTATATTGCAAGAAAATATACGCAGAAAAGGAACAAGACTCTACCTTTTTCATTGAGTACCTGTGTAATGAATAATTTGCTTTCTATAGTCTCAAATCCCATGGGCAAGTAGAAATATTTTTTTGACAATTTCTTCACCTTGCATAACTTGTTGTCAGAACTGAAAGATCAGAGATTCAGAGCAATTGGTACAGTAAGAGAAGGGAGAACGGCTAACTGTCCTCTGATTTCATTGAAAGATATGAACAAGAGATGTTATTATGATTTTCGCTGTGACGGAGATATTTATATATGTCGCTGGAATGACAATTCTGTCGTCACACATGCATCAAATTATGCAACACATTTGCCCTTAGGAACTTCGAAAAGGTATTCTAGAAAGAATCACAAAAGAATAGAAGTTTCAGAACCAAACTTGGTGAGAAAATATGACAAGGAATGGAAGGGGTAGATGTCTTTGACAAGCTGTTGTCTAGTGACAGACCGCAATTCAGAAGCACGAAGTGGTGGTGGATTTGTTTATAAACGGCCCTGAATTTGGCGGTAGTTGCCAGTTGGCAAATACACAGGGAGATACATGGTCAAAGTGCCAAAACTCATCTGGATTTTCGATGAGAAGTCTCAATGAGTTTGTTTCGTCGAAATCCAAGACTATCGGTACGGCCAGGTCCCCAGAGGGCATATACAGAAGGATATAAGAAAAACGGGACGGACACTACCTCATTGACTCATCTCAAGGGAGATGTGCTAACTGTAAGAGCAATGCACGTCTAAAATGTCACGAATGCAATAGAAATAGGCACTTGCATTGTTTTCCTGCTTATCATGGAATTACCAAATTGTAACAATAAATTTAAAAAAATGCATGTCAAGAATTTATTCTTAAGGATTAAGGTATGCTTTTTATATATAATCACTTTTATTTCATTTCCAAAACCACTCAGAAACAAATTTTCTCGAATATCCTAATACATGGAAAAAATACTTCACGCGAAACGCCAATGTTCCCATTTGGGAACATTGTTTTTTACATACTAAATATTTTTTTTATTAACTAAAACTTTTAATATGTCTTAATCTAAAGTTAAATGATGATTTAAAATCAAAAACAAACTTATAATTATGCTGGAAGAATATTCGGCGTTAAAGGGTTAAAGTGGCGTATATTATTCTTTTGATCCACAGATTGTTTGCAATAACAAGTTACCACTGAATACATGTATCAGTTTTTTGTCCCAATTCTTTCGAAAAAAATAAAAAATCTTTAAAGTAAGAGAGTGATTGAATATTAAGTGAGCCTCTGTATGTTACAAATTATATTTTTTAAGAAACATCTACATATCCCTTCCTTACCAAAATTTAATGGCATTGATGAATTCCAATAAGTGTAAATCACTTTTTCAATATCAAGGTCCACAAAACTTGTTTTTCAGTCAAAATATTGGCATTTCCCTGCAGCATTACATTACTCTCAAAACACATTTTATGAGAAAGAAACTAGTGGTGCTACAACAGCACATAGTTTCCCGCGTTATTTGAAACAGCTACGTAGTATTGAAATATTGCACTTTCTGCGCTACTGACATCTAACATCTTATGTGAAAACGTCCAATTCAACCAAGAAAGTGAACAACTCACTGTTTCCATTGCTGTGTTCTCAGAACTATGTGAATTCTACAACTGCATAAAAATTAGTATGAACGTTTTGTAACCGTGTATTGGAAAAGAAGCCTGGATACCCTGGACAATATAGAAAGCATTTCATAGGGCCATATTAGAGAAGAAATATGTATTTCGATATATTCATATAATTGCAGAGATTTGTTTTGTGTTTAATGAATTTATGTTCTCTTGTAGGTACCTGTGAACTAATTCTCAGCAGCCCCAACAGCCCAAAGAGTGTGACAGATCTTATGCCAATGATTGGGCAAGGTTCTACACACAACTAGATGCAGTGCAAGCCAGAGCAGATTATGTTGGAAAATGAGCTTGCCAAGGACAGGAGAATGGTCGCTTGTGTAGACTTCTTGTGAAAACGGAGGTACTGTACAATGAACGCCCTGAGTAAGTAATTGCAGTGGTTTACTATGTTTTTTCTATTAATTTGTCTAAATTTTACTGATGCATGCAGTAACCTGCAAGTTAGAAGGACAACTTTCCTAGAATCAACTGTCTTGAAATAGTAATAATATTACAAAAGCATTTGCCAAACTTCGGTCTCTGATAATGAGTAGCTTCAGAATGTTTTATCATGATGCCTAACTGATTTTCTGTTTCATGTTCCTTAAGTTTTTATTTTTGTATAAATCAGCTTAAATCAGGGTTCCCAAACATTTTTTTTAACAAGTCCCCCACCTGTCAAGAGGAAAACTTCCCATCCCCACCTTGCACATTTTATTTCATAATGAATAAAACAACTGTTGTATTGAATAACAATATATTTAATTTTTAAACTGTTTACACTATTACAAGGTGCATTATGGTTTTTTGACCTCTTGTAGAATTTTTTTATTTAATTTTTTTTAAGGTGATATCAAGAAAATGCTATACAATTTATGCCTAATAATGTTATAAGTTGTAATTTAAATTAAATAAGTAAAGGACGAGAAAAATCAGTGAAATGATGAGCTTGCAATTTTTTTATCAGTTCGTTATTGAATATCAGAAAGTGAACACGTAATCATTAGCAATGTCAAGTTTACACTGATACAGTAGTCCCTTCAACATTCGCGAGAGTTAGGTTCCCAAAAAAACCTTGCAAATGTGAAGGTCTATCTTTTAATGGAGTAAAGGTTAGGTGTCCCGGATATCGAAAAACTGTTAAAAAAAGAAAAGAAAAAAAAATCCGTACAATCAAGTTACAATAGAATTGATTAAAGCGCTACTACAAACAGAATTAACAATTAACATTCTAAAAAGAAGAGAAATAAAATGATTGTTTGAAACTTATTTTCAAAAGTTGAAAATGGAATTGGATTATACTCGTAGGATTTGCTAATTTTTTTGTTTCATCACCTTTCTCGCAGTTCTCATCTCCAAATATGGAAGAGTTCGTGGGTTTCTTTGTCTCCCTTTAATTTCGAAGATATTTCCATGTCTGAATCACTTTCCGAATGCCAGTTCCACGAGAGCTTGTTGATTTAGAAAGCCATCAACAGTTTGACATTGAAGTTGCTCCAGGACGCAGTTTTGCTTTCGTTACATCATTACCGTCGAGGTTTTCTTCGCCGATAGACTTCCCGAAGGCTTCTCTACAATGAGCTTGTTGTAATGAGTGTTGCACAGATCCAAAAGCTTGTCTGTTAATTTGGCGAAAACCCTTACATCCAATTTGATGCAACTGAATTGAATTATTTTACAATTGTGTTAGTCTACAATGTGAATTGAAATTTCATCTGCGAAATTTTGAAGAAAGTTTACTTCATGCTCCGAGGTCTGCTGAGATTCGCTTCCCGGATGGTGATATAAAGGAAATGAAATGTGCATCGCTTTCGAAAGAAAATGTATAGTACGACCAAAGACGCACTCGCGAATGTTAAAACCAGTAGCATTTCTCATATATTGCGAATGTTCCGAACTCGTGAATAGCGAATCCGCAGATGTTGGGGGGATTACTATACTTTGTTTTAATTGACACAAGTGCTCAAAGCTCTTGCACAATTGTGGTATGTGAAAAGGTAGATACAATCATGGATGCTTGCTGTGATACAGTGGGGTACATTTTGAAATACTAAACTCAAAACCATAATCTTGTCCCTTTTATCAAAATCGTACTTGCCAGCAGAATGATTTTTTTTATTTTTTTAATTTTTTTTATTTTCAAAACTTGTTCTTGAAGTGCTTCAAGCAGAGAGTGTATTTTGATCCTGCAAGGATCCAATCTATAAATGTTATCATCACAAATGTTAGGGAAAGTATCTGTTGAATTCTTCAATGAGATGCTCCAAATGGTTTGATATTTGGTTTTTTACATGCTCCTGCAAAAGCCTCCTTAAAGCATGCTTCTTCAATGACTGAAACTGAATACCGCAAGGGTGTGCCAATATTGTATCAACTAAAGGTGCAGCTTTTCAATATAGTATGTCTTGATGGCTTCACAGTGTGCAACTATATTTAACTCTCCATCCTGCAATTTTAGGTGTAAGATTGTCCAACAAGTTGAAGATATCAGTCAAATTTAGTTTTGTATTTTTCTCTATTTAACCTAATTTTAGTATTAAGAGTTGAAAATATCAGAAAAAGTCAACATTACTTCAACACTAAGTTTTTTAAATTCCAGGCTTAGTTCATTTTGTTTTATGATTTTCCAAAAAGGTGCAATTACCTTCATCTCGGATCTCAAATAGCCTTGCCAACATATTTCTTTTGGAGAGCCAGTGTATATATAACAATGCCATATGAAATAACAGTGTTTTGTGATCTGTTTCGAAATCTTCGCCAAGAGTTTTAAAAAGTCGAGTATTTAAAGCGCTGTTTTTGATTTAATTAACCACTTTAATACATATTTTAAGATATCATGGAGATCAGTTGTCGATAGCATAGTGGTTAGCGTAACAGACTGTTATAATCAAAAGTCTGTGGGTTCAAACCCGATCGAAGTCGTCAATTTTAAATGCAAAAGAATCCTTTGTATGCATTCCTTTGGAGAGGAAGTAAAGCCAGCTGTCCATGTTAGTAGATTTACTGCATGTTAAAGATCCTCAAGCCTAAATGAAGTCTGTGCTAAATTCAAATCGCCTGTTTACTCACCCAAGTAATATCTTCTTTCCATTAGCTGGTGAAAAGGAGCATAGCAAAATTTGCATGGTCAGATGGAAGAGCAAGCCTCATGGGCCTGTGTCTCGCCATGTAAAATAAGGCATCAATTGAATTGAATTGAATTCAATTCATTTGGAAGCGTCTTGCTGCCAAGGCTTCATGGTGAATGTAATAATGAATCTCTGTCACAGCAGAATTTTGCAATTGCACAAAACCTGAGTGTGCACCAAACATTGAAGAAGTGCCATCTGTACATACACTAATCAATTTTTTCCATGGAACTTCATATTTGTCAAAAAAATCTGAGACTGCTTTCATCACATCAACAGCCTTTGTAGTTGTTGCCAACTCTATAGAAAACAGTACCTCTCTTTCACTCTTCCGTTTTCAATATATTGAACATAAACTAATAACTGAGAGGATTGTGCACATTGTGCAATGTCTGTACTTTTGTCCAGCTGTATTGCGAAAAAAGGTGATTGTTTTATTCTATCAACTACTTGATTTTTTGTCTTTGCCATAATCATCTGTGTGACATTTTACAGTGTTGTCAGAAAGTGGTGTTTTTGATAATTTGTTTCTACTATCAGTTCCATGAACAATATCAGCTGCCTTCAACAGGCTTGGTTAAACAATCATCTCTCTGATAATACTTATCTTTTGCCTAGAAATAAGAAAAAGATAGATCATATGACGTTTCAAGTACTTTTTTCAGATGACTGAACCAGTACAATCCAACGTCAAGTGTTTTAAATTTTCAGAGATGGCAGAAAAATGTCCTTTGTTCTGTTGTTTACAGAAAAATGTTTTGTTGACAAATGTCTTTCAAGACAAGAAGGTTCTCATGACATCATTGTTAAATAGCGAATAACTCGCGAAGGATGTTCGACATCATCCAAAAACAAGCAAATAAACCCATATTTAACGTAATAATAGTTACACTTGCATTTTTTAGCTGAGCTCAACTTGAATGATATCTCACAAATTACAACAATGCAACCACAGTAATAAAATTCAAATCCTTCTAGCCCACCAAGTCCTCGAAATGTTTGGGTACACATGGCTCAATGGGTCTTGCGCTCCATTTGACTCGTCTCCACCCTCCCTTGAGGGGCGTCCCCCCCCCACTTTCGGAGTCAATGGTTTAAATAGTAATATTTGATGGGGCCTAAAAGAAAAGGGATGCAAGTGCTGATAATAAGGTTTTGAGATAATGGGTCTCAGAAATAAAATAATATAAATTCTAGTATTAATGTTAAAGTTAGTGTTTGTATTCCTATGAGATAAAAGGTGTTTCATTTACATTACTTATGTTTCAATAATTAACTAGTGGTGCTTCCAACGCACATACTTTCTCGCTCTGCTTTCTATACGGTCCTTATTGCTATTCCACTACTCCATAAACAAGCAAAAGCGTACTATACCAGCAAACCATTTCGGTACCGAGACCCCGACAAACGAAACTCAAATTCAACGAACCGGCACTTATACCACTACGTAACACCAACACCGCCTCTGTCGAACAGAGCCATAAAAAAATTGAACCGACCTAGAAAATGGTAAATGCATGACAAAAGAAACAATTGAAACGATGGTAATACGCTTTACAAATATAAGAAGAGAGATCAAAAATTGTTAAAACTTAAAAATTTGAACAAATATATACAGACATTTCCACGACATTTATCGCAATTATATTTTAGTCAAACTTAATTCTATCAATTTTATCATTAGGAGCCGGTAATTTTCAACATGCGAAAAACATGTCTTTCAAACATGACCAAGAAAGGAAGCGATAAACAGCATTACGAAGTATTCGTAAGCCTGCAAATTAATAATAATTTCTAAACCGTTAGGGATTGTAAGTTTATCGCATGCCTTCTGGTTATATTGTATTACAATTTAGCGTTAAAATGCTCATAATTTTACTTAAATTGGTTCATACAGATATATACTAGACAACTGTTCATTTGACATGTAATACGCTTCAGAAATCGAATAACAGAGTTGAAAAATTGTTTAAAAAACGCAGTTAGGGAAAACACAGACAAGTCCCGTCTATTTATCTATATTGAATCTATTCGTGAGTAGAAGTACTTCAAATGATTTTCAATAAAGTATCTACACTCTTCAATGTTTTTTTCCTGGAACATCACATTCATCAAATTAAAATTCCCCTCGGGGGATCGAACTCGGCACCTTCCTTGTTGAAGAGCTCAACCCGACGGTGCATTAACCAACCGCGCTACGAAACCGACTTGCGGAACAACTGCTTATATTTCAGTCAAACGTACTTGTATCAGTTCTATCATTACGAAGCCGGTAATTGTCAACATGCGAAAAACATGTCTTTCAAAAATCATGACCAAGAAAGGCAGCGGTGAACTGTTTACTCCACATAATTTATCGGATGATCCGCATTTGGAAAATAACTACTGCGAGAAAGTATGTGCCATTCTATAGCACCACTAGTTTATTTATATATTTACCTTCCCTTCTTACACACGTGCGAAAATTTAAAGAAACATTTGAAGCGGTTTTGAGAAAATTTTTTTTTGTAAATTTGAATAGCAATTTACGCAAAAACTATTCGTTTTTCCAAAAAATGGTACATGACCTTATTTGAAGTGCTAATTTTGTACAACCGACTTTGTCTGAGGCGAAAATCTCTATCTTCAATTTTGCCGTTTTTAAACAGTTTTATGCAATTTCGAAAAATAGGGCCTATCAACGAAAATGATGCCTACATCATTCCCTTCAACGTTCTTCGCACTATTCAGCAACAAAATATAATCAAAAAAATTGGAGCCATTTTTTTTAATTTATAAAATCTCAAAATGGGCTTCATGTAAAGTATTCTCAAATACTAAGATATCGGTTTCAAATTCAAGAAGCCTTGAGACGACTAAAATCCATCGGGGAATATCAATTTTGAAGAAAAATCGACCTAACGGTTTAGGCGCTAGCGTAGACCACAGACAGACGGACGGACGGACGGACGGACGGACGGACGGACGAATGCCGTCAATCAATTTTGAAGTATGAAGAAGCAACAAATCATGGATTTTGACTACACCACGAGATAGAGGATTTTTTTTCTAAATTTAGCAACAGGTTTTATCCACTTTTCTGTCACCAGACCCCTGCTATAAGAGATTTTCTGGCGAAAATTCCCCATTTTCCGCGCACGCACGATTACATAACTTTCTCTTTTTACGAAGTATTCGTAAGGCGAGAAAGTAAAAATGATGCTATGTTTTTGTGACATCCCTGAGACTCAATGTATAGTATTTACTTTTAGAGTAAAGTAAAGGTTGCTATAATAATGAATCTTCTAACAAATGAAAGGAAAATTATGTTCAATTGTATTTATTTATTAAGAAACGTATAGTATTGCTTATTTTGTAGTTGATTACAAAAATGTATGACTATGAATTTTCTGTTAAAGAAATACAAGAATGATTTCCTCAATTGTATTCCCATCTTGCATAGATACAAAGGTATTTTCTGATTTTTGATTCATGTCTTATTCAGACTAGGGATGCGACATCCATGACAATGTTTTTAAAACATCTATGCTTTTTTGAAATGTTGAAGTTTTAAACTTCTATGTTTTACAGGCATTGTTTTTTAATGATTAGTGTTTGTTGTTTTTTGTTTTCAAAGTTTTGTTTGTGAATGATACATCCAAATAATCTTATTTTGTAAAACGATATAAATGAAGATTCTAATGTTTAGCTTGAATATTCGAAGGAATTGAATGCTCTTTGTAGTACTTTCATGAAGCAGACTATCTCTCTCCTGAGAGATGACCCCGGTGTTGTGGTATTTCCTACGCCTTTCCTTGCATGTTACACATGGAGAGACAGTCAAAGCATCTGCCATAGGTGTAGGGTATCCCCTTGCGTTCCATACCCTTCTACATCAAAATGAAGTTCTAACTTGATTTGACTGTGACAAACAACAATCGTAAAAACAATTAAAATGGTACTTTTTATCATCTAAATAAGCTAATGATAGTACAAGAAGTCATTTATTTTGAAATGACAGATACAAAATCTTGGCCACATATTATACTCATAACAATTTGGATGTTTCAACCTGACAAAGCAAATGTGTTCATCCAATCTTCTCAATTATTGAAACTTATCTCATATAAATAAAATACCTTTTATCTCATCAACATAGGAACAAAAATATTAATTTTAACATTAATTCTAGAATTTATATTATTATCTGAACTGTGAGACTCGTTTTCTCTAAATGTGATTATCACCACTTGCATCCCTTTCTAGACTCCTCCATTATTACTATGCTGTTTTATATTGTGACCTCCACGGGCGCGCAAGCAGTCGCCGTCAGTGACGTCAACCCCAACTCGGGCGGCGTCGAATGGATTCTCCAGCCTTACCTGAGAGGTGCCGGCCTGTTCAGTGGTAGTTAGCGATGGGGGATCTGAAAATTCTGATTCGGGAGGATGGACGTGGCTCGATTCTTAACTCCAAAATGAGAACACATGTTTGTTATGAGTTTAAAAAATGGAACTTTAATGATAAAAAATTTGGAGGTTGAAGTTTAAATCTCTAAAAAACAATAGTATGAAATCTTTAGCCTAATCTCGTCGCGTGAGATCAGCGAACGATAAACACATACTTTTGCGTTGTCTTAAGACGCAGTAAAACAAAATACAAATTTTCCACTCTGTCTTAAAACTAATGACATTAATAACTACAGTTGAATCAAAATTAATTGACTGAATATTGGCAGGCGCGGCAGTTCATTCCCAGTAAGGAAGAATTTACGACATGCAAAACAAAAAAAAGTCTCAGGTTCAGTAGGTCGCCAGACGAAGGCGAATGTCAATGGACCGAAGCTTGGCCACGACGTTAAAATCACCAGAACGGGCTTCGACCTCTGGGGGGGAAAGTCCGGGACGCTCCTTTCTACTCGCTGCAGACGGGGCGTCGGCAGGGTCTCCCTCGTTCAGGCAGAAAAACTCGCTGTCATCGGCGTCCAGGTGATGCAAACAGTCGGGCAAATTCCCCGAGCTTATCGAGAAGCGACCGGATGACATCGCGCGGCTGAATTAGTGTTCAGCGGAATAGTACGTAATGAATGGGCACTCGCCCTGCAATTAGCGAAATTCAGTCCTAGCGCTTCACGGGATCCACTTTCCCGAAATTTTCACTGACGGCCCACTCGCCACATCAGGAAATAAATGAGGAAAATATCTCGATCTCACTTTCGAGTTAGGGATGCACCCTTAACAGCTAAACTGTTATATCTTAACAGTTAACGTTTAGTAACTGTTACCCGAAATAAGTTATTTTATTTATTCTTTACTGGCTGTTATCGGTTGATATTCGTAGTACTCCAATCTATTGGGCCAAACCCGAACTACCACAAGCTTTCGCGGCAACCATTTTGTGCGACAACAGTTTCACTGCATGTAATCAATCGTGATTAACAAGTGTTCAAATTATAGATTCATTAATACGTAATTCGTCATCATTACACACCATGTGCCACAATATTTTTATATTTTACTGTATACGTATACTACTACAATAAGAAGTTTGTCCTTTAAATTAAATTCGTCCAATATGTTTGTTAACTTCTTTCTGTCCCATTACAACTCTCGTGAGATCCATTAATATTTCCGTAAGACCGATAGAATACAATGAGTTACGGTCAAATAACTCGCATTATAATATTTGATATTCAACAGTCATTACCACTTTAGCTGTAGGTAAGCCAAACACAGTTTATACTTGTTATATTTGACACTCGTTACTTCACTATGAACATGTTGCATATTCGAAAGAATATTTGCAATCTTATCATGACTCACTGTTAGTAATATTCTATGCACATTTGCTACTCATCATATTAACTACTATTCTTCTTTGGTAAGTTCATCGAGCCTCGTTTATATCAGCTGTTTCTCTGTCCCTGCTCAAACGTTTGGGGAAGTAGTGCAGGCAATCACTGTGTGGTAGCTGTACAAGCTTTACGATGCTACCAGCATTATTCGTTTTGCGTGTTTAACACTTAGCAGACGGCCATGTTAGGTTGCTGATCATGGGCGTGTTATTTTTCAACTGTTATTAATAACCGTTATTACGAGTCCACTGTTATTCCGATAACAGTTATTGAAGAAAAGCTGTTAAGGCCATCTCTACTTTGAGTCACACTCAGAGGCTCTCCCCCACGACTCGACTGTCCTCCAAGGAGGTTCTCGCCGGAATCTTGTTTTCTACAAGTTAAAACTGGAGGGAAGCTCCTTTCTCCCCTTCCCATTTTCCAAAAAGTTCTGGAACATTCTATGACAATTTTGAAAGACTGCTCGTTATTGGCGCGGAGCTAGTGCGTCTTGTTTCGTTTACGCTCGTCGTTTTACGCTCTTAAACGACCGAAGCACCAATCGCTTCGTACGTTTTACGCTCTTAAACGACGGAAATTTCCACAGAGCGCTCTTACTCTATCAATGTAATGAACACATGCTGGGTGGTCGCCGGGCCAAGTGGAAATTTCCGCTGGGATGATCCCATGGGGTTGTGCCCGTCCTGAAAACGACGAAGGTCCGTTCTTCCCCGGGCTGTCGCCGGCCTGTCGCAGGGAGCAGCTTGCACGTGCGCCGTGGGGAATTAGCCCCTCGCTCGCCGCCGAAAGAGAGGCAGCGGACGCGAACCCTCAGCCTGACTCATTGTGCAAAGAGAGCATACACAGAATTATCCGAGTATGTTAGATTATTCTGTACCGTCACAATATCTAAATAAAAACTTAAAAACATCAAAAAATATATGGGGAGTTAAGTTTACTTTTTTCAAGAAAACCAAAATCTTGGTTGTGCTCCATACAGGAAAGCTCATATATACGAATTTATAGTGGTACAACATATATCATAAATTGTATTATATTATTATTACAATGACATTTTGTAGTTTAAAATTAATTAATTTAGTAATCTTACATTGAATTTTGTAGATATTTCAATATTTCACCACATAGCTCACTTAAAAGCCTGCATAATATGCAGGATGCTATGTTAGCACCGATCACCTATTTCTCTTGCATCTCTCTCTGCAATTTAAATGCAAGAAAAAGTATATGCACTTAATTTTTTTAAGTCGCTTGCATCTCATTGCTTCTCAGTCCGATAAATGTCCTTTTTTCGTTTCAGATTGAACATGGATCAGGCATGGTCAGAAACTGGAGATCGCTACATGTTGAAATTATTTCGTGATTATGTGTTTTCATCAGGTGGCAGAAGATGGTTCACCTTGGGTAGATATGTCTCATGTGGTGCAATGCCTTAATAAATTAGATGCAGGAGTCTCCGATAAGGTAAATATTATCTTATACTTATCCTTTCAACAAATTCATATTTTGTGCTACTAAAGAATCAGTCATTTTATTTGTCATATTACGAGACCAATACATTTATAAATGTGCCTGTTTTATTCTAATGAACATATTTAAAGTCATAATAGAACACGAAGTTTTTCTTTTGTGTGTTTTGCCTATTTTGATGTAAATACCTTTTCAAACACATTTACTATCTATGTAATACATTTTAAGAAAAAAATTCTTATATCCGTCTTATTTAAAAGTAAACGTTTAAATTCTTTTCAGTTTTAGTATTCCCAATAGTTGTCTACTGGTACCGCTTTCTGTATAGACGTGTCATTTGGACATGTGTGACTCAATCTAATCTTCATGTCAGGGGCCCCGAAACTCACTTTTCTCCGATTTCTTTACACAATTTTAAATAAAAACAACTAATGGTGGGTCCTGGGTGAGCGCTGGGCACGTATTCCTGTCACATCATCCTGATTCACCAAAAGGAGAATCTTACAATTGTAAACCCATAATGGTATTTTATATGAGTAAAATTATTATAGGGTTGCCAGATGTTCACAATTTGAATCAACTGTTCACTATTTAGATTATTGATTCACTATTTAAAAAAATGACTAGGGAACATGAACATTTATTTCCTAACATTAAAATTAATAAAGGGCTGCCTGGAATAGGAATGTAACCTAATCAAAGTTTACAGTAGAAATAATAAATGGTTATACATATATTTCACAGGCCACATTAATGAATCTATGATTGTAATTGACAATACAACTTTGTTCAATGGCAGTATAAAACATTTCATTATTATTTATGGGTTGTGTTTACGTTATTATAGTTTATATAACTGCTACAGTGGAAAAAGGATATATCATAATCCATTTTAACAGTAGAAATTGTGGAATTGGGAAAGTTAAATTAATATTTCTAATATCTTAGCGTATGAAATAATAATTCCCCCAACGTAATTAAGATAAACATAAATAAAAAATGTTAACTTAAATGTTAGCACTTACGTCTGTATGTCTCCACGTCGAATTCACACAATTTGTGCATTCGACAACCGTTAAAATGCGCGCCATCGCTCGCAAGCTTTAAACCAGCGCCCTCTGGAGAAAGTGTTCACGTCACAAAATCAGGCTTTTCAGGCTTCAGTATTTCAGAGAGCGCTACTTATAACGGGATTTTGGACCGAAAATTCGAGCTCGTATTGTTGAGATGCATTACTTTTCCTTAATATACTATAGCATAGGGAGATAAAATTACAAATTGATAAAGGTATTTTCGCTACTCTGCACATTTTGGTTATCGAGGTTACAACCCTTATTCCGCCTACTTCAGTAGAAAGCTGTTTTGCATATTTTAATGCCTCTTTTCCCTTTGTTTTTCCGTCGCCATGATCTTTGAGGCATTTTACTTCAAGTTAACAATATTTATTTTAGCCTGCGGCCTTTATTACTGTGTTTTAGTACAACTTTCAGAAGTCGAATAACGAAAATTGAAAAAACGTTTAAAAGTTGCAAATTGGGAAAGCACGAACAGACAAGACCTGTATATTTATCTGTATTGATTCTATTTGTGAGTAGAAGTACTTCCAATGATTTTCAATAAAGTTTCAACAATCCTCAATAGATTTTTCTCCAACAACACATTTATCAAATTAAAATCCCTGTCTGGGATTCGAACCCGGGTCCTTCCGATCTGTAGCGCTGTTTGCACGCGCGTTAACCACCTCGGCCATACGAGTTAGTTAAGGACTGGTTACTTATATCTGTGGTCGAAGGGTAAAATTTCTTAAGTTAAAAATCTTAGTTTGGAGAAAACAAGGGTTAGATTATTGAGCCAACGCTTTTTCCTATGCTCAACGCCATTTCCCAAAACTTTTTTGTCGTTAAGGAGGCAACATTTGAATTCAGTCGTTTTACTAAAAATAAAATACCGATACTTATCTGGTAGTGTTAATACTTAACCCAATTTCACCAAAGTTGACTTAAGAACTTATACCTCATGACTACAGATATATTAGTCAAGTCGTAGTTGAATCATCTCTAGCATTAGAAAGCCGGTAATTGAAAAAAATGCGAAAAAAAATGTCTTTTGGGCGACAAAGAAAGGCAATCGCGAAAGCATAAGGCTTACTCCAAATGCTAGCCCAGACTAAAGATGTTAGAAAACTAACTACTGCGAGAAAGTCTGTGCCATTCTATAGCACCACTATTTTATTTATTTACCGTCCCTTATTACACATATGGAGAAAATTTAAAGAAAAAAATTTGGAGTAGATTTTGAGAAAAATGTTTTTTCGGAAATTTCAAGCGCAAAATAAGCGAAAACTACTAGTTTTTTTCAGAAAATTGTACATGACCTTTTTCAAAGAGCTAATTTTGTACAACAGACATTGTCTAAGGCGAAAATCTCTTCCTATAATTTTGTAGTTTTGAAAATATATTTTTGCAATTTTCGAAAAGCCGAGCAGTACCCGGAAATAGCACTGGCGCCATACTTTTTACCGTCTCTTATTACAAAAGTGCAGAAAATTTAAAGAAAAAATGTGGAGCGATTTTTGAAAATCAAAGTTGGTAAATTTCAACCGCAATTTACGTAAAAAACTACTAGCTTCTTAAAAAAATTGTACATTACCTTATTTAAAGTGCTATTTTTGTACAACCGACTTTGAGGGTAAAAATATCCATCTTTAATTTGGCAGTTTTGAAATTGGTTTTTGGAATTTTCAAAAAATTGCTGAAATTAACGAAGATTATCTTACTTGTTATCTGAAGTATTCGTACTTATTATGGATAACATTCGAGTAATACGCAGGTATTCGGTTCAACACATAGCATTTATTCAAATCCAGCTCAAGAAAAAAGTGAGGAGTCCTTGTACACAGTTACTCCTGAGAATGAATACATTTGTTTTTACAACACAAAAATCATAACACAATGTATACAACACATCCAATAAACAATTCCCCTCCTTTCGTGTGATACGGGAGTACGGCTGTGAACATGAAATTTCTAATCACGTTATTCCCATAGACATCATATGTTTAATTAGCGTACTTTTATCCACATCTTTTGTTAACATATCTGCGTCTAGATTTTGTGATTTACAATAAACCAACGTCTTAGGTAAATTTTCCTCTAATTCACCACCAGCAATTCTGGCAGCCGCTTGATAACCAGTTCTTAATCTGGACGACCTTCGTAATTCATTAGTAGTACTCACTTCATTTCGTAAATTTTGAGTTCAGGTTCAACTGTGAAATGATTGTACAATTGTTTTCTTTCGTCTATTTCATTTCCAACGGAGTTTATAGATGTCTTTTCAATTTCCACATGTACGAGAAGCATCGCTATTGGAATCAACTACATCTTCATTTATTTGAAAAGTCGTTATACAATCATAATCGAATTCTCGCAATTTATCTTAATTTATTCCTCGCGTGTCCTTACTACCCATAGCATGTTCCAAGAAATGAACATATCTCGTTTCAATAATACAATTTTTGCTCTGGTCGAAAATTCTATAGGCTCCTTCTGTTTTTTGCGTATCCCACAAAAGATACCGGGATTACTTCTTGGACTCAGTTTATTTTTTCCAACATCAACGTTCCCATAAGAAAGCCTTTGCACCGAATATTGGCAAATGCACGTTTGGTTTTCGTCCTGACCATATTACTATTGGAACTCAAATAACAAAACAAATCAATGTGGGATATAGTAAAAAATGCGACCAAACCAACTAGAAACCTTGTAGAGAATGTTGTTTTAAAAGATAACGATAGAGATGTGAACGATCCGGCAACAGTGGCTAGTCTCTAACCAATACTTTTCGAGAATTGCTGTCGATCTCACTAAGGGTTTTCAGCCACAAAATTCAACATCTGACGTTTCCCTAAAAGTCTTAGACACTATGTTCGTTTCCGAAACCTCTTCCTATGAAATTCTCAAAATAATTCGGTAAATTAAAAAATAAATATTCGGCCGGTTTAGATGAATTTCCGGATTGTTTGTTAAAGACGTGCGCGCCAGCCATTATACACCCGTTAACTCACATATTTAATGCATCCTTATGCACCGGAATTTTTCCAGATATTTTTTAAAACAGCTAAGATTAAGCCGCTCTTCAAAAAAGGCAACAAAAATGAAATTCAAATTATCGGCCAATTTCTCTTTTGTCAGTTTTTTCAAAAATATTAGAGAGACTTTTTTATGTGCGAATGGAAACCTTTCTCAATAAACACGACGCGTTTTTCAAAATTGCCAACATGGATTCCGGAAATCAAAATCTACGGAAACAGCCATTTTTTCTTTTCTTAAGGATGTTGCCTCATCATTGGATCAAAACGAAGCAACTATTGGAATATTTTTAGATCTTTCAAATGCTTTTGACGTCATTGATCATAACATTTTACTTTCAAAATTACCTTCGTATGGAATCCGTGTATTGCTCTAGATTGGCTGTGTTCGTACCTTAAACAACGATCTCAGAGAGTAGAAATACCTTACTGGAATGATGGAACCTTAGCACACACCTTTCCGGTTCTTTGCCAATTGTACGTGGAGTCCCGCAAGGATCGATTTTAGGCCCTATTCTCTTCCTATTATACGTAAATGACATGCCCTTAGCGATTCGAAACGGAAGAACAGTTCTCTTTGCGGATGATACAAATATTCTTTGCAACAAAGAAACCGTAAATAGTACAATATCAGACGTTTCAAATTGGTTCCGTAATAACAAATTAAAAGTAAATGAAAATAAAACAGTTTCAATGCAGTTTTCCATATCAAATAAAAAATTCTGTACTCCATTGAAAATGAACGGTGTGCCATTGACTGATGTTAATGTAACAAAATTTTTAGGTCTATCAATTCAGTCAAACCTCAAATGGAATGCCCACTTAAATGAATTGAACGCAAAATTAAGCTCATTATGCTACGCGTTCAGAATTCTTTCAAATTCCGTTAGCCTTCATACAGCTCGTTGTGTATATTTTGCCAATGTTCACTCCCGCCTGAGATATGGCATAATATTTTGGGAAACACATCTTATAGTTCACAGACTGTTCAGATTACAGAAAAGAATTGTACGAATAATAAGCAAATCCAACCCACGTGATTCTTGTAAGTCACTCTTTATTAATCTAGGAATTTTACCATTACCTTGTCTCCTGATTTACGAATCAGTAGTTTTTGTCAAAAATGACTTACTTAAGGACGGGAATATATATTCAGCAAACGCCGATGTCTATAAGTATAACACACGACGTAGTAATCATATTCACCAGGTGGCAGTATCAACAGCTCACTACAAAAAATTCACATACAATTCATGTACATTACTCTACAACACTTTGCCAGAAGACATTAAACGATTAAATTCAATAGAAAAGTTTAAGTCCCAAGTAAAATCTTTTCTGCTGCATAACTGTTTCTATACAATTCGAGACTATACCGAGCATCAAAAAGGAAAGTAGAATTAATTTTAACAATGATAGTTAATGTAATTATTTATCATTTGGACTGTATAATTCTAAAGAACCTGTAACAAGTATTGTACCACAGTTTCTGGGTTGATGGCCCCCATCTCGATCAGGTTTTTTCGTCCAGTTTTCCTGATCCTTGAGCAAATGCTGAGATGGTCCCTTGTTTTGCTTCTGGACATAAATGTAACTTCATTATTTGTGCACGTCTTCTGAATTTCAGTGGGAAATATAGTTATTCAAATTATCGTTTTTCATATTATCGCGGCAAAAAGTATTATTCTTTCATAAAGAACATGAGGGTTCAGGGCAGGAATTTATAGCTAATTTACCTTTGAAAATATATTTTATTATATAGGAGCGAATATTTTGTCAACAAAACTCGAAAAAAAAACTCTCTTTTCTGTATTCAAAATTCGACTAGAATATGGTTTAGGATAGAGACCACAGAATTATGAAAACGTGCACAAAATTCACTTCTCCCCATAGCTCGTCATACGCAGTTTTTAACTGTTTTTGACGTAAATAAATAAAATAAAAAAAATAAACTTTCTCTTTGTCATGTGTATTTGGCGTAATATTACGAACGTATATTGCTGTTTGTGCCGCTTCTCCCAAAAATTTACTGGTAACCCTGAATCGATCAAAATCGTTCTGGTCATGTCTAAAATAGTGCGATTTGCTTTTCAGCAATCCCGTTGCTCTGAGGGCTGTAGGGCGTTGTTCTTTCGTGCTTTATACCCTTTTTCGTGTAGAAATTAATAAATGCCGATCCTATGAATTCGCCCCCGTTGCCAGATCTTATGTTTTTCACTTTGAGACCTGTTTCTGTTTCCCTTCTTGTCACAAATTCTTTAATTTTTTTCTCCACAATCAGATTTAAGCTTCAATAATTCAATAAAATATCGTCTGCTGTGCTCATCCACAATAGTCAAAATATATCTGTTCCCTCCAATTCTCTTAATAGGCATTGGGCCAAGCAAGTCTATATGCAGTCTCTCTAATATTTGTTACTTGTGTCTCGGGAGAGCAAAATGAGGAGCCACGAACGTACACGAAGACACCCGAGCGGAGTCGAGCGAGTCCATGTGCGAGCCGACGGACTTCCATGGCGCAAATCTTTAATTCGAAATCTGTCAGGAATTTAATGTTTCTAATGTTAAGTGGTCGTTAACGCCATTAACAAGATTTGTTGCGAACTTTCGTTTTAAACGAAGAATTCCAAACTATTATTCATATTAGTTTCTTAATTTTAACGTTTCTATAACATAGTTATTTGGTAGGTGGTTTTTAATATTCTCAATTTATTTTCCGTCTGCTAGTTCAGGTTAGAATTATTTCGGTGCAGAAGAGTGCAGTGGTAATAAAAATGCAGCTTTTGTAAAGAAGAAACTGCAGGAGAGTGCAGTCACAAATGCCAGTGCTGAGGAAGTAGAAACTTTTTTAGTATCAGATGTCAAGCATTGTTCATTTTCTGCCAAAATCTCACAGGTCAAGCCATCAGCCAGTGCGAACATTCATTCCAAGTTCACTGATGTTTTTCCTGCTGAACAGTGAAATATCCGAAGAAGAGAATTGCACTTACATGTTACTTCACAAGTGTGTTTGGGAACATTTACTGAAAGGATACATGTGAGTGCTGTCTGTTGATCCTCAAATGTATGCATTGAAGCAATCAATGTAATTTGCTTTTCAATTAGTGAACAAGTGTAATAATTGTGAACAATTGTTAAATAAAATTTCAAATAGCCATCGTGTACCTGCAACATCATCTTGTAGTAGGCCACCAATGAAGTGAATAGGAAAATTGTGGATGCTTCTTTGCAAATAGGTAGGGGGCATTCAGCAATAGAGCAGTTTCAATGGTAATTGGTTTACCATGAATTAATGTTTCAATTTACAATTTCATGTTCTCATCTCTTATTAAAAATAATACAAAAATAAGAGGAAATTTTGAGGCTTTCATATGCAGCCATACATGAAACTTACATAGATGTTCTAGATTCAGTAAGTGATGAAGTTATAAATTTATTAGTATTGTATGATGGAACATGGCATAAACATATCTCGTTAAACTACATCTCGTTATGAAATGAGAATTGTTGACTCATTATGAAATGGATATCTTGACTGGTCTTGTGGCTGATTTTCATGTTTTGTCAAAATACTGTGGCACTTGTGAAAAGAACAAGAGCAAATTATAAGACAAAATGCTGTGAATATAAAAAATGGAAAGAAATTCATAATTAGTAATTTTTAATGGATCTTCAAATGCAATGGATGTAGCTGCAAGTGAGGTATTGTGGAAGAGGGTCCTGTCTCATCATTTTAGATATACAACAATACTGTCGGATGATGATGCAAAGACTTTCAATCACCATCTGAAACTAAACATCTATGGAGACAACTTTATTATTAGAAAAGAAGAATGTATAAAACATGTGATGTAAAGATTTAAAACAGGCTTACAAAAACAATCCAAGATTAGAAAGTGAAGGGTGTTACACTTGGTAAAAAGCAAGTCAATTTAAAGGATGACATAATTATTTGTCTTACCAAATTATCACAATGCCGTCCAGAAGAATATTCCAGATGTGCAGAAGATGAAGTCTGCAATACTTGCCACCTTATACCATGCAATGCCAACAGACTTGAAGCCATTGCATTTTAAATGCCCTAAAGAAGAAAATTCATGGTGCTTCTACAATCGAGCTCATGGGAATGAAATTTCAAAACACGGCAAATACAACATGAAAACTGTAGTCTCCCAGTGTTATTTGTAAAATAATTCCTATGTATCAGAGGCTTGCAAAAAATGAATTACTGGAATGTGTGTATGGGAAAACACAGAATGCAAATGAAAGTTTGCATAGTTTTGTTTGGAGCAAGTGCCCCAAAGAAACATTTCTTTCCAGAAAAAATATTGAAATTGCTGACATCAGAGACATATGAGAGACAAACATTGTCTCCACAAAAGTGAAATGGCATTGCAACCAGACTTTAAAAGTGCTTAAAACAAAGCCAAGTCAATCAAAGAAGAAAAGGTTTGTCAAGTCAATAAAAGAAGTAAAGAAAAAGATGTTGAAGATGCAATGTATGCTTCTGGGCAATTTTATAGAAAAAATTTATTAATAAACTGTAAATGCACTATCTTAAATTTTCTTTTTCACATTCCTGGTAATTGATTTTCCTTACGTTATCCCATATCTAAAAAGTTCCAACTTTCACAATTTTCAATCAATTAAAGTAATAATGTAGGAACTTGTTAAGAGATTGTAGATTAATATAATTATCGTAGTATTTTTGTCTTAAGTCATTACTTTTAGAATTAAAAACTGTTTGGTTATTTTTAATTTACTTTGGAGTGATAGACAATAAACTTACCAAAAGTAAAAATTTTCTCGGATACTAATAAATATATTTTGCAAGTAAAACAATTATTTAAACACGTAAAATAAACAGTTAATTAAAATATCAGTAAGATACATTGATTTATTTGCTAATTGGGCTAATTTAATATAAATAGCTTGTCTCGAGAGAACAGAAGGTACAGAGCAACATCAGTGGCGCAAGCTCATGCTCTCCGATCGCTCGACTCCGCTCGGGTGTCTTCGTGGACATTCGTGGCTCCTCACTTTGCTCTCCCGAGACACAAGTATATTTGTTTCGTGGTTCCCCCATGAATGCTCTTATTTGAAGCTCGAGTAAATTTTCCAAGTATACATGCTTCACAATCATCTTTTTTCGACCTCAAAGTCATTCAAGCCCCTAACCATCTGCTTCTTCGAGATAACTGCGATTCATATGACGAAACCGCCTGTGCCACAGATTCATGACATTTTCACATTTGAAACATAATACATCAGCAGATTTCGAACCATTATATCCTATATTATCATCAATGTTATTTTCATTTTCTACAGTCATCTCAAATATAAATTGTTCCCATCAAACTTTCCATTCGCTACTAGATCATTGTATCATATATTCTCATACCCTTATTGTCAAATACGATTTTCTTGTTTCTTTTTACCATACTTGCCGCCGACAGTAGATTAGTATTCAAATGTGGAACATGTAAAACCCTTTCCATGACGATTTTAGACATATTCCCCATATCATTACCACAATATCCCTTAACTTTTCCAACAAAATCTGAGTATATTTTTCTCCCAGTTTCAGCTGTTTCAATTTCGATCTTCGCACTATCGGATCCTGAAGTAAATCAATTTCTGACGTCATGTGTGTCGTGCAACCCGAATTAAGATACCATACTTTCCTTCGTCTATCAGCATCTTTCATTCTTGTTTCTTTGACCACTAATACCCGTTCTTTTCCCAATACCTTTTAGGATTCAATTTTCGAAATTTCAAGTCATTACAGTTATCGACATCGGTAAGTTTTTTATGTCTTATTAAGTTCATTTTTTGAATAATTCTTGCGGTAAGTAATATTGTCTCTATTTCGCTTTCTATGCCAGCAGTTTCGAGCTATATGGCCTAATTTGCCGCAGAAGTAGCGAGTCAACTTTTTCGTTTCTCTAACTTTATACGCGTTATTTTCCTTTTCGTTATTAAACAAGTTTTGCCTTCTTTCGAAACGTAGAAGTTTCTCGCGCATGTGTTCAAACGTGAGATGTTTAGATTCGCTAATAGTGCCGTTGCTACCTCCTTGTAAATCTCTTGGCAACCCATTAAGAATATATTGAATCAATTCTTCTTCTTCTTCTTCTTCTTCTTCTTCTTATATTTTAGCACCTAATTCATACAATTCGCATATTATACCCCTCGCTCTTGTTAAAAAATCGTCTATTGATTCTTTGTTCATTAGTTCCAACTTAGCTAATTTAATTCTTAAATTAACTAATCTGTTTTTATTAATTCCTTCATGATGACGTTTTAACAAATCTCACAGTTCTTTTGCATTAATGACTCCTCTACTAGCCAAAATTTGTTCATTAGAGTCAAAATTATAATGCCCATTACTTCATTTTTCTTCGACCAAGCTTCCCAATTTTTAATATTTCGTCACCTTCAACCTTTCGCGGTTCGTCTCGAACTATTACTTCATCGAACAGATGTCTAGACTTAATTAAAGCACTGACCTTTATTTTCCATAAATCGTAGTTACGATCCGTCAGCAGTCCAATTCTTCCAAACGGCGAAGCCATTTGCATCTTGCGATGATTTTGTTGAATGAAGAGGAAACCACGCTCTGCTACCAGATTCTTACTTGTTATCTGAAGTATTCGTACTTATTATGGATAACATTCGAGTAATACGCAGGTATTCGATTCAACACATAGCATTTATTCAAATCCAGTTAGGAACTCAAGAAAAAAAATGAAGAGTCCTTGTACATAGTTACTCCTGAGAATGAATACATTTGTTTTTACAACACAAAATTCATACCACAATGTATACAACACATCCAATAAACTAATCTATAACAAATTATATCTGCATCATTCGCTTAAACGTCCTTCGCGCTATTCAACAACAAAATTTAATTAAACAATTTGGAGCCATTTTTTTGAAAACTTTGAAAATGTCCGAGGGGCTTCATGTAAAGTACCCCGCCCCCAATTAAATTATCGATTTCAAATTCCAGGAGCCTCGACATCAGCCAAAACGATTACGGAATATCAATTTTGAAGAAAAATTAACTGAACAGTTTAGGCGCTAGCTTTGAACACACGCGGACACATGGACGGACGTTTTTCCGTCAATCGATTTTTCGGTATCAATTACATCAAAACATGGATATTGGCTACGCTACGTGTTAGAGGCTTTTTTCCTAATTTTAGCAACAGGATTTATCCACTTTTTCGTCACCAGAGCCCGACAATAATAGTTTATCTGGCAAAAATTCACCGTTTTCTGGCGCACGAAAACCGAAACTTTCTCTTCTTACGAACTATTCGTTCGGCGAGAAAGTAAAAAAAAACTTGTTACACGTTGGGAGAAATGTGTTAGCCTTAACGTTGACTACGTTAAACTAGTGGTGCTACAACTGCTCATACTTTACCGTATTATTGGAAACAGCCACGTAGGATTGAAATATTGCACTTTCTGCCCTACTAACATCTTAGCTATTATTTGAAAACGTTCAATTCAGCTAAGGAGCGAACAACTCACTGCTTCCATCGCAGTGTTGTCAAAACAATGTGAATTCGACAACTGCATCAAAATATAATGTACAATTTTGTAAACTTGTATTGGAAAAAGAAGCCTGGTACCATACAGCTATGTCAAGTTACAACAATGACGCGTAATTCACAGAAACTCGCGAGAGAGGAACGGAATTCAATTGTTGCATTCCCTGCATTGTCGATACTCCCTTAATGAACTAACAATTTTTATTTTAAATATTTGAAAATAAATAATTTCTTTAAAGATTAATGTGTAAATGTATAACAAAAGGTCGAATGTAAAAACGAACAAAGAAATAATACATAATTGCAAATTCTAATTTACGACGCATCTGACTGTCAGCACAGTAAATTTGTAGCGAGCTATTTGTTCGTCACGAAATTATAGAAAAACTACTCGGTATTTTCAGAAAATTAAGCATGAGCTTATTTGAAGATGTATTTGTGATAAATATATTTCATTGAGAAAACCAGCTCCCTTCTATCGCCTCCCAAAGTACATTTTTATGACATTTTCTCAATTTTTCGGTTTCCTAATGGTAGAACGGAAATATTAATTTTAGAATATTAAAGAACACAAAAACTTCGTCCTAAATTGCAATTTTCTTTTAAAAAATTGTAGCTGTCTTTAAGAAAATGGTGTTTAAGCGCTACTGAAAATGCGAAATTTGAATCATTTTCACAGAAAATTTGTGTTTTCAAAAACTTCATTTGAAGCACTTACATTAACAAATAGAATTATGTTTACAAATTTCTGGTAATGTGCATATTAAAGATTTGAGAAACATTTCAAAAAAATTACATTTGTGTAATTTTTGAAAAAATAAAAAAATAAACATTACTTCATAATAAAGAGTAGAATTAGCACTAACCGTTCCAAAAGTTTGAAAAAAAAATTTGGAATCATTTATTAGAAAATGGCGTTTGAGCGTTTCTGAAAATGCGGACTTTTGAGCTAGACACGGACAGAAAACGGTTGAGTTTTCGAGAAACGTTACTTGGCATTATTGAAAGCACAGGTACTGATTAATATAATAATGTCAATAAATTGCCGCTAATGTAAATATTAACGACGTGAGACACAAGCCAAAAAAATTACATTTTTGTAATTTTTGAAAAAACAAAAGAATATAGCAGTATGGCGTTTATGTCATCTAATAGAGTACATTTAGCACTACCCCTACCAAAAGTTAAAAGAAATAATTTGGAGCCTTTTGGAGAATATCTTGTTATTGTATTTTTTTTAAATTGCACATATTGCACGCAATATTGCGCGAACACTACCAAAATTTTCAAATAAATGTACATGATCTTAAGGAAAGAACTCACAATGAAGAACAAATTTTATTTGAAGGAAACATCTCTGTCCTCAAATTTGTGGTTAGAGGAAGACGCCGAATAAAATTGAAACCTTCGCAATTTTCGAAAATTCAGAGTTGAAATTCATGAAAGATGATTTGACACTCGGTTTCGCCCATCAAAGATGACAGCACTATATGTTTTGGAGCTAATTGAAGACCGATTGGGATTTCCAAGTTTACTTCTTAGTTAATTACTAAGGAAATGAGCACTACAATAATTTGATCCGTAACTGCCTTGCAAGTAACAATTTTGTCTAACAACTAGTGTTTTGTAGGTTAGGTTTACTCTCAAATTCGAAGTTGTACATTAAGTAATTTTTGTTGCATTTCCTTTTTCACATAAACTTAACCATCGTCACAACTTTATTTAATGTTTGTTATATTTTGTCTTATAGTTCGTCGCTTGAAGATAGTGTTAATGTTATCCCACGCTTCATTTTTTGTCGGTTTGTTGTTACGTTTGTATCTTTCTTTTCTATAATAGAAGTGTACTTTCTCACACATTCGATGACCCAATCCTTTCTCCGGCGATTAAAATTTCGCAATCCTGTCTCTTTTGTTTCCATTATGAAAAATTAATAAAAATAACCTCTTTGCACCAAAGTATACAAAGCAGAACCAAAACAAACAAGGTTGGTTATGGTCACTGGCTGGTTCACCAGGGTCCAGCATTGCCAACTCTCGAATCTATTTAAGTTATACTTCACTAAGCATTGCTTTAAAGAGGGTAGTGAAACGAACAACAAAGCACGCTTTAAAACCAGTCTTAAAATAAAGTATTACTTTTCTAAGTCATACTTAAAAATTCACAAACTATTGCAGTGTTTTTCCCGAACTCTACTTTCCATCCTTCCACATTTTCAGATTGTCATTCTTTGATTGAAGAATTGAAAATAAAGATTTGTCGTAAGTAAGAAGATTTTTATGCCCTAAAGAATCTTGAAATATTCTTTTAAAAATATGGGTTTATGAACGAAAATTTCTGAAATATGCACTTTACTATGCAATTGAAATTCACAGTATTTCATTTCCTGTATAAACCTTTATTGATAAAATTCAGGAGGAGCGTGCTCGGAATGAAAAGATATGCATTTGTGCAAACATAATGTAACCAAGCTTACTTTGATGGAGAAATAATTGAATTGTAAATATGCACCTTATTGATCGACATTGTATGTCTTGTTTCATTTTTTCGTCTGGTTTAAAAACTATATCAATAAATGTCGTACATCTGCACAAGTATTTTATCATCTCTAGAAAAGAAAAAATCTCATACTCTGGCAAGCTCTTTCTAATCAATGTACGCTCAACAAATAAATCGATTCTATGAAAACACTGAAACGTTTTACAGATGTCTATATTTTAACAAAATATGAAAAATATGCTCCTGTTATTACAGAAATATACACCAACAGGAAAAATTGGCCAAATATGCACAAATATTCACTAACATATTAATCTCATAATACCATCCAGTTCTAACCAAACGTCAAGAAATTTCACTGAGCTATCCCCGGCGAGGTGGGTTGGTCCACGTCGTGACGGGGGGATGCAGAGGAGGCTCTCAATTCGTTCCATTTTTCATCTTGCTTTTCATTTCATGTCACGTACATTCTTTTCACTCCTTTTTCTTCCTCACCTGGCCTTCTTTGTATGCTGAACGTCCACCCCATGTGTTTGCCGTGCATGGCGACCCGTGTCGGAGGGAATGTGTGTCCTGGCAGTTGAGGGACCTGTTTGTTTCCTTACTACTCCTAGTGCTACTTTTCGCCTTGCACTAAGGGGTACGTTGTTTATGTATTTTGGGGAACATTGCTTGTAGGTTTTCAACACACTCGCTTTGGCCTCGGACTCTTTTACACGGGCGGGCGGGAGCTAACCCATTCCCGATCAATCGGCTCGGACTAAGTCTTAAGGCCCATTCACAATGCAGACGTAAACATAAGCATAGCGTTAACATAAAAGTTAGGTCAACGTTTATAAGCGGACTCATTCACAATGGCATTCGCATAAGCATAACGCATAAGACGTTAACTTAAAAACTTGCAAGCTTCAAGCTTCTGTGCTTATGCTTATGTCAGAAATAAGAAATGAATCAATCACAGTACGTTTAACTCAAAATCGAGTATCGAAATAGGATCGAAGTCGATAGATCGAACGAAAGACTTGATTTTCCAATTGCTTGGTTGATTTCCGACGGTTTTCCGCGTTGTTTTGTAGCGTACGATATATTTGTAGTTTAGTTTCGTTGTAATATTCATAGTAGTACCATTTAGTTTGAATTTTTATTGAAATTAAAATACCTAACCTAACCCAACCCAACTCACGGCCGCAAGGCCGAGACACCGCTGGTAGCCCTTGGCTCGTAAAGAGCAGTTGTGCCACAGTACATACGTACATGTTTATATATGTTATGTATGTTAAATAAACATGCAAACTTTAAACAAAATGTCAATATATATAAAATATAGATTCTCACATCCAACCAATAGTAACTAGAATGGCCCACAGAAAACAGAAAATCTTTGCTTATGCTTATGTTGTACATTGTGAATGCTTCCAGCCTATCACTTATGTTTAAGTTTATGTCTATGCGTTACGCTTATGTTTACGTCTGCATTGTGAATGGGCCTTTACACTGAACTCCAGGGTGAGCGGGGGATCCACGGCGGGGCAGCGCTGTGACATCCCCACACTATTCTCCGTGGCAACCCTGACACTCCGATGGAGTGTCCCCTTGTTGGGCTTCATGGCGGGTGGGGACCAAGGGATGAATCTGATGTTTATCTATGGATACTACACCTTTTCTCCGCCCTCTTTCGCAAGGAAGAGGATATGTGCAGAAAGAACTATCGATTTGAATAGTTTTTTTTACTTAAAGAAGAAGATCGGCCAACAGAAGCCTCGTTTCCTCATGGCATGCGCCGCGTAAGGTAAACGTTTAAGAGTGTGAATGATGTCCGTCTGACGCGAGTCATAGAAGAAGCATACGGGAAGCTCCAAGCGGTCGTGCGACAGAGGAATGGAATGGTTCCTTTTGAAGCGCGTATCTACGAACAAATCAATAAAATCCAGAATATCAAGCAGATTGCCGGCCTCCAGGTAGTAGTCACGGTCCATCCTACCTTGAACCTGCGAAAAGGCATTGTAAATCACGAGGACTTTGCTACGGAAACTGGGGAAGAACATTTTCAAGAGCTATGCGTGACACGCAGTCACCTTAACCCATGGCTCAGTCACGCAGGAACGTCACGCAGTCACCTTAGTCACGAAGGAGCAGGGAAAAGTGATCCCTATTTCGACCGTGATCCTTACGTTTGACCGACCATCTCTCCCGGAAAGGATTACTACTACTTTTTACAACCTCCATGTGCCGCAGAATGTGCCGAACCCTTTGCGCTATTCAAGTGCCAAAGTTTTGGGCATACCCCAGTAGCGTTGTATGTCTGTAAGCACGGTTTGCGGGAAGTGAGGATCATCAGTGCACGACCCACAATCGTGCGAGAAACCACCGCACTGTGTCAATTGCGAAGGCAATCGCCCGCCAATGACAACCAGTGCTCCACGTTTCTCGGGAAAGAGAAATCCAAAAAATTAGTGACCGAAAAGGTTTCCTTCCCTGAGACGAAACGTAGGTACGAAACCAGGAACCCGATTGATCTGTCACGATCATTCTCCAGTGCCCTAAAACCTAAGTCTCCGTGGGTAACAGTGAGTTGCCAAGCTCAGTGTACCCCAGCTGCAGTAGCACACTTCAGTTGTCAGGTGTCACCGATAGACTTTCCTGAAGATACGGCATGTATTCAAGGTGGGAAAGTGATCATTTCCACAGAGTTCAAAAAACCTCAAAAACTCCACCAGCCATCGATGACTTTTACTGAGACCCATACGGAAGTCGATCCCAGGCAGAGATACCTCCTCCCAAAAAAATATGTCATCAGAATCCCGTCCACTTTCTCTTTCCGAGATTCACATAGGACGATCATCCAGCCCCTGTAGATCTCGGTCACCTGTGGCAAAAACCGGGAAATCACTCCGGCACAGGCGACCATATCCAGCAGCAGTCGCACCCACTCAGAAGAATTAAGATTGATAATTTCTCGCCACAGACCATCTATAGTCTGCCTTCAGGAAACCCATCATCTTCCTCATCATCCCCTGTGTCTTCGCGGATTTAGCATCTATCGGTTCGATCAAGACGACGGACTTCGTGCTCACAGCGGCGTCTCGGTACTCATCCGTGACTCCCTGTTCTCTGAGGAACATAACGTTCGAACCGACTTTCAAACCGTTTGCGTTCGGATACACCTACAGTTCTTTTCCTTTACGGTGTGTAGTACATACATTCCTCCTGGCCAAGTCGTGTCACAAGAGGAACTCGAAGATGTGTTTTCTCAGTTGCCCGCCCCTTTTCGTATTTTGGGTGAGTTTAATGCCCACAGTCCCCTCTGGGGTGGCGCGAGGACCCGCCCGAGAGGTTCTATCCTCGAAAATATTATTGACCAGCAAAACTTAATTCTTGTGAATTCCGGGAATCACACTTATTTCTCTATAGCTTCAAACACCTCGTCAATCTGAAACTCTGCAGTCCATCCCTATCTACCATCGTAGAGTGGACTGTTCTCCATGACCTGCATGGGAGTGACCATTTCCCTACTCTGGTCCACTTTAATATCCCTAATTTAGACGTTATCCACCCATCTCGTTGGCTAAACCATCGAGCCGACTGGGATACATTCAGCGAGGAAATAAATCGATGCCTTGGTGGCCCAATTCACAGACGCCCTTCTTTAATGCGGGACGTGACCGAAAGCGAGCACTCGCAAGGCTCAGTAAGTTCCCCACCGCATCAAACCTGATTGATTAGTTGAAAGTAATAGTTCAGGCAAAAATAATGAAAAATAGTCAGGACATTTTGAGCGCTAGTAACAAAACTAAAGCAATGTGGGATATCGTAAAAAATACAACCACATCATCTCGATACCTTGTAGAGAATGTTATTTTAAAGGATAATGAAAGAGAAACGAGTAATCCGGAAAAAGTTGCCAATCTCTTCAACAAACACTTTTCCAGAATTGCGTCTGATCTCACGAAGGGACTAAAATCACAAAATTCAACATTTTACACTTCCCAAAAATTTCAGATACGATGTTTATTCCCGAAACTTCTCCCAACGAAATCCTCAGAATAGTCAGTAAACTAAAAAATAAATATTCATCTGGTTTAGATGAATTTCCGGATTGTTTATTAAAAACTTGTGCACCTGCCTTTATACATCCGTTAACTCACATTTTCAATGCTTCGTTATGTACAGGAATATTTCCAGATATTTTCAAAAGAGCAAAAATTAAGCCACTTTTAAAAAAGGGAACAAAAATGATATTCAAAATTACCGGCCAATTTCTCTTTTGTCAGTTTTCTCAAAAATATTAGAAAGGCTTTTCTACTTACGAATGGAAACATTTCTCAGGAAAAACAGAGCGTTTTCACTCACAACACGGTTTTAGAAAATCAAAATCTACGGAAACTGCCATTTTTTTCTTTTTTCAAAGATGTTGCTTCATCAATAGACCAAAATGAAGTACTCATTGGAATATTCTTAGATCTGTCGAAAGCTTTTGACGTTATTGACCATAAGATCTTGCTCTCAAAATTACCTTCGTATGGAATTCGTGGTATTGCCCTAGATTGGATAACTTCTTACCTTAAACATCGGACTCAAAGAGTAGAAATACCATACTGGCAGGAAAGGACATTACATACTTGTATTTCCAATTCTTTGCCAATTGTGCATGGGGTCCCGCAAGGTTCGATCTTAGGTCCTATTCTCTTTCTGTTATGCCCTCGTCTATTAAAAATGGAAGAACGGTTCTGTTTGCTGATGACACGAATGTTCTTTGCAAAAAAAGAAGCAGTAAATAGTACAATTTCAGAAGTTTCAAATTGATTTAATAATAACAAATTAATTGTTAACGAAAGAATAACTGTTTCAATGCATTTTTGCATCTCAAATCGGAAATCGCATGTTCCATTGAAAATGAACAATATGCAATTAGCTGATATTGAGGCAACAAAATTTTTAGGTCTTTCAATTCAATCAAACCTCAAATGGAATGTACATATAACAGAATTAAACACTAAATTAAGTTCATTATGCTATGCATTCAGAATTCTTTCAAATTCTGTCAACCTTCATGCAGCTCGTTGCGTTTATTTTGCAAATGTGCATTCCCGCCTGAGATATGGCATAATATTCTGGGGAAGCTCATCCTGTAGTATTCAGACCTTCAGATTGCAAAAGAAAATTATTCGAATAATGAAAAAACGCCTTCCACGTGATTCCTGCAAGCCTCTTTTCATTGAGCTGGGAATCCTACCATTGCCTTGTCTATTTATTTACGAATCTGTAATATTTGTCAAAAATGACCTACTTAACGGAGGGAACATATTTTCATGCAATATTGATATTTATAATTACAACACACGCCGTAGAAATCACGTGTATCAAGTGTCAGTATCAACAGCTCAGTACAAGAAATCAACATACAATACATGTACGTTACTTTACAACGCATTGCCAGATGACATAAAACAATTAAAGTCGGTACACAAATTGAAGTTAAAAGTAAAATCTTTTCTGCTGCAAAACTGTTTCTATACAATTAGAGACTATACTGATCGTGAAAAAGAAAAATAATGTTTAATGTAACAAAACAAAGATATATAATGAATTAGTTTATGTTTGCATTGTATACATTTTAAAAAAATATTTAATACGCCTGTAACAAGTAATGTACTTCAGCTTCCGGGTCAATGACCCCCATCTCGATCAGGTTTTTGTCCAGTTTCCCTGATCCATTGAGCAAATGCTGAGATGGCCCCTTGTTTTGCTTCTGGACGTAAATGTAGCTTCACTGTGCGCACGTTTTATTGAGCACTCCTTTTGCTTGTAGTTCATTTAGAGTTGAAATTGATTTTCTATAACTCGGGAAAAAACATTTTTCAAATATTTTTATTTTTCTAAAATAATTATTTTCTAAATTCATTTTTTCGTTGTTTTTTTTAAATAAAATTCTGGCCCTCAAGAAAATGTGCGCAGATAAATTTCTTTCCCCACACGTCATATACAGTTTTTACTGTTTTTTTGACAAATAAATAAATAAACAATAAACTGAAATACAAAATAAAGCGGGCGAGTGCTCGATTAATAATACGGGAAAGTAAGACCGCTTCCTGGAGAGCCTATATTTCTTCTCTTTCTTCCCATACCCCGGATGAATTTTCCTCTGCCCTCGCCCGTGGGAAAGATTCTGCTTCAGGACCAGACCAGATATACAACCAAATGTTGAAACACCTACCGAAAGGGGCACGTATTTTTCTCCTCCGTATCTTCAACAAGATTTGTATGGAACATACCTTTCATAGGACCTGGCGCGAAGCGATTATTATTCCAATTCCTAAAGAAGGAAAGAACAGAACAAAACCGTCAGTCTATCACCCAATCTCGTTCACAAGCTGTGTATGCAAGATTCTAGAGCGAATGGTGAGCACATGTCTGGTCTGGCTCCTGGAACAGAGAAACCTACTTACACCCATCCAATGTGGTTTAAGGAAGAACTGATCAACCATGGACCACCTTGTCACCCCTACCACACAGATCACTACTTTCGTGCTACGTCAATACCTGGTAGCAATTTTCTTCGATATAGAGAAAGCATATGATACTACGTGGATGTATGGCATTCTTCGCACCATACTTTCTTGGGGTCGTAGGGGCCGTCTCCACCCCTTTTTTTAGTAGCCTCTCTTTCGTCAATATACTTCCGAGTCCGCCTTGGTGACAGGGTATCCGCCAATCACCATCTAGGAAACGGGGTCCTCTGGGATCAATTCTGAGTGTAACTCTGTTTGCCATCGCTATCAATAGTATAGCGTCGATAATCCGAGAGCCGGTGAAAGCATCGCTCTTCGTTGACGACTTTTCCATTTCCTGCTCCTCCAAGAGTATTCAAGTGATAGAGAGAGAATTACAACTTGTCCTCAACAAATTGCAGGAATGGAGTGATGCGACAGGTTTCAAATTCTCCACATCAAAAACCAACTGTATGCACTTCCGCAGGATTCATGATCTCCATAGCTACCCCGATCATTTTCTTGGGAGGCATCTTCTTCCTTTTGTGGAGTCTGCAACTTTCCTTGGGCTTACTTTGGATAAAAGCCTAACTTGGCGAAATCACATCCGTAAACTGAAAAGCCGATTTGTGTCACCTCTGAACCTCCCCCGCACCCTTTCAGGCAACTCTTGGGTAGCAGTCCGTGTCTCTCTCTTGCGTTTGTATGGAACCCTCATCCGCTCTATTTCGGATTATGGATGCATTGTATATGGGTCAGCGTCTCCATCAACCCTCCCGTCATTAAATACAATTCACAACGCCGGCATAAGGATTAGTACAGGCGCCTACCGCATGCGTCGCATCGAATACCTCTTGGACGAAGCTGGAGAACCATCTCTGCGCCGCAGGCGAGATATTTTATTAGCCTCTTATGGTGCTAAAGTGTCAGGACTCTTTGGCCTTTCTTGTCGAATAATCACCCACCCAAATTATGACTCCTCGTATATTCTTCGAACATCGTTACCACATCCCCCAGGTATTCGATTGCGAAATCTTCTGCGGGAACTAAATGTCGATCTTCCCACTCCTATAAAACCCACAAATGACCGGATTCCCCCTTGGAAACTCCTATTCCCCAGTATTGACCTCGGACTCTTCAATCTATCCAAACAAACTACTAGTTCTCTAGTTTACCAGAAGCAGATTCAGGGTACGAGAGAATCCTATCCGGATCATTTATTTCTTATACACGGATGGTTCATCGTGCAGTGACGCGGTGGCATGTGGTTTTTATTGTATCAGGACCACCAAATCATTTCGGCTTCACTCCCAGTGCAGTATATTCACTGGGAATGTATGGAATTCTTGAGGCCTTAAAATACATCGAGTCAGCGACTTTTCGACGAGTAATTCTCTGTTCTGATTCTCTCAGCTCTCTTCCTCTCTCAGCTGTATCCCGTCCTTCGTCAGACTACCTGACGTTATCTGTTCAAAGGCTGATTCCTCGTCTTCTGACCCGTCACTATGACCTGGTACTTAGTTGGGTCCCAGGCCACGTGAGTATCACAGGGAATGAACTGGCCGACCAGGCGGCGAAATCAGCGACTCGTAAAACTCGTATCCGACATTCATTCTTCCTTCATTGTCCGATGTTAAGGCTTTCTTGAAACGATCCTTGTTTAGAGCCTGGCAAACAGAGTGGCACAGTAGCACTTTTAAACTAAGTGCGATAAAGAATTCTGTCAATCCCTGGCGTTCCTCATCACGCTCTTCTAGATGTGAGAAAGTTATTTAACCCGTCTTCGTATTGCCACTTTTCTCTCGGTTTCCTCTTTCGAGATAAAACTCCTCTCATCTCTGACTCGTCCAGGGCGGTTCTTTCTGTGGAACACGTCCTCCTGCTCTACATGAAATTTGTTGGCAACCGACGAAGACATGAGCTGGGCAACTCGCTACGGGTGGTGCTCAAAGATGACGATTCTGCGCTCTCAAAACTTTTTTGTTTTTTGAGAGAAATCGGAATATATAATTTTATTTGAAAGATAATAA
Organism: Acheta domesticus; assembly: GCA_031308135.1. Classification (NCBI taxonomy): domain Eukaryota; kingdom Metazoa; phylum Arthropoda; class Insecta; order Orthoptera; family Gryllidae; genus Acheta; species Acheta domesticus. Next base: position 126,572,651 of record JAHLJT010008446.1, on the reverse strand, counting down.
CAATGTTTTATATTGTTTTTTTGGCCCCTTTACAGCCAATTTTACGTTTTAAGATAAATTTTACGCGCCCTCCTCCTTTCCTTCTGCCATATCTACATGTATACTTGATACAGAATCCAAGCCCTCTTTTTAAGCAATGTACATGCTTTTAATCAGCAGGTAAGTTGCATCTGCAACACTTAATATTTTTTTTTAAAATACTTTGGCATGGGCGCAAACGACTACTGTAGTTGGAAACGCCCTCTAAACCCTATTCAAGCAATCAATTCACTTAGCTATCTCTTGAAGCAACTAAAAAAATGCAAAATCATAAAAATCTGCTCCCTAGTCACAAGTATGTATTGTAATAAAATTGTTTATTACTTCAACTCCATGTAACGGAGTTTATATGACAGGATATTAATGGGATCTTGACTTTTGGAATTTGCTGATAGCCTCAGAGGGATACTGAAACGAAGTACATTTCCCACAGACCATGGAGGTCTCAAGGTCATCTGTCAAACAAATCCAACAGTTCAACGCCTGTTCGCGCCCCCATTCATCTCGCGGGACATTCAGGCCCCTCAGACAGAACCTTAGGGCCGGAGATTGGATCTATTCCTCACATAGATAATTAAAAACGCTAACAGTTTCTTAACTTGCTTTCCTATTGTCAATTCCCTCTAATTTTTAAAAAACAAATGTTTGAGGAATCACTGAAAATATTTAAGCTCTTACTGTTGAGATGCATTTTTAATATTTAATGAAATTTGATTGTTAAGTTTCATATGCTTTAAGGACTGACTTTATATGAAATTCGGAAATATATGAACTTTTATTCAAATATGTGCAAAACCTGCCGCCTCTCAAAGCGCGGAAATCGCCACGTGCCATCGTCTTGCAGCCATGTTCTTTTAAGCCGCGGCGCCTCTGTGAGCATGTCAGTCGGCAGGGTGTCCATTTAACTATTTACTCGGAGGTCACCGAGGCGTAGGCACTCCCGAACTTTCTCCTATTCGCGACGAACGGCGGTGCGGCCGTGGCGAGGGTGGCGCGTGGCGGTGGAGGGGTGGGAAGGGCACCGCCGCTTCTCGGAAGCTCTGCTGATAGACGTCTTTGGAAGGGGCGTGGGCACGCGAGCAAGACGGTCGGCGGACCTAGCCCCTCCCCCTTCTTATTCGAGGTATTTTCGCAGAAATCCGTACGGAAAAAAAAAGTTTCTATTTCATGTCAAACCATGTATCCAGCATGGTGAGTATTGCGAGTAAAAATTTACCACAAGAGCCAGAACATATTTTAAGAGTAATTAAATTATCCATAGAGAATAGAGGAAAAGGTACAGATAATCACTGGTGTTTAAGTTCTGTTCTGAAACAAAATAAAGTACAGAAATGTAGTCGGGTATACAGCTCCTCTCAATGGCCCTCTCCCATCTTTCGTTACTTCACCTTCTACAAATATTAATAACGAAACTAAATAAAGAAATAATGTTTCTTACCCACAAAAAGGAAATTAACTTTCGTTTCATTTCAGTAAAGAAACGAAACTAAACTGTCTTAAACGATCTGTTCTTTCTGCAACGAAACTAAACTTGAGAAAATAATTTTATTACAGCGGCGCAGAAACAAAACGTTTAGTTTCATTTCTGTTGCCATCCTTGGTTTTAACTGCGCCAGCATTTTAATTATCAGGAATGATTTGGTCGAATGCTCAATCATGATATTGCACTGAAGAAGCTGGGAAGTAATACTTTCCCTACAGTGTTTAGTAGTTTCAACAAGTTTCGAGAAAAACATGTTTAAAGCTTCAACGGTGTCCATCCAAACTTTTCCAAGATAATTTGGAAAAGTTTAAGTATTTGCACAAAAACTAGGAGGACTATTCTCGTAGTACATTCAGTGCTGTAAATGCTATTTTGAGCAGGTTAGTAAAATATCTAGATGCAAGCAAGTTAAATTTATTATTAAACATCAATTTTTGCACAGATGTGCCTCTCAGTTCGGTAATAAAGGTAAATAATATTCCAAAAAGTAGGGTTGTACTTGCCTGATCCTGTATTTTCGCATGGACAACCTAACTTAACTCTCTTAAGAGTAACAAGTGGTGCTACAGAATGGCACAGACTTTCCCGTATTAGTTTTCTATTTCCGTGGGTCACGGCTAGCTATTCATACTCGCCACATACTCTCGCCAGCTGCCATCTATCGCTGCCCACACTACTTTTTTGACATTTTATTAATTTTTCGCTTGCCTAGTGGTAGAACGAAATATTGATTTTAGAATATTAAAGAAGACTGAAACCTCGACCTAAATGGCAATTTTCTTTGACAAATTTGGAGCCGTATTTAAGAAAATGACGTTTAAGCGCAACTAAAAATACGAAATTTGAAGCTCTTTTTCGCAGAAAATTTGAGTATTCGAAAATCTACATTTGAAGCATTTTAACCTACAAATACAGTAGTGTTTAAAAATTGCCGGAAATGTGCATATTAACAGTGTGAGAGATCATTAAAAAAAATTACATTTGTGTAATTTTTGCAAAAAACAAAAAATAACTCAAATTGAACTTTACGTCATATTAAAGAGTGTAATTAGCACTATCCGTTCGACAAGTGTGAAGAAAACCTTTCGATCCATTTTGTAGAAAATGGCATTTGAGCGTTTCTGAAAATGCTGAATTTTGAGCTAGTTTTCACAGAGCAGTATTAATTTTTCGAGAAACTTTATTTGACATTATTTAAAGCACATGTACTATAATAATGTGAACAAATCGCTGCAAATGTAACGACGCTAGAGAAGTCAAAAAAATTAATTTTTGTAATTTTTGAAGAAATAAAAGAATAGAGCTACGGTGTTAATTTCCTCTCATAGACCACTTTTTGCACTATCCCTACAAACAGTTTACAGAAAACTTTGGAGCCGTTTTTGAGAAAATCTGTTTTTTGTAATTTTTATAAATTGCAAATAATGCGCAAAAACTACTAAAATTTTCAAAAAATGTACCTGATGTTAATGAAAGAACTCACTTTGGACAACAAATTTTATTTGAAGGAAAAATCTCTATCTTCAATTTTGTAGGAAAACGCCGAAAAAATTTCAAACTTCTGCAATTTTCAAAAATTTAGAGTTAACTGTGAAAACTGGACATATGCCACCTCTATAAATGTATTTTACTCTATTCTTACAAGAAATTTAAAGAAAAAATTTGGAGCCGTTTTTTAAAATTTTGAAAATGTCCGGGGGCTTCATGTAAAGTACCCCCAAATTTTGAAGAAAGATTTTAAAAATCGCAGCGCCTCGAGTACAAGCAGATTGAACGGGGGAATATCCATTTTGGATGAAATCGCACGTATGTTTTAAGCGCTATTGTTGTTCACGGAGGGACGGAGCATTGCATAACTTTCCCTATACTACGTATATTACGTGATAGAATAGCTATTTTATCGACTAAAGATAATAAATTTGTGCATTTCAACTGACTGTTGCTGTCAGGTCCAGTATTGAGTTTGCATTCATAATGTTAGAGAAGTTAAGAGAACTCTCTCTTCTCATGAGCATAATCCTTGGCATTTCAAATGTTTTCTGTTATTCTTTCTGGAAGATTCAGGTTCATAACTATCCTTAATAATCAGCACTAAAGTACCTAATACTTTTGCAATATTTACTACCACATTAATTGACAACAAGCAACAAGTCAATAAATGACAGTATTATCAACACACACAAATAGATCTAAATCACTGAATCCAGTAGCTCACTGCAATTAATCAACACCAATGCCATGTGAGTATAAAAGGGTAGCTAATTCTGGACTTATTTTCACATTTAAAATCAATAGACTCTTTTAATTGATAGCTTGAAGACTGGGAAACAAAATGCACAATTCAACTAATTTTAGAAGAAAGAAAGAAAAGAAAAAAGGAAAAAAGAAGAAGAAGAAAATTAGACTTGTTACCTTTTCAAAATATCAATTCAATTAGAAGAAGAAAAATTATGCATATTCATAGACTATTTGCTATTGAGTTTCCGCCGGTTTCATGCAAATCCAACAAAACAAAAACAAAAGCTTAGTGTACAATATTGCCAGGTCCTTTAACAAAACTACCTATAAAATATGGTACATATTCGAGATATTTAATCAAAGAAAAGAAAATTAATGTTTCTCCATTTCAGGGGCAATGGGAATATATGAGTTTAAAGTTCGATGCTTTAAAATTGTGACTTGGTTGCTATTCAACCGGCAGTACATCTGTTTCTTGACATCAAACTGTCTTAACTTGATAATGTTGCATTTTAGGGCCTTAAAACTTGGTTTTCAAAGTCCCGTCACGGTCTATGCAGTACATTCCTTGGGTCATATTCTTCAAAATGGGATTATTTGGGATCTATTACGTTATCTGGGGTTTAATTCTTTTAGATACTCCCATGCCATAGCCCATGAGGGGGTCAGGTAGAAACAGAAACTCAAATTCCTTATAAAATTAAAATGAATACTTGCTATTTTGTGTGACTTAATTGCAGTCTTAAGACACTCAGTTTATAAACATTTAAAAAATTTAGAATAATTGGTCTTGCATAAAAATAGGTACACATATTGTAATGAGCCGTTAAGGCATGTCCAATGATTTACAAAGTGCAGCAGGTCAGATTGCAAATACACAGGTCCTTCTAGTTACATTTATAATAAAATATAAGTCAAAAATACAAAACAACTATTGTTATTCTACCAAAATCTTCAGTGTGATAAATGGCCCATCTCACACAAAAAACAACACCACTAGAGACACCACTACATTAACCGAAAGCAGAGACATTACAATAACCCTTGAATCCAGAAATTACGAACTCATAAGCTGTAATTGTTATGAAAGAGAATAACAACTTCCGTTTGCTCTGAATGGATTGATATGAAGGTAGTCCACTTCAGTTCTGAATGCCTCAATTAAATAAAATATATTTTAGAATAGAAAGCAGTGTAAGAATTATGCTTTTCATACACAGGCCGTGTACAGAAAGAATTTGTCTAATATTTTTGCTGGTTCTAACTGCGTAATGCTCTTCAGAAGCATTTTACTTTTCTGTGGAAGAATTATTTTCTCGGTTCTGTTCTTTCACTTTCACAATTTCTTCATAAATTTTTAACAATAAAGCCTGATCATTTTTCATTCAACAATTACTGATTTTGGTGTATGTGTGTTTTTTTCTTTTTCTTTTTTAACTTGAGGTCAGGAAATTATTTTATTTATGTATTTTTGTAAAAATATATTGTGTAAAAACTCGTTTCATTTGATTCTGATCTTTTTTCAGATATGCTTGATGTCACGTGATGGGCAGAGCATTCTGGTTGTGAGTTATGCTGAGCTGAAACACTGTCTCGAGCAATCATTTAGTGAGATTCTATCTGCAGCAACTAAACAAGATATTTCATAGTTGTAAGATGGCCAAATATAAAGTTTAAACATTATATTGAAGACTGTTTCTTTTTTATGTTTTATGTATATTGTAGCTTTTATAGATTAACACCCTCACTGTAGCTCATCAACCTTATAATTGAATATTTTTTATGCTCTTCAGACCAGTTAGTGGGCATTGCATCAAAAAGACTTTTCTTTTCTTTTTTTTTTTTTTTCTTTCCATATGGTCAGGCCACACTGGAACAGATCTTCTTCTTTGTTGGCATGTGGTAACTTATTAGGACCAAATCAATGCTTTAGATTCTCACATTTTTCCAAATGATCTTCCATTAGTAAAAACATTCACAAATATGATTCCTGGTTGTTGGTTGAAGATTTTTCTAACGGACGATGTTGAATAGTTTTATGCCTGATTATTCTAAAGCACCTTGTTTGTGAGGCATTGTAATGTGTTCAGAATGACAAAAGAACTCTATTTTTGTACCACCAGAAATGATGCACTACTTTGGAATTCCCAACCAAAGGAGAGCATCAGTACTTAGTCATAAAATTCTCAATTGTGTCTTTTATTTTTTAACTATAATGAATGTGCCAAGAGAATAGATCAAAGGGATAACTCTCATACATGTACTTAGCTCCAGCCTAGGAAATAATTCATTATATATGTGTAATATATGCAAATTGTTTGGCCCGAGTATGAGTCTCTTTTCCAGTATGTAAAAGGGTTAATAATATTTTGTTACTAGTAACACTTGGTATAAAAAACAAGTATTTGAACTAAACTGGAAATTGTACGAGCTATAAACAATTAATACTGAATATATTTCTATTATATGTTACTATCCATTATTCACCATTGAATGTGCATTACTAATTTGTGAGGAACATTTTGTTATGTTTCCATACCTTACTCTCACAATGTATTGTGACAAAACCACTGCTTGTTTACGTTTCATTGGTGAAGTGGAATGAAGGAAATTATTTATCTAAGCTCAGAATACAAATGCTCATATATACTTATTTCAGAAATAAGCTGTTTTATTTAATCATTTCTTTGTGGATGACAGAGGAAGTAATTTAAAAAATTAATTTAAGATTTGCAGGAAAGAATATTTCTACATAATTGTAAGTTTTCACTTGTTGAAGAATTGAAAGTGCAATAACTATATGGTTAAGAATTATGCTGAATATATGTGTATTGTTAGTATTAATTTCAGAAAATTTAGACTTCAGTGATCTAAAAGCAATGTATTACTCATTCATTAATGGATACCAAATTAATGGTTCTGAAAAAATGGTTTAAAAGAACATTTTAGGAGACAAATATCTCAGTTTTAACAAGCAGAGCTCAGGATCTTATTTTTTTGATGAATTCTGGGGAAAATTGCTTGGAGGGTTCAGTAAAAGTATTGTTCCCACATCTCCAATCAACTTCTCCTTTAATTTAAATATAGTTTTATACTTTAGTAAATGTTTAAAGCCATTACTGCAATCCTTTTAAGATATCATTTGCATATTGCAATATGATACTTATTTTTGATTAAGTATTTTTCATTAAGTATTGCAAATGATATCGCACTGCATTTAAGATTCGTTATTCTTAAGAGGGTACTCTGATAGCTCTGAAAGAAGTTTGAGTAGGGAAAGGAAAATAAAGGGTTGAAGTCTTTTATATGAGTTATTAGATATTGTGTTTCTTTTTCCTGTTATGACCTTGTCTTTCATTTCATTCTTTTTGAATATTTTTAAGTCTTACCTTTGTGGAATATGATGATTTATTCTTAATAAAGATAAATCTTCCCCCTCTACAAATATTTGCGTTAGCATAAACAAAATTTGCTCTAAATGTAATTATTATCGCAGTAAAGAATTCATGGAAGACTGTACTTGGCAGTATGCAATTTAAGTTATTATAAATATGTTAATGCAAGAGATTGTGTAAAATATTGCTGTCAATGTTTATTTCTACTTTTCTTTTGAATTTCTCTCAGATATTTAATTGTTATCCAACTGTAGTCATTATTAATATAAAAAGAGGCAATGGCTTCTATAAAACAATAATTTGAAAATGGTACTTAATTCAACTGGGTATGCCCATTTTGTTTATGATTTCTTATGTTATGAGTTTATGATTTCTTCAGTAATCTTTAATATGTGAAAGAAAGATACAAAAAATGGTAGTTTTCACACATATGAACCCTTTAAAAAGAAAGGGAAAAAAATTAAAAATTAACATTGGAAATTAATTTTGATATTTTGAACTCCTCTTGATTGTATAATTGGATGTTATATCCCATTTGTCTTCATCATTTGAGATATTGCAAGTCAGGAATATGTGCACAAATTTCCATCTGTAGTTCCCGCCAAAAGAAATTCCATACAGAAGTGGAACTTACGTATAACTTTCCACTGCGAGATATAATTTGTAAATAATTTTGTTACTAAAAGGTGATTTGATCATATCGTGATGGGTGCATGCTAATGAGAGTATTAAGAAAATCAGGCTAGGAAGGATGTAAGAAGAATATTGCAACAGGAAATTATAATAAGAAAAATTAACATGAATTCGCACAAATGTCTTGATATGCACATGAATTAATTTGTATTCTCAAATTGCTAGGTTTAGTTTTTTATCGTATGTTCAAATGTAAGAAGTGCAGGTGCCTTTACTATCTTGCAATCCCCCTTCCAGTTTATAATATTTCTTTTATTTGCATTTTTATCTCTTAAGGAAGGCGATGCTAACTTGACTTTCACAGAATAAATTTATTACTTTCCCAATATCCCAATAAGTTTATCATATCAAGTAGATCAAATAGTAAGCATTAATGAATGTTAGTAGGATATTATGAAATAGTACATAACAGAGTTCCTAGGCTACAGAATGTGTTATTTCCTTTGGTTCTTTAAGAAAAGAGAAAAAAGGGGTGGGGAAGAAGGAAAAAAAAACCAATAATGTGGCCATAATCAACTTTTATATAAAACAACTGCAAAACAAAGTACAATTCAATTTTGTAAAGAGAATTTTGTGGAGTACTGATAGAGGTATCATGAGATTCTTGATTGTGATATTCTTTTAAATTGAGAATATACATGTGAAATGCACAATCAGAGTGCAAAAACGTGTGTGCATTAATGTATCACCTACCTTATATTTCCTGTGTCCTCTTTTGTTTCCCCAAATAGAGTATACGAATTAGCTTCCAAAGCTTTCTTTCCATAGTTGTAGTGTAAAGGTCTTAGTGGTTGGCTTTCTGGTAATATTCTTGTATTGAAATATTTTCTGCCAACTTTATTTTTATCAGTAATTTGTCAGTGAACTATAAATATTTTTAAGAAAATTTCTGCTCCCTTGAAGTTACATTATATTGCAAATGTTAGAAAAAGAGGACTTAAAAGTTGTCTTCATCAGAAAGTTTCCAGAATTTTTATTATAATTTTCAGCCTTATTTGTCACTAAGCTAAACATTGTTGAACCAATGTAAATGAATTGTATGTGATGTTCAAAAACTTTCAAGAAAATTTTTTAAAGTACCTTTCCTTTAGCACATGATCAAGTTCAATCATTAATTCTTTATTGCTCTGTATTTTTCACTGCAAGACAAAATAGATTCTGCCGGAATGGGAAGAAAGAAAGAAAAAAAATTACACAGGTCTTGGTAGAAAGATATAAAATTATCTAGTTTCTATCATTTGTTGTAAAATCCTTTTAGATTTTTCATTTGATTTTTAAGTATTTATTGTTCTCCTCGTTTTAGAGTTTTTTGTGTATGTGTTTTGTAATAAATTGATGGTTATGCATAACAACTTTATATTTTTCAGAAAGATACAAAGTGTAAAAATGACCAATTAGCTTAAGTATTTGCCACATTGGCCTGCCATGTTTATATTCTTTCAGCTAATATTTGACGTTACATATGTCTTACTAGTTATTTATGTCTTTTATTTCTATGCACAAAATGCTACAAAAATCTTACCCTACCAAGTCTGAATATAAGAGATACATTATAACTGAGATTAAGGGATCTTAAATTTAAAAAATTGCAAATTTCCTGCCTTTTATATATATGTATATACACACACACACAAGTAAAGAAGTTCCAAGTTACCAAAATTACCCAGTATGATATGCGCTGAAACAGTAGGTTACCACAGAATTTATTTATTCCAGTACCTGTGTAATTTGCAGGTATCTACTTTGTTAGGAAGATTATACAGCTAGTATAATTATTCTTTATCATATCATGTAAGACTACTCTTTAAGATTCAGCCACTGATAATACAGAAAAAAAAATGATTATAGTGATGGGGTTGAGTTCAAAATAAACTGTTAGCAATTAGGGTCCATAATATCAGAAACTTTTTTAATTTGAATTGAGAGGTTAGCTCTCAAAATCGTTTTAAATTTTATTTCAAGGCTCCTTAATCACACTTTCAACTTTTTGTAACAAGTTTTTTATTTGTTTCTGTCTCAAAATCATGTTACAAGTTTTCAAGAATTTAAAATTAGTTTATTTCTTCTATAAATAATTAATTTTTTTAAGGTAAATATTTTAATGTGTTCTCAATGAATGAAATTTCAGATGATGACTGCTTGGATTGATCTAATTAGCACTTGGCATCAGTGATTTGAATTAAATCTTTCTACCTGCATTGTTAGGAATAAGGCAGGACATGACTCCACGGTGTCCATCTCTATTTATTTTGAATCGTATTATTTGACTATTACAATTCATTAGTGAAATTTGTTGATATAGTATCAGTCTTTCTCATACTTTGTATCTATCTTACATAATTATATGAAAACTTATGATACGAATTTGTATTATGAAATTTGATCAGTATCCCCTCCCCAAGTAGTTATAGAAAAGTTTAAAGCTGCTACTTCATGTGAAACACTAGGGAAATATTTGAATTTCTATCTTTTTTCTTCTCTAATATGACTTTCTTATTTATTCTTTCCATTTCCTGTTGCCCTCCCTGCTTTTCTCCCCATCATCTGCTTTCTCTTCTGTTCTTTCACCCTTCTCTCATCACCCTATTGGCTTCATGTATTTTGTTGCTTTTTGTCCTTTTGTCTTTCATTATCTTTATTGCTACTTTTGCATTTTGCTTGCTACTTTTACTGTAAGTTTACTGTACAAATTTATTTTTATTTTTAACATATAATAATTTATTGCAAATAATTATTCAAAAAACTTCTCTCTCTCTCTCTCTCTCTCTTTTTTATATATATATATATATATATATATATATATATATATATATATATGGTATATATGGTATATATGGTATTTATGGTTAGTATATATAGTTGTCGCATTTTCAGAGAAATACGAGCACAGTGAATTTGATGAGACTTTTTTTTTTAACATTTTGAAAATTACATAAACTACATAGTTTTTCTGCTTTTCTCTATTTATTCTCTTTAATATAATTTGTTGAGAAACTGATGATATAAAGTATCAGTTATACTTTCAAGAACTGCATGCAAACATTAGGTTCAAACCATACAGTCAACTCCAAAGTATAAAATGTGGAGCTGTTGATAAAAATTTATTAACTTCATAAGAGCTTAGTGGAAGTAGTTGTTAATTCAAAAGGTTAATCTTTACTTTACTAGGGCCATTCCACAATCAAACACAACCAAACAGAAGAGCTTCACTGAAATGAAGTTTACAGCCTGAGTTAACATCTTGTGCTAAGCTCCTATAGAGTTAGTACATTTTCATCAGTGGCTCCACATTTAGTGTTTGTTAGTATTTATGGTTTGTACTAAATGCTTGATGTGCAGTTTGAAAGCCTGTACTGTTCTGCTTGAGTGAATTCCTCAATGTACCGTACATGGGATGTCTATTCAGTGTGATTTTTTATTGTACCTTTGTAGGTTTGTGAAATACTTTCCGAATTTGCTGGTTTGAGTATTGACACTTTTTCCAAAAGTCTGAATCAGTAAATTACTTTTAATTATTGTGTTTATATCGACTTTTCTTACTAGAGGTTTTCGCAACATTTTTTTAATATTAATTATTTTGCAGTTAATCAATTTTTAATTAACCAGTAAATGAGTTTTATTGTTGACATGCTGTTTTTTGCATCACTAAAATTGTTGTGTGCTATTTTCAAAACTCTTGACTTCGAAATGTAAGAACGTACATTATTAATTTTTTAAATTCAGATCTTCCCAACATTTATAAAAATATTTTTTTAGTATCTAATCAAATTTCCTATTTTCCTTTTGAGTTGAATATATCAATCATCATATTCCGTTTGTACAGAATGATTATTTAAAAACTGTGCCTTTAGGGCTACTTTTAACCTTCAAGCAATGGGCCCTTCATTCTCCTCTGCCTCAGAACATGCTTTTCAACACGACTTGCCTAAGAGATTTTTATCAAAACTGGCTCCAACAACTCACACATATTAAATCTTGTCTATGTTAGAAAATTCTCTCAAATCTGTCAGTGGAGTTCTAGGAAACTTTTGGTCTAGTAGTGATTGATTTTCGACATTGGCTAAATTAGCTAGATCAAATTCAGTCACTGTCGGGAGAATTCTAGTGGTCCTTCAACTTTGATAGGTTTTTTCCTGTGGTTTCTCTGATCACTACCAGCCAAATGCCTTGGCAATTGGCCCGCAGACCGTGCATGATCTTTCTTCATCCTTGTCTCCTCTCTCCTCACACACACATGCTCACAATTAGGTACATTACATTACTACACATTGGAAAGTTAGAGTTCAGCCTGGTGGGGGTAGTGCCATGCTGGGAAAGATACCTAAAGGGGAAGCCTCGCAAGCTGATGTGTAGTTTGGCGCAAGATTTCATGTCCCAGTGGTGGTAAGGGAGGAAGGAGGAACACTGTCACCTCCAATCTATTTCACAAACTATACTTGGAGGATTAATGATCGTAGTAGTTGACTTGCCAAAATACTAATTGATCGAATCCATGGGCTTGGCAACAACAGGCCAGCATGCTTCTGTCTGCGGCATAGTGACTGACAAGTACCACAAAAACATTCAACACAACTCGCACACAGTGAATCTGCTATATACACACACACATATGCATAAATTATTGCACATTGGCACAAAATATTTAAATTTACATTGACAGTCGCATATCAGTGGGTGTCAATGTCAGACCCCAGCCTAGTTTTTATTTTCTGTGTCTTTGTGGAAGTAAAATGTTAGTGTTTCATTGTTTAGGACTTTTACTATTAACCTTTCTTAACCCAAAGCATTTCATCTTTCAAAACTTTGAAGATGTTTACAAAACAATTCAAAATTGTTGCCATGTGTAATTGCTTCGTGGAAACCCTGGCATTCTCTTACAGCTTTTAGACTTGTAGGAACTTTACTCGAGTGTCTGCTGAAGTACTGAACAGTTGTACATTCAGAACAATGTAGTGAATATTGAACTAGTTTTTTTAAAAAAGGAAGTGGCAATCTGTGTCTTGGTGGAAAAAACAGTGGTACAGAAAATCAGTATGTACCCTTTACCATGCCTCAAAAACTGAAAATATTTTAACACCAATTTGCAGTAAATGTAATATATTGCTAAATTTATGTTGCATTTCCAAAATATGTAAATTATTCCTTCAATTATTTGGAGATATATTCTTTGCTCCGCCATTAACCTCCTCCTCTCTCCCTCCCCACCTTCTCCCCAGTAGGTGTTGTCTGGATTCCAGAATGGCATTGGCATGTGATTGTTACATGCATTTGATTTTTCTGAACCAAGATAAGAAATGTACTGGAAATATTCTTGGGAAATATCAGTCTGCGGTAGCCTTGATCAAGAAAAATTTCTAAACAATGAATATCAAATGACTTTAAGTTTGTTATGAATTTGCTTTTTAAGGAATCGGTCTGTTTCGCACTTATTTGCTTTATTAATTTCTGAGATGTCTCTTACTGCAAAATCATTATTTCATGATAGATTACACTGAAAATTGTCTTTGTTTTCTGGCAAGCCTACACATAGAATATTCATTTTATTTTTCTGATTGTGTTCTGAATATTCTGATAAATTTATTTTTACCACAATTTTATCAGTGTGATTTGAACATTTGAAATCTTATTTAATTGTAACTATTGAAAATTATGCATGTACGTAAATATTACACATCTAAAAGGATAGAATTGCGGATTACTTAAATTGCATCTTAATTTAAAAGTTTCTTCAGATTACTGAGAGAGGGAATGACATTGGTTTGTATATAAAATAAAATTAAGAATCATTGTAATATAATGTTAAATAAATGTTGTTGTTTTTTTTTGTGATAAAAATCTTGAAGCATTAATTAGCTACATGCAACTAAAAAACTTTGGCATAACTAAATTCAACTTCATAAAGATTAAACTTTATATAATACAGAAGTTAAAGATAAGAAATGCTACTTTCATTACATTTATAGGACAATATTTTTGAAGGAGAACTTTACCATAAAGAACAAAGATTTATGTTTCTTCAGTATGGAGAATTTCATGTTATAAACAGTAAAAGTATTGTTTAATCATTAATGAACAGTGCAAAGGGTTACAGTTCATTTGAAAATTAAACATTTGCTTTTATAAGTAATTATGTTATCTTACATGTAGAATATTTTGCTTAATCATCTTTTTGAAACTGCATGCTGCTTGGTGCATTTATTCTTAAAAACAATCCTCCATTGAAGCCTAGAGTACAAAATGTTAATTGTACTAGTTATATTTGTAATCAAAGTGCCTTCAGAAGTAGATAATTATACATTTCACAGCAATAACTTCAGTAGGTTTCATATTCATTTCAGATGGATTCATAGGGCAAATGTTAGGGAGCAGTATTATGTATACAGTATTTCCCCAAGATTGTAATTTGTGTTGCGTATCATCATAGGAAGTGAAACTAGAAGAATGGGAGTGCACTCTTTTTATTTGTTTCACATAAACTTCCATTTTTTCAGTATGTTTTTATGTTACTGATAGTAAGGATTTGAACTAAATTTCAGTATTATGTTTTTCATTCATTGTGACAGATCTCCAAAATCTTGTACATTTTAAATACATATAATAATTTATGGTAACTTGTATAAATACAAGACACAAAAGATTATGACAAAGGAAATAGTTTATTGTGTTTAAACTTTTGCTTTATTATTTTTTGTAATTTAAAGTAACAATTTATTGATGTTTTATTAACAATCAAATATTTTTTTAGAGACTGTATTTATCTTTTGGTTTCATATTAAATTAAGATATTAAGATTTACAATTTTTACTAAAATATCACTATGTTTAGAAACTCCATTTCATTTTCTTCTGGTGATAGGCCTTAAACATTAGCGAAAACATTAGCAACACATTCATTTTAACATCTTGTTTCCAATATGTAGCACATTATGATAAAATGAGTAGAGTAAATAGAGAAAAAACTTTCTTAATATTGCTCTAATTGTTTTCACATAACATTCCACATATTGCAAACAAGATAAAATGAACATTTATTTTTTTCTTCACATTTCTCTTATCTTTAAGGCCTGTCATCACAAGACAACAAAATATAGTGTTAAAACATTGGGATATTTATATAAAGGTTGTAAATCCTAGTTCGTTAATTTAATTGTAATCAAAAATTAAATATAGTTGTGTGGGGGAATTAGTTCATACAATAAAATAATTATTTGTTATAACATGACTAGTACCCAGTACAAAATATGACACTTCATAGAAAAATGTGATAGAATGTAACTAAAGAAAATAATTCACAAATATATTTGTTTCAAAGAGGTTGGGTCTTTTCCAGGATCTTAACAAAACTGAAAAATAATTCAACTTGAATTATTTTGTATTTAATTCTGAGTAAAATATTGCTATGTTTATCAATTGTATTAGAATGCATAAAGTTTAATATTTATATTTGAATAGACGTGATTTATACACAAATATTTCAGAAAAATATTTTGATATTTAATTTCAAAACTAAACATTTCTGCTAAATGCATTCCTTTTCGATCACTACCATGATTTTGTAGAATGAATCATTGTAGAAATTGAATGATCTTGTAAACTCTGAATGCAGTTAAATACACAATAATAATATTAGTAGTAGTAATAATAATAATAACAACAATAATGAATTATGACTTTTCAAATTGAATATATTCAATAATTCAGTGGTTGTATTCATAATCAAGTAGTAATATGAAATACTTTTGAAGGTCCTACAAGCGTGAAGTTCTGGAAGTAAAAAAAAAGAGCTCTGTACCTTAAACTATTTTTTTTGTGAAAAATATTACTTTTCCACATAACTATTAGCTTTGCTGAATAATTTCTGGCATCGTATGTGGTTTATTTAGAAGAAATATTCAGTTGTTTGTTACAAGGCAAATCAATTCATCCTAAATAAAGCACATACTCGGACCAATATATTGCATATATATAGTGAATATCCATTGATACATATGGCATATGATCATGTGTAGAAGTGTTGCGGGATGAATGAATTATTTCTTTTGATGTTGGCATAAGTGTTGCACTTGAAATGCTATTTACAGACTGTGAACAATGTTTTAGCCTGTTCTACACGTGAATGTGTGGAATTGATATTGATCTCTTAAATCTTTTCATTGTATATTTTCCTCCTTAGTATGAAGTAATATTTGTGAATTATTCTTAATGGTACAAATTTTTGTATGCATTCTTTCGAGCTTCCTTTTACTGAACATATTTTGGCTGTATTGTGAAGAAACAGCGTATGGTCTCATGCCGTAAATGTCATCATTTATTGTCACTCTTTATTTTATTATTGTTTTCACACTAATGGCATTGTGACTTAAATGAAACTGAAACTGGAAATTGTTATAAGTTTTGTAATACAAGCACAAAATAAAAAAATGAACAAGACACTTTGGGCACAGGTGCCATATGTAAACATGTATGACAATTTTCAAGATATGTAAACTTGTATTGTATGGTGTGGTTGAATGACAAACAGTGTACTAGTTAACTAGTGAAATTATTATTGCTTCCAACATCCTGATCATACATTTCATACAAAAGTAATATGATTCCAGTAATTTCATAAACATATCAAGTATGTATCTGATGATACAGGTAAGGATTATATTTAAGCAATTTTATCACTTCTTTTCACCCTTGTACTTACCCATTAAAACAGTTTTACTGTGGCCCATTACCACTTCCATTACAATAAATTTAAAGTAAATATTCAATAATTCAGTGTATGTTTATGTCGATAATTTACCTTAGTGCTATATTATATAGATAATTTACCATTAGTGCTAATTGAAAATTCTTGCACTACTAAGTTATTCTTCAATTTTTTTTGTCACTGGGTCAGTTTCTTTTCTTTTCTTTTTTAAATAAATAAGTTTTTATGTATATATAAATATATTCCATCTCATGAGCACAAATGTGATAAAAGTTACTTCTTATTCAGACTTGAACTGTTACTTCAGAAGTGGCTCAATTTGTTTTCTTATTATCTTCAAGTTTATTCATCAGAAAGAAAGGGTCCTTTGATATGTTTTGTAGAATTTTGCTTGTCTTTTAGATGTTCTAGCATCTGAAATTAATAAGAAAATCTGTAATAGTGTGGATACTTAATTTGTATTGTCATTCTGGAATCTTTGTTTGAGTTACGTTAATATGTAAACCGCTCCAAGCCCTTAAAAGTTAATCAAAAATAAATTCTTGAAAGTTTTAAAATTAAGCTTTTCTCTCATTATTTACATCTTCATAACTTTTGTAGTTAATTACTCATAATTAAATTTTATATCTCAGATGCTGTTAACTCTGCACTCACTTTTGTTTTTTACACATACGTATATATGCTATTTGCTCCTAGCATTGAGCATTCAATAAATCTTTTGTTCTTTATAATATTGTTGCTCTTGCTGAGTATATCACATTAGGGGCCATTGAGATTTGCCATGAAAATTTTGATTTTCTTAATAGTTTTGCACATTTGTATTTTATAGTTGCCATCGACTCTGTACTTTGCTAGCCATTTTTTAGTGCCTCAAACGAAGCTTGTGTATTAAATATTTGTTATTAATGTCATATTTATTGTTTAACAAATATGGAGAATATGAAAAACAAATGTGGGTAGTTGTATATTCAAATCAGTCTTTGAAACATTATTCTTAACTGAAAAGCAATGTCGAATTCAATGGAATTGTGGTTTATATGTAACATCTTTGAAATGTTGCTATTTTTGTTTGTTTTTTCTTCCCTTGTGTAAATCTCCAGTGATTTCACTACAGATCTTATGAAATGCAAGACATTCCCATTTTTTTCATGTGGAGTCATAAAAATTGAGCAAAAGTGATTATTGAGATCTGACGAAAACATTACATGAGAGTACAAAAAAAAAAATAAGAAGAGCAATAAACATGAACATCATACCTATGTGAAGAGAGTAACACAATCCAAGTGGTGAATATTGGAATATTAAGATTTTTGATGATGAATTTAACTGTTAAGCCTTGATTATGCCTTATTAATGAACGAAGAAAAAATGTAATAAAGCCAGGAAATGAAGATTGAATGCTACATGATAGATTCATAGTTTGTCAGTTGCAAAAAATGGGAAAAATAGGGAATACTCAGATGGTATGAAATTGTTTTCTAAATATTTATTTTAAGTTCACACACAAATATTTTTCCTTTATTTTGAAACACATTTATTAGATCACTTAAGTATGGACTATCTGGGTGTCTTAAAATAATTAAAAGAAATTAAATATATGTAGAAAACACCCAGGCACTTTCCTTTATACATTAATACATACAACAAAACAAGTAATGGTGCATAAATATTCAGGAGACAAACACCATTTCATTTGATTAAATCCATTCTAATAAAAACAAACAATTTTTAAGTAATGCTTCTAATACAGCATTAATAAATTTTGCCCATGATAGTGTTGGGTAAAGCTCCTAAATCATTTTACAAAGGTTGTTCCTTTAACTAACATATCGATAGAAAGAGAATTTTCTAATTTTGAATTTAGCTCACACTATTAAAAATATTCATTAGTACTTGAATCTTAATTACATCTTTCTTGAGTTAGCTAGGAATAATTAAATTGCATTGCCCAATACATAACATTAGCATAGAATTTTTGTCCAATTAAATATGAAGTATTCTTTGCAATACCAAAATATTTCCCTAATATCTCATTTACAGTTTATATTTCACATACAAACCAACATAAGATGTGATTTTAACTTGACAAGAAACCTAATTGGAATTGTCATTATAAAATTATTTTGTATAGTAAATGAAGAAATGTATGGAATAGTGTTTTCAGTATCTTTACCATGAAGATTGGTAAATGTGTTTCATCCACCTTATTAATGTAACTTGCTTGCTCATATGAAAATATCCTTTCTTCATTAAAACACCTGAGATTAAAATGTTTATTGAAGGGTATTTCTCAAAAGTCATTCTGTATCCACCTGTACAATGCAAGCTTACAATCTTAGCCACAGAAATGATATAGTACATATCAAATTTATGTATTGTGTTTCATCTAAAGTTTTTGTTGATTTGTTATTCATAAATTAAATTTTTGGTACATCTTGCAATGAAATTTGTATTGTGTAATTTTAGAGGATATATCTAACCACTTTATTAGTTGAAATTCAGAAATGCAGGCAAATAATTAGAGCTAAATTAGAATATGAAATTAACATTTTGTTATCTTTCTATCATGTGCCCTAGGATTGTGCATTTCTGAGAGGTAAGTGAAGATCAAATAAGTTTGGGAGGTAAGTGGTAAGAAATATAGTTTTACCAAACCTTTCAGAAGTATATAACTCCCCTCTGGTTAAATGCTGTGGAACTTAGATGTGGCTTGTCAGATGGTGATAGTAAAACAAGACTTATTAAATTTATCAGTTTTATCTTAACCTAGCTATTAAGGTAGTACAAAAAACTTCGTAGGTCTTGTCAATGAAAAAGTATTTTTTTAAGTGAAATATCTTAGTATTGAACTGAATTTTCTTGAGAGACTTGTTGAACATGATTTTCTGGAAAACTTTTTTTTCCTCAAGGTAACAAACTTTGTAATTTTGAAAACTTCAGTTATGAGAAAATTTATGTGTATTGCTGGCATTCCTCAGAGTCATAGCCAAGTTAGGGACTACAAATTGTTATCCATTATTACTCATATACATTATCAATAATTGGATTGGTACTAACATTGTCAAAAGTTTAATTTGTATGAAATACCTAATTATTTTTGTGAAATAATTTTCAGTATTTTATATTACAGTCGGAACAAGAGTGAAATGTGATGTGTGTATACTTTTCTTCAATTCTGTTAGTGATGGTTCTTGAAAACTAATTGAGATTTCTTACAAAATTCTGAGAAATGAATACCTCTGCTTTTTGATTGATGAAATTCCTGTTCACATTTGTGAATAGTTTCTTGGAGATGTTTGTTATTACATTACAGCATCACAAACTACTTCAAAATTAAAAGACTTTTGCTGCAATAAAAGGATTTATTTCAATGTATTTTTAACTGCCAAAAAATGTTTACTCATTTGAGTATTATGCATTAAAAAATGTAGATAAAAAAAATGTTTGGTAAGCATTCCTCAGAACATGTTATTAGAGTAGTGACATATTAGAAACAAATGAGTGCATCTCTACTGTTTTCTCATTCTAACCTGATCTTTTTCTTAAGGTTCCTTCAGTGCTATTGGAAAATTCACAATTAAGATTCAAGGGTTGATTGATTTGAAAATGATCTGTACTCAAAGCATGTTCAATAAAGTTAAAGGCACTATCTTTTCGTGTATGGTATGCTCTATTATGGCCAGTATTGTCTTTTAATTGACAATACCAGTACCTTGTCTCCAGTATTTCAGTAAAGTGTAACCAGGTTATTTACATGACCAAATATGTTTCAGTTCCAATTATTGTTTATCATTATTAAATACTGCCAATTCTCCTTTCTTTTTCTTTTCTTTCTTTGCAAGTTATTTGTGCCAACAGTTATCATGTAATCTTGAGATTTTATGGAAAAAAATGTTTTATATTTTACAAATGACCATTACACAGGCATGCACACAAAAAAAAGGGGGGGTTGCCAGACTCAAGTTGTTGTTGGTATTTTTGTTGTTGCTGGGTTTTTTTCTTTTCTTTTTCTTTTTCTTTTTCTTTCTTTTTTTTTTTAATGAAAAACCTCAATGAAATTGTAAATTGTGAATTTCACTGCGGTTTTTCAGGGGGGGGAAGAAGAAGAAGAAGGAAAAGGTGGTGTCAAAATTCTGACTTTGGATTCAGTGCATCGACATACATAGAGACACATGTGTCAAGACTTGGGTCTGAAAACTTTTAGCTTCTGTAGAGTATAATGCTACACGACATCAACCTCTAGTATTCACTTGTGTTTTTCATGATTGAAAAAAAACGGGAGGATGGTGCCGCAAATCTGGATTCAGATTCAGTGCATCTACATACATGAGAAACATGTGTGAAGTCTTTGGGTCTGACAACAACCCCCAAAAACAAAAAATACAGTTTCACTGTGGCTTTTCACGTTTAAAAAAACTGGAGGTGGCGATGCAGTTCTGGCTTCAGGTTTGGATTCAACACAGTGACATACAAAGAAAAACATTTGTTAAGTTTCTGGGTCAGACACCTTTTTTTTATTTTGTGTGCATGTGTTATCAAAGAATTACTCCCATTACACTTTATTTGAAAACAATTAATTACATCACATTAAAGTAAATTCATGTAGTAAAGTTGGAGTTGTTTCACTACATTCCAATTTTCAAACATGAAAACAAGGCAGTTCAGGTAAAATTGCAAGTGCTGCGTAAATGGAATCCTGGAAAATTTATGGATATTTAATTTGTTGATTTTATAAACAAGAAAAGAGTAATTTTTATTATAAATGAACCTTGTTGAAAGCTCTGACAAAAACACACATGGATACTTAAAATTGTTGTGTCCAGTGCAATTAAGAGAAGAAACAATGATATGTATTCCCAACATGCTGTCAAATTAATGAAAAACCAAATAATTTCCACCTTCATTAACTTTTATATCATCGAGGGCTCTGCCATTTCTATTGCAGAAACACCATTCTTCTCTTATTCAGGAAACAGATACAAATATACATATAATTTTGCACCTCACTGAACCCATGTCTCTGCACAACTGTGATAGACAGAACATAATGGTAAATTATCATAACATAAACATTTCACTCTCACATATGAATAATAAAAGGATAGAAATATGAAAATATGAACTGGTAGTCTAAACTGACAATTGTTTCAACCACATTCTCATTTAAGTTTAACAGACTGTCAAATTAATTACTTTCTCCTCTTGCCATTTATATTCATATTTTTGAAAATGTTACTCAGCATATTCAAAATGCAATGTCATACAAACATAATTTCTCATCCCAATATCTGTTTTAACAATCTGTGGTAGTATAAAAATGTCTCTTTTCTTAGATGTTATATTTATGTAGGTAGGAGAAATTGTCAAAAAGATTTTTCTAAGGAATATTTCATAATGATAGTTATGTAATTGCCTTTATATAACATTTCAGAGGAATAAGACCAATCTTTTTCAAATATCAATTGAACAATTTTCTCCACTCAGTGGCTTCAAGAATATTCATAGGCCCCTCCCCATGCAAGTGTGCCATCTGTTGTAAGAGACCAAAAAATGCATAATAAATCCTTGAAAGATTCTTTGTGCTAAAAATATTGACTAAAATTTATAAAAAATAAAAATGAGATATCATAATTTGTCTGCAATTACAGAGATATTTTGTTACCATTTAAAATTACAATTTTTAATACCAAGATATTTTGCAAGAATATCCATTTATTTCTGGACAATCTCAGTGCTCAGTATTGCAAGAATTTATGTGTATTTTCAATCTATGTTGCACCAGTATGTAAGTAGTAACTTCTATACAGTCTTTGATAAATCAAAGAAAGTTCTTAAACAGCTATTGAACAAACCCTGAATTTAGTAGTTAAACTGTGTATGTTAACTTCAATCAATGATTTAGCTTCAATGATAATAGCACCATATCTCTCCTATTATATCTCTTCTGTGAATTAGGTTACATAATTAATTTTTGAACTTTGATAACTCTATTTGTGAACATAAAAAGTTGATTAAACTAGTGGTGCTACAACAGCACATGCTTTCTTGCATTATTTCTAAATTTGCCCTTTTTGAAAGTTAAAAGTGCCCAATCAAATTAAAACTGGCACCATTCTTTTAAGCATTCATTGTTCTATCCATGGAAAAAATGTTGAGTGTTTTTCAAAAAATATTTTGTATACATTGCATTAATTTCAAGCAGAAATTATGGGAAAACTACTCATTTTTTTAAAAAAAAAAAACATACATGACCTTTTTTAAAGAACTGATATTTTTAAACAGTTTGTTTCATGCAAAAATATTCAGCTTTGAAGTTTAGAAACTTTAACTTTTTGCAATTTTTGAGAGTGAGTGTTCGCCGGTAATGAGTCCAGTACCATTTTTTTTACCGTCTATTGAAACATATGAGGAGAAAATTTGAGAAAGATTTGGACTCATTTTTGAGATTTTTTTTTTAATTTCCTGATTTCACACAAAATTTTGTGAAAATTAGTTGTATTTTCAAAAACATTGTCCACAACCTTATTTCATCATTCACTTAAGTGTCCTTTGCAAGGACAATGTGTAATCAAAACATTCGGTGCCTTTTTCACAAAATTTTGAAAATGTTTCTGAGGCTTCATGTAAATTACCCTCAAACCTCCAAATGTCCCTTTCAAACTCTGAGAACCTGGAGCTCATTAAATCGATTAGGAAATATCAATTTTGGAGAAAATCGGCTGAACGTTTCAAAACCCTAGATTTTACCACAAACTGACGGGTTGACCATAGACATATGAGACTAGACTAGCAATAAACGGCTGTATTTGAAGCCGGACAATTGTGCCCGCCGCCATATTGTGTCACTACAGTTTCTCTCATAGTCGCTGGCTCAGTGTTACAAGGTTGTATGTAGAACAGCGCTGTTTTCGAGAAAAAGGCCTTTGAAGTTATGAGCATCATTTCTGAATCAAGTCTTCTTATATTTTGGTTTTAATGATTAAACTCAGGTGAAAATAGAAATGAAATGCATCATTGGTTTCCAAATAATATCATTTTTCAGCAAATTATTGAATATTACATTTTTACATTGGACTCTGTAAAACTTAAAATCTAGATTTTTTGAAGCAACCAGTAGCGTAGCGTCAGGGGACGTTGAAATGCAGAGCATCTCCGCATATAATATTAATAAATAATCCTAATACTGTATTGATAATCTTACAAGTGGTCCGTTGAGAGGAATGCGTTTTGTATAAATTTTAAATTGATTTCCTATGACTGAATTCGATGGGTTATTGAAGCTGGCCTGTGATTGCTTGGAAGCTAAAATGCTTCTAGCGCTTGCCGCGAGGTTGCGACGAGCAATGACGCATGCGCAGATGGCGAGGTTCCCCTCTACTCTCTTCACCCCTGACCCAGAGAAACCCGACTGCTTTACGCTAGCATCCACTGCGAAAAGAGGCTAATTTGAGCAAGTGACTCGCTTGTGCACGAGAACGCAGCACACTTCAGGCGGTCAGTATCGCTCATCGGGAGTCCCCGATTGGTCATGGGCACAAACTGTAGAAATAGTGCCTGTCTACTATTTCTTAATTAATTCCCAAGAAATTGAATTATTCCTTAAATAGATTCCATATTATTTTAGTCAGCAATGTGTAAATTAATAAGTTGTCTCATTGCCATTCGCATTCGCAATTCGTATAAGAATTAAAGCTGAGCCATTGTATCATTTGCTTTCAAGATATCGGCAGTCCTGACTGCTGTGAAGATTTTGTGGGAAGCACCTACACCGTCGTAAACAATCGAGATCTGGAAGTAGTTCCAGTGTATCTGCCTTGTGTTGCATTGGCCTGTTGGATGAAGTAGTTGATAGTGACATTTTGTTATTGTTGAGCATCCCCAAACGTGCGAGTTACGCTACGGCACTGGAAGCAACAAAGTTGCATGTAGGACATTACACAAAATATGAGATATCTATGTGTTATAGCAAATAGGCGAAGAAAATATTATTGTATTATGTTAAGTAAATGCATTGTAAAGCAAATTCAAACTAGTGCTCCTGCATCAGTATTATTTCTCGTATTATTGGTGACGGTTATGTAATACTATAATGCACCTGGGTCATTCCATGCAAAATTTCAGGTTTACTGACAGTGAGTCTCAGATTTTTTTCATATTTTATTACATTAATCTACTAATGATGAACAGATAAAAGACAATTTATGGAATTAATATCTTCAGCAGTTTAGCAACAATTACGGGTTAAACATGGACGATGACACAATGTACTCAATAATGATAATAATTATGACGTTCATAAAATGAATAAAACTTTAAAAACGGGCACACTATTTTGAAGATAAATGATCATATTTTAAGCAGTTGATAATATATTAAGGATTGAGACATTTGTTTATAATAAAAAATGCTAATAAATTAAACAAATACATTTTTCTTCAAAAATAATATTTTCCTTTCTTTCATATTTTACACACTGCAGGAAGAACCAATAAATAACCATTCTGCAAACTGTCGCGATGGAATCTTAAAAATGCGTAAGTTATTAAATAAAAAGTATACGCGCATTTTGCTCTTAAGGTTGAAAGTCGCGTGCCTTTGCCCAGCGATGGGTGACGCAAGGTCGTAGGCAGGCACCGCCAAGTTCATTCCCTAGGGATATCCATCGATGCCTTCGAAGGGATCCTGACATTAGTTTACAGGCTTAGTTTTCGCGTGTTACTGTTCAGTGATACATCGTGATAGAAAATGCCAAAGATTGTGAATACGTTTAACAGGCTTTGGTGCTGCAATCCATTCGGACTCGAGAAGCGCAGAAGTCGGGTGGGTAAGAGAAAGATTACAGAGGCGATGCGGAAGAAAATATCGAATTTAGTGGTAGGTGAAGCAATATGCGATGTGTCGTCACAAAATATCCAAAATGCCCAACGCAGATCTTAGTGACTCAACTGAAACAGTGAAGTGAAAACGTCAAGTGAAGAGGAGTACGTAGCCCCAGGAGTTGCAGAGGAAGCCACTATCAGTAATGTAAACATTTTGTATCCTCTGGGTCAATCACCATTGTCATTGCAAAAACAAACCCGAGAGATAACGTACGCAAGGAGAAAGGTGAGTGCCGTAAATAAAGCAGTTTCTGAATTATTCTATGTGAGTACAGAAAGCAATGATGGAGAAGAAATGTTGACACAATTCAAAGAAAAATTTTCAAACGTGAAAACAGCTAATGAGAAATACATGATTTTAACGTGTTTACCAAAAAGTTGGAGTGAACAAAAAATAATGGTCGAATTTGGCGTATCTCTTCATGTAGCTTCTACGGCAAAATTAACACCTAGAGAGATGGATTTTGCGAAATCCACCATCGCGCGGCGGAGGAAAATTGTAACGCCGAGCGCTGACGAGGAGCGCTGTGGAGCGGCGGCTCTAGCAGCTGAGACGAGTTCGTTAATGGAGCGCCAGTACGATACTTTTATTCATAACTTTAAAACCATTCAAGATTCCATGATGAAATTTACAGAGTAGCTTGAAAGTAGTTTCAGCAATTTTTCTTCCAAAATTCAAGAATTTAAAAATATTATATTTCCATTTATTGCATTTTTAGAATTTGTTTACTTCCTAATTGTTTAAGACTCACGGTAAAAAAATATCTTTAGCGTAAAATTATCCTTTACATTTCTTCTACAAATGGTGTCACTTTCATATTTTTCCTTGTTTGCATATCATCGGAAAAAATCATAACGGAATGTCTACAGACTGCTAACCTAATTATTCAAGTGCCCATTGTTGCTAAACAATGGATGATGAGACAAAAATATTTTACCTGATTCATGCAGGTATCATAATAAGTAAGGTGGCAAAATATTTTTAAATTCTGAGATGTAGTGTCAGATTTCCTACTTTTTTGCATGGAATGACCCACCTTCTATCCTACTTACCATTCACATATCACTTAAAAAATGCGAATGACATAACTCAAAACTGTGAAGAGACTTAATATTTTGGGAACAGTTTTCATGAAATTATTCCCAAATCTAATATTGGAGAATATATTACATTCAAAAGAAATTAAAATACTTCAGTATTAAGAGATGGACTGGTTCGAAAAACAAACTGAACTTTGTTACCTTGTAACTCAAAATTGCGCAAGAACTATTAATACGTTTAAAAAGTATTCATAAAATAACGAAGAGATCTGATATTGAAGAACAGATTGCGTTATAAAAAATCTCTAGCTCCAATACTGAAAGTGAAGGGCATGTTCGTAAAAACTATAGTTATTAATAGTCTTGAATTTATCGACAGTCCTGAAATAAAAATGGAAAAGTTCACAATTCTAAAGGGATCAGTTCAAATATCTAGACGGAAAATTAAAAAAATGCCATTAGGACTTCAGGTAAAAGAACACCCAAAAATTAAAGTATTCGTTTAGAATTTTAGGGCAGTGACATCAACGAAAAAAATTGGAAAATATTAATTGCGGCGAAAATTCTGTGAATGGTTTAGACTCGTGTTGTTCACAGACTGACGAGAGACGTTTTGAAAGGAGATACCATTTTTCGAAAGCAGGGGCCCCCAAAACGTGTTTTTCCAACAAAATCTTGTGGGTTATATGTTTACATTAAACTTTTTAACTCCAAGACTTACTTACTAGCCAACGCCCACCCTTGGCAGGTTAGCCATTGGGTGACGCGATGACCAGTATAGAAGGGCTGTCTGTATAAATCGTCCTCTGCTGAAGTTTGTGTTGGCACTCAGGGCTGGGCACATGGGAAGGTGTGTTGCATCCATCTTTGGGCCATACATAGCACACAGGCGTCAGTTTCGAAGACCCCTATGCGGTGCAGGTGGCCGGCAAGGTAGTCGTGCCCTGTAGTTGTTCTGAACTTGTAACTCAAAGAGAAGAGGAAATTGTACATAGAACTTGAAACAGCTATATTGCCCAAATCAGTGACCTCTGCCATCTTTTGATCATATTATAAATTAGATCTTACTTCAAAGACTTCAGTAACATTAATAACTCATTTTTGCAATTTTACTGACATACAATCTTGTAACATTATGCCAGCGATATAATGCTATACGCACGTGGCTATATGTCAATGATCTTCTAGAAAATCTAAAAAACGTATGTTTTCGATACATTGTTGTTGAGAAAAACTGGACTATTAAATGGAAAACAATATTAAGGATGTAAAACAATGTATGTCAAAGTTTTTTAAATGCTTGTTTTTTTTAAAGTAAGAAACAACACTCGTATCAGTGTTGGATAGTCGTGACGATAAACCCTACATTTAAAAATTGTAAAAGCGAGGGATCATCTCGGAATTTGCACTATGAGTCGAGGGAAACGATGAGAACTTGATTGAATAGAAATCAGTTGATCTCAAAGTTAATTACCATATTTTTTACATTAAATTTGACAGGTGTGTATAGCATTGAAATAAACACCACTCGGTTACTTTCCATGTTTCTTTACGATAATAAAAGTTCAAGTTAAAATTATATTTGAAATAGTGTTTTTGCACTACTTCACCTGCAACCTTAATGCATATAGAAGCACTACCTGATTTGCATTATCGGTCTCACTAAATTCTAGATCAGCATCTGTTGCGTTTTCTAAAATAGAATTTATTTTTTCTTTCTTTCTTAAGAACAGGTCCCTTTAAATTGTAGACAGCAGAATTTTGAAATATTTTATCCCTTACAAATTTTAACTTAATCTTACATCTATTTTTACTTTCCCGTATGTGGAGTATATACGTAGTATAGGGAAAGGTATGTAATGCTACGTGAAACTAGTGGTGCTTCCAACGCACATACTTTCTCGCTCTGTTCTATAGGTCCTTTTTGCTATTCCACTACTTCATAAACCAAAAAAAGTGTATTATACCAGCAAACCTTTTCGGTACCAAAGCCCGACAACCGAAACTCAAATTCAACGAACCGGCACTTATACCACTACGCAACCCCAACACCGTCACTGTCGAACAGAACCATGAAAGAATAGAACCGACCTATAAAATGGTAAATGCATGATTAAGAAACAATTAATACGATGGCAAAACGCTTTACAAATACAAGAGAAGTAAAAAATTGTTAAAAGTTAATTATTTGAACAAATCTATACAGACATTTCCAGGACATTTATCGCAATTACTTTTATTTTAGTCAATACGTAATTCTATCACTTTTATCATTAGGAGCCGGTAATTTTCAACATGCGAATAACGTGTCTTTCAAACATGACCAAGCAAGGCAGCGATAAACCGCATTACGAAGTATTCGTAAGGCTAGAAAGTAATCATAATTTCGGAACCGTTAGGGATTGTAAGTTTATCGCATGCCTTCTGGTTATATTGTATTACAATTTAACGTTAAAATGCTCATAATTTTATTTAAATTGGTTCATACAGATATATACTAGACAACGGTTGATTTGACATGTCATACGCTTCAGAAATCGAATAACAGAGTTGAAAAATTGTTTAAAAGACGCAGTTAGGGAAAACACAGACAAGTCCTGTCTATTTATCTATATTGAATCTATTCGTGAGTAGAAGTACTTCAAATGATTTTCAATAAAGTATCTACACTCTTCAGTGTTTTTTTCCTGCAACATCACATTCATCAAATTAAAATTCCCCACGGGGGATCGAACTCGGTACCTTCCTTACTGAAGGTCTCAACCCGTAGGTGCACTAACCAACCGCGCTACGAGAACAACTTGGGAACATCTGCTAATATTGCAGTCATAACGATCTTGTATCAGTTCTCTTATTAAGAAGCCGGTAATTGTCAACATGCGAAAAATGTGTCTTTCAAAAAACATGACCAAGAAAGGCAGCATTCAACGGTTTACTCCACATAATTTATCGGATGATCGGCATTTGGAAAATAACTACTGCGAGAAAGTATGTGCCATTCTATAGCACCACTAGTTTATTTATATATTTACCTTCCCTTCTCACACACATGCAGAAAATTTAAAGAAAAAATTTGGAGCGGTTTTTGAGAACATTTTTTTTGTCAATTTGAATCGCAATTTACGCAAAAACTACTCGTTTTTCCAAAAAATGGTACATGACCATATTTGAAGTGCTAATTTTGTACAACCGACTTTGTCTGAGGCGAAAATCTCTATCTTCAATTTTGGAGTTTTTAAACAGTTTTTTGCAATTTTCGAAAAATAGGGCCTATAAACGAAAATGATGTCTACGTCATTCCCTTCAACGTTCTTGGCACTATTCAACAACAAAATATAATCAAAAAATTTGGAGCCATTTTTTTTTAATTCATAAAATCTCAAAATGGGCTTCATGTAAAGTATCCTCAAATACTAAGATATCGGTTTCAAATTCAAGAGGCCGTGAGACGAGTAAAAACCATCGGTGAATATCAATTTTGAAGAAAATTGACCGAACCGTTTAGGCGCTAGCGTTGACCACAGACGGACAGACGGACAGACGGACAGACGGACAGACGGACAGACGGACAGACGGACAGACGGACAGACGGACAGACGGACAGACGGACAGACGGACAGACGGACAGACGGACAGACGGACAGACGGACGGACGGACGGACGGACAGACGGACAGACGGACGGAATGCCGTCAATCGATTTTGAAGTATGAAGAAGCAACAAATCATGGATTTTGACTACACCACGAGATAGAGGATTTTCTTTTCTAAATTTAGCAACAGGTTTTATCCACTTTTTTGTCACCAGACCCCTGCTATAAGAGATTTTCTGGCGAAAATTCACCGTTTTCCGCCGCACGAATACATAACCTTCTCTTCTTACGAAGTATTCGTAAGGCGAGAAAGTAAATACGGAGGATTTTCGGCAGAAAAATGTTCATTCCCGGGCCCTGATAACGAAAAAGTGGACAAATCCAGTTGCTAAATTAAGAAAAAAAAATCCC
The DNA here is from genome assembly GCA_031308135.1 of Acheta domesticus. Lineage (NCBI taxonomy): Eukaryota > Metazoa > Arthropoda > Insecta > Orthoptera > Gryllidae > Acheta > Acheta domesticus. The sequence goes on along the minus strand of JAHLJT010008446.1, from coordinate 126,542,183 downwards.
TTAACACGTGGTGCAGCCAGAATCCCTGTTTTGTGGTTCCTTGATACCGAAAAACTGATTGAAAGCAAAACGTCTATCTGTGAACAACACTAGCGACTAAACCGTTCAGCCGATATTCTCCGAAATTGATATTCCCCGATCGATCTGGCTGATCTCTTGGCCCCTTAAATTTTAAACCGATCTTTCAATTTTGGGGGATACTTTACATGAAGCCCATGGGACATTTTAATTTTTTTTTAAAAAACGGCCTCACATTTTTTTCTTTAAATTTCTTGCAAGAATAGACTAAAACACACTTATTAAGGTGTCATAGGTCCGATATTCACGGTTAACTCTGAATTGCGAAAGTTTGAATTTTATTCGGCGTCTTCCTCCAACTACAAAATTGCAGATAGAGATTTTTCCTTCAAATAAAATTTGTTCTTCATAGTGAGTTTTCTTTAGGGTCATGTACATTTCTTTGAAAATTTTAGTAGTTTTCGCCTAATATTGCGTGGAATATGTGCAATTTTAAAAAATTACAAAAACAAGATTTTCTCAAAAAACGACTTCAATTTTTTTCTTTAAACTTTTGGTAGGAATAGTGCTAAATGCACTCTATTAGATGACATAAATGCCATATAGCTCTATTCTTTTGTTCTTTCAAAAATTGCAAAAATGTATTTTTTTTTAGTTTCACGTAGTTAATATCTACATTAGCGGCGATTTGTTGACATTATTATATTAATGATACATATTTTTTAAATAATGTCAAGTGACGTTTCTCGAAAACTCAACCGTTTTCTGTGAAAACTGGCTCAAAATTCCGCATTTTCAGAAACACTGAAACGCCATTTTCTTATAAATGGCTCCAAATTTTTTCTTCAAACTATCGGAATGGATAGTGCTAATTCCACTCTTTAATAAGACGTAAAGTTTATTTTGAGGAATTTTTTGTTTTTTCGAAAATTACACAAATGTAACTTTTGTGAAAAATTTCTCACGTCTTTAATATGCACAAACCAGCAATTTGTAAACATTATTATATTTGTGAGTGTAAGTGCTTCAAATGAATTTTTTTGGAAGCTCAAAAATTTTCTGTGAAAAAGAGCTTCAAAATTTCGCATTTTTAGTAGCGCTTAAACACAATTTTCTTAAAGACAGCTACAATTTTTTAAAAGAAAATTGCAATTTAGGACGAGGTTTTTGTGTTCTTTAATATTCTAAAATTAATATTTCCGTTCTACCATTAGGAACCGATAAATTGAGAAAATGTACTTTGGGCGGCGATAGATGGGAGCTGGTTTTCTCAAATGTATTTATCAAAACTACATCTTCAAATAAGGTAATGACTAATTTTCTGAAAATTTACTGCGCTTCAGACAGCCGGATGCGTCGTAAATTAGAATTTGCAATGTTGTATATTATTTCTTTGTTCGTTTGTTACATTCGACCTTTTGTTATATGTTCTCAATTAATGTTTTAGAAATTATTTATTTTCAAATATTTGAAATAAAAAATTACTAACTCTCAGAGAATAGCAACAATGCAGGGAATGCAACAATGGAATTCCGTTTCGCGCTCGCGAATTTCTGTGAATTACGTGTCATTGTTGTGACTTGATGTAGCTGTATGAAAAGCAGTTATAATTTATATTGATATTTGCATGAAAATATTCAGTTTTCGCACCAAAAGCTGTACCATTTGTCGTGAGTAGAGTATTTTGGCATGGTTTTGGAATACCAAGTACTCTTCTCTAATCATGGCCCTATGAAATGCATTTCTATATTGTCCGGGGCATGAGGCTTCTTTTTCCAATACAAGTTTACAAAACTTTTGTATTCTATTTTTATACAGTTGTAGAATTCACATAGTTCTGACAACACTGCGATTGAAACAGTGAGTTGTGCGCTTCTTGGTTGATTTGGACGCTTTCAAATAATAGCTAAGATGTTAGTAGCGCAGAAAGTGCAATATTTCAAAACTACGTAGCTGTTTCCAATAACTCGGGAAAGTATGTGCTGTTGTAGCACCTGTTTTTCTTTTCACATCTTCAACAACATTTCGGGAGCTTTTGCGCCCCCATCTTTAGGTCTAATAACATAAAATTCTCTTAATCTCTATGTGTATACCTAAGCCTAAGTTGAGTAATAGATAATTAACACAAATTTATACACAAAAATATACAAACTTACTGTTTTTCCTAAAACAAGGTTTTTAAAATTGTCATTATCTTGTTGGTAGTGACCCACCAGGGAAGTGATATATTTACAATGCCTAAAATTTTAAAACATGTTTTAATGTTCTTGAAATTTAAAGCTATTTCTAGGGATTCGCTTTTAAAATACCAATTTTAACTTAGTGTTGAAAGTTCCTCCACTCTGAAAAATTACGAACATTGTGTTTCTGGAACGATTATTAAGTTTAGTGTATGTAATTATGAGTTTAATGTATATTTCTCTCGACGACAATAATTAATTCAGTTTTCTAAACTAAATCTTTAAAAAACCGAGAGTTTATAAAAAGAAGACCCTTTACTCAAATAGAGATGTCCAGAACACGTGACTTTTAGAGCTTCTGAGGGCAGTGCCGTCGCCTCTGGGTGGCAAGTGGCAGATGCTGGATGCCTCAAACTACACTGCGATTTTTCTAACTGCGACCCTCAAGGCCACTCAAATCCCATCTTCGCGATGGAATATGTCACGGCATTTCGCGTCTTTTCTCGGTCTTACCTGTAGAAGTCGCATGATCGCAAGCACTGCTTCATACTAGGGCTCTATAAACAACTCTTTATAGCAAGGAGGTTATAATACATGGAGGCGGCATGGCCGACCTTTCCCATTGCGGAAAATGAAGCCAACCCCTTGCAAGCTCGGTTAGGCTACCCGCTTTGCAATTAGCCCAAAAGGCCTGAAGTCTACCATTCCACCCATGTATTTTATTTATTCATATTTTAATATTTCTGTAAGAAAGATGTTTTATATATAATTATTTGTAATTAACAGATAGAAATACTCAGATAATGAAGCAAAACTGACCTGGAAAATAAATTAAACCTCCCCAAAATTCATTGTCAGAAGAAATATTTTTGAAAATGGTTTCATTAATTGTGTAAAGATGATAAGAATTTAATTTATGTACATCTTAAAAAAAAGGGGGGGAACACAGTCTGAGTACAACAGCTTTTAGAAGGTTCAACAAGCAAGGAGTTGAAACTAATGTCGCATAAATTGATGTGAAAACTGCTAATCATGTTCCAAATTTGACATGAAGTAATGAAAATTGTAAATTTGGAAGGAGCCTGAATATTTAAAAATTCTGGAACGAAATGGTAACAAATTGCCTGAGCGAACCCAATAATAAAATTACATTCCAATTGCCTTGCACAGAAGCATTTAAGGCTTTAATAATGGAACTGAGGAGAAATCTATGGACAAGAACAAAATTTAAAATATGCTCAAATTTAGTTTTCCTGAAGCCAAATCAATTTGAATATGTTTTCAAAACAAATATTTTCTAATGCAAATTCAGTATTGTATTCGAAAAAACAAATATGTATAATTAATATAACCTTTCTTACAGGAACTCAAAGGGATTCAAGGAATTCAAAGAGGGAACACATTTAATTTTTTTTGTAATCGACCTTTTTTGTAAAAGGTAGTCAGATAATACGAAATATTTTTTCAGATGTACAATTTTACATATTTTAATGTTTACAATTGTGACATTACTATTAAATAACGCAAAACAATTTTACAAAAATTTTACAATGTAGGGGCGAGAATGTAAACAGTTTTAACTCAAAAACTCTCATTGCTAGGCCAGGTAAAAAAGTGGGTAAATCTTGTTCTTATTTATAGTAAATGACGTCCTTGGATAGTATAAAGGATGCTTGAAAGAACAGTGCAGGTCTCATTTTTGTTGAAATCCCTGATTTTTTGAAAATTTCATTAGATCCGAATTGTATCTGAAGTCTTCCTACAATTCCAATATTGAAGATAGTTTTTTGTTTGTTTGTTTTTTAATGAAATATGATATTTAAAGACAGATCTTGAAATAAGGTCATGTACAATTTTATGAAAATATGAGTAGTCTCTGCAAAATTTTGCATGAAATATACAATATTTTTAAACAATTTTTTTCAAAAAATTACTGCAAATTTTTCTTAAAATTTTCATGTGTTTATGAAAAGACTGCAAAAAACAAAAACAAAAAGCAAACAAAAATAATGCTAGTCTCCTTTCCAGCTTGCTCTCTGTATATTTTAAAAATTGCCAATTTAGAAATAATGCGAGAACATAAATTCTGTTGTAGCACAACTAGCTTGTGTGTATACTTGCCAGAGTAGATCAAAATCTTCACATTTAATTAGAACTTATTTTAGTTGGTATAATTAATGTTTTCAATACAACTGATGACAGACTTACAGAAAGAAAAAGCAAAATCAAGTCAACAAAATAGTTACAGTGTGAAATTATTGATTTTTATTAACATTGATTCTCAATAATACTGCAGTATTTAATTTTCAAATTTTGTCAAGCATTGGTGGGGACTGCAGAGTCAACTGAGCATGCAATGTGTATGAGTAGGGCCCAGATGTTTATGACCTAAAAATGTGGGAAATATGTAAGCATTTATGACCTAAAAAATGTGAAAATATAACCATAAATATGACTTTTTTTTAGGCATTTTCAAAACCTTCAAAATTTTGCCGCTGTTTATATGATATATACCTCCAAACAATTTATTTCACTGAGAAAAAATGTTCATTAAATGTTTTCTCCCAAGAATAAAAATAAATACCTCGCGGTACAGAGGAACGCAAAGCAATAAACAGAAAGAATGTAGCTAGCAAGCCGAGACGCACTCCAATGTTTTGAGCTACAAAACATGGCGGACACACCAGCGATTGGCTTCACTTTTGGGAGCCGATGTCGCCTCCATGTATTATAATCTCCTTGCTTTATAGCGCCTTACTTCATACGGTCGCGATCGTGCGAAATCTAGCGGAACGACTGAGAAAGACGCGAAATGCCGTGACATATTCCATCGCGAAGATGGGATTTGAGTGGCCTTGAGAGTCGCAGTTAGAAAAATCGCAGTATAATGGTTAAAATACGATATATGTGTGGATTTCCTCTGCCTATAATGGTTTAAAAACGTTTTTGCTTTGTGTAGTTACACTTTTTGGCAGTAAGATGTTCTTTTTTCTCTAAAATAATGTACTTTCAAGATAACAAAGTTGGGTGCGATACTGGCCTGGGGCAAAAGGGGGCGAGAGGATGTCAGGAAAGTAAAATTTTAGTATCCTCGGAACGAAGAGGACAAAAGTGGATTTATGCTTTGGAACGAAAAAACTTACATGGTTATTTCAAGCCAATAGTGGCCTCATACAGGTAACACCATCGTAATAATATGCAGTTTAAAAGACTTAACATCTAAACATTTCTTCTGTTATTCTCAGGTATATCACTTGCAAACTTATGTAGATTTTCCACATTTTTGCAACTGCATGAACAACCCACTAAAAAGGACATTGATCTCACAAAAATACGTTATAATTTGCATGCATTGCTTGAACGTGTTGAACAAATAGCGTCACAGCCACTAAAATTTTGTGGATCTTCAAGACTTAATTTGTGTAAAAGCTAATTCCAAATATTATTCACCAAATCAATTCTTTGCCTCTGATACCAGGGCAATAACATCACTTTTCCCAATTGTATCGCAATAAATGGCATTTAATTTAAAAATTGGCAAGCAAAAGATATTGAAAATACATTTGATGAAAAATATAAAAATTAAAATCATTGAGGACCACGCAAGTTGAAATATTATAACGCGAGACTTAATATTAAAATTGCAAACATTTTTTAAAAGTATGTTTAAAACTAATATTTTTTAAAATATTTTAAATAACTGTATATTTATTATAATTAATATATAGGTAAAATTAACACGTTAAATTAGGCCTGTATCAAATTCGGGTTAACTTAGTGTTAAAAGTTCCTCCTCTCCGTGAAAAAGTACGAACATTTTTGGGTCTGTGTTCCATGTACATTCTGGATTTTTTCCGAACGATTATGAAAGTTAATTGTATATAATATTTCTGTTAACGACAATAATCAATAAAATTTTCTAAAATAAATATTTAAAAGGCCGACAGTTTATAAAAATACACAAAGTAGTCATTTCTACACGAATAGTACAGAGGCTCGAAATTCGTTGACACTTTTCATAACTAATGAAAGGGCTCGTAAATCCAAATGTTTCCTGCATTTCATTTTATTACAAATTGGCACCTCAGCATCGTCACTAAGGTTATAATTTAATTATTACATACAAGATGAGAGGCTACCAAAGAAAGCATTAAATGGTAAATTGTATAGCAGTAGACCAACGGGAAAACCAAAAAATGGATGGGAACATGCCGTGGCTAGGGACGCAAGAGAATTATTGGGAGTACGGACATGGAGAAGAGAAGTGGAAGACAAGCAAGGATGGAGGAAATATATTCTGGAGGCCAAGGTTCACGTTGGACTGCAGAGCCATTGATGATGATAACGACATAATATATAATACATTATAATTATGACGTAATATATAGTATATATACTATATATATATATATATATTGTGACGATTGTCAGTTATCTCGTCGCATGCACGCCCACGCAACGTGTGTTCGAAGCGCACGCCTCAAATTCCGCAGGAGCGAGCACTACAGCAATCACATAAGCGAACCTAGCGTCAGATTGCGGCACTTTGCTACCAAGTAAGGAAGGGGGTTGTGACGAGCGCCAGACCCGTCGGAGAGGGAAGAAGGAGAAGCCCTCCTACGTGGAGGAGAAAATACGCACAAATACCGCAGAAAACGGAATGCGGTCCTTCTTGACTGTCCGCCTCGTGATCGCCAGCATCTTGTCCGCCAGCAAATTAACCAGTAGCACTAGACCATCAGTTCGTGGTTGTGACTAGCGCTGGGCCGCAAGTGATTGACAGCCCAGGCAATGCCGGCGAAAGTTTCATTCAATAGTGTCGCGAAGCAGCCTACTCTACGAAAAAGTGCCTTTTTGAACAGTGTATGAGAGATCAACAGTTAGGAAAGCTACTTAAAACATTTAATTAGTAGATAGTGTTTGATAATTGCCACGAGAGTTGAATAATTAGCGCAGCAGAAGGACTTATTGCTCTAACGTTGCCCAAGAGCGCTGCATCATACGCCCATAGACTTTTAAAACGCATAATTGCGTCGTGATTTGTAAATTCACAAAGGCGTATCGTCAATACGAGGACAAGAAGAGAGAAGTAGAGGACAGCGAAGCGACGTCGAGGAGAAAGAAGAGGGAGAACCGCAAGATCAACGCAGTCACCGCTTGCGAGGCGAACGCCGCTAACGCTGCCGCCACCGCCGTTATCTCTACCACCGAGTACCCGGGCTACCTCCCTGACGACCGCCCGCAAGGTCGCTACTGCCAACGCCGCCGCTGGCAAAGGGAAAGAATTTTACTAGCCATTCAAGTCCATAAAATAACATTTTTTTCTAATGCTTTGAAAAGTAATAAAGATGTCATTGTAGTAAATATTTAATGTGTGTGTAAAAAGGGGAAGAACGAAAGGAGAATTTGTAAATGAGTGATTAAAACCAAGTCAAAATGGTAAAATATTGAGTTTTACAAAGGAGAAATGTTCATACAATTCGTTGTAAAAAGAAAAGTTCAGTAGTCAGAAGGATTGGTACGACTGTGTACAAGTATAAGTATTTACCTAAAGTAAAAGTGTAGTACCAGCATATTTAAATCAATTATATCATTCGTAAATCGGATGCATGCTAGTAAAACCGAGAAAGGTCATATATTTTTTTCATTGTTTTTCTGAGTCCACAGAAATTTGTACAGTGTTGATTTCAGACCATTAAAATTCATGTGTTTTGTTTCATTCCATTTATCTTTGTATGTTTGGATATTCCTTATCACCAAAAAAGATCCCACTGCCCTGAGGTAATAGAAAGCTCGCTTGCGAGCATTCATTCTGCGTATCACCCATTGTGCGATATTAATCCATGTGGAAGAAACGTTAGAATGCACACACACACACACACACACACACACACACACACACACACACACACACACGCCGTTGGACCGATTTCCATCAAAGTTGGCACTTCTACATGTTTTTTTTTCACCCAGAAGGTTTATGTGTTGTTAATTCTGTTGTATCTCCACTACATGGCGCTGTAGAACAAAACTAAATATTCACGTCAAATGCAACCCGCAGCACACTCGCCAGCATTTTGAATCTATATCGTTATATAACTCCTAAAGGAGTAGTTCTAGGTCCTTAACAACCAAAATTTTGAGGCCGAATGCCTCAAAGAAACGTTTCTCACACCGTAATCTACAGAATGAACTAAAAAAACACACTTTTAGGTATCAAGGACCCACAATTTCTAAAATATGATTACCTATTAGAGGGAGTAATTTACTACATTTTAGAGAAGGATTTATCTCCTTTTTCTGCATCGGGACCCCACAATACGAGTTTTTTCCGTTGAAAAATCGCCTTTTTTTGCCGCTGCATTGTATAACTTTCTCTCTATTACATATATTACTACATACGAGAAAGTAAAAACTGGATACGGTGTGAGAGTGGGCCACCAGATTGCTCCTGATTCCATGAGCAGTGTTAACATTCTGACAAATTAAGCCTTTAAATTGGTGGTGCGGTTTAAAATCGTCGTTATACTTGCGTATATTTCCTCAGCTCATTTTCAACAATATCTTGTGCCACAAATCACACGACGCAACAAGGCAACTATGACAAAATTCAAATCTTCCCAGCGCGCCAAGTCGTCGAGAATGTTCGGGGACACACGGCTCGATGAGCCCCGCGGGTCCATTGACTTGTCTCTACGCCTCCCCCACTTTGGATATCAATGCACTAATAGCTACGAGTTAGAATATACAGTGGCTGAAGCGCCTCCATCTTTGCAGCAAATTCAAGCCATGTTTTTTGCAAAGTAGCGCCGTCTAGAGAAACTACCTATTGTAGTATTCTGTCTGGCGCTGGTTAAGGCTAGGTGGAAGCGTGCTGCGCGAAATATAAATCCTCTTATACTGTATTTCACCACCAAAAAACAATCATTTAAAAGCGAAATCACAGTTTGTAAGGAGATCTAATTGAGAAACTTTAAAAACATATGGCTTCCTTCATCGGTTCTTGTCATAAGAATGGAAGCTGTTAAAATGTTATTGTAGTTAACATAACGCCTGAAATTGAATGTTATTGCAATAAGAAGCAAACAAACCAATCGCAAATAAGGTGGCAAACTTTAAAAATGATTTGTTTATGGCTTCATTTCTTCTCTTTTTACTATAACTTTCTCGCCTTACGAATACTTCGTAAGAAGAGAAAGTTATGTAATCGTGCGCCGGAAAACGGCTAATTTTTGCCAGAAAATCTCTTATAGCTGCACTTTGGTGAGGAAAAATTCGATAAAAACTTTTGCTAAATTTAGGGACAAAATCCTCGTGGTGTAGTCAAAATCCATGTTTTGTTGCTTCTTGATACTGTAAAATCGACTGATGGTAAAACGTCCGTCCGTCTGTCTGTCCATCTGTGGTCAATGCCAGCGCCTAAACCATTCATCCGATTTTCTTCAAAATTGATATTCCCCGATCGTATTTACTCGTCTCAAGGTCCCTGGAATTTGAAACCGATATTTTAATTTTTGGGGGTACTTCACATGAAGTCCGTCGGAGATTTTCAAAGTTAAAAGAAAATGGCTCCAAATTTTTTGATTATATTTTGTTGTTGAATAGTGCAAAGAGCGTTTAAGGGAATGATGCAGGTATCATTTTTGTTGACATCCCCAATTTTCGAAAATTGCAATAAACTATTTTAAAACTGCAAAATTGAAGATAGAGATTTTTGCCTCAGAAAAAAGTCGGTTGTACAAAATTAGCACTTTAAATAAGGTCATGTACCATTTTTTTGAAAAACGAGTAGTTTTTTGCGTAAATTGCGCTTCAAATTTACAAAAATATTTCTCAAAAACCGCTCCAAATTTTTTCTTTAAAATTTCTTCACTTATGTAATGACAGAAAATAAAAAAATATGGTCTTAGTCCTACTTCTGGGAAATACTTGGTTGTTTGAAAATTGCAAAAAAATATTTTTAAAACTACAATATTGTAGATTTACTACAATATTGTAGATTAAATTTTGTTGTTGAATAGTGCAAACAACGTCTAAGGGAATGATGCAGGTATCATTTTTGTTGACATCCCCAATTTTCGAGAATTGCAAAAAACTATTTTAAAACTGCAAAATTGAAAATATTATTATTGATATTTTTACCTCAGACAAAGTCTCTTGTACAAAACAGGCTCTTTAAACAAGGTTATGTAGAATTTTCTGAAAAAACTAGTAGTTTTTGCATAATCTTTGCTTCAAATTTACAAAAAAAAATTCTCAAAAACCGCTCAAATATTTTTCTTTAAATTTTCTCCACTGGTGTAATTAGGGACGGTAAATAAATAAAAACTTGTGGTGCTATCGAATGGCACAGACTTTCTCGCAGTAGTTATTTTCCTAATGACGTTAGTCGAATAAAAGATTTGGAGTAAACCTGACTTTGTCACCCAAAGACATATTTTTCGCGTATTGACAATTACCGGCTTTCTAATGATAGAGCTTATACAATTACGTTTTACTGATATATAAGTCATCACTCCGCAACTCGCTCCAATAGCTGCTCTCGCTAAGGCGCTCTGGGTCTGCGCTCTTCACATCGAAAGATCTCAGGTTCGAATCCCAGACAGGGATTTTAATTTGATGAATGTGTAGTTGCAGAAAAAAACTATTGAAGAGTTGAAACTTTATTGAAAATCATTTCTAGTACTTCTACTCACTAATAGAATCTATGCAGATAAATATACAGGACTTGTCTCTGTTTCACAAATTGCATCTTTAAATATTTTTTCAACTCTGTTATTCGATTTCTGAAATGTGTGTCATGTCATATCAATCGTGTCCTTGTGTGCATCTGTCTGAACCGATTTAAGTAAAATTATGAGTTCTTCAACATTAAATTGAAATACATTTTAATCAGTACACATGCGATCAACTTACATACCCCTAACGGTTCCGAAATTATTATTACTTTATCGCCTTATGAATACTTCGTAAGAAAAATAAGTTATGTAATCGTGCGCCGGAAAACGGGGAATTTTTGCCAGAAAAACTCTTATAGCTGGGGTCTGATAACGAAAAAGTGGATAAAACCTGTTGATAAATTTAGAAAATTTAGCGGTGCAATAGAATGACACAGACTTTCTCGCAGAACTGTGTTTTCTAATCTCTAAAGTGAACTAATTTTTCTGTTATGAATGATGATATTCTCAAATACCTTCTTTGAGCGCCCAAAGGACACTTTTTTTACATTCTCTGGATTTTTCGGCTTCATAATGCGAGAATAGAAACCACTATACCCTTAATTCTATTATATAAGTGTTACTGTCATGCATAGCTATTGTGGTCGCGTCGTTATTCGGTGAGCACTGGCACAGCTCTTTCGAGGGAAGCTTCGCCGGTTCGAGCCCTGGTCGGGGAATATTATTTGTCAAAATTCTCTGTTGTCAGAGGAATAAATTGAGAATTCTAGAAATTTTATTGAGAACTATGTTAAGGCATTTGAATTACAAATATTGCAATAATTACGATAAATTAACTGGAAGTGTCTGTATATTTTTTGGGGGGAAATTTTAACTTTTAACATTTTTTCTCGTCTCTTGTTTTATATGTAAAGCCTGTGTACCATCGTATCATTTGTTTCTTTATCATGCATTTACCATTTTCGACCCTGTTCAATTCTTTTTATGACTCTGTTCGACCCATACGGTGCTAGTGTGGCGTAGTAGTAGAAGTGCCGGTTCGTTAACTTTGAGGATCGGATTTCGAGTCTCGGAACAGAAAAAGTTTGCTGGTAGAAAACACTTTTGCTGGTTTATGAAGTAGTGGAATAGCATTTAGGACCAATAGAAGCAGTGCGAGAAAGTATGTGCGTTGGAAGCACCACTAGTTACATTTTACATGCCGAGCATACTGAAGACATTGTGTATATTATTATTTTAATGACTAATATAACTTAAATACAGATAAACGAAAAGATAATATAGAAATAAGAACTGATGCAAACAATACGTCGAACCAGTACAACAGTTCTAAACGCCAGTCACCCGTCATGTTTTGACTGCAGAAAACTTGGCAGCTAGCGTTTTCAAGCGTTCGGCTAGCGTCCACCAAGAGCGCTGAAAGCATATGTTCAGCCACTGTATAAAATACTTGGAAAACCCGGCAGACGTTGTCCTGCCCTTCATCTCCCTCATTCCCCTCCTACCTCCCTTTCTCACTGTCCCTCCCTCCTTCCCTCACTTTGTCACTGTCTGTCTCTGTCGCTCTCTGTCCCTTTCATTCACATTTACGTGCAGATTCTGCACGTCTCTGAGCAGGCAAAAACGTAATAAAATATTCAAGAAGAGCTCATCCTGTAGATTACGGTGTAAGAAACGTTTCTTTGTTTTTAGTTTTTAAGGCCCTAGAATGTCTGGTTTAGGAGTTTCTTAACGATATAGATTAAACATGCTACCGAGTGTGTTGCGGGTTGTGGACGACAGTTAGGCTGTAAGGATTTGAAACATTTGAGCGAAAGGATAAAGAAACACGAAGAAAGTGTATTGCATTAAGAAAATGCTTGCAAATTTAAAACTTTTGGAACTGTGAACATTGCTGCACAGATTGATTCGGCTGTCAAAGTTTCATTCCAGAAACATAATGAACAAGTCGCAAAACATAGACATATTTTAGGGAGAGTGATTGAGTGTTTTAAATTGTGGTACTCATGAACTAGCATTGAGAGGGCATGATTAATCCATGACAATTTTTTTAGACTTATTATCATTACTCGGCAATCAAGATAGTTTGTTAGATGATCATTTAAACAATTCTTCTGTTTATAAAAACTCACACATGACACAAAACTAACTGCTAGATTGTATGTATGAAGTGAAATAACTAACTGCTAGATTAACTAACTGCTAAATAACTAACTGCTAAACACAAAACTAACTGCTAGATTGTATGTATGAAGTGAATATACACAAGTGTATGTCTGAAGTATGAAATAAATTAAATGAATTGAACACAAAATTAAGTTCATTATGCTACGCGTTCCGAATTCTTTCAAATTCCGTCAGCCTTCATACAGCTCGTTGTGTATATTTTGCCAATGTTCACTCCCGCCTGAGATATGGCATAATATTCTGGGGAAACACATCTTATAGCTCCCAGACTTTCAGATTACAAAAAATAATTGTACGTATAATAAGCAAATCCAACCCACGTGATTCTTGTAAGTCTCTCTTTATTAATCTAGGAATTTTACCATTACCGTGTCTCCTGATTTACGAATCAGTAGTTTTTGTCAAAAATGACTTACTTAAGGGCGGGAATATATTTTCAGCAAACGCCGATATCTATAAGTATAACACACGACGTAGTAATCATATTCACCAGGTGGCAGTTTCAACAGCTCACTACAAAAAATTCACATACAATTTATGTACATTACTCTACAACACTTTGCCAGAAGACATTAAACGATTAAATTCGATAGAAAAGTTTAAGTCCCAAGTAAAATCTTTTCTGCTGCATAACTGTTTCTACACAATGCGAGACTATACCGAGCATCAAAAAGGAAAGTAAAAGTATGAATTTTAACAAAGATAGTTAATGTAATTATCTATCATTTGGACTGTATAATTCTAAAGAACCTGTAACAAGTATTGTACCACAGTTTCTGGGTTGATGGCCCCCATCTCGATCAGGTTTTTCGTCCAGTTTCCCTGATCCTTGAGCAAATGCTGATATGGTCCCTTGTTTTGCTTCTGGACATAAATGTAACTTCATTATTTGTGCACGTCTTCTGAATTTCAGTGGGAAATATAGTTATTCAAATTATCGTTTTTCATATTGACGCGGCAAAAAGTATTATTCTTTCATGAAGAACATGATGAGGCTTAAAGGCACAAATTTATAGCTAATTTACCTTTGAAAACATATTTTATTATATAAGAGCAAATATTTTGTCAACAAAACCTAAAAAAACGCTCTTTTTTCTATATTTAAAATTCGACTGGAATATGGTTTAGGATAGAGATCACAGAATTATAAAAACGTTCACAAATTTCACTTGCCCCCATAGCTCGTCACACACAGTTTTAAACTGTTTTTGACGTAAATAAATAAATAAAACCTGGAATACGTGGACTTAAATATACCGCATACATGAAAATACGCAGTTGAACTAAAAAATTGCATACATTCAAAATAAAAATAGGGTAGATTTGTTTTATTTTTGGTGATAGGTAAAGTTATATAAATTTTCTTTCCATATGCACAGTCAGTAAAATTATGCAATTGCATGAAGTTCAGCGGTCTAATAATAATAATAATAATAATAATAATAATAATAACAATAATAATAACAATAATAATAATAACGATAATAACAATAATAATAAGAAGAATAAAACACAACAACATTCACCAACAGAAACACTAAATTAATAATTTGTATATATTAGGGTTTATAATTTGAAATAAAATGCATTTTAAATCAGTAAATTCTAGAGTAAGTATATATTGCGCATTTTAAGTAAAGATTACCATATGAACCCATTGCAGTCCCATTTTTAAACTTGCACCATCCGTTTGGAAACATATGAGGATTATTTTAGAATTTTTCAATATGTTTGAAGATGGCCATTTTGAAAAAACTCAAAATCAAAATTTTAAATTGAAATTGAAAAACGTTTTCGACGCAAACCCTATTGAGTTGTATATCATATGAAAGGCCATAAAGAAAGCTGCAAAATGACACCTGTTCCAGCTCTCTATCTTAATTTGGTGAGGTTCAACATCAATTTAAAAAATTTCGGGAACCCAATTTTGTAAAATTTTACATGGCTGTATTTCAGAAACGGGTGGAAATATTTTACTCAAAATTTGTAGTTTTATTATTCTTTATTGATACTACTTATGTGTCAAATTTCATCTGAATCTGAGATGGTGATGTAAAATGACTGTGTTGATTTAATATGGAATGACCCTGGTGGAAAACTTAGCGTCTTCTTATTAATAACAATATAAACAAAATAAAAATAAACTCTTCTACCTCACCTCTTCTGACTCTACCTACCTCACCAAGGTGGATCCTCTTCTGACTCCCCATCTACTGAACTAATCCTGCAATCATGGATTGTGGATTGCAAATAGATAACCCTTTTGCCGTTGTAAATGTTACAAATAAATGGCGAAAAAAGTGTTCCGAACCCTAATGATGTTGTAGTCATCTAAGGAGGCATCCTCCTCATCAATGATGAGTTCATATGGGGCCGTCCATAAATTACGCAACGCAAATTTGGACTATTTTGCGTACCCCCTCTCCCCCCTGTAACGCACCCGTAACACACGCTGGAACCCCCCTCGATGATAATTACGAATGCTTGCGACAACACTCCCCTCTTGTGAATGCAAGATGTGGGGGCAAGTTGTGAAGGAAGTACGCATAGGCGAGAAAATTATTGATAACAAGCCATGCACATGCCCTCAAGGGCAAGAGTCTACTGCGCCAATATAAATGGATTTTAGAATAAACTTCATAAAAGTTTTGAATACTTTCTTCCAAATCTTACAGATTCAATAAAAATTGATGAAAAAGTATCGCCATTTGTGACAATTTACATCTTAGAACTTTCATTTATTTTTGTTTTTAAATAATTACTTCATATTTAATGCTTTAGTATAAGTTTCTAAAAAGGAATTATTTCAGCAAATGTTGAAATATGTAAAAAATAAATATCAATGTTACGTAACAATAAATTAATACCCCATACTCCTATAAAACGCAGCGTAACGCTGCCTCAACCCCCCCTCTTTAGCGTAACATAATTATGGACGACCCTATGGTAGTCTGTGGCTAAACTCGTAAACTGGGGATCAGTGGCGTTGCTCCAGTTGGTGTCACCTGGGGCGAAGGTAATGGTGTAACCCTCCCCCATAAATTAAGTATAAAAATATCTATTGCTGCATTGATTGTACCGTTCTCGACACATAAAATGGGTAACGGCTAAATTCAGAAGTGCCCGTCTCTCCGCACATTCTGGCACACTGTACGGACGATAACGCCATCTGGTTCTTTCATAGTTAACTATTACAAAAGAACACTCGGAACCAACTGCCAACGACTGAGAACTGATAGGCTAGATTTCCCGCAATCATGATCTCTAGTTTGAACGTTCTCTATGATACGCGTGTTTATCCGAATGATTGAGAGTATTGGCGTAGAAGGCACAGGGGGTGGGGTTAGTCTCCATCGCGTCGTCATACAAGCCATTCGATCGTCTACAAGAAATATATCAATAAATATAATATCATACAATATGACATAAAAAGTTCAACACATGCAATAGAATTAGTGGATTTGAAAAGGAAATTTGGAAATATTTAATTCTGATTTACTTGCAAATATATCAATTGAATATCCCCTCTTTTAACGCAAAACAACTTACGTACGTGTATGAATATTACGGATCCGAGACGAAGAAATGAAGTGTGCGAAGGCGGCTGCAGAATCGGAAAAATAATTGGGAGTTGGAAGTTTTGGCGAAGTAATAGTGTTCAGTGTTTACGAAATTTAAGGTTTTTGCAATAATTAAACTAAGTATTCAGTAATAATTTTGCATCGCTTGTCAAAATTGTTAGTTTGCCATATTCACCTCAAAGACAATTTGAGGCCACTTCCTCCGTGCAGCGCACGTTGCGGAATTCTTTATAAAATTGTTAATTGTTGAAAAATTGTTAATTTGCAGATTTCGGTTCTGGAATATAAGGGACCCCTTTCCTCTTCAGAACTGCAAAATTGGAAATTGTTCATAAATTTACAAATTTTGCAAAATTATTTTATTGTCTTTTCTAAACTGCCTTTGAAGGAGATGCAAAATTCTGCAATCCAATCGGCGCTACCGCCTTTCGTTTTCGAGATATGTAATTGTTTCTAAGAATTTAGCATGTCATGACAACTCCCATTTCTTTGGAAGTCAGTGGCAGTTCTCTCACAAATCTACCCTTCAAGCTGTTTCCCAAATGCAACGCGCATTGTGCGACACTCTTTTCTCATGCGACCCTGACACCAGAATGGTATTTGAAACTACCTTCAGAACGCAAGTCGATTGCTTTGCGGAATGGAAACATGGGTTGTTACAAATGTTCTCTAAATACGTAAATGCCAAGAAGGTCATCTTATGAGAACACACAAATTCTCTGAGCATATGAATAAATCAGTCATTTCAACAGCGGAGCCACTACCTTATAATAGTAATAACATCCACAATTTCGTTAATTAATTGTGTTATTTAAATGCAGCCCGTGTTCAACCCATGCAGAAAAGCAAACATTAATAGTATCATTTAAACTAAATATAACCATTGTTAGGATGATTACTTTCAGAATAATTGAACGACCAGAATCTTACGTTCTCTACCATTTGACTGAAACACCGGATAGAGGACGGCGGAGAATGTGATTAAAAGGAAATAAATATTCTATATATTGATGACGACATTTTGGGGAAAATGCATAACCTAACTCGTTGGGAGCCGAATTTGATTCTCATAACAGAATTGTGGCTGTCACTTCACGCATAAGATCTTTAAAATCTATTCAAAATCTGCTCCAATTCTTTTAATTGTTACCTAAATTTTAGTAAAATGCTTTTGCAATTATGATTTATGTTCGATAATTAGTAAATCCTCTCGAAATCGAAAATCTGATTTGATTTTTTGTGATCCTGACCTACACCACCAAAATTCAAACCATATTTTTTAATAAAATCTATTCTTCAACTTTAGAACTTTCTATTTTATAGTTTATAGTTTTTCAGAATTTTTCAGAATATTTTTCCGTAATTTGAATATTTCGAGCAAAGCTATGTTTCATTCGAGTGTTACTATGTATTTGTAGTTCTTGTGTAATATTGTCTCCCCTCTAAATTGAAAAACTATTGGTGGACATACTCTCTCGATTTCTTTATAACAATTACGTAATATAAAAATTCAAGTTAACCCCCAGCAAAAATTTTACAATTCCAACTGGTTTGCATATATTGTCGCGGCCAATGATGTCTCATCTCTTAATTAAAAATCGCGGCATTGATCCAAAAACGTCGTTTTGGGAGTGTTTAGCACCCGCGAAATCACTCTCCGAACTGAGATTTGAATTTGAGAGCATAGGTTTCGAGATTTCATTACATAATCCAGCTGGTGATATACTACAAGTAGTCTCACCAACTGTGGGCCACCCTTATAACTCCTAAACGACTTCCGATATCAAAATACAGTTTTCGCTCAACAATGTGGAGTCATGGAGCAAGTGAAATGGTGTACAGATATTGTTTGAAATACTTTTAGTTTTGGAGAAATTAAATCAACTTTGATTTTTTTTAAATCGAACCATATATTTTTCTTACTAGCAATAGATAAATCATAAAAAGGGGAATGCAATGATGTAACATATGTTCAAATTTTGATAGTATTTTGTGTAATAAATTATACTTTCTGGCAAGAGATTGTAAATGAAACCTGCACGTTTTGCTGTAGCTGCTTGTCGCTATTGTCACTTTTGGTAAAGGCCTTCGCGGCCTCTCCTCGAAAAGAGCCGGCGCCGGGAATGCAACCTTCCTGAATGGCAAAAGTTGCAAGAATTGACACAGGAAATCTCGTGCATTTAATTTAAAATCACTTGTCAGAAAGTATAATTTTGTGCTCAAAATACTATTAAAACAATAACATGTTACGTCATTGCACTCGTCTACTTATGATCTACCTCTCGCTAGTGAGAAAAAATCATGGTTCCATTTAAAAAATGAAAGATGATTAATTTTCTCGAAAACTAAAAATTTTTCGGACAATATCCTTACGGTACATTACTTGCCCCATGATTCCGCATTGTTGGGCGAAAACTACATTTCTATATCGGGAACCGTTTAGAAGTTACGGGGGAGGCCCATAGTTGGTGGGACTGCCTGTATGCCAAACCTCGCAGTTTTGGAGCGTTTTCGTTGTCACATAAAAAGAAACTAGTGTTGCAACAGAATGTCACAGAGTTTCTCGTACTAGATCTCTTCTGATTTCTTTAATCTAGACTAGTTTTTTGGTTTTACATCACCTACTTTCCAGCTGTCATCCATGGCTGACATTATTTTATTTAACATTTTCTCAATTTTTCAGGCCATTTAAAATAGAAAAATGTGATATTAAGAATATTACATAAGTTAAACCTAATCCTATATCATAATTTTCGATTAAAAATTTTGATCCGTTTTTGAGAAAATTTTGAAAATGTTCGGAGGCTTCATGTAAAGTACCCCCAAAATTAATGAATGCTTTTCAAAATCGCAGGGCGACGCAAGCCAAATGGTCAGGGGTTTCTTCAATTTGGAAAAATCCTACGCATGGCTTAGGCGCTAGTGTTGTTCACATACACCGGACAGACGGACGTTTTGCCGTCAATTGGTTTTTCGGTATCAAGGACCCACAACACATGTATTCTGGATAAACTACGTGTTAGAGGATTTTTTTTTTAATTTAGCTCAGGATTTATCCACTTTTTCGTGATCGTGGCCTAAAAATGACTTTTTTTCCAGAAAATCCGCCGTTTTCTCGTGCAGCATTACATAACTTTCCCTACACTACATATATAATTTGTATATACGTACGTATACGGGAAAGTAAAAATAATAAAAAAGGAGAAAAGAAATAACATAGTGATGAAAATGAAAAGGATTCACGACAAGGAAACCCAGCCCTATACAAAGAGAAAAAACAAAAAACATCCTGGAAACCGTAGTTGGGAATATAAACTTTGTTGATGCATTCTTTATTGGAGAAAATAAAACAGGAAGAATAATGAGATAAAATGTCAATCACGGAGAACAAGAATAAATTAAAAGATAAAGACACTTATATAGAAAATGTTCTCACAAGACAGGAAAGAGTGATCTATGCTGCACTCTGCCAAGTAGCAATACAAGAAAGAGAAGAGGGGGAAATAATGAAGATCGGCTATAAAAAATAGAAATAAATTTAAAATGGGAGTATTGGGAGAACACCATGAAAAAAAACTCAAAAAACTAAGAAAAAGTTCATGGACAAAAAGCATCAACGCTAAACAACACACGACTGCATCCAAGACACCATATAATAAAGAACAATACGTGAAAAAAACAAAAAAGAAACAATCAAAGATATGTATTACAATAGCAATGTCAGGACATTGCTGTGTGGGGAGAGAAAAATGGAACTCATTCACGCTTCGTATATACGTATGTATACGGGAAAGTAAAAATCCACTAATTTACAAAATTATACTTTTGTCTTGACAATGTTATGCATGAAACGGGCAAAATTCGTGATAGCAAACAAGGAATTCTAAAAAAATTGTAATTGACGTGCGGCATTGAAATAACACGATTTTATTGTAGTAAAATAAATAACACGATTTTAAATCGGAAACATAATGAATTTTAAAATATTGTACTGTTATTTTCTTTTTTCCACAAACAAAACTGTTTGTATGTCTTAGAATACAAAAAGGACAATGGAATTGCGGTCTTAATACTTCGGATACCTCGAAGTTACATACTTCGGAAAGAGAGTCTTTTAGTAATCTTGTAATCGTACGTCGTTAGAAATCTTGCAGAATTTTAGCGATATATCGACAACAAATAGGACGTTTTTTGTGTCTGTGAGTAATTCACTAAAACCCGTCTTGACTTTTCCTCTTTTGCCTTGATATGAGTTATATTCCTACTATGTATATTGTTTGTCTCCTTTACTTAGAAAGAAACAAAATAATTTCTATTAATTTCAAAATAATTTCTATATAATGCATGCACTGTCTCACAAACGCTTTTCATAGAGAATGTGAATAAAGATGATAGGAATTGCTGGTGATCAGCAATTACAATTATTCTTACTGTGTCAATACTTCGAATTTGCAATCTCTACTTTGAAATTAACAAGTTTTCCAGAAGGTAGTTCTGATGAATATTTATGGGACTTATTTTAGTTGTGTGTTGAAATTTCATAGCTTTAAAGTAAAATAAAATAAATTTCAAAATTCAATTTGTCGAAAAATTTTTGAAGGTGGAAATGTTTTTGGACATTGATTTCAAATGTATGCAGAAATATATTTTGTGTCTTCTATTTTTTAAAAGACAACAAAGATAATACAGATTTTGAGTAAAAAAATGAATAGAAATTTTTTTGATATCCAGAAAATATTTTTACCAAAAATTAACGCAAAAATGACTGCTTCCACTTATACACCGGGCGACAATGTTAGTGATATATCTTTGCTTGATTCGATATTATAGTTCAGAAAAGAGTTGAATAAAATCATCTTTCTTTAGAGGTATTATCGATTTTCTCTCATAAGCCTCAAGCTAGCACTGACTTGCCAATTTTCCTGGGGAAGCACTTTCGACTCCGGGTGAAATCAGATAAGGGGCTATACAGCGTTGCCAAGGAAAAATCAATATTTTCACTCACGCCAAAGCAAACTAAAATATTCGTATTTCCTATTCATTCTTCTATTCATTCATTCTCAGAATAGCAAAGCCACATAAGAGTTAATTATCTCATTAGTGAAAGACCTGTCTACTTCAGAGATGCTAAAATTTTGCTTTTTAGAAATAAAAAGTTTAATACTCGCAGTATCGCAGTTTGAAATTACAGCAACTCGCTATTTTTCCAGCTTTACTTGTTATATAAATTCCTATTTCTGAGATAAAAGCTAACTTTTCTAGTTATACTCCAAAATAGCACGATTTTCTCGTATTTGTTAGTCTCTTAATACTTTTAGTCTGAATTAGCTTTTCGTTTTTTTTCACCCTCTTCACAGCAACTATTTATTGGTGCCTGTAACATATTTTTACTTTTTCATACTTACTTCGTTACAAGAGAAAGTTTTGTAATCGTATGCCGGTGAATTTTTATCAAAAACTCTTATTGCCAAGTCCTGTTAACGAAAAACTGAGTAAATCGTGTTTGTTTACGAGAATATAGCAAATTATTTCCTCTAACACGTTGTGTAAGGGAACGTCCATATATTACGAAATGGTAAAAAGGGGGAGGGGGTCTGAGCCTGTGTTACTCTGCGTTACATGGGGGTAAGGGGATATTAATTGTTACGTAACATATTTTTTTTTAATTTTTCAATATTTGCTGAAATGATTCCTTTTTTGAGTCATGTATTAAAACATTAAAATATTAACACATATAACAATAAAAATTAATTTCGACGGCAAAATGTCAGTCTGTCTGTGTGTCTGTCCGTTCGTCCATCTTGGTTAATACTAGCGCCTAAACTGTACTTCCGATTTTCTTCAAAATTGATATTCCTCGATCGATTTAAATGATTTCGAGGCCCTCTGAGTTTGCCAGAAACATTTTGATTTTGGAAGTTCTTTGTAAATATTTTAAAATTTTCTCAAAATGACTCCAAAATTTTGATTAAACTTTGGCCTCGAATAGCGTAAAGAACGCCTAAGTGAAGAATATTAAATTAAAATTAAGTTCATTTCATTTTACTCAGTGAATATAGCACTATCCATGCAAAACATTAAAGAACACAATATTGATGCAGTTTTGAGAAAATCTTAAATTTAATATTATTTAATGTCGCTCATATTTCAATCAAGATTGTGCAAAAACAAGTAATATATTCAGAAAAGTTTACATGATATTTTATAAAGAACTGATTGTCAAGAACTAATTTCACGTGAAGAAAAAATCGCGTCAACTAAATCACTACAATATTTAAAGAATTATTTTCAAATTGCAGGATCTCGAGTCGGGCCACATCAATAATGCAATGTTTTTAGCAAACATTCTACGAATAGTTTAGGCACTAGTGTGTTCACAGAACGACAAGTGGACCGATGGAGGGACGTTTCCAGAAAAAACAGTTTTCGTATCAGATGACCCCAAAACGTGCACTTCCATTGGAATCTCGAAATTGATTGTAATATTCTGAGCGAATGAATAGGAACGATGAAAGACGTCTCATAGAGGAAATCTCAAATTAATTTTTGTATTTTAAAATTATTTCTCGTCTGCAAATTTATAATCAGTTCATTTTGAACATTCATCAAATGGTATACTGTACAACAAAGTATCAGAAATAAATCACTACTATTACATTTTTTGTAGGTTTCAGAAGTATTTTTTTTCGTGTGCGCCTGCTTATGCATTGACGTACTAGTAGATTAATTGGATGGTGATTCGTGTGCTGGCACAATTTCTTCTAATATATTTGGCTTCTTGTGGTGATATAGTCATCCAGTGGAATTATGCCAACGTCTCTGTATAAAGTCCTGTTTGTCACGAACTATGTTTTAGTTTTGAATCTACGAAAAATATTCAATATACGAGTAGTTATTACTTCTCTGTGGTGTCGTATTAATCCATTCGCGTTCCATAGTATAATTTTATGACTTAACAGCGATTCTATTCGTTACAATTTCTGTTTTAGAATGTTTTGATATCTTCGGAAGGAATTTTCGATTTCTTGACACATGTCTATTTGGACAGAAACGAGACTATACGGAAGTGGGGTGTATCGGATTATTGAATATGTGAAAAGGTGGGCAATAAATGATATTTTTCTGTGAATGAGTGTGCTTCTTTAAGTTGGGGAATTTTCTGAGTTTAAAAATGGTATTGTTTGAGTGGAAGTAGAAGTCGTCACTATACATTTTATATGTGAATTATTTTCAATGCATGGGTAGAACTTCATTTAATTCCGATATTCGTAAGATTTTCACAAATGTTGATGATATACTGATATTTGTCACATTTTTCGTTTACTTTTCAGAACGATAAATTCAGGTCGCTATATTTCGTTCATTAAACTCCAAAATATCCAAGCAGTCATTTCAAATTCAATAAAACTCAATTCAATAATATAATAATACTTCACATGATTCTCTACAAACGATTAAAAAGAGATGTGAAAATGCCGTGGCCGAAAGGATACATGAAAATGACTGACGATGAATGACTACATTAAAAACAGGATTTTAAGGAGGATCATACCAAGCGCACAATGCCCCAGAAGGGCTTGTAGATGTGTTACGAACGCAAAACAAATTTAAAAAGAAACTTATTTATCCTAAATATGGATATTATTAGTTTAAATAACAGTATTAATGTTAGCTTTTATGAGACACGGGCTGCATCTAAATAACAATAAATTAAAGAAATTGTGGATGTTATTACTATTATAAGGTAGTAGCTTCGCTGTTGAAATGACTGATTCTTTCATATGCTCTGAGAATTTGTGCGTTCCCATAAGATAGGCCTGTCCAAAACCGTGCTTCGGTGCAATTTTGCTCCGCCCGTGCCCCACGCAGCGCGCCGGCGCAAGTTAGTCACAAGGGGAGTGGGGCATTCCTTCAGTCTGTGCGATAAGAAAACGGACAACCTGCTGCTGGCTAGCTGCTGCGCTTTATCTCAATGGCGACATCGAAGAGTATTGACATTTTCTTCATAGTGGTTCTACAGGACTTATTTTCTGACCATCTATCTAAAGGACAGAAAGATTTCGAACGGCGAACTCTTTGGAGTATTATGAATATTTTCCACATATAGTTCTCAAAACTACATATGAAAGCAGCCAAAGTAATTTCTATGTTTGGGTCCACGTGTGTAAATGAGAGCTTCTTTTCATAAGCAGTTAACAAAATCGAAGTTTCGAGGGTGTTTGAGCGACGAGAGACTTCGCAATTCCTTGCGTTTGATGGCGACAAGGAATTTTGTGACCCACAGCGAACGAATTGTAAACAAAAAATCCACAATTAAAATTGTTACAATGAAATTGCTTTTATTTGTTTTAACTGAACATACTTATCCAGAATATTTCTTTTTGCTCCTTAATTATGTTTCAAACTAGAAAATAGCAGGGAAACTTACTGAAATAAAATTAAATTAAAATCCTATTTGATTTTACATGAACTAGGCCCGAAATAAAACATTGTCGTGTTTGATCTATTCGAAACGAGCTAGTCCGCGAGAAAAGTTTTACGGTAGGAGTGAGTAATTGGCAGCCGGGGGACTCCCGTTGGGCGGTGGCGTAAACAACCGGACCGAAGCGCGCTTCGTCATCTGTCGAAGCGAACTTGGTGCTCCTGAGCATGAGCGGAGCAGAAATCTTGGAGAGGCCTGCCAAAAGATGACCTTCTTGGCATTTACGTATTTAGGGAACATTTGTAACAACTCATGTTTCCATGATTTTGACTTGCAAAGCAATCGACTTGCGTTCTGAAGGTAGTTTCAAATACCATTCTGGTGTCAGGGTCGCATGAGAAAAGAGTGTCGCACAATGCGCGTTGCATTTGGGAAACAGCTTGAAGGGTAGATTTGTGAGAGAACTGCCACTGACTTCCAAAGAAATGGGAGTTGTCATGACATGCTAAATTCTTAGAAACAATTACATATCTCGAAAACGAAAGGCGGTAGCGCCGATTGGATTGCGGAATTTTGCATCTCCTTCAAAGGCAGTTTAGAAAAGACAATAAAATAATTTTGCAAAATTTGTAAATTTATGAACAATTTCCAAATTTTGCAGTTCTGAAGAGGAAAGGGGTCCCTTATATTCCAGAACCGAAATCTGCAAATTAACAATTTTTCAACAATTAACAATTTTATAAAGAATTCCGCAACGTGCGCTGCACGGAGGAAGTGGCCTCAAATTGTCTTTGAGGTGAATATGGCAAACTAACAATTTTGACAAGCGATGCAAAATTATTACTGAATACTTAGTTTAATTATTGCAAAAACCTTAAATTTCGTAAACACTGAACACTATTACTTCGCCAAAACTTCCAACTCCCAATTATTTTTCCGATTCTGCAGCCGCCTTCGCACACTTCATTTCTTCGTCTCGGATCCGTAATATTCATTCACGTACTTAAGTTGTTTTGCGTTAAAAGAGGGGATATTCAATTGATTTTTTTGCAAGTAAATCAGAATTAAATATTTCCAAATTTCCTTTTCAAATCCACTAATTCTACTGCATGTGCTGAACTTTTTATGTCGTATTGTATGATATTATCTTTATTGATATTATCTTATATTGATATTATCTTATATTTCTTGTAGACGATCGAATGGCTTGTATGACGACGCGATGGAGACTATCCCCGCCCCCTGTGCCTTCTACGCTAAAACTCTCAATCATTCGGATAAACACGCGTATCATAGAGAACGTTCAAACTAGAGATCATGATTGCGGGAAATCTAGCCTATCAGCTTCTCAGTCGTTGGCAGTTGGTTCCGAATGTTCTTTTGTAATAGTTAACTATGAAAGAACCAGATGGCGTTATCGTTCGTACAGTGTGCCAGAATGCGCATAAAGACGGGCACTTCTGAATTTGGCCGTTACCCATTCTATGTGTCGGCAACTGTACATTATTTTAGTAAAAATACAAACATATTTGCACATAATAGTTATTTATTATACAGGTGTCCCACCAACTATGGACCACCCCCATAACTTTTAAACGGTTCAGGATATCGAAATACAGTTTTTGATTAACAATGCGGAATCATGGGGCAAGTAACATGCCGAAGAGAAATTGTCTATAATATTTTTAGTTTTCGAGAAATTTAATCATCTTTGATTTTTTAAATGGAACTATGTATTTTTTTCAGCAGCAATGAAAAGATCATGAAAAGAGAAATAAAATGATGTATCATATGTTAGTATTTTGATGATAATTTGAGTATAAAATTAGACTTTCTGACATGTGATTTTCAAGTAAACGGTCTTTTCTTGTAGCAGCCCTTGCAACAGTCGCCGTTGGTAAAGATGGCCTTCGCGGCGTCGAGACTGTTTCGTGGAAACAAAGTGTGTGAGAGGGGCGGCCGTAAGGGATAGAGGCGTAACTATAGCAATTTTATTGTGGTCTTGTCATGGTCTTGACATGATCATGTGAACAAACATCAATATTAACGATCAGAATGAGAGATTTTTGCCATTTGTTCATCTGAATTGAACTTTTCTTCTACTGAAATTCCAAAGCAACGATAATCAGAAAGAACAAAATAAAAATGATTTGTAGTGGAAGGACGATAATAAAGGTCCTTTTCAAACTTACAAGAATCGAGCTCAGTGTGTTTTGGCAGAAACAAGCTCTCATTTTAAAACATGGAAAGAGAATGAATGATTAAAATTTTTTATTGTAATATCTCGATTAATTCATTAAATAATAGATAGGTAGACATTTTCTATTATTATTTACTATTAATAAACTTCTTATTTAGACGCGTACAAAAAGAACAAAGCAATAAAAGTTTTGAAATACTCTTGACAGTGTATCAGTGTAAATTTAATAAACTTTAACACAAATGCACATCTGCAGTCACAACTGCTAATACTGATTGGAGAGTTTCTCACACTTCATAATGCCACGTGCTGCCACGAACTTGAAAATCCACGACAGAAGACGGAAGTATACTGTTTTCTTTTCCATTTATGAACAGCAGTAGAGGTACGGTTGCGCAGGTGGACGAATAATCATCTTAATTAAAAATTAAATTTACCAACGAAGAGACGGTGGTTGGATTCTTGTCAAGTTTGAAAATGATATTTATTATTAACGAAGACAAGTTAAATGCAGATTAATCAATGGAAAAAATCTCTTATTCTGATCGTTGAAATTAGTGTTTCTTAATGTGACCTTTGTGACAAGATCCTGGGTTGCTTTAGTTAGGCCTCTTATCCCTCATTGCCACCCCTCTCAGTCTCCTCTCTCCACGCGTCTTGACGTCGCGAAGGCCACGTTTCCCGAAAGCAAGAGTTGCAAGGGCTGCTTCACAAAATATTGTCCGTTTAATTCAAAATCACATATTAGAAAATCTAATTTATACTCAAATTACTATCAAAATACTAGCATATGGTACATTATTTTATTCCTCTTTTCATGATCTATACATTGCCGCTGAAAAAAATATATAGTTCCATTTAAAAAATCAAAGATGATTCAATTTCTCGAAAAACTAAACATATTATATACAATTTCTCTACGACATGTTACTTGCCCCATGTTTCCGCATCGAAATCGAAAACTGCATTTCGATATCCTGAACCGTTTAGAAGTTACGGGGGTGGTCCATAGTTGGTGGGGACACCTGTATATTAAAAAATGTATGTAATTAAGAATAATTGCAATTAAATCATAGTTTATGCTTATGATTGAAATGTATACTTATTAAATTAATGTAAATAATTTTAACTAAACCATAAAAATTATATAATTCCAACAATAAAATGTTCAAAGTACTAAAACTAAGAAAACTATTAATATATATTTTTTTAAGTAAATGCTTTACTTAAAAAATAATAACATTAATATATAATTTTTTTACGTAAATGCTTTAAATTATATAATTCCAACTATAACTAATTTAATTGGTGTCACCCCTAGAATGGTGTCACCTGGGGCACGCCGCCCCCCCCCCCTGCCCTCCCAGCTACGCCACTGCTGGGGATGAGCATTTCAGCGACTTGGGCTAGACTTGACCCAACTCCACAAATGTTACTTAATCCCACTTCAAATTTTGTGACGTGACCCTCTTCAAGATTGAATCTTTGTTTCACTCAGAATTTCGCGATAGAATTTTGATATGATTTCTTAATTTTATGTATAAGAAAGGGAAGAAACAGAATTGCCTTCAGATAACTTTGAATTGTAGTGTTAAAAATACAGTTTCCGGAAGTCGTGACCGTCACCGTGGAGCTGATCGTTCAAATCTTCCATGGCAATCAGCCAAAAATGAGTCAATCAGAGTGAACCATGGACTAGTACTCCGAGGGGTGAATCATGTAATTGCCGCTCAGAACTCGTACTCCGAAATTCTCTTGAATTCGGAGTATTTAGTTACGTGTAAGCTGCTGACCGCGGACGAGTTACACAATTTTCTTAGTTCGCGGCGGAAATCGTTAACCTTTAGACACTTCCACTTCTGTGACATAGCAGCTGCAAGCAGGCCGTCGACTGACAGCCAAGGCAATTCATGTAGGTCGACAGGCATATCAGAAACCTGGGCGGCCGCGGCCTATCTGTTTACAAATTAGATCATTTTAATTTAGTGTTATAATAATTGTCATGAAACGAGTTTGTAATATGTAAGTGGGTGAACTGAAAAAGTGTTCAACAGTGTCATTATGTATTGTTAAGGCTTTGGAAGAAGAAACTTAACAAACATCTTGTAGCGTTTATCAAAGAAGTAATATGAAATTTATTATGCATTTTGGATGCAATATATTGCTTCTTTAAAGGTAAGATTTTTTCAATGTGCCGTTAGTTAAGGGTTAAAACTTTGATGATTGTGTTGTTTATTTAGAGTGATTGTTGCTTGTTAAATTTCTACTGACATGACTCTATGTGTCAGTGGAGTGAAATTTTGTAGTGATCCACCTTTTATATGTAGTATAAATTGCCCAATATAATGAAAGTGAATCGATTACGGAATTAAGAGCATTGACCATTTGTTTATGAATTGAATGTTTGGTTTTTGGGAGAATTTCTTTTAGGTTAGCACCCTTTGGGCTTGTTGGCAACTCTCCTTCCCTCATCACTTGTCTGTTTTTCTGTTCTCTTCAGTTACCTGTATATGTCACGCTTCAATCTGTCCATAATCTTTTTTCACTGACTTGACAGAACAGAGGATGTGTCCTATAAGTTTTTATCTTTTTAATTGTTTTCAAAATGTTTGTTTCCTCTCCAGATCTTCTAAATACCTGTTTCCTGAAATTTGTCATCAAAATTTTGTGATGTGTTAAATGAATAATCTTCAAAAAGTAAAGTTGACCTTGTAAAGTTATGTTGATTTGTTTAGAGGAGCACAATATTGGTGTACATAAATCTGATGAGTCTGGTCATAATTAACACATAATTATAATCCAGTTAAACGTTGCAATATAAAAAAGTTGTATACCATGTGTATTCATTTCATTATAAGTAGTAGGTAATGCAGAAATTGCAGAAATACTTGTATGAGCAGAGATTGCGTTGTACCATTC
>JAHLJT010008446.1:126430364-126504067 GCA_031308135.1 Acheta domesticus | reverse complement strand
AAATATAACACCTTTGACATGCCTCCACATGTGTATCTAGAGTAAGAAAGAATATGGGACTGGATGCGCAACTTGCGATTCTGAGAAAGGAAATGGTGAGTAAATTAGAAATACTTTCTCTTGTGATTTCAGAAGTTTTTACTATCCAGGTGTTTGGAGGAGTTAAAAACACACAAGTTTCATGGCTGAAGATGTTTTCTAATATAATACACACTACCTTTGGGTGCTATTGGTCACCAGTTTTCAAGTGCACTTAAAAGATTTATACAACCAACACAGTCATAATAGCATAGATCAAAGATAGATTATTGAAAATATTATAAATATAAAATATCTGGTATGGGGGGATAGCTCCTGGCAATCAAGGTGTGGAAAATATATAACACTGATTAGAAATATTATACTAAGAAATATATGAATCATTGCAATTTTCTGACATTTACAACTCTCTTAATAATTTTCATTATACAGAGTCAAAGTGACAATGATTCTCATTCCTGATGGTTTGACTAATTATGTATTATTTAAGTACAAATTATTTTTCCAGTTGGAAACATTTTACTTTTAAAAAATGAATTATTCTTTAGAACAGATTTTCAAAGTGGGGTTCATGGAACTGTGGGTATCAAGGAGAAATCATGGGGGTCTGATCCCGACTGTACGGTACCCCTCGCTGTCACGGCCTCCTTAAGTATCGTTCACTGCGCAGTTTGAATACTAGAAGCTTTCTTATGATGTACTTACTGAAGTGATTTCTTATAAAACTGTATTGGTAATTATGCGATGGATCAACTCAATGTTGTTTATAGTGACCCGAGGGCGGAAGGCCCGAGCCTCACCGTGACTTGGATCCGGGCGAGCGAAACGAGAAAACTTACTTTTGAAAGTAATTTGGCATATAGAGCCAATTCCATGTCAAATCGCACAAAAAAGACCGAAAAGTGACCTTCATTAATTTTAATTATTTTCTATTTTTTCTATTTGTTCTATGAATCAAATAAGTTAACACGTGTATTTTTATTTTTTCTAATTTTATTATTTTTGAAAATATTGCATAATGAAATTTGCTAAAAATGACGCACATCACTAACTTAAAATATCATATATTTGAATGCACTAATTATAGAAATTCCGTTCAAATTCCATTCGAAAACTTAAAAACATTTTTAATTTTTAAGATTTTGCAAAATATTTAATTTCCTGAATTTTCAGTGTTTTAAAAAAAATAAATTTTGAAAATTGAATATTTTTGTAAACTCGACGAGCTAAAATTTTTTAAAAATATCTATAAACGCACTAGAGTATTGATGATAACTCCAAAAAAATCAAAGTTGGATATCAGTAACTTTAAAAGATATTAATATTTTACGAACCAGTGTGTAGTAGATTGCTGCAATACACGCGTTTCTTGCGTTACTGGCTGTCGGTTTCTTTAGATTAAGCAGTAATTTAAGTACTTCTTGAGGTGGTGAAACTTTACGATTGAATTTATAAGTAATAATATTTATTGGATGCGTATCAATTTCAATGATAATATTTATGTATATTAATGTACAAAAATAGTATTAATTTATAAATAAATTATAAATAATTAAATGATGGATTTTTGACTCATGTTTTGACTGACATTTTGAAATTTTCTGGTCCCTCAAAACTAACTCACCGCTTACCATAGAATTCCTGAACTTTCCTCAGAATGCACAGTTTTAATGCCCTACCTAATTTACTTCAGGTCTGGACAAAATTCCATTTTCTTCAGCCAGCTTTTTAGACACTTTTATCATGCGTTCGGTTGCTGGAAAATGTCGTTTAAATTTATTGTATGTCCAACTTTCAAAAATTGTCAAAATTTAAATTTTCAACGTCAATTGAGTGAAAGGAATAGAAAAGTTTCTAAACAGTATCTTTATTGTCTGATTTTTTGATGGACGTAGAAGGATCTTTAATGTAAAAAAATTATCTGTATTGGCACTTGGTACTTTCTGAAATTTCTCATGGGGATACCGTTTTTGTTCAATTTTCTTTTCTTGGCGGGGGTTTCTCCTATTGCAATTAATCTCTTGTTTATCTTCTCTTATTCATTTCGCAGACACTTTACGAACTATCTGAAGAGCTTATATTGTCATTTTCTTGATTCCACACTTTTCACTATATTCACTGGACGTTCCGCTACTTTCGTTAATGCCACGGGAGCCACTGATCTCGACGCTCTCTTCACTAACAAAAGGCCGTTTTGGAAGCCGATTCCTGTTCTTCGAGAAGAATCTCACATTCGCAAATCAAATGACTTCTGTAAATTCACCAGTAAATCGTGGTTTACGCGTCTTGGAGATTTTCTTTTCTAAAAATTCGTTATCAGAAAAATGAAATGGATTGCAACATCTGTTGTATCTCATATGGTGATCGCCACTCATGTTGCACAGTGTACAGCACGATTCACAGAACACACACTAGCACTCTTGTCTTCATAAGCTGCGTATTGCGACTGATGTTGAGAAAATTTTACTCATGTCCCTTCACATGTGGTTGATTGTATTTCACGAGCAAGGTCAGGAGGGCACCCCATCCCTAGGACGCAAAGGGACTCAGCAGTAAAATTCGTTTAGCTGACACGAGGGAAAGCAATAGTAGAATTCGTTTTGCTATCACCATCCCTTCTGGGGACAGAGTGAAGCATATGAATTACTAATATTTTTGAAACCCTAATCAAGCAGACGGTCATTCTTTTTATTGTTCTTCGATACTTGTATCAAAGACTGATTGAACAAAAATTAGTGCAGGGCAGGAACCACGCGCTCGCGTAATTTCAATAGATTTTTTGATCTGTTAGTGTTCAGTGCCCACTTTTTTCTTGTTGTGTTTTGTAGAAAATTGCACAAAAATACTCCTATATTTTTTTCAAATTTTTATCTGATTGAGTTCATATAGAAATTTTCATTTTGTAAAATTAATTACAATTTTTAATGAAATATTTATTTTTTAAGAAAGTAATTTATAGAGGAATAAAATACACATACCATTATATTAAATGAAACAAAAAAAGTTTATGTTAAGTACATTCAGAGCATCCATCAATCATATTTTGTGAAGTAAGCATAAATTCCCAAATATAATATGGGTGTAACTACAAAAATAATCAATTTTCAGGTAAATAAAGAAACACATGCCTCTTTTTTTGATGTCCAGAATGAATGCCATACATTGTGTCATTTTTTTTAACATACTTATAAAAAATAGTCGTGTCAGTTCTTGTGTGATTTGATGTGGAATGGCTCGTATTTCAACTCGTTTCGCTCTCACCCATAAGAACATAGATGACCCACAAGTCACTCATGATGTTATCCACAAAAACATGTATGACACAATGTCATACATTATAGAGGCAGAGTGAACATCTGAAATACTAGTAACTCTTCAAATCCTAATCAGCAGACGGTCATTCTTTTTTTAGTTCTTCAGCACTTGCTTCAAAGACTGACCGAACACAATTCTTTAGTGCAGGTGTAGGCAGAGCGCGCCCTCATACTTACAATTGATTTTTTAGAACTGTATGAGTGGAGTGCCCACTTTTTTTCTTGTTGTATTTTATAGAAAATGGAACAAGGAACACATTACATTTTTTCAAATTTTTATCTCATCGAGTTTATATAGAAATTTTACTTTTTTGAAAGAAATAATATTTTTAAAATGAAAAAAATATTTTTGAAAAATTTATTTACAGAGGAATAAAATACACATTTCAAAGTATTAAATGAACCAAACCAGAAATTTTATAGTTGGTACATTCGGAGCAACGATTGATCATATTGTGTGAAGTAGCAATAAATTCCAAAACTTAATACAGGCATAACTACACAAATAATCAATTTTCAGGCAAATAAAAAAATACATGTCTCTTTTCTTGATGTCCAGATTTAAGGGAAAAAATATCATACCTTTAAAAAAAAAGGTCATGTCAACATCCTTGTGCGATTTGACGATGGAATGGCGGGCGGGTCAAAGCGTATGAGAGTGTATCAAAACTTAACGAGCCATGAAAATCGCCTATCGGTACGATACTTTACGAACGTATTAAGAAGGCCGTGACAGCGAGGGGTACCGTACATTCGGGATCAACCTCATGGTTCTTATGAGGTCACTCGTTAGATATGAATTTTAATCCAAGGATCAAAGGAAGCAAACATGCCTTATCTTAAAGCAGTACAAACAACTTGTTTCAAAACACATGTATGCCTGTCACCAACAAAGCAGTGCATATATTGGTAAATTGTGTAGTAACCGTCTCTTGAAAAATATCACATCTTTCAATTTCAGTGTTAAATAAGTTGAAAAAATGTAATGTGCGAGATGTATCAATGAGTCCATAGACATCGCTGGTCTGTCATAGTTATTCATTTTAGATATGATTGTTCATAAAATCATTTCAATAAAGAAATTCATAAAGATGTGCCTTGTTGCAAAAGTTTATATTTTCGTATCATAGAAAATGGTATTTAGATTGATCATGAAATCTCACAATGGAAGGTGGGGGAAAATACATTTCATTTTGCACAGAGCAGAACCAATGATAGGAATGTGGAATGGTGTAGCAAAATTAAGTGTTTAAAAAAATTCGCTGAAGCAGTTCAGATGTTCATTCTATTAAATCTTGCCATTCCAATCTTGAATTTTCAAAATTGTATGAAACTACGTTAGGCGTGTTATGAGCCCACGCATTGGTCGCACTTCCTGTCCCCTCGCTTTGCAGAGCGCCAACGTAAGTGACCACGCCTCGGTCCCAGATTGACTGCCGTTGAGCGTTACGTGGATGATCCGAAACCTCGGTTTCTGCAGTTTGCCTGGCTGCTCTGAAATATGGGAAGGGCGTATCGTGCAAAAAATACAGAAAATTGTGACCAAAATTTAACACGGGTTTAATAAATATAAAATTGAAAGATGAGGGGTGAGTAACTGATGAATCGGTGATGAAAATTACAACGAGCGCTTGCGCTACTTATCAATTACGTTTAATTGATACTGCGTTTTGGCAGACGCAGGCCCCTCCGTTGAACGTCGCTCTTGGTCAGGCTTCTGGTCCTCGTGTTATCGTCATTGGCCATAGAGACGCTATTACCTGGCCCACTGGGTTCCTGGAGCGGCGACGCACGGTGTTTTGTTTGAGACATCCAGCTGGCCAAAACCCATTTTTGAAAGTTCCAATTTTGGACGATGTTTTTTACCAGTTCTATAGATAAACATCCGAGTACATGGCTCAGTGTATACACGGCGCTTATTATAAGTGTCTGTCTCAGGGGATGTGTCAAGTTACGCCCCACCGATAGCCGGCGCCGATTCCCAGCGTTCTGTTGATAGTGCACGAAGTGCAGTCATATTCATAGTGTTCTCCTTATGCGTATTTCGTAATTGCAGCATGAAAAATCCTCCGAAAGGTATGTTCTTTCATTATGCAATTGTTTCGTAATTGTCAAAAACAAATGTGCTTCGAAATTCCTTACACAAAGTTCGACTTTAAAAACGTGTGCGCGTATACCAAAATTGAAAATAAATGAAACAATCATTAAGTTTTTTATTTGCCAATTGGTCAGCTCTCTGAGGAGGCTCAAGAAGCCCGAAATAAAGATGCAAGTTCCGAGAGTTTTTCGCAAGGAAACGTTTAAGAGGAACGAATAATATAGACCTCCAAAGGTTGTTAATAGGAGAATCAGAGGACTGATTCATATATTTCCAGCTGAGAAAAGGGCCCAGAAAAGAAGTGTATGGTTTATCAGAGAAAGTGCGAAAAGTTTTAGCTACTCCATCTTTGTCCGATGAATGTGATGACATCTCTGATTCGGACTAATTTTAATATCAGTAGTAAGTTCGAAGTCAAACAGTGTAATATTTAAGCTCAAATGAGAAAATTGTTTAATTAATTTGACTAATTACAATTCGTCAAAATATTTACATTTATATTTTAATTATACTCTCAAATAACATTGTAGAAATTATACAATTGCTTAACGTAGTATTCTGTTAATTATTTGTCATTTTCAAATCAGTATTAAAATTAGTTAAATTACAGATAGCTTTATTGCGTATACCATTTCAAAATCTGACAATTTGTAGAAAAATGTAAATATACAATTAAGTTTTTAAAATGCATATTTAAGTACCTCCTATGAATATGTGTGCAAAATTTCCTAAAATCGAATCAGTAGTTTGTGAGTTATAATTTTGGCCAGTTAGATGTGCCAAACGAAACACCGTGCGACGGTGGCGGCCCTCCGGGCGGTCAGCGCTCAGTGCATTGGCGCAGGCTCCTTCATTAGAATACTTTGTGGGGCACGCCCCCAGCGACGTCGCCTCACATTGTGAGGGCACCCACTGGCAGAGCGATGCAGGCGGATATGGCAGCTGAATCGCATTGACTTGATGCCAGCTCGGCGCTCGAATTGCGGCAGCGCGCGATCGCTTCGCAGCTCGAAGTCAGGAACTCGGCGGCCTGCGAAATGGACAGTGGCGTAGCTTCAGTTGCTGTCACCCGGGCAAAACTAATGGTATCACCCCCCCCCCACCAAATTAAATATAAAAATATCCCTTACAAAATAGTTTATACATTATTTAATAAAAGTATCAGTAAATTTGCATTAGACTTTTACTAATAATATATTAAAAAAACTATTTAATTCAAAATAATTGAAGTATAATTTTTAAATAAATAATCTAAAACGAATAACGAACCACCTCTCGCGATAAAACATGCACTACATTTACGGGATCAATGACCTAGCAGTTGAAGCACCCGGAATCACTAATCAATCAAAGATTTCATTGATTGAGTCAACTAACATCAACGGAGTAAATGATTGATTGGATTCAGATTTGGAATGCTGTTGCTTTAATAAAATCTCCATATTCTTCTGTAAAGCCACATCTGATTTTGCACATTATTTTCATAGATCTCCTTACTTGGTTCAGTGCTTTACAGTTTGTTTTTTTTACTTTCATGAAAGGGTCACCTAAAGAGGGAGATTTTCTTTATGTATTAATTATATTGGAAAGTATTTTACAATTTTTCATTTGATATTTGTCTTTCCTCTTGCAGCTTGGGTTGCGTGAATTAGATCTATCGTTATTATCTCAACTGTGGTCTTTAAATGAATCCATTCATGAACTTCGACAGCTGTTGCAAGAACAAGAAGAGTCAGCTGCTCTTTCTCCACCTTCTCCATCTTCTGCTGATGAAGGTGAAGAGTTCTTCTCACCATTGCCTGTGCGATATCATGGTGTGATGCCTCCTGGCTCATTGTCAGCTGTTCCTGAACAATATCATTTGTCAAGCAGTTCATCTCAGTCCAGCATTGAATATGGAATGTTTAAGTAGTTCCTTCTGTTTGTTGAAACAATAACATAAATTTTTAGTAAATCTTTGAAATATACAACTACATCCTCAGATCTTTTCAATGTAATGTTGCATTTTTTCATGCTCTATATTTATTTTGTAGGTTGTATTTGATCTTTGATATTGATGTATACATTCTTAGTGCTGCTTGCTGCACCTAGCAATAAATGTAATGTACTTTGGCACTGTTAGTCAATTCATGCATCACATAAAATGTGTAGTGCTAATCATATGTAAATATTACATTCACACTATTTATTAGAGAACTTGTGTTATGTATTGGCCCTTTGGGAAAGACCTCACAAGGGCTAAAAGTTACTGGCCTCAAACATTAAGAAAACTTTGAAGTTGCTTTAACTTTGATTTATTTTTCAGTTTTCAGAATTGAACATTGCTTTAAAATGTTTATTAAATATGAGCATTAAGTATTCTTAAATGTGAGCATAAATAAGCATTTTTTAATTCTTAATGTTCACTTTGACAATATTTGATTATAGTTGTTTGGTAGTTTATTATGTCAGCATTCTACATGATGTCCTAGTTTCAGTTTAAGACTAAAGGACAAGTATTGGTCCATCTTCCAAAATGCTGATAAACAAAACATGTAACACGTGTTACGACTTTGGAGACAACTTAGGTAGGGGGAATGAGGCATTGAATTGTGTTGTGAATGTAAAAAAATGTGGGCTTGCTCTGCATATGAAGAATTGTTTTAGAGTATTGTACACTTGGTTGAACAGTATTGAACACTTGGTTGTTTTTAAAAAAATATTCACCAAAGACCCCATTCTCCTGATGGAGAATTCAAACCTCCAAAATCTAAAGAGCATAAAATATTAATATATGTTCGTACTGAATGTTGAATGAGAGTTGTATCCAAATTTTTTGTGGTATTTGTCAATTTTCATTTTGACATTCTGAAGCATGTGAATAATTTTTACTTGTCACACTTTTTAGCATGTAAGCTGCATATTTGTAGCTGTGTCAATTCTAGAAGATTTTGGAAAGACAGATTTTATAGAGACTTCTTCTCTTTCCCCCCCCCCCCATTACATAAACAGATTTCATTTTTCCATGCAAAAGAAATTGTCTTCATGTTCCATGAAACTTCTCACCCCCTACCTATTGTAAATTGTCTCATTTAATTGCAAAGAAAGCCATGAACTCATTAAAATCTCTAATGATTTCTGTACTATATTTTCAGGTTTCCATGTACAGTATTGTTTAAATTTATTATTATTATTTATTATTGTCACCATCACCATCATCATCAATTTTGGAGATTTAAGGAATTCCTTGGATTCAGATTCAAGAAAATTAAAAATTTATTCGAACTCTATTTTGACAAATTTGTGTTACTGTGAGAACAGTTGTCAATTAAATGATAATTTATTCTTACCCAGGGATGCTTAGAGAAAACAAGGGGGGCCTTGGGGCAGTAGATCCAGAGGGAACCCAAAAGAACTTTTTCTCTCCCCCCATTACATAAACAGATTTCATTTCTCCATGCAAAAGAAATTGTCTTCATGTAAAATGAAATTATGTTCATCAGAGTTCCAAAACTACACCAAATATTGAAAATATGTTAAAATCAATGAGATTATGTTGTAGTACATAGGTGGTTTAGGTGGTATAGTACATAGGTGGTATGTATCGACATAGCGATTGATATATACCACCTCCTAAGATAGATGAGTTACAGTTTATATGAGGCCAGGAGAGAGAAGTGGTAAGAAAAATTGGGTAGAAAAAGTGATAAACGTTTGAGATACATGGCCTGATTGGAGCATTTTGTTCCTATTGGTTTTAATTTCACGAGTGGAATAGTCAGGTGTAATTTGGATTGAAAGTAAATTCATTTTTTATCTATTTCAAATGAAACAAAATTCAGGACCCCAATTAAGTTGGTGTCTTTTGCAAATTGTTCCAACTTCCCTCCCCCCTTCTGGGCACCCCTGTTCTTACCCTTGGTACAAAAACAACCCAGACATATACTTATATAATCTCACAAATGGGCATTCTTTTAAAAACACTAGTATTATGTATTAGTTTTAAATGTTTTTAATGGTGTTTTGTAATTACATTAATGACATTATTTGTTAATGTTGTGCATATGTATTTTATAAAATATAATAGTGTATTTCTTTTTAATTTCCTCTATTGAAATTTTGTTGTTTATAACTCAGAAAGAAACTGGAGAATGTAATGTTAGTATATGTCAGCATAAGGAACTGAAAACAATTGCTCAAATCCACTTCTAATATGGAATCTTGCCAACAAATAAATATATGATTAATAAATAATCTGTTTAATGTGATCAAACTTTTCTGGCAGCTGATAGAATAGATATAATAAAGAATGTGTCACCTGAATTATTCATCTAGTGTCTGAGAAATGTATGGCTAACTATTGATAATTTATTTAACACATCAAAAGAAATGTGTGCTATTGTGAAAGAACAGTATTAATACTTTAGGTTTTTTTGTTGTTGTTGTTTTTCTTTTTTCAAGGAAATTTGTTTGTGTCAATATCGAAGCACTGTAAATTTTGTTGTTGTATTATGATAGTTGATCTTTTGCTATAATGAGAGTTTAGAAGTATAGTTCACGATGTTTCTGTACAATATTTCTCAACTCATTGCTCAGGAGTTTGAAAGCAGTACTTTCAATGAAACCTGTTCTTATAATATACATACCTCTGCATTAGATTGTAAGTTATTCAGGTCTAATAAATGTGATTTTCACAAATAATGTTTGTCACTTATTAGTTGCTCCCATCCATATTATTGCAAACATCACTACGTGTGCATATTATCATCTTTTATTATTTTTGATGTGTGATATTTGTTTGGGAAATGTTTTTCACTTATTGAATTCATAACATAAGTAGTGTATGTTTTAATTGTTTCATGCATTTTACAAAATGTTATATTTATGTCCAGTTAGTATTGTTTTCAATAATAATAATTACTGCGTAAAATTTGAAAATATTAATTCATTTTAAGTACAAACCACTCCTATTTTATCATGTTTGCAAAATGTTAAATATATAAACCCCTTAAATTCTAAGTGAAGTGAATTCTAAATTTTGAGATATTTAATGTATTATTTGTGATGTTATTCAGTAGTACATTATTTTCATGATTTGATATTTTTCACATAATGTTTGTTTTAATTTGGTTTGGTTCACATAAGGTTTGTTTTAATGTTGACAATACTGATTAATTTTGTCCAGTTTTAGACTTGGTATAAGAATCT
Source organism: Acheta domesticus (assembly GCA_031308135.1). Lineage (NCBI taxonomy): Eukaryota > Metazoa > Arthropoda > Insecta > Orthoptera > Gryllidae > Acheta > Acheta domesticus. The sequence continues at coordinate 126,493,429 of JAHLJT010008446.1, read as the reverse complement.
AAATGAAGTATGAGTTTGTAATATGAAAAGTAACAAGACATGATTAACAAGAAAATATGAATTCCCCTTAACACTACTAAACATTTTTTTTTTTAATACAAAACTCCTAAACGGACAATTTTTACAAAAATTGTAAATTAAGTGCACAATATGACTGAAAGTGGAGAATACAAAAGTCAGAATTTGAACTTCATTTAAAAGATAACTTTAAATAAGAACATATCGATTCTCAAAGAAATTGAAAATAAAATCTGGACTATTTCTCACGTCATGTAATTTTTGTTACTCATTAATCGTTTACATCAATGTGATAATTTCCATTCGTGGTGCCAGATACCAGACATAGCAAGCATGGAATTTGTGCTCCTGTCAGGATACTTCAAATTAGGGTTATTTGTTTTAGCTGGTATACTCTAAATAGCACCCCTCTGAGTGGCACCCTTGGCCTGTGTCATATCTGCCATACCTTAGATATGCATACCTTCAACACAATCAGTAGTAAGAAGACACATGAAGTAGTGGTGATGAACAGTTGGGATAACTAGTAGTGTGTTCAAAAAAATGTACATGACCATTGTATAATGAGCTGCATTTTTAGAACATTTTGTGTAAGGCAAACATCTCTATCTTCAATTTTGTAGTTTTCAAATGTTAAGTGTTTTAATTTTTGAAAATGATAGTTCAATGAAAAGGAAACCTGCACCATTCTTTTAAGCATTTCTTGTTCTGTCTCCAGAAAAAAATTGACGGAAAAATTTGAAGTGGGTTTTGGGGAAATGTTTTTTATAAATTGCGTACATTTCAAGCAAAAATTACGCAAAAAACTTTTTTTTTGAAAAAATTTTACATGACCATTTAAAAAAACTATTTTTTATAACCGATTTTGTTTAAAGTAAAATTCTGTGCTTTCAATTTTGTAATTTTTAAATGTTAAAATTTTCCAATTTTCGGAGATAGAGTTCGCCGGTAATGGGAATTGCAACCTTTTAACGAGAGAATTTAAAGAAAAAAAGTAGTGCTTTTTGAGGAAAAAAATTGTTTAAAAAGATTTTAAAATTTCCTTATTTCACTATCTGTTAAAAGAGTATATTTCATTAAGATCTTTATCTTCAATATTTTAGTTGTAGGAAGACGCTTCAAAAATTGAACTTAAGCAGTTTTCGAAAAATCAGGGATTTCAACGAAAATACTGATACTAATAATATTCTTAAGCGTTGTTTACGGTGCCCGAGGACAAAGTTTAATCAAAATTTTTTGTGCCATTTTTGAGAAAATTTTGAAAATGTTGAGGCTTTGTGAAAAGTGCCCCCAAAAATCAAAATATTCGTTAAAATTCAGAAGGCTGCAACTCTATTTAAATAGACCAGGGAATATCAGTTTTGGAGAAAGTCGGCTGACTTTTGACTAGGCGGTAGCGTTGACCACAGGCGGACAGACACCTTTTGCCGTCAAACTTTTTTTTTCCCGGTATTAAAGACCCACAAAACATAGAACAACGTGTTAAAGGAAGTAATTTACTATATTCAGGAACGAGATTTATCCACTTTTTTGTTACCAAAGCCCGGCAATGAGAGTTAGTGTGTTGAAAATTCGCCATTTTCCGGCGCACGATTACAATACTTTCTCTTCTTACATTCGTAAGAACGTGAAAGTAAAAACGGATAGCTTTAACCCATTAACACCCAAATTAAATTTGTGAGGATTGCGCTCGCCCATTGTTGTCACATTCGTGTGCGCACAGGAGCCGTTGGAGCCCTCTAGCAATATGTTTTTGCATCATTTAGTGCTAACTAATGGTGTTGCTAAATACTAGTAGAGCGCTCCAAAGCGCAAACCGTTGCTCATATGAACATTTTTGTTTCCAGAAGATGAAGCAAAACCGTTAGAACTGAGCAGCTATGATGTCCCGTCAACTTCGATGCGAACCAACCTTTTGCTTTACATCGGCCTTCCCTCCGACTTAACCACCTTGCAGCTAAGCACGGTTTTAGATGAAGATTCGAACCGACCCAAGTCATGTGTACACCATGACCAGGCTAAATCGACATCTGGCATTCAAGAATGAAAAAAAACTTGCTTATATGTTTCGTTTAGGATGTCTACGTCTACTGAAGAAATAAAATTAACGAAGTATTGCAAAAGAAGCTAATTTGAGTTGACCAGGAAAGAGCGTCCTCAAATGAGGACGCTAGACGTTAACGGGTTAATTTGTGTAATATGTTAAGTAAGCAAAATTGAAGGTGTATATGTTTATAAATAAGATCAAGTTGAAACATTTTTCCACCAACATAGTTTTGCGTCCCCCATGCCCGTACTCTTTCCGACCTGAAAATAGCTCCAAACTTTTGATTAAACTTTCCCCTCGGGTAAGCGTAAAGGCCCTTAAAGTGGCACAGACCTCATATTCGTTGAAATAATCGCTCTTTCGACAACTGCAGAACAGTTATTTTCGGGTCTTCCTACTCTCCAATATTGAAGACAGAGATTTTTACTTTCCCGTATAATATACGTACGTATAGTATAGGGTAAGTTATGTAATGCTGCGCGAAAAAAGTGGCGGATTTTCGGCAGAAAAAACTCATTACAGGGCCCTGGTAACGAAAAAGTGGATAATTCCAGTTGCTAAATTAAGAAAAACATCTCCTAACACGTGATGCAGCCAAAATCCCTGTTTTGTGGGTCCTTGATACCGAAAAAACAATTGAAAGCAAAACGTCTGTCCGTTTGTCTGTCTGTGCACAACGCTAGCGACTAAACCGTTCAGCGAATTTTCTCCAAAATTGATATTCTCCCATCGATCTGGCTGATCTTGTGGGCCCTTGAATTTGAAACCGATATTTTAATTTTGAGGGTACTTTGCATGAAGCCCCTGGGATATTTTCAAAATTTAAAAAAAATGGCGCCAACAATTTTGACTAAATTTTGTTGTTGGATAGTTTGAAGGTCATTTAAGATAATGGCGTAGGTCTCATGTGGGTTGAAAACTCTGACTACAACTACAATGAAGAAGCAATTTTACAAAACTATGAAGAAACAATTTTTTTCTTAATGAAATGTGTTCATAAAAAACAGGTCTTCAAATAAGGTCATGTTCAATTTTTCAAAAACAAGTATTATTTGCGAAAATTTGTGTCAGATTTTTTATTTTCTTTAAACCATTTTTTCTTAAAAACCGCAAAACGTTTTTTGATTAAATTCTGACCTGAAATAGCATAATGGAAGCTTAAGAGATTGGTACAGGTTTCATGTTCGCTGAAATACCTGATTTTGCAAAAATTTTAAAATATTAAAACATTTCCAGCTCTTTCTACAACTACAATTGTGAAGATACTGTTGTTTTTCTTAATGAAATATGCTCATCAAAAAGAGGTCTTGAAATAAGGTCATGTTGAATTTTTTGAAAATATGAGTAGTTTTTCGATAATTTCGTGACGAAAATAATAGCCCGCTCGGAATTCACTGCGCTTCGTTTTCGCGTCTTCTTACAACTACAATAGTGAAAAAACAATTTTTTTCAATGAAATGTATTTATCAAAACTACATCTTCAAATAAGGTCAGGCTTAATTTTTTGAAAATAGTACTTTTTCTACTCGTATTTGTAGCACTACTAGTTTTGCTTTAAATTTTCTCCTCGCATGTATCTCGGACCTATCCACGATTCTCGCATCTCATCCTCCCCACATTCTCATTCTTACACATGAGGTGTGCAGTTCCAAGGTGGCGTGGTAATGTGACGCGGTGGAAGGGATGCATGTGTAATGAGAGCCAAGAAGTCTAAGAATGAAAATGTGGGGAGGATGAGAAGCGAGAATCGTGGATAGGTCTGAGAGATCCGAAAAATGCCCTGATGAGGGCTTAATAAAAGCCGAAACGTGGGCAGTTTGTATTGGTGTTTTTACTGACCTACACTCAATAATGGGTCCATACTATTAATACACAATATTATAGTTTTAGATATGATGCTATTGCCTACTAAGGGCCCACTAGTGTTTATGGTAGTTGATCATGAGAAAATACTTATCAGTTCCAGTCTATGGGGGATCGAAAAATTCTCTTTGTAGATTTCTTTTTAATCTTTTGCGATGAGGATTTTGCTTATCTATAAGAAAATGAATGACAGAAGGGATCTTTAATATTTTGGAATAGAATTTTACGGCTAAGAGGGAGAAGTGGACAGGGATTTTACGTTCATTCATTTTCATCTTAATGAAATTAATATAATCCCTCACAACAAAATGTAACTGCGCATTGGAATATGCCAGGGAGCTTTTGTGATGGTGCGTAAGATTCTATTTTGATAAATTTGCGTTTTGTTGATGTTTGTTTTGGCTGCGGCAGCCCAGACTGGGGAAGTATGGGTCGTATCATTGCTTTATAGAGGTGAGCAGTCACATGTAATTGTAGAGGGGATGATGTTTTGAGAATTGGATATAATTGGTGGACTGTACTAGTCGCAAGAGGTATTCGGTGTTTAGTATTTTTCCGCCATAAATCTTTTATCGAACAGAACCATGTTTGACAGTTTTGTTGTGAGGGAGCCAGATGACATTTAGATTTTGGTATGTGAGATTTGGAGGGACGTCTGGTCTACGGATGGTGAATATTGTTGTCTGGCTTTTATTTTGATTTATTTAAATTGTCATTTATTTTAAGTGCCATTTTTTGGCCCAGTTGGAAAATAAAGTGCAGTGGCGTAGCGTGACTCGCGCGTTTGGGGATGCTCAACAATAATGCGAACTGAAGACATTATGATTCTTAATGTTCTCTGGAATATTATCCAGGTCTATGTTATTGAAACAAATGTTACCTACTTCAACAGATTTACGCCAGGAGACTTCTTGAAAGCAAATTATGAAATAGCTGAGCCTTAGGCCTAGTTCTCATGCGAGATTGACAATGCGATCACTTGTAAATTGATATATTTCGAACCAAAATTAAATTTAATGTATTTAAGTAAGAACTCAACTTCTTAGACATTAATTGAGAATTAGTAGGCAAGCACTATATCTACTGTTTACCCATGACCAAGCACAGAATCACGAGTGAGAAAGAAAAATATTTCTCTGACTACCGCAAGTGTGCTGCGCTCTCGTGTACAAACGAGCAACTGCTCATAAGCAGCCTTTTCTTAGCCGTGTTCTGGCCGTATGCATGCTTTTCGGGACTCGAGAATTCTTGTGCAGGGGTGAAGAGGGGAGGGAGAACCTCGCCGACAGCGCCTGCGTCATTGCTCGTCGCAATCTCGCGGCAGACGCTAGAAGCATTCTAGCGTCCAAGCAATCAGAGGCCAGCTTATATAAACTCGCGGAATTCAATCATAGGAAATCACTTAAAAATTAATACAAAACGTGTTTCGCTCAATGTGCTTCACTCACTTGGAAGATTATCAATACAATATTTAGGCTTCTTTGATTAATATTTTACGTGGGGATGCTCAGCATTTTAGCGTCCCTTCACGCTACGCCACTGATAAAGTGAGGTAATGTTGCAGATCTTCAAAGGTTGATTCGAGATTGCTATTTGAGGAATAAAGTACAGTATCATCAGCGATAGTGTTATTGCAGTATTTTGAATGAATGGTATATCCGATGTGTAAACGTTGAATAAAGTGGGGAGAGGGTGAAGCCTTGGGGTACTCCTGCTTTGATGTACAGGTGGAGGTGCGGAAAGAGCACAGAAAACGTGCGCTTGGTAAGAAAACTTTCAATGATACGTGAGAGATATAACGGAGTACCTATACTGCGTAATTTGAAAATGAACCCTGGGTGCCAAACGGTATCGAAAACTTTTGCTACATCTAGAAAAATTGCTACGGTATGCTTGTGGTCATGGAATCCTTCGATGATATCTTCAGTTAGGCGTAAGATTTGATGATACGTAGACAAAGGGGGGTTGGAATCCAAACTGATGAGGTGGTATGACATTGACTGAGCGGAGATAAGAATTTAATCTAGAGAATATACATTTTACTTTCTCGCCTTACGAATACTTTATAAGAAGAGAAAGTTATGTAATCGTGCGGCCGAAAACGGCAAATTTCCGCCAGAAAAAACGCTTATAGCTGGGGTCTGTTAACGAAAAAGTGGATAAATTCTATTGCTAAATTTAGGAGGAAAATCCTCTAACTCGTTTGGTAGCCAAAATCCATGTTTTGTTGCTTCTTGATACTGAAAAATCGATTGACGGCAAAACGTCCGTCCGTCTATGGTCAACGCTAGCGCCTATACCGTTCAGTCGATTTTCTTCAAAATTGATATTCCCCAATCGATTTGACTGATCTCAAGGCTCCTTAAATTTGAAACTGATATTTTAACTTTCGGGGATACTTAACATTAAGCTGTTGGACATTTTCAAAGTTTTTAAAAAAAGGCTCCAAATTTTTTCATTAAATTTTGTTGTCGAATAGTGCGAAGGACGTTTAAAAGAATGATGCAGGTACCATTTTCGATGATATCTCCAATTTTTCGAAAATTGCATAAAACAATTTCAAATCTGCAAAACTGAAGATAGATATTTTGGTCTCAGAGAAAGTCGGTAGTGCAAAATTAGCACTTTAAATAAGACCATATACACTTTTTTGAAGAAACGAGTAGTTTTTGCGTAAATTGCGTTTGAAATTTATCAAAATTTTGTTTCTATCAACCGCTCTAAATTTTTTCTTTAAATTTTCTTCACTTACGTAATAATAATGGATGGTAAAAATATGGCGCTAATCCTATTTCCGGGTAAAGCTTAGTTTTGGGAAAATTGCAAAAAAATTGAAAACTACAAAATTGTAGGTAGAGATTTTGGCCTCAGACTCAGTCAGTTGTGCAAAATTAGTTCTTTAAAAAATGTCAAGTACAATTTTTCTCAGAAACCGCTCCAATTTTTTCTTTAAATTTCCTCCACATGTGTAATAAGGGATGGCAAATAAATAAATAAACTAGTGGTGCTAAAGAATGGCACAGACTTTCTCGCAGAACGTAGTTTTCTAATCTCTATAGTTTGAACTAGTTTTTCTGTTACGAATGATCTTCACAGATATCTTCTTTGGGCTCCCAAAGGACAGTTTGTTTCACATTCTCTGAATTTTTCGGCTTCCTAATGCTAGAAATGAAACCACCATACACTTATAACTATTATATAAGTGTAGCTGCCATGCATAGCGAAGATGGTCGCAGTGGTTTAAAGTGGGCACCGGCACAGTGCATCCGAGGGAAAAATCGCTGGTTCGAGTCCTGGTCGGGGAATATTATTTGTCAAAATTCTCTGTGGTCAAAGAAAATAATTGAAAATTCTAGAAACATGATTGAAAACCACGTGAAGCCATTGAATAACAAATATTGATAATTACTATAAATGAGCTGGAAGTATCTGTAAATAACTTTCCAATTTTCAACTTTTTAACAATCTTTCACATCTTTTCTTGGTAACATCATATTGTTTTCCTATCAAGCATTGATTATTTTATGGCTCGGTTCGATTCATTTTATGGCTCTGTTGGTCCCATACTGTGCAAGTTTGGCGTAATGGTTTAACTTCCGGCACTTTGAGGATCTTATTTTGGATGTCGGAACGGAAAAAATTTACGGGTATAAAACACTTTTACTAGTTTATGTAGTAGTGGAAGAGCATTCAGGATCATGTAGAAGCAGTGCGAGTAAGTGTGTGCTTTGTAAGCACCACTAGTTTCAATTAGCTTTCCCATTGTGGGTAGCAAGTTGATCCGGCGATCATTTTCTGCTTTCCCAGGCTTTTTCATTTATCAGGGAAGTACGTTTGTCTCAAGATGGCGTTAAATATTGCTGTAATATGTACTATTACTTTTAAAGGAAGGCTCTTTAATATAAAAATGTTGAGATTAGGTCATGGCCATTTGATAATTTCGGGTTTGATGATTTCTGTTCGTGAAATAAATTTAGGGCATTCAGGAACTGTTATTTCTGGTCGTGCAATTACTTCTTGAATGTAATGATCGTGTTGCCAATTATGAGACGGGTAAGATGCAAAGTAATTTCCCAGCATATCGCATTTATCGGAAGGAGAAGATGCTTCTCCAGTTGGAGTAACAAGGGTAGGTAGATTGGTAGGCTTGCGCAGAAGGCGTCGGGTAACGTTCCATAGTGTATGATCAAAGGGTTTGCCGTTTGAGGTTGGAAATGAATCTTTTGCGCATGGACGAAGGCCAAAAGTTGTCTCACAATTTTAGTTAGGAGAGGAGATCGATATCTCAACTAATGATTTCCAACATAACGTTTATAATCTAACAATCACTACACTACATATGGTATTGTTGGACGCGGGGTGTGTTGATGGGCTGTGGGGGCCGTTAAGTCTAGTGCATCTAAAATGGTATGAGTCAATGGCGCTGTCGATTACCTGCGAAGTTCGGAGTGATGGCAGTGGAGGTAGAAGATGTTTAACTAGCATCTGATAATATGGCCAGTTCACATTACGTAAATGTTAAGGCTGAGAGGGGAGAATTTCTTCTGGTTTATAATCAGGAACTGTTATTTCTGGTCGTGATTCAAATATTTCCATGTAGTATAGGGAAAGGTATGTAATGCTGCGCGAAAAAAAAACGGCGGATTTTCGGCAGAAAAAACTCTTATTACAGGGCCCCGGTACGAAAAAGTGGATAAATCCAGTTACTGAATTAAGAAAAAAACTCCTAACACGTGGTGCAGCCAGAGTCCCTTTTTTGTGGGTCCTTGATACCGAAAAAACGATTGAAACCAAAACGACTGTCCGTCTGTCTGTCAATAACGCTTGCGACTAAACTGTTCAGCCGATTTTCCTCCAAAATTGATATTCCCACATCGATCTGACTGATCTCGTGGCCCTTGAATTTCAAGCCGATCTTTTAATTTTGAGGAGTACTTTACATGAAGCCCCCGCGACATTTTCAAAATTAAAAAAAAGGCTCCACATTTTTTCTTTCAATTTCTTGTAAAATACACCTATTAAGGTGACATAAGTCCGATTTTCGCGATTAACTCTGAAATTTCAAAAATTGCGAAAGTTTGAATTTTATTCGGCGTCTTCCTCCAACTACAAAATGGCAGATACAGATTTTTCCTTCAAATAAAATAAAAATTTGTTCTTCATAATGAGTTTCTTTCCTTAAGGTCATGTACATTTTTTAAAAATTTTAGTAGTTTTCACGCAATATTGCGTGAAATATGTGCAATTTTTAAAAAAGATCAAAAACAAGATTTTTCAAAAACGGCCCCAAATTTTGTCTTTAAACTTTTGGTAGGGATGGTGCTAAATGTACTCTATTAGATGACATAACGCCATATTGCTCTATCTTTTGTTTTTTCAAAAATTGCAAAAAACCTATTTTTTTTGACTTGCCTCTCTCGTCGTTAATATTTAGAGTAGCTGCGATTTAGTGACATTATTATATTAATGAGTACATGTGCTTTAAATAATTTCCAGTGAAGTTTCTCGAGAACCCAACGCCATTTTTTCGCAAATGGCGCTCAAACACCATTTTTTGAACAAACGCTCATACGTCATTTTTTCGTAAATGCTTCAAATGTTTACAATTTACATTTTAACTGCCCCCGCCGGGCACCGTTTTATTTATTTACACACACGGCGGTACTCGGCAGGGACCAGGTCTGGGCGGTGTGCTTGTAATAGCAGGCGCCACTACGTCGGTAAAGCTAGCACTCCCACTTTCTCAAAACTCAAAATTCTTGCGCCATAATTTTGGGCTAATTTCAGCCCCCTTCCAAAAATTTTGGGCTACCTCCCAACACCCCGAAATAACGATTTCAAATTTTGGCCGGTAAGCTAGCACCCCTCTTACTTAAAATTCAAATTTATTTGCACGGTCAAAACGAGTGAATTTTGGGCTTTTGGGGGTCACTTTTCAAAATTTCGAAACTCACCCCTAAATACAAAAGCAAAAAAAATCAAAACCACCCCTCATTCTCAAATTTAAAAATTCTTCCGCCATACGTTTAGGCGAATTTTGGGCTCCTCAGTGACACCAAGAACATTATTTTTGGTACCCCCACAACACCCCGAAATTAAGGTTTCAAAAATAGGGGTGGTAAAGCTAGCACCCCCACTATCCTCAAAACTCAAATTTTTTGTACGGTCAAAACAAGTAAATTTTGGGCTCCTCGGAACCACTTTTCAAAATTTCGAAACACACCCCTAAATACAAAAACAAAAATTCAAAACCACCTCTAATTCTCAAATTTCAAAATTTCTCCCACCATAAGTTTGGAATTATTTTTGGGCTCGTCAGTGACACCAGAAACATTATTTTGTGTTACCCTACAATCTCCGAAATTAAGGTAAAAAAATTGTGGGTTGTTAATTTAACACCCACCCATACTGAAAATTCGAAAATATTTGTGTGGCAAAATTTGTGTTCCTTTCAAAATTTCGAAACTCATCCCCTACGTACGGTAACAAATATTTTAAAAAACCATCCCAATAGCAACTCAACTCAAAAAGTCTTGGGCCATAATTTTGGGTTCTTTAGTGTCATCAAAAAATGCCCCGAAATCAACTTAGCAAAAACGAGGATGGAGAAGCTAGAATCTCACTATCTCAAAACTAGGAAATCCGGAGAAACTTCACACATATTCTGGGAGAATTATACCGTACACGTGTATTTCCAACATTAAAAAAGAAAAAAATGTATTTGTTGAGAGTTTTACCATTTATTCTGACAGGATCAATATCAAGCCTTAAAATAATTACTTTGAATCATTCCTATGTAAACATCCAATATGGACTTGTTAAATATTTCATACAAGAAAAATTCTCTCCAAAAAAGCAGCGACGAATTAAAAGATAAAATAGTTTATTTAACTATACATCTACAATTCTAAAATCATAATCAATAATAGAGAAATCCAAAAATGGGAAAAGAATAATGCATAGTATAAAAGGCAAACTACATTTTTTCTAAATCTTTCATTCGTCAAAAAAAAAAAGAAAAAAACTTAACAAACAAATGTAAATATGGAATTTACTAACAATTGAACACATACCAGCAAATAAGATGCGATCTTGAAATAATTTGGGCATTGTCATGTTTTTCATGAAAAAAGAAAAGCAAAGTAAAAAAAACTGTCCGAAATACTTACCAATCTCAATATTTGTTTGTTTTTTTTTCAAAACTAAACTACAGGTATTTCGCTTCAAGCAATCCAATGTTCTACAAATAACATGCACATTATGGCTAAAAAAATCGCGACACATATTATTTTGGGGTAGATGAATTCTTATTGAAAAGAATTGAACATTAATCAAAACACCCTATTTTCCTGCAAAATTCAATATTTGTGTTGTTATAAAACCTAAACTACAAAGATTTCATTCCTGGCAAATTTAATGTCATATACAGACACATAATCAATCTTATTTCTGAATACGCCTATACTCTCTAATAATTTTTGACTGACTCACTTTATTTTAAAAAAGAAGATTTTGTTTGGAAAATTAGTGTGAAAAACTTTTATATAAATTTGATATTTTGGTTTATCACTAAATAAACTCCAAAATACTGTACTAATTCAAAAGAGGAATTTATTTAGAATTGCTCATACATTGGCCATCAATATGTCACTTCAAATAATTTTGGACTACATTCGTTCTTATTGAAAATGAAAGGGAATATTAATCAAAACAGTCCCAACTTTTTTCCGATATTCAATATTTTCATTACCTTAACTAACAGGTATTTCTCGTTTGATATGTCATTTTGAAATACATGATAAGGAATACGGCTGTACTCAGAAAAAATTTAGGCTCCTCCTCTTTTTGTTTTCCAAAAAATGGAAAATTCTCGTGAAAACTACTTATATATAAAAAAATATACTTCTTGACCAATTTCTCATTCCTCACAAAGTAAACTCCAAAATAATTTACTAATTCAAAACGAGAATTTATTTACATTTGCACTACATTGCTTCTCATTTGCTAATCTCAAATAATTTCGGGCTAGACACGTTCTTATTGAAAAATAAAGGAATCAATAGAATAACTTTTGTTTTTGCTATCCAATATTTGCGATAAAAACCTAAAATACAAGGATATTCGTTCCTGGGCAAATAAAGCGCCATATACAACACATGATAGGGATACGACTATTCTCATGAATCATTTTGAACTTCATGGTTTCTCTCCAAAAGAAACAGAAAATTCGCGTGAGAACTACATATACATTTGACCACGTTTCAATTTCTGAAAAAGTAAACCCCAAAATTCTGGTAGCAATTCAAATAAAGATTTATTAACAATTGCACATAATTAGCTAATAATATTCAAAATCTCAAATAATTTGGCTATATTAGTTAGTATTAAAAAAGGGATATTAGTCAAAAACCAGTCCATATTTTTTTCCGATATTCAACACATTTCCGTTCTTAATAAAACCGAGAAGTAATAGGATAATGGCTCATGGCAGTGCGTGTGACACATATTAAGGGAATCGGTTTATATCCGACAAATAATTTTGGGCTTCTCTTTCTTTTCCAAAAAGTGGAAAATTCTCGTGAGAAATACAGTAAACTTTTAATTAATCTTTCATTCCCTCACAAAATTATTTCTGAAATACTTTAATTATTCAAATGAAGAAGTGATTCACATTGCTCATGCATTACCTATCAATATGCCAATCTCAAATAATTTTGGGCTTTTCTAGACCGTTCTTATTGAAAAATTTGGAATATTCATGCATAACCCACCCAATTTTTTTCGATTGGGTCATTCCTATTAAATCAACACAGTCATTTTAACTCACATCTCAGTTTAGGTTCTCACGTATCTGGTTCATCAATGAAAGGTGACCTTGATTTGCTTTATTTTTAGTGATAGGTAAAGTTATATACATTTTGATAGGGCAGTCAGGCAAAAAATATGCAATTGCCATAAAGTTCCCACGGTCTAATAATAATAATAATAATAATACATAAAACACCCACTCACATAAAAAAACACTAAATTAATAATTTGTATATATTGGGCTTATGTTTGGAAAAAATGCGTTTTAAATCAGTAAACTAGAATAAGTTACATAGTGTGCTTTTAAATAAAGATTACTATATGACCCATTGCAGTCGCCATTTTTAAACTTGCACCTCCTGTTTGATGTATACAAGGAATTATTTTAGAATTTTTTCAATTTTTTTGAAGATGAGCATTTTGAAAAACGTTTGAACGCAACCTCTATTGAGTTTCTATTCATATAAAGGCCATAAAGAAGCTGCAAATGACACCTGTTCCAGCTCCTATCTTTAATTTGGTGAGGTTCTATATCAATTTAAAAATTTTCGGGAACCCAGTTTTGCAAATTTTACATTGCTGTTTTCAGACACGGGTGGAAATATTTTACTCAAAATTTGTAATTTTCTTATTCTCCATTCATACTACCTATGTGTCAATTTCATCTGAATCTAAAAATGGTGAGATAAAATTTTAATAAAATTGTGTTGATTTATATGGAATGACCCATATTCAACATTTGCGTTCTTATAAACACCTGAATTAGAACGATTTGGCTCCTGGAAATTCAAGGCCATATACAACACCTGATACGAATACAGATATACTAACAAATAATTTTCGGCTTCTCTCTTTCTTTTCCAAAAAAATTGGAAAATTCTTGTTAGAACTAGAATATAACCTTTATACTATTTTTCATTCTCCAAAAATCGCTGAAATACTTACCATTCAATGAGAAATTTATTACACTTGCCCATACTTACCTATTAATAGGCAAACTTTAAATATTTTGGCTAGCACCGTTCTGATGAAAAAAAATTATTATTTCAAATAAGAATATTAATCAAAACACACCCACTTTTTTTCGAATTTCAATATTGAGTTCTTATACACCTGAACTACAAGGATTTAGCTTCCGAGATTAAACGTCGTATTACAACATAGTATAAGCAATACGGTTACACTCACAAATAATTTTGGGCTTTTCTCTTTCTTTTCGCAAAGAATGGAAATTCTCGTGAGACTACACATACCTTTCGTTAATTTTTCATTCCTCACCAAATAATCTATGAATGACTTCTATTAAAAATGAGAATTTTTTAGCAATTGGCCATACTACCTATTGATAGTCACTTTAAATAATTTTTTGGCTAGCACCGTTTTTGATTGAAAAAAATAGAATATTAATCAAACCCCCACTTTTTTCGATATTCAATATTTGTAGTTCTTATAACACCTGACTAACGACTTAGTTTCTGAAATTGAACGTCCATATTCCACACATTATGGTGAATGTATATACCCCAAATGTTGGCTTCTCATCTTCCTTTTCCCAAAAAATGGGAATTCTCGTGAGAACTCAACATACCTTTTCGATAATTTTTAATTTCTCACAAAATATCGCTGAACTACTTTACTATTCAAATGAGAAATTTATTAACTGCCCCATACTTACCTATTAATATCCAAACTCTCAATAAATTTTGGGCTGGCAAACGTCTAATTGAAAAAAAATACATATTAATCGAAACACAAACCCACTTTTTTTCGATATTCATATTTGAGTTCTTCTAACACCTGACCTACAACGACGTAAGCTTCTGAAAATTTGAACTTCATATTCCACACATTATAGGGAATACCCCACAAATAATGGTGGCTTCTCTCTTTCCTTTCCAAAAAATGGAAATTCCCGTTAGGACTACAACATACCAGTATTCACCAGTAAGAACCAATGTTAAAATGTTCACTTTGTACAGCCCTGATTTTTGGAATTTGAAGGCGGGGATAAATTTTTTCCCAGAGCCTAAAAATTATCCTTAACTTTTGGGAGGGGTTTCAGATTTTTCCTAAGGTTTTTGATTTTGGTGTTTATTCGCCCGTAAGAACCAATGTTAATTGTTTCGCTTTGTACAGCCCTGATTTTTGGAATTTGAAAGGCGGGGGATAATTTTTTTCCCAGAGCCTAAATTATTCTTAACTTTTGGGACGGGTTTCAGATTTTTCCTAAGGTTTTTTGATTTTGGTGTTATTTCACCCGTAGAACCATGTTAATTGTTTCGCTTGTACCAGCCCTGATTTTTTTCGAAAACTACATTTGTTTGTTGAAAATGACTCAAATTTCCGCATTTCCAGAAACACTCAAACACACATTTTCGTAGAAACGGCTCAAATTTTTCCTCAAAATTTTGTATGCATAATGCTAATTGCACTCTTTAAGATGACAGAAAATTCATTTTGCTGTATTATTTGTTTCTTCAGAAATTACACAAAATTCATTGTTCGAAACATCTCTCACGCTGTTAATATGCACATTTTCGCGATTTGTATACGTACATTATTGACTTTGTGAGTGGCAATGATTGAACCGACTTCCAAATGAAGTTTTTCGATATTGCAATAGTTTTCTGTGAGAAAGAGCTTCAAACTTTCGCATTTACAGTAGACAATTAAAACGCCATTTTCGTAAAAAAAAAGGCACCAAATTTTCAACGAAAATTTCCATATGGGACAAAGGTTTACTCTTCAATAATATTCTTAAAGTAGTTTTTCATTCTGCCATTAGGAAACCGAGAAATTGAGGAAATGTGAAAAAAAATGTTCGGGCGGCGATAGATGATAGCTGGCAAACGGATGAGGCACGACCAAAAAGTTAGCCCGACCAAAGAAATTAGGAAACCAACTAGTACGAGAAAGTCTGTGCCATTCCCTAGCTCCACTAATTCCTTTTTGTTTTGGCCCTAGATCCTGGTGGCATCCAAAACAAAAATAGTACGAACACAAGTTGTAGTACCAGTTAAAGTTTGGGGCTCATACACGCACCAAAGTTCGGGGCTCATTTTACAACCATCGCCATATTAAAATTCTGCAAACTAAAACTGGTGTTTTATAGTTCGCAATTACAGATGGCATGCATAAAAACTATGTTTAAGACTGTCATAAGTATCCAATTAATACCGATTTGTCCCGCAAGGAGAGGCCACATGTATAATTATGATGCACAACTTATGCAATTTTAGAGTAGCGAAAAAACGGGCCTGGCCTGGCACCGTAATTTTGATATTAACTCACGTGGCAGTCAAAGGGTTAAAACATTGAATTTCATTTCGCAGGACGCGCTGCGGCGATAAGCCTAAAACCTGTCAACAGCGCAGCTGCACCAAGAATGAGTGCAGTTGCCAAGAAGTGAGTGCTGATCGGAGACGAGCGTGAAACATCTTAATTATGTTGACTTGCAGGGCTCCTTTTGTTTGGTATTTTGGGTGAAAGATTTCGGTTCGATGTCGATTGCGTTTGTCCTAAAATCCAAGGTCTAGTTATGACTCATGATTTTGGGTATGAAACTGTTTAATTTCCAAGTAAATGACGTTTCGCAAAATATAATTGAAAGAGGATGTATAAGGGAACGCTGAACATTATCCCGCGCGTTTTATAATACTGAACTAAAGTTCACCAATTTGTTAATGTATGTTATTAGGTCAGGTTAATAAAATTATTGTTCTCTTAATTCTTCTTCTTCTTAATATTATTATATTTCTTCTCAAAATACAGAAACAAATAAATCTTTATATATAAATTCGATGACCCGCGAAATAAAATTAAATATAATTTGTATTAAATTTGTCCGAAGACTGGGGGGGGGGGCGGTTGCCCCCCCTGAATCCTGCCTCTGTATAATATAATCACAAATATGTTTCTTATTTAACAAAAATCTACGATCACTTCCCCAAATGATTGGCTGAATCCACCCCTAGCCACAATCCCCTCCTGCTCTCCATTAGTGTTTCTTAAGTTACAGACAACCCCTTTGGGGGCAAAGTACCTCACTATTTCTGCTATTCAAATTATGCATAAATAATTTAATATTTGTAGTGTGTGAGAGAGTGAGTGAGAGGGGGAGAGGGGAGACAGGAATGGGAGGCCAAGAAGAGTGAGAAATGAGAGAGGAGATTAATCACATTTCTGAGTCAGCACTTTAATTATAAAATCATTTATTTTGTACACTATCCAATATCAGTATGACACGTCAATTTGATACTTACAATTTCTTACTTCAATCAATACATTTAAAACCAGTAACATAATACTCATACACCCTTAAAAGCTCATCCATTATGATCTAAATAATACAACTTGTTTGTTCTACATTTTAATATTCAATACTTAAATATTTATTGAAAAATATCGTAGCAAGCCAATTAAGTCACATATATCTGATGTCATCAATACTTAATAAAAAAAAATTACAATTAATTATTACACAAACTTTACTGCAATCCATCAAAATGGGTTTGTAACACAAATCTGCAAATGAGCAGTCATTTCAAAATACTGTCTTATATACAATTGTGCATGTTATCAAAGTACTTCAATAATAATATAAGAATATTTTACATCAGATTCTCTTACAGTTTAATATTCTTCAATATTAGACCATGAGTTGTGAAGACTTTATATTACTACATACTACTTGAAATGCTTTACAGAGTTCTGGAAGAATACTGTCAATAAATAACAAATTATTTTAAAAAAGGAAAATTTTTCTATTAATAACTGTGAGACACTATAAGGAACAAAAGATACATTTAAATAACTCTCCCAATACCAACAGCAACATTATCTTAATAAACTCACGTACATAAAAATGAACAAATAACACAGGTTGTTATTATTTGTACTTTTTTATTTCACAGTATTTTGACCCTCTGTCTAACATGCCATTTGTAGGGTCCCTGAAATACAAGACATTAATGTTTAACCTATCAACAAAAATATTGTATTATGAAACTTCAGTGTTCATCTCTTCTCTTTAGTACATTTTGAAGTTC
The DNA here is from genome assembly GCA_031308135.1 of Acheta domesticus. Classification (NCBI taxonomy): domain Eukaryota; kingdom Metazoa; phylum Arthropoda; class Insecta; order Orthoptera; family Gryllidae; genus Acheta; species Acheta domesticus. The sequence continues at coordinate 126,475,645 of JAHLJT010008446.1, read as the reverse complement.
TTTGTCTTGTATCAATTTATATGTACATTTTTTCTATTTCCCTTTTAAATACTCTCAGCAAAACAATTATTATGAAGAAGATAAAGATTCTTAACAACCACTTCTCTAAAGGGAATTTTAAACAAAACTGAAGTCTTCATACAATGTAATCATCATTATTTAAGGCTATTAGAAGATAGATCATCCAGAAGATAATATTTAATAATTCAAGCAGTAATGCAATCATCACTTCTTGAATTATTAAAATCTTCCTGCTATTGTAGCTTCTGTGTAAAGAGGAACGTCTATTATCATTGATTGTTTTCTATCTATTGTGAGTTGTATTTTTCATTCAATAATCCTACAACAAATAAATGTGCAATAAGTTTGTAATATTTTTATTTTAATAATAAGTATTCAAATAGTAGGCTACAAGTAAGCCAAGGGAAGAAAGTACTAAAAAAAAAATCATCTCATTTCATCTCAATTCATACTGCATTTTATCAAACTGACAGCCCTCTTGACATTCGCAATACTAGTTCTGAAAAGCTATTTCTTTGATGATGTGATAACTTACTGTACCTAGTCACATTCTCAGAATCATTCCTACATAAATTTTTTAAAAAGTAGCCTATTTTAGTGTTTTGGGTGGCAAAACTCATTGGTAATAAGCTTCATTGTAACAAATATTTGCATCTTTCCCATGTATGGTGTTACAATGAATATTATGTTATTCTGGAGTGATGAATTTTTATTTTGTCCAAATTATTTTTGTTTGTTCATTTCCCACGGATCCAGGGAGGTTATAAACATGCTAAGGGCCAATTTTACATCGTTCATAACCATGTAACATTTAAATATTGACTGTTGGTTGTGAGGGTTGAAATTATTGAAATTGTGATGGTTAAAATTTATTTTCATATTAATTTTGATTACATACATCAATATTTCAATATTATTATGTGCCACAAAATTTGATCATGCTTAGGGTCCCTGAAGATATTAAACTGGTCCTGCTCTTTCCACTTTGCTTACTGACATAGGTTGTCAATACAACTGCAAATTTTGATAAAAATTAATTATTAATAGCTAGAAGAGAATATTTCCATAAATGACACACATTTGCTTCTTTTTACAAACTAATGGACTTGTGGCAAAGGATTCAAGGAAGCAGGTGTACAAATACTTGTCACACAATTATTTAGATTTGTTAAGTCATTAAATAACAGTACCTTATAATAATTTTACATACTTCAATGCAAGGTCTAGTAACTTTGACATGAGAAAGGTGAATGAATTGTTTCCTACCAAAAGAGTTTAAAATAATCTTTCATTGCTAATTGAAAGAAATCACAAATTGCAGAACATGAATGCATTTATTCACGTGTGATATAAAGAAAAATGTAACAGATGTAATTAAATAGGAAAATTTGATGCAAAAATATATATATCTCAACAGGAAAGTTTGAGCGAGTGTAACAATTTGGCCAGGTACAGTCTGTGTTTATTTCATCAGGCAGCAACCACACAAAATATTATAACAAGGAGTAACATTACACACGTTCACTAACCACTTCAAAGAGATTTACCTCTTTCATTATAATTAACAATACACACAGTTTTAGCTATTGTACAGAAAGATCCCTGAGAATAGCACATAATAAGTCCCAAAGGGTGCAAACTGGTTATTAAGAAAATTTTAAAATGCTTATTCATTATATCAGACAAAAATTTTCAAAACAACATTTAAAGGATTCCTTAAAACTTCCTGTTAAGTTAATTGTTTTGATAAAATTTCACTGTTTCTCATTCTTTGAAACAAAAAAGGATCATCTTAAGTCACTCCTGCTTGACGAACTCCCTATTTTATGTATATCTACATGTAGGAGGTATTTACAAAAACCTATTAATTTCATACCATACCATACCTACAAATTTCTGCCTTCTTAGTGACCTTGCCAATATTAACTGAAAAAAAAACGTAGCAGCCTATAGACAAAGAAAGAAAAAGGAAGGAACACAGCTTTCCCATGTATCATATTTAATAGACTTTATGTTATTCAGAGGGAACAAATTCTTATTTTGTACAAGTTTTTGATTCAGTTGCCTTTATGCTACATTTGCTAAGACACGCTGTTTTAATACTCCTGATTCTGAGAGGTCCAGACTTGCTAGTGACTGCAGTGCCCTTTTTTCTATAATTCATGCTAAAAACTGAAATGTTACATATTTTCCTGAATTTTGATATTAATTTACCTAACTACATCATAAGGAACATAAAGAAAACAATTGTTACCACACACTTCCAGGAGACCTGTGTTCGATTCCCATATGGGGTAACTAATATTCTAAACAATTTGAATTTCAAGTAAAAGAATTTTGTCATCCTTAATCCCTAAGCAAAGTATGAAATACTTTTTCAATTTATGACTTATTCTGAACATCTATTTTATAGAATTCAGTAACAAAATATTCACACTAGTTTTCTTTACATTAAACACTTTTGCAGGAAAAAGTACTACTTCAAATGCCAGCTGATGTTTAAAGTATTTGAAGTTTTTTGTGTTCAGTGGAACAGTGAACTTTTTTATTTAGACACTTCAAAAATTACAATGCATGAAACGGTTCTTCCTCTCAATCTTCTACAATTATTTTGATTGATTATGCTAGACTTGAATGAAAAATAATTTGTGGTGTTGCAATACTGTGAAAATATACTTTGCAAACGAGAAAACAACGAAATTTTCTTTTCGAATTTCAGAAACAATGTGGTATCAATGCTCATTTTGTGAATGTTACTCCATCACTACTCACAAGTGATTCTTCTCAGTTACAATTGAATGAAATTGAATCTTAGTGTTATTACAGAACTTACACGTCACCCTTCTCTTATCTTCTTGTGCTTGATCTAGTCCTCCAATATCAGCTCAAATTCTCAACAATGTTATTTTACTGACTTAAGAAATCACTCTCATTCTTGATGTAATTGTATACTTGTTAAAATGGCATTTAGTGATGTCCTTTGTAAATTATTTTAAACAATTTAAATTTTTATATACATATATAAAGAACTGGGACTGATAAACACTGCCATTGACCCTATAGTGATTGAGTTGGTTGTTAATTTCCTAGCAATTCATTAAGCAAATGCTGAGATGGTCCCTTGTTTTACCTTTGGCAATAATATACCTATTATTCTCTCTAAACATTCTGAACACTTTTACTGATTTTGAGAGAGATATTAGGATACTTCATTATTCTTAGTTACTCTGAAAAACACAAAGTGTTAACAAGCAAGCTTTACTTTTCCCATTTTCACCATTTAAAATTTTAAAGTTATTTATTTGATTTTTTATCTGGCTTACAGTAAAATTAATCAAGTTACATGATAATAATCTGGGCAGACTCTCTCACTTTGTAATGTATTTTCTCAACACTTCACTTTGAAGAATGTGTAGTGCTAGAAGAATGTATATGCTTTGTTTCACAATTAACAATTAGTGCTGGTAGTCCATTGGGTTTTATTCAGATCCTTCAGAACAGTTCTTCAGATCCTTTATAATGTATGGTATTGCATGAACCAACATTGTTTTGAATCAAATTAGCAAGATCTAATAGTTACACATGTCAATTAGAACTTTAATAGGCACATTTTTAAATATTTGACTGTAACTATTTAATTTAACATACTGAGGAAGGACTGGTGAGTCAAATCTTCTTTGTTGAGATAAGTCTCATGATGATTTTCTTGAGAGTAAGATCCAGGAAATTACTGTAGCTCTCAAATCTTCTCACGAAGGCAAGATTTACCAAGTGGTAAAGATATGCTATATCAGAAGACTACTTGGAAAAACCGCTTGGATATTGTAACACTTAAGTAGCATATTACAAAAAATTTGAATTTTATATAATTTACTACACAATGTTATCCACCAGCAACATTCAGAATTTCCTACGGAGTTTACACACTTAAGTACAGTAAATAAATGGTTTCTAATGTTATTATACAAATATGGCATATTATTCAGACGGAAAAAATCAGATAAATACAACTTAATGAACCCATTAGAATGAATGTGTAGAAGAGAGCACTGAAATAGGAGCATTTCAAAATATCATTTTTGAGGATTACGGTGTAGTAGAACTCCAATTATCAAAGACAATTTAGGAAGAAAAGAAAGGAAAAATGAAAATTGTAACAATTGGGTAAATACATGAAGGTAACTTGTGGTTTTCTTTTTATATAAATCATAGTCTTTTGAGTTTTCTGTCCCTGATGTTTGTTAATGTCACAACTAGGGAGCGGATTTCTATAATTTTGCATATTTTTGTCCGTTGCTTCAGGACATAGCTAAGTGAAATTTCTTGACACTTGGTTAGAATTGGTTGTTATGTAGATTCATATGTTGGTGCATATTTGGCTGATTTTTCCTGTTGGTGCATATTTTTGTAATCATAGAGGCATATGCTGCATATTTCATTAAAATAGAGACTTTGTTTCTCTCAAACGTTTCAAATTTTCATACAATCTATTTATTTGTGAGCGTTCACCGGTTACAAAGAGCTTGTCAGAGTTGGCGTTTTTTCTCTTTCTGTAGGTGATACGTGTACAAATGAAGGAAATTTCTTGATATAATTTTTTTTTTAAAACCAGGCAGAAGAAATGCAACAAGACATACAATGTCCTTCACTAAGATGAATATTTACTTTCATTATTTCTCACGTGCAATAAGGTAGATTATATTCTGTTTGCACAAAAAAATATGTTTTCATTCCCAGCTCACTTCTCCTGAATTTTATCAAGCAAGGTTGATGCAGGAAATGAAATATTGTTAATTTTAATTGCATATTAAAGGGCACATTTTAGAATTTTTAGGTCATAAGTGCATATTTTTAAAAGCATATTTCAAGATTTTTTAGGGCAAAAATTCCTCTCCCTCGTCATGAACAATACATTAAAGTTTCATTTTTTCTGTCTTTTTAACCCTAGTTTCTGGGCTTCATCCAATATTTCAATTTCTTCATCCATATAGATTCAATTTCCATTTAATTCAAATAATTGGAGTTCTCTACTGTAAGTACAAATTAGTCTTTTCTATCAAAAGCTACATAATGAATGTAAGTTATTGTCTTGAATGCATACTAATTCCATTAAATGTGAAATTTTACAGAAAATCTAGCATCTGCTTCAGAAAGTAAAAATGTCATTTATCTTCAGAGTTAATGGCTAATCAGTAATCACATAGTGCATTTAAAATAAAAATCTAATTGAAAAAAGGACCTAACATATTGAATGTGTGCTATTATATTAATCTAACATTTTCCCCTTGGAAGCAACTGTCCTTCACAATTACTTGGTCACATAAATTACAACATAATAGATAAAAACCATTAAGAGGGCTGTTTTTCCCATGACATGAATTATACCTTTTCTTGATTAACATAGGCTTCTGTAGTAATTAAGTGATATTCCCCACTATATCAGTACCTTAACAGAGAAAGAATCCATACAACAAAACAATCCCATTAATCTCATTTAAATCATCCAGAATATTTTCAAAACTTTAATCAGAAACGAACCAAGAAGCTTTGGAGTTTTGTCCAACACAAAGGTAACTACTTACAAAAGATGTGACACTACACTCACCAACCTGAAATTGAAAATTCTGCAGTAACAAAAGTTTTAATTTCTATTTACTCTACCTTCCTTTGTAGCATCTAAGAAGATTATAAATAATCACAAATATTACCCTATTTTAAATGTTTGTAAGTTAGGAGAAGAAATAAGTTCTCTTTGTATTTGCAGTGAAAAGACGAATGTAAAAAGGGTTTTATTCACGTTTTCTTTTCTTACACTTCTTACACTACAAGAAACTTAAGGGTGTCTCTTGGCTTAACACAATACAAATTTCCTGGATTCAAATACACATGTTTGAACATTAAAATAAAGCCTTGCCAATATTGAATATACCATATTTTTTCATTACGTCATCAACTTTTTTCTCCTAATTTAATCTTTTTCCAGTAATTTTCTATTGCTTATGAATGCTTAACATACAAAATAATTATTCCTACTTAAATTCCTCAAAAATACAATACACTTTTATAAAATATAAGACTTGAGATATGGTGTGATTAATTCTCCCTGGGATTGTAATCTTTACATGAAATACCAAGAGTGTGGAACATATAGTTTAGTTTTAGACTTCTTTAAAAGAAGATTAATTGTTGCTCCATTAACATTATTATTTTAACACTTAAACATGGCATTAAGAAATTATGAGTCAACTATTTATTCAGCATCTTGAGATATGCAGAAACTAAAGTTGCAGAAAGTCAGGGCAAGATTGGAAAAATATGGCTATCTCAAAAGATCTCATATTTTTGTGGTCTGTAGTGGACATTTGTGGAACATGAGAGAATTCCTTTAGATCAATAGAACACTGTACCTTAAACAACAGGCTACAAATTACACATGCTCCTTCCTCCCTCAGCCTGTCCTTACTTCCATTTTTAAGGATGAGTGATATGATAAGCTGATCCCCAATCTTCCTTGATCTACAAAAGAATTCCATCAGCCTGCACCGGTAGCCAAACTTCTTAACCAAGCTCTGTGAAGTCACGGAAGTTAAGCAGCTCAAGACACTGAAGGTCCCTGGACGGTGTGACCGTCTGGGAAGCCCTGGACACTAACAGTGTTGAGCCCTTGGCCAATGGGGATAAAAGGCAATGACTTTTCACTGGACTTGACCGATTAAGTTTAAGGAGAATTACTCAATGTTTCGTGTCAAAACGGCTTCGATTGTTGTTATGCAAGTAACAGAATTAGTCTCTCTTAGTAAAGTAAGTTTGCAAGTGTCAGGCGAAAATCTATTGACAGTTGTAGCGCCAGAGAAAGATGAAAGTATAGATGAGGTATAATCTAAAATGTTTGTGTTTCAGTAATGGGGATTACTAGAGAAAACGAAGATGGACTTGTTCAGGAAAATACCCAGTAGAGCATCATTCTGATGACTTCCTTATTTCAAGGGCTATTTGGGCAATTTGAGAATTTAAATATATAAAAAATGCATATAAACTTTAATTACCATTTCCTTGGCTCATTTCACTACTTGCAATAATGCATAGCCAAACAAATGCAAAATCTCTGAAGAACAAAATTTACATGTGTACTGAAGGCATCCATTGCAAAGGCCACCAAAACTAATTTATCTACTAATTAAAAATCTAAAAGCAAGTACATTTCATGTACTTGCTTGTAGATTTTTGTTCAGGTACACACATGCCTGATGGTTTCTTGCGATTTGTAACCTGGCTTACTTTCTTCTTCTTTTTTATTTATTTATTTATTATTTAGGGGGGGGATCTCTTACATTCATATTTAACCCCATGTAGACTTATGAGCCATATGGGGTCATAGGAGTGTAACAAAATGTATAATGTTCATTTTTTCGGCTGCAAATTATTGTTAAAAACATGAGAAAATGTCCAATGCTTGTATCATTGAAATTTCACTTCTAATATGTATGGTTCTCTTTTTATTTTTTATTATTTATTTTCTCATAACTTATACACAAAGAACTTAACATGTGGCACAAAGACTTTGTTTTCATGAACAAACTGGTGAAATGATTCCACGAACTCCTGAATTAGCCTAGAGACCACTTAAAGAAAACTCAATTAACAAATTAAACCTTAGGAAATTAATCAGAACTTTTTATAATATAAGAAAGGGGATACTGACATATGGGACTCAATTAGATAATTAATATTAGGAACCTCACATGACTAGTACAGCTGATTACTGAACTATTTTTAATAATTTGTTCAAATTCCCAAGTAAAATATTTATTTACAAACAAACTTCAAACCTTACTATCATTTTGGAAAATGAAAAACGAATATTTAAACATCAATTATTTCTAATGAACATGTTTTATCACACATTCATTGATTTAACAAAATATTGAAGAATCTTACAATCAAAACCTACAGTACAATTCTATAACAACTTTATTCATATCTTTTCCCTACTCAAGCTCATGTTTCCCATCAAGGTTCTCAACTAATTTTCCCATAGTTCACAAGACCATACCCTAATCTGTTGATCAACACTTATGGCATCTGGGTACTTCCATTGGAAAAAGAGCATTAGGCAGAAGCTTGCATGACACAACATTGATATCAGAGCAGCCAAAAACGGTTAGGTATTTTAGATGAGCCTTCAATGATTCACTGCTGCATTCACAATTACAAGTCATTAAAATTATTGTTATGAACGAAAGTAATTGGAAAACAAGCAATAGAGAATTGGACCAAGGTGCTACCGCAGTAATAAAAAAAGAATAAAAGGATATACATAAAATAGCAGCAATGATGACATAAGGATTCCATATACGATTGCCTTGGACATTGTCTGTGGGAAGTTGCTGTACATACTACAGGACAGTAATAAAAATAAATTAAAATAAATTAAAGTTCTGAACAATATTTATTCCAAGCATAAGTGGAAAGTTGTATAGTTGCTGAATCATCTGCTGCAAAGTGCACTAGGGTAAATATCTAAAATGTAGAGCAATTTTAAGTAATTATGGCCTATAAGGATGTAATGATGATGACAATCATGATTTCTATCAAGTTAGAATTAGCTAGAAGTAGAGGCATAGTTAAAGTCATCTTCTGTCATCCTTTTCTCTCATAGTACATCTTATTTCCTATTCATTATGAATACTGCTGGGGAGAGAGAAGAGTTAAATGATCAAATCAGAAATGAAACAAGCGACACTCAGTCAAAATTTTAATTCTGATCAATCAGGAGGATGTTTTGAGAATGAAAAATAGAAAAAACAATTTTTGTAAAAGCAATATTTAATGATATTTGATACACTTATTGTGAAATATTCCATAGACTCAAAATAAATATTTTGTTCAAAAGGTTTTTAAACTTCCTGATTGTTCCAATATAAATGTTTACTTTCATTTCAAAATTATCACTTTATTACAGTAATAATAAATAAATTAAGTATGACTCTTCTTATCACAATTTATCTATTTAAGGTAACAAACTCCTTTTGCAAATGCTATCTTAAAATGTAATCTTCAATAATTAGGCTATTTAGACGCACCTGGACCTTGGCTGTTCTACAAACATTTCAACCTTAATACCTTTAACTGAGCATGAACTTGCAGAAAATAACCAAATGCCTCAAACTTAATGAACTAATTAAGAAATCACAGTTCTTGCAACACAATTGTATTTGCATGTACCATTCAATTTAATTTAAATGATATATTAGGTCTATAAAATTACTTTAAACATGATTGCACTTTCTAGTTCTGTTTAATTTTTGTAAAATTTTAACTTCTCTCGATTTTTGGAAACCATCATTTCCTCTTATGAATTTTCTCTGTAATGGATAAGTATTCAAACATTAAAAAATATATTCATAACAGATTTATATAATTTTTAATTATGTAAAATCTACATAAAGTGATTTGTGTCCCAATATTATAAGTAGAAAACTTAATACCTAAAACAATGTATTGTAATGGTATTCTACAAAAAAGATACAAATTATATGAATTTCATAAAAGTTAAATTCATTCTATAATAACATTTTACAATAATTAATTGACTAAAAATTTGTTCCTGCAGAGTTCTCAATAACAAGTATTTATATACACATTCGTTGCCATCAAGTAAATAAAACATATACAAATTATACACAAATAATTCAATCCTTGTTTTTCAGTCTAAAATTATTTTAAAGATACGGGGTTTGAAGTGCAAAATGTTTTACTGCATCAAGAACGAGAAGAAGAAATGTCTGTATTATGAGCACCATCACTAATTGTACTTCTTGTTCCAATCGTCTGATTGAACATTGCATTTGATATTGCTATTACTGGAGAGAAGAGTTGTAAGGGGTACACACTGAAAAAATAAAATAAGGCAACTGAGTACATAACAATTATGCAACATTACAATATTAAACTGAGTGACTTTACTCAACTCATCTTAATATAATGAAAACTTAACCTCCACAGACAAGTTCATATAGAACCTGTAATTCTCATAGGCATAAATATGCCTAAAAGGCCTAGAAGGAGGGGGACCAAATACTTTTCTGGGCTCCCTTTTTCGAACACTTTTATTTACATATATTCCTAATACATTATAAAGCAAAATACAAAGAGTATAAAATTATAACTTTAATGATACAAATAATAAATACAATTTATTTTATGTTAAATACATTGTACATCATTATGTTAAACCATTTACACAATTATCAAATGGCATGCAAGGCCTCTCCCCCAAATGTTGCTTAACAACTTCCCAAATTGTTACGTTACAAATGGGGGGAAAACCCGGGATTGAACACATTAAAGGAAATAAAATGTTTTAATATGTGAGGCTACAATGTCCTTTCAAAATTTTCAGGGTAGCTGCAGCTCTGCAGGCCCTTTCTGTGTGCATGCCTATGGGAATTCTTAAATGTTCATCACCAAAAGAACAATGTTTTTGAGAAATTTTTAGATATGAATGAGAAATTATACTAGTATTTGCCATCACTGTCTGAAATTGATGAAGTACAGAAAAACATAAGGCAAGAATATAAGAATGAAACTCAAATGTTATTCCTTGAAAATCACATAATTTTGTTACACAGAGACACAAATTATCATGTACAAAATTTCACTTCAAAGCTTAAAAAACAACAATGAATGAGAATAAGTGATGCAGGATACAATGCATTGACTGAAATTGAAACTGAAATTGAGGGCAACATTTTATCTGATTTTAACTTTCTCACATACTATCAGTACAACGAAAGTTATGTAGATCTAATACTGCAGATTTTTTCTACACAAAAATGTGTTTTCTTAGTAGCTCAGGCAGAAAAAGTGGATTTTTCTTACTCCCATATGGAGAAAATCCTTTTCATATGTGTGTGTTTTCATATGTGTTATGGTCTGCCCCTGGGCAGATGACCACGTAAAGGAGCCGTAAAGGAGGTTGAAACATCAACATCACAGCTTTCGACACAGCATCACCCAGACTTCAGAGAGCACTCATAAACTTATGTTCTAGTTGATTAACAACTTTGTTATCAACTTCCATTTTAATGTTTTGTTGAGGGTAATTATGATGAAATTTTAAGTTGATATGATGAATTATGATGTTGTAAGTTGGTTATCACAGTTTTATCAACATTTAATTTAAATTCATTTAATAACAAGTAGCTTCTTAGTGGATTTAAAGATTCTGTCAAATATGTTTCCAGATAACTTAAGTTCGGCCCATTACTTATTAAATTATCGGCCCATTACTTGTATCATCTGGATAAGAAATTACAGAGAAACCAGAGGAAGATGGAACATCGTTACCAAATAGATATCAGAAACAGCAATGGTTCTAGCACTGATCCCTGAAGGACTCCTGAGGTAACTGTCAAAATTTGATGTATCTTTAAATAATGTACTTTCAGAATGCCAGAAAATTTCTGTACCTGATTACATCTGTCGTACTGACCTTATGAGGTCATTAAATCGACCCCTTATTCTAAAACAGTGTGACTATATATTGGGGTGCTCTTATTTTTTTTTTGGTTTTAATTTCAGTTCACACATCCTGTGTTTTTCCCTTTAATTCCAAGAAACAATTTAAAGCCTTATTTGTTCAAATAACTGGTAGGTATTGTGCCTCATAGCTACAGCAGTGGAAACGTTGGTGCATGTAATAACTTCTTCGTTCATGTTGTACTCCACCCTCCTTTAGCCTTGATCTGATCTAATCGCTGACAAAGCCAACTACAAGTACAATTATGGCTTCTAATTTGAGTAGTGATGATTGAAAACATCACTGATTTAATTTACAGTCATGAAATGATCATGAAATTATTGGAAGTGAACTTCCATTTAATCGGCAAGTACAATCCATACTATTTTATAATTTACAAGAGGACAAACAGACCCTACCTGAAAGTGCCAATTTAGTAGTGTGCGAATGCTTCATTTTTTAGATTCCTACAAGAAAATCACCTCATTGAGTAGGAAAAATATAAAGACATACTTTTACTAGCTCAATCTTTAACAAAATACCAAGTGTACATCAAACACGCAGAACAGGACTGTAAGTTTATTCACATTTACTTAGATTGGCATTGCTCATGCTAATTACTTTGGGAATTATGAAAATTGAAGAAGGCAGAACATTCTTACGCAAGAAAAGTCAGGGCAAAGGACTATTGTCTGGGGCAATGTCTTGGAGGAGTTCTTATGAAGCTAGCAAAGTGTGAAGAAAGTCTAAAGCTCAGTGTATTTTGGAGATTGATGGTATTTGATGGATTCTTCAGAAGAATTGTCAGGTGTTGATATTTTTGATCAACCTGGTCCTTCATCAGATATACACAGACTTACCTAGCAATATATGATTGTAATGTGTATTAGGCACATTATAAAACATGGTTTAAAGGTTTTATGCAATAACTTGTCACTTATGTCATTGACAACGTCAATACATTCATCAATGGTAAAAATCATTCAATTAACTCTTTCTGCAATTCTTTTTATCTCAATATTTTCCTGCATATTTAGATACAAAAAGAGGAGAGAGAGAGGGGGGGGGGAGGGAGAGAGGGGGGGAGGGAGAGAGGGGAGAGAGATGGGTGGGAGAGGGGGGAGAGAAGGGGGAGAGGAGAGAAGGGAGAGAGGAGAGAGAGAGAGGGGAGAGAGGGGAGAGAGAGGAGAGAGAGAATCTGAAGCTGCCAGCAAGGTGATAAAATCATCTACTTACCAGGCCCCTGATACTGGTTCAGCTTCATTTCCACTGATGATAAATAATGGAAACAGTATTGAAAACACACAACCACTGAAAGAAGAAAGACCAATCCGCATGAGCATTTTTATTTCAATGAAAATCATTGAATAATTTGAAGCCACATATTAGTTATTCAACTCACCTCACAATGTAAGAGCTAGGTAATGAAGTAAACACTGCAAGAGGCAGGCCAAAGCCAATGAAATAGGGCCAGTTCGTTTCAATAAATGTAAGGCGTCGATGCAGTTCCCAGCCCATATTGAACCATTTGTATTCAAAGGCATACAGTGAATATAACATGCACATATGTATCAAACACAGCAGCTCACCCAATAATACAATAGGCAGTAGACTCACTAACATACTCTGTAAAAAAGATGAAGAATAGCAGAAGTAAAATAAAGTTACTGAAAACTCCTCAGAACTGTTGAATATTAAAAGAAAAGTAAATTTGAGGTTCTCCAGAAATTAAAAATTACTAGAGTTGGCGAGGGGTCATTGTTTAGTGTTAAATAATGCTGATATTTGTTTTCAAATTGTTCAATTTGCTGAAATAATTCCTTGTATTCACTGTTATACTGAAAGATTAAAAAAATAAAAAATATAAATAAATTAAAAAGCTACGATGTATAAATTATTACAATAAATGGAAATATTTTTTCATTAATGGTATATTCATTGCATTTGTTAGATTCTGACGAAAATATTCAAAACTGATCTACGGTATATTCTAGAATCCAAAGAAATTGGCACAGTAGATTTTGGGCCCAGACATCATCCACAATGGCTTGTGCAAGGCTTGTGAGAAATTTTCTCACCTAACGTGTCCTTCCTTCATTTAAAAATTGTCCCCAATCCTATTGTTGGGTGCAGTCCACATTGCCAACTAATTCTGACTGTAATTATAAATATTAATATATAACACAAATTAAATTAATACAACACGATTACTGCTTTATAATTTATTTTTACTTATTGTAAATGGGACAGGGGGTCTTGTTGCAAGTATTACATAATTATTTAGTGGAGTTCAAGGGTACAATACAAGAGTGTTACAGGGGGATACTCAAAATACTCCAAATTTGTGTTAATTTATGGACAACCTCTTACTCATTCACTTACAATCATGCACATGAAATGATTTGCTATTCAGCAATTTGAAATGTTGACTTCATTAATTAGTGATCCAGTAATTAATTAGTGATACAGACACTGTAACTTTTTCTAGACTGAAAAGATTAGCTTTTAGATTCCTAGAATTTACATTTTTCCTCCATTTACAACAAATTCGCCCCACTTTTACACATTCAAAATTACAATTTCCTCCCTTTTATACTCCCCCTCCCACACTGACTGTGAAAATACGAAGGATAAAATAAAACAGGAGTGTCTAGGACGGCTTCAAGGGCCATGGTTGCGAGACATATTTTCATTACTCGGGTGAATCACACCTTCCTTCTGATCTTGGCGTTTTGCCCGACTGCTCTGGAATGGGGATGGGAGGGTGGGGGAGGAGGAACCACTCATGATATAAGACCATATCATGCGTAACAAAGTTAATTAAATTGGGACGATTTTCTATTTCTGAATTTACTACAAAAAAGGTACTTAAATCTAAACTTCACTTATTATTACATTAAAGGGACTGTAGACCCCAGCAGGGTGCATATGCTAGACGTACAATGTTCCTGCTCGGCATGGTTGCATGGTTCTTTCACCTTGGACTAATGACCTTTTGCAGGCCACAATAAATGGTGTGGCGCCAGGCATAAATGGCATGGGCCATCAGTTGGACAACCTTGAGATAGATAATGATCCTGTATGTTTGTTCGTTCCTACCAGGTCCAAGAAACACTTAACTATTTGTGTCCAGGGAAGGTCAGAATTACTCAATATTGTAGGTCAGGTGTTATCACTTTAAATTATATTTTTGAAAGAAGGGGAATATTAGATGTGTTCCCAGCATACTGCATTTTATAAATGTTTCTTGTATTGCTTAAGCATCTCTCATAATATGTGACTATATAATTTCACACTTCCCTTCCAATTTTGCTATTATCTCAGTTAGTAATAATGCTGAGCAATTCCATGACAATTAGTGGTGACTGCCTTTATTTTTTTATTTTTTTCCTTCATTCTTTTTATCGGACAACTGCTTGTTTATTTGTCTTCAATGATTATCTTCACACATAGGAGCAATCACAAATAGTAGATGCTATTTTTATGCTATTTCCTTTTCTCTCGCAAGCATGTTTACTTGATAGTTCCTACTATTTTTACTTTCTTCCTAGATACAGTAACGTGTTTGTTTTTGCCGTACAGTTGTTTAAAAAGATCTAGTGTTCATTTGATCATAAAATGGTTTCAATAACAGTCCTTGTATTCTAGACAAAAATTAGAGAATTGTAGAATTAGTATATTTTGAAGTATAAAGCCTCAGAAGCCCAATATCTTTCATTAAACCTCAGTATTATTAATCAATGTAGAGAATAAATGTTCTGAATTTTATTACATAAGCAACAGTAATTTCCCCCTATTTACACTTTTCCATGATTTACGCTATTTTTCTTACAACCTTGGAAAGTGTAAAAGAGGGGTTTTATGTGTAATTATAACTGTATAGTCGATATTAATTTCAATTAAAATATGCCACTTGTAAAGGAAGTACAAGCAGTTTTTCTAGTTGCACTACTTCCAAAATACTTTTTTTTTTAATATAAAACATAAAAGCAATCTATCATGTGTTTCAAATGAATTTCCTACAATATTTTCTCTCAGAAACCAACACTTCTTAATACTCATTAAAAAGTTTAAAAATTACACTTTTAGAAACGTGGAAGATAAAGATGATCAATAAGAATTGAAATACTTTTATTTGACAGTGAATGGAGGTTTTAATACCATTCAATTGATTATAAAAGATTAATCATGAATTTTTTAAATTGTAACACATACCTGTACAAGAAATAATGCTTGCACTAAGACACTGAATAAAGAATCTGCAACTAACTTGCTGAGACTTGAAAGCATCTTAGGTCGCCCACGACTGTAGCGATAAGCCGAATCAGCTATGTCCTGTAGAAGACTTTCATTAAGAAAATGCCAACAATAATAACTATATGCATATTTCATATTCCAAAACACTTTGTTTTCTTTCTGTGTGGAAATTGACACAAATTTACACAAAAAATATTAACATGACAAGTTAGAATTCTTAGTATTTGAATATTCATGAACTTCTTACCTGAAACCATAAACTGTTGACAATCTTACTCAATAGAAACAGAGGCAATACCCAAAACGCTCCAAATGTCCAGGAAAGGAAAGGTTTCATCCATGCCCATACTGACCGACTTGTTGATGGTGAGTCTCCAAACAAAATTATTAGAGTTCTCTTCAGAGCTGGCATCAAGCCATAATCAAACAACAATATACTCAACCAAAATACACCTCCATTCAGCAAACAACACTGGAATGTTCGGGACAAAATGGTTGATTGCCTGAAACAATAGAGAAAAGTTTAACATAGGCAAAATCAATTGAAATTACCTTGTCCTCTATCTATATTCATCTACATCTATGGTATTCTTACAGCTGATGTCATTTATTGCTAGAAATCTAACAATCTCTATTTCAGTCCACTTTTGGACGAGAATTTTCCTATGTACAGTAAAGAACATAAGAACTATACAATAGAAGCCAATAAAAGACAAGAGAGGATATTTTTGGTTCAAGTATTCAACAAAATGTATGAGTAACAACTCATGTGGTCCAGATCTATGATTTTTTATAATTAACAGAATCATTATCATGGTGTTGATCGGAGAAACCACGGAAAACTATCGACAGCAGCCGGCCGCTAGAATTATCCTCCAGACAGCAACTGAATTCGACCCAGCTGACAAGCTAGTGTCGAAATCCTGCCGCCGTCGGGACTCGAACCTAGGAGCTCCCAGTCAGAGGGACTGCAGTGACATCAGTTGATGCACTGAGCCATCTCTCCCGGTGACCATCGTGGAAGACCGCATCGCTCCGCGAAATGTATTCTTCCGCGTGCCAGGCGGGCTGGAGCCCCCAGCTGTTAATGAATGCCTCAAAGCGTCAATTCATTGTAGTTGGAGATTAGGGATAGTTTTCATGAGTGATTTGCTAGTTCCAATATCGTTACTAAAAATAAAATTGTAAGATTTGAACCAAATGAAGTCGACAATCAGACAATATGTATGCATGTAAAGTAAGCCATCAAGCTAGCCGAATTGCTTAACTACGCTCCGTGAAGTCACGGAACTCGAGACATCGTGGGTTCCGGAATGGGTGACCGTTTGGGAATCCCGATGACCTAACGGCGCCGATTCTCTGGCTGAAGGGATAAAAGGCAATGACTGACTTCGGCTGACGATGACCGACTAGGTTTAGAGGAGAATTACACGGTCAACGCCAGTACTTGGTTATAAATAGAACGTTGTTACGAATTCACGTAACATGCGTATTTACAAAAGAATTTGTGTAAAAGGGTGGGCCATAAATACAGAATTTCAAAAAGCCCGGCAGTGTTCACTCTCATCGCGCATTTATTTAAATACGCAATACACTAAATTTTAATCACAGAATTTTGAATGTAAATCATTTCTTTAAAAGGAAGTTTTCAACTTGACTTTTCTTGCATCCTAGCTTCATGAATGCACTAATAAAATGCAAAGAGTATCCACCTGACGTAATAAGAATAACGGAATAACGGCTCGAGGATAATGTAGCCAATACGAGTATTTGTGAAATAAATGTGACCCATTTCTACCTGTTAATGACTGACCACGCCCCCCGATTTGGTTCGACATCAATGAGTGTCACAAAAATCGCTAACATAACTGAACTGAGAATAACGTATTGAGTCGCGGGTAATTGCGTCATTTGACATCAAAAGAAACAGAAATATAAATTAAATAAGATATGTTTTAACTTGTTGGGCAGTAATATATTTTCTTACAATTTTCAGAAGCATTTCACATTGAAAGAAGACGCGTTCACTTTCTCGATCGACACAAAACCTCGCAAGTGTTCTACTCCTCGATAGGGAATTACTCTGAAGAGCTGCAGCAAACAGATTTAAGACGAAAAAATAAATTTACAGAATTCGCATATACTAGGAAAAATAATTTCTGCAACACATTAAAATCGCACATAACCTAATAGAAACTATGAGTCCTGGGTTCTTGAAACCAGTTCGTTTCAAGAACTGGATGAAGAGAAACAAGATGTAAGGCCTCATTCACAATGCAACCTTAAACGTAACGTAATGCTGTAAACTTAGCCGCAAAATTTACACGTACAAACAAGCGTTCACAATGACGAACGTAAGTTTCGCCTGAACCAATCAGAATTCAATGTACTGAAACTTGATCGATTCGTCTCTAACATGGTGAAAAGATCTTTCCACCATGGTTTCTAGCTTTTTCTTCGAGATTCCTATCGGCTTGTCTTTATATAATGGGAGTAGATGTTGTAGTAGTGCCCACATAAACAAGGATCCTCATGAACCAAATTCATGAGTAATTCGTCATCTCAGGTTAAAGTCACAATAAAAATTGTCCAAATTCTTATATTGAATTCACTACACGCATCAAAAGCATTCGTAAACTAGTTCTCTACATTACAATAACAATGACATAACCACAAAGTACCTGAACACAATCTGAAATTGAACTTCCATGCTGCTCTCTGATTGGTCTTCGGTAGAATTCCGACGTAAACTTAACGTAAAAGCTTGGAGCTTGCGAACTCAAGTTTACGGTCTTACGTCAACGGTTACGTCAAGGCATTGTGAATAGTCTCGCTTAATAACACATTTCTAGATTTTGCGGCTACGTTACGTTTACGTTTAAGTTTGCATTGTGAATGAGGCCTAAGGGAACAGGTTACTTTTGTGGAGACGCATATTTTGGATGACAGGTGAGAGATGGGACCAGAGGCTTACCTACAGTATGGCAGACGGCACCTGCTATGGGCACCACTCATAACGGCCGCTATTTAGCTTTCGACATTTGTGAAAAAAGTTGAATGAATTATTTTTCAATTATGGAATTAAACTTTACACAAAAGATAAAATAAAATAAACAGCCAATTTTTTTCGAGATAAACTGTATATGAAACTTTTTGAAAATAATCAGAATCTTATTCACACTACCGTATACACAACTCGTAACAGTAGGCCCTACTCGCTTAAACAAATAACCCTAATTTGAAGTATCCTGACAGGGGCGCAAATTCTATGCTTGCCGTGAGCTCCTGAATATCTAGATACGCCACCGGATGGGACCCGTGTAGCTTGAGTAATATTCTACAAAACGAGACTGTACTTTCTCGCTACCGCTTACGCAGTAAAGAGAAGTTATGTAATGTTGCGCGAAAAACGGAGAATTTTCGGCAGAAAATGTCTTATTACAGGGCCCTCGTAACGAAGAAGTGGATAAATTCAGTTGCTAAATATAGAAAAAAATCATCTAACACGTGGTGTAGCCAGAATCCATGTTTTATGGGTCCACCATAGCGAAAAACTGAATGACGGCAAAACGTCTGTCCGTCCGTCCTCGCGGCTAAACCGTTCAGCCGATATTCCCCTATCGATGTCTGATGTCGCGGCCCCTGGTATTTGAAACTGATATTTTACAGAAAGCCCCTGGGACATTAAAAAAAAGGCTCCATCATTTTTTATTAAATTTTGTTGTATTGTGTGAAGGAAGTTTAAGAAAATGGTGGTCTAATTTTCGTTGAAAACTCTGATTTTTCGAAAATTGCAAGTATTCAAAATTCCTACGACTACAATTATGAAGACAGATATTTTTCCCTTAATGAAATCTGTTCCTTACAGATTCCTTAAAATTATGTTTTATAAAAAAACGTAAACCGTTAATTTAACATCATGCGAGTGACGCAGGAACACAATAACGCAGGATTATGATATTTTTTATTACAATTAGCCATATGTTGGCATCTGATACTTAGATTCCTAACATGCAAACTCTGACGTAAATTTTGTATCAATATCGTAAAGTTGGAAACAATTTCCAACTTTTTTCTCCCCTTCAGGAAACTTTGCTGGTTGCAGGTACATAATGCTTTAAAGTCATCACGCTCATTTACATAACGTTTTCACAATAGCGTTTGAAAATATTGAAATTTATATATATATATATATATATATATATATATATATATATATATATATATATATAAAGTAAGTAAGCTTATTAAGTAAGCAATAATATAAAAGTACAGTCTTCTGACATGCGAAGTTAAGTTTGGGCATTAATGTTTAAAATAATTATTGGTGGATTTACAAAATTTCGACATCCTGTTCGTCTAAAAGCTCAAAATGAGCGACAAAATTGTTGGTTTCGTCTGCAACAACCAGGCGTTCTTGGTCTTTAAAAATGTCCGAGAAAAATGCCAGGTTTTCTTTCCATTGATTGATTAAGGTTTAGAGGACGCTTCAACTGCTAAGGTCATTGGCGTCCATGTCGAAGTATTTTAAATGGGAATAGGTTCAGTAAGTGTTACAGATGGAACTTACCCCCTGATTAAAAGCATATACATAAAAAAAACTTGTATTCCGCATCGAGTAATCAAGTAGTATGGCAAAAACAATATAAAACAAACACGTAAAATTCATGGTGAAACTGAAAATTGGCTGTAAAGGGGCCAAAAAAAACAACATAAAACACTATTCTTATCTCTCAAATAAGATTATATATTCCGCTTTCCCTCAAAAAACAAAAACGTTTTGAGCGCGGAATCGTCATCCCCGAGCACCTCCCTTAGCGAGTTGCCCAGGCCATGTCTTCGTCGGTTGCCAACATATTTCCTATAGTTCAGGAGAACGTGTTCCACAGAAAGAACCGTCCCGCATGAGTCACATATGGGAGGAGTTTCTCCTCGAAGGGGGAAACCGTGAGAAAAGTGGCAGTGTCCGATACAAAGACGTGTTAAAATGACTTCCTCACGCCTAGAGGAGCGAGATGAGCAACGCCAAGGAATTACAGAATTCTTTATCCCACTTAGTTTAAAAGTGGTATTATGCAACTCTGTTTGCCACGCTCTAAACAAGGATCGTTTCAAGTAAGCCTTAACATCGGACAATGGTACAGCAGGAACGTCGATAGGAGTATTACGAATAGCTGATTTCGCCGCCTGGTCGGCCAGCTCATTCCCTGTGATTCCCACATGGCCTGGAACCCAACTAAGAACCAGGTCATAGTGGCGGGACATGAGACTATGAATCAGGTTTTGAACTGATTTTGTCAGGTAGTCTGACGAAGGACGGGAGACAGCTTGAAGAGAGCTGAGAGAGTCAGAACAGAGAACTACTCGCTGCAACGTCGTTGACTCGATGTACTTTAGGGCTTTGAGAATTGCATACATTTCAGCAGTGAATGTACTGCACTGAGAATGAAACCGATATGATTTCGTGGCCCTGATACAATGAAAACTACATGCCACTGCGTCATTGTGCGATGACCCGTCTGTGTACAAGAATAGATGATCCGGATAGGCTTCCCTCATACCCTGGAACTGCTTCTGGTAAACCAGAGGACTAGTAGTTTGTTTGGAAAGATTGGAGAGTCTGAGGTCAATATTGGGGAGAAGGAGTTTCCAAGGGGGAATCGGGTCATTTGGGGGTTTCACAGGAGTGGGAAGATCGACATTAAGTTCCCGCAAAAGATTTCGTAATCGAATGCCTGGGGGCTGGGGTAGCGATATTCGAAGAATATAAGAAGATTCATATTTTGGACGAGTGATTATTCGGCGACAAGGATGATAAAAGAGTCCTGACACTTTAGCACCGTAAGACGCTAATAGAATATCTCGCCTTCTTTTTAAGGATGGCTCCCCAGCGTCAGTTAGAATGCACTCGATTCGGCTGGCGCGATACGCACGTGTTGAGAGGCGAATACCAGCATGGTGTATGCTGTTGATGGGTCGAAGGGTGGAAGGAGCTGCAGAACCATACACTTCACTACCGTAATCTAATGCTGAGCGAATGAATGCTCTATATAAACGCAATAGGGTAATGCGGTGCCCCATGAAGTGCCACGAAGCATTCGAAGAAGATTGAGGGGGGAGACGCATCTAGTTTGCAGTATGCGGATATGAGGACGCCACGTGAGGGACTTGTCAAAAGTGAGCCCCAAAAACCTGGCAAAATCAGCGAATGGAAGCTGATTTCCTCCAAAGTACAGGATTGTATCGCTATGCAAGTGGTATATTCTGCAGAAGTGCGCTCCAGTAAATTTAGTAGGTGAGAACTTAAAACCTGTTGACATGCTCCATTCATGCAGCTTGTTGAGCACCAGTTGGAGTTGCCTCTGGATCACACTTATGCTGCTGAATGAACAAAAAATGGCAAAATCATCAACAAACAGCGATGCCTTTACAGGTTCCCTCACGACCGACGCTATACTATTTATGGCTATGGCAAACAGAGTGACACTTAGCACCGAGCCTTGGGGGATGCCATTTTCAAGGGGGTGACTGTTAGACAGTTTGTCACCAATGCGAACTCTGAAAGATCTGTCCGATAAGAAATTTTGGAGGAATAAGGGGAGCTTCCCCCTGAATCCCCACGAGTGCAAGGTTCGCAGAATGCCATACCTCCAAGTGGTGTCATACGCCTTTTCTATATCGAATAGTACGGGGGACAAGGTGTTGTCTCAGAACGAAGGAGGTTGAAATTTCTGTTGCCAAAGCGACGAGATGGTCAAGGGTTGACCGGTGTTTCCTGAAACCGCACTGAATTGGTGCGAGTAGGTTTCTGCACTCCAAGGTCCAGACCAAGCGCTGGTTTACCATCCGTTCCAGCACTTTGCAAACGCAGCTGGTGAGAGCGACGAGGTCGGTAGCTCGATGACAGCGACCGATCCTTTCCCTCCTCAGAGCTGGGATAACTATGGCTTCTCGCCATACAGCAGGGATGGTGTGCTCTTCCCAGATGCGATTATAAAGGCGGAGGAGAAATTGCATCGCCACATCAGGAAGATGTTGTAACATTAGGTTGTGTATTTCATCAGAACCTGGGGCAGTTCTTCTGGCCAATGCAAGAGCAGAGCGCAATTCCGATATGGATAAAGGTGTGTTGTAATCCTCAGACGCTCTGCAGAAGAAATCCAACGGACGGCTCTCCATCCTTTCTTTGATCCTTTCAAAAGAAAGTCAGGAGCGTAGTTCGCCGAACTTGACATACGTTCACAGTGTGCGGCGAGTTCCTCTACAATCATATCTGGAGATGTGATCATTTCTCCGTTTTTCAAGAGGACCTGGCACCGTATTTGGTGAAGTGTCCTTTTATCTGGCGAATTTTTCTCCATACCAGGCTTGGTGGCGTGCGACAATTGAGAGACGAGACGTACGCTCTTCACGATGCATTTTTGCTCTCTAAAATAGTTCTCCTAGCCTTCGCCCTGCATCTTTTATACTCGATGAGGTTATCCACAGTTGGATAATGTCTGAGACGTGCCAGTGCCATTTTCGAGCACTGACCGCTCTAGAGCAGTTCACATTCCACCACGGAACGAAAGGGTGTTGCGGTTTACCACTTGACATTGGAATTGCGATGGAAGCAGCAGCGAGTACAGCGCTATTAAAATGTTCAGTCATTTCATCCACATTTCCGAAGGGACCATCTGACAGGTCAACATTATTTTGGAATATCGACCAGTCAGCCCGTCGCACGGAGACAAGGAGAGGCGACTGCGAGACGGAGAGAGCGCACTGGCTGTCACTCGTCATCACTACTCTTATCGTCAGAAGAAGAAACTCGCACTGCCAGGAGTGTCCAAAGAAATGACTAATTAATCAATGTGTTAGTCCATCACATTATCCTATTACTGAAACCCTTATTCAAGACACGGCTTAGTTTCTTTTGATTCTTTGGACAACCCCTTCTGTAGAAACACGTAAGCTGCCTTTCGTCTGATCCCTCTCACTCATCAGTTTGTTATCGCCAAATCCGCAGTGTTGAATTACAGCGCAACCCGCGAGGTAAAGACAGAGAAGGAGCTATGTTGAGACAAAGAGCGCAGGCAGGCGGGGTAATATTTGTAGCTTTGGAGGGGGAGGCCACGTTCGGGTATGCGCAGTGAAAGGTTTTTTTGACTCTGGAGACCTTTAGGCAGGCATTTCCTTACTACAGGACAAAGACGACAAGCACTTCCCTCGGGTATTTTGAGGGCCTAGTGCAACATATCACAACAAAACTCAGTTACTATACTGCGATTTCTGTAACTTTGTCCCTCAAGGCAACTCAAATCCCATCTTCGCGATGGAATATGTGACGGCATTTCGCGTCTTTGTCGGTCTTGCCGGTAGAAGTCGCATGATCGCAAGCATTGCTTTGTACGGTCGCGATCGTGCGAAATATAGCGGAACGACCGAAAAAGATGCGAAATGCCGTGACATATTTCATCGCGAAGATGGGATTTGAGTTGCCTTGAGGGACAAAGTTGGAGAAATCGCAGTATAACTGACTAAGCACAAAATCCGATTTGGCTACTGACCACACGATCCGACAAGAACATACACCAGCAACATACACGTAGCAGTAAAAAGCGAAATGCGTGCGAACTACAAACACACTAAAGCACACTAACCTTCGGCAAAGCCAGGGAAAAAATTCGGCACCGGACCACTGTGAATGTTGGAGAATGAAACTGCGAAGTTTGATGGTGATCTAACGTCCGTTATGAAGCAATTGAGCATCAAGCGTTTCGCTATATCTAAACCGAACATGAACATTCAGTTTTATTCGCACAACAGAAATGATTACTATTTAATCCCAAGTATTTCCTATGAGATTAATTAAAATTACGTAATTGAAATGGTAAACTGAAATAGAAACTTCCACAATACGTTTCTATTCAAACTGATTTAAATCCAGTTGTTTTGGAGAATCTGTCTCAACTGACTTGTTTCATTCATAAGCAAATGTTCATTATAAACTAGTGGTGCTACAACAGCACATACTTTCTTACATTATTTGTAACTTCTATTTTCATCCGAGTTAACGTTTTTAAACACTCAATTTTTAAACGATCTTCGCTTTATCCGAGGAAAACAAATAAGGAAAAATTTTGGAGCATTTTCGGAGAAAATATTTTTTTAAAATAAATTGCCTTCATGCAAAAATTACGCGAAAACAACTTTTTTCAAAAACAATTGTACATGACTTTACTTATAGATATATCTTTGAAGTACAGAGGGAAAAAATCGCTATCTTCAATATTGTAATTGCAGAAGGCAACGACAAAATGTTGAACTTTAGCAAGTTTGGAAAATTTGGAGAGTTAAACGAAAATGAGAAGTGCTCAATTTTTAAACGAACTTTGCTCTATTCGAGAAAGAAAATTAAATCTAATAATTTGGAGCCATTTCTTCGAAATGTTTGAAATTGTTGTAAAAGATTTATGTAAAGTGACCCTCAAAATCAAAACATCCATTTCAAATTCCCAGGGCCTCGAGTTCGACCTGGTCGATCGACGAATATCGTAACTGAACGGTTGAGGCGCTAGCGTTGATCACAGACGTACGGACAAGATTTATCCAATTCTTCGATATCAGGCCCCAATGATTTAATACAATACTTTCTCTTAACTATGTAATTACGTAGTAGACGAGAATGTAAAATCACTTGACATTGAAATTAAGTAAATGGTTTTGAACAATGATTCTGATTTAAAATAAGAATTTTCAACTAATTTTCAACTAATTTCCAACTTGAAATCCTCCAGGATATAATGGTTGTTACTTGTGCACTATCCCTTAACCCTGTATCAGTCAGTGGGAAGTATCCTTCCCACTTAAAATGGAATTTTATCAATAAACACATAAAGATAAAAAGTTAATATTATTAAAACTAGTAAGATTAACTACTGTTTTCATTAGTTTTAACAATATTAATTTTGTTCTTTAAATGAGTAATAATAAAATTCTATTTTTCACACATTTTAATACAAATCTAGAATTATGGAAACATGTTTTCTAAAAACTAGTTTGACTGTGTTAGGGCAGTATTGCTATTAAATTAGTGTGTGCTGTTAAATTAAGTGAAATATTTTATAAGAAATGTAATATATTTTTTTAGATAAACTTTCCAATTGACTTAAGTCATTTTATCTGAGTAATTTTTATTTTACAAATATTTAAAATGCAAATATATTTTCAAATTTTACCAATAATAAATATTGATTTAAATCATTGATTAAAAAATCATTTGATTTAAATCATAACAGTCCTATGCATGTTGCTCTTTAAATGGATAGAAACATTACAAAAAGAAGAAAGATAAGCTGATCATTCCAAAGAATGTTGTTTGTTCATTTCAGTAATTTGTTGTTTTTTTTGTAGTAACAAGTTGTTATTTAGTTTGTTTTGAAACCAATGTTGTGGCTTGAAAAACAGTTTTGAAATGTTTATTAGAAATTTAACAACATACTCTTTTTGAAGGTGTGATGAAGAAACCATATTAAGACCTACTATGTTTCTGGTGATTCAAAGCATTTTTGAACAGAAAAAAAGTCTTAAATTTGAGGCCAATCAATCAGTTAACCTACAATATATGATTTTTATCCGATTTCTTTCCATATTTCAACCATTCTTATTTTTAAAATAGAACATTATTTACATTTTCTAATTGACTTAAAACTACATATTATTCAGAGGGTAATGCAGTTTAATACACTAAAATGTCTACAGAAAAAATAAAAAAATATTTTACAATTTCAAATCTTTGTGAAGTTTGTGCCTTGTGGTTCAGACACTTCGAAATGTGTAAATCAGTGCTTCACATTGTTATCAATAATGTGTACTGTTTTATATATATATATAGATATAGATAGATAGATAGATATTTTATACATTTTTTTTATAATTTCTCAATTTTTCCCGTTTCCTAATGGTAGAACGGAAAGATTAATTTTAGAATATTAAAGAACACAAAAACCTCGTCCTAAATGGCAATTTTCTTTTATAAATTTATAGCTGTTTTTTCTTAGAAAATGGCGTTTAAGCGCTACTAAAACTGCGAAATTTAAGTTCTTTTGTACAGACAATTTGTGAGTTTTCAAAAAACTTCATTTGGAGTCATTTGAAGCACTTACATTCACAAATATAATAATGATTACAAATTGCTGGTAAAATGCATATTAAAGATTTGAGAAACCTTTAAAAAAATTACATGTAATTTTTTTTTAAGTACCCCAAAATTAACTTTACGTCATAATAAAGAGTGCAATTAGCACTATCCGTTCCAAAAGTTTGAAGAAAAAATTTGGAGCCATTTATGAGAAAACGGCGTTTGAGCGTTTCTGAAAATGCGGAATTTTGAACCTTTCACAGAAAATGGTTGAGTTTTCGAGAAACTTTACTTGACATTATTTAAAGCACATGTACTCATTAATATAATAATGACAACATATCGCCGCTAATGTAAATATTAACCACGTGAGGCAAGTCAAAAATATTACATTTTTGCAATTAAAAAAAAAAAGAATTTAGCAATATGGCGTTTATGTCATCTCATCGAGTACATTTAGTGCTTTGCCTACCAAACGTTTAAAGAAAGAATTTGGAGCAGTTTTTGAGAAAATCTTATTTTTGTAATTTTTTAAAATAGCACTAAGCAATATTGCGCGAAAACTATTAAAATGTTCAAAAAAATGTACATGACCTTAATGAACTCACTGAGGAGAACAAATTTTATTTAGAGGAAAACTATCTTCAATTTTGTAGTTGTAGGTAGACCCCGAAAAAATTTTGATTTTTTCAATTTTCGAAAAATTGAGAGTTTTCAACCAACATGAGACCTACGCCATTCTCGTAAATGACTTTCAGACTATCCGAAAACAAAATTTAGTCAAAATTGTTAGCGCCATTTTTTTGAAAATGTCCTGGGGACTTCATTTAAAGTATCCCCCAGAATTAAATTATGGGTTTCAAATTCAAGGGGTCACGAGATCAGTGAGATCAATCGGGGAATATCCGTTTTGGAGAAAATCGGCTGAACGGTGTAGTCGCTATATTGGTTTGTTTTTTCACCAATTACAAAAACTAACTATTTTTGAGTTGTCTCCCACGTTGGTAATATTTACATTAGCGGCAATTTGTTCACATTATGATATTTACGAGTACATGTGCTTTAAATAATGTTATACAAGTTTCTCGAGAAGTCAACCGTTTTCTGTGAAAACTAACTCAAGATTCTACATTGGGCAACTGGCAAGAATACACGGCAATTCCGAATAGCTAGTCCAGGTCCAAAGAAATAGGAAACTAATACGGGAAAGTCTGTGCCATTCTGAAGTACCACAAGTTTAATATTACATATACTACACGCAAGATTGCGCGAAAGGTAATAATAATAATAATAATAATAATAATAATAATAATAATAATAATAAAAAGGTCCATGTCCTTAATGAAAGAACTAAATCTCCAGAACAAATTTCATTAGAAAGAAAAATCTCTATCTAAAAAAAATAGTTTTGCGTAATTTGCATTTGAAATTTACCCAATTTTTTTTTCAAAAGCCGCTTCATTTTTTTTTAATTCTCCACCTACGTAATAAAGGACAGTACAAACTATGGTGCTAGACCCATTTTCTAGTATCGCTCGATTTTTTGAAAATTGCAAAAATAAATAAATAAATAGATTTAAAACTACAAAAGATGATTGAAGATGGAGATTTTTGCCTCAAAGTCAGAAGTACAAAATTAGCTTTCTAAAAAAGGTCATGTACAAGTTTTTTTAAAACAAGTAGTTTTTGCGTAAATTTTGCTTGGAATTAATGAAATATACACAGGTTTCACACCAACTACGGGCCACGAGAAAAAATGAATGAATGATATGAAAAATAATTAAATTTTCATTATAATTTACTATTGAAAATGCAATTAATTATATTTTTACTTTCTCACACTTTTACTTTTTACTCAATGTGTATTCTCAATGTACTGATGAGTTTCTTTTCAAGCAATCCGCAAACCTTAATTAAAATTTCGGCAACAATAGCGCATCGATATTTGAGAAACTCATCGTTGTTCAACGTCGAGATTGTGGCGGTGATAAGACATGGGTGTTTTATTTAGTCGCGCTGGTGTTTCCAAATAAACCTTTCAGATATAATTCGAAATCTATTTGATAAACCATATTTTTTGTCGCGGATTTCTCTCGTGCCCAAGAGATCCAGTGCTGAAAATAGCCTGATTGCACAGCGTTACTCCTAGGCCGAGAGCCAGTACTTCTGTTCGCGATGAATTTCGCAGCAGTTTTTTTATAAATCACTCCTCAGAATGCCCGGTGAGGAATGTTATATCTGGTCCCTCAAAAAATTACTGCGTTGAATAAAAGAACTAGTGGTGCTACCAAAGCACATACTTTCTCGCATTATCTCTAAAAGCTCCGCAATATTATATTACATAAATCAGCAAAAGTGTTTTCAATCAGCAAATATTTTCTGCTCCGAAACACGAACTGAGATTTAGCTTATCTGCACCTATTAACCACTGCGTCACACAAGCGCAATATGGTTCGAACTCGAGCAGAAGCATAAAAATGTAAATGCCCGATTCATGTAAAAGCACTCAACAATCAACATGTCTGTTAGAAACTCCCAAAGCCTTCAGTCCGTTCAGATCGATCAGGGAATAGCAATTTTGGAGAAAATCGACTGAATGGTTTAGGCGTTACACTTGTCTACAGACGGAATGATAGCTGTTAGGTTCCTAGGTTGATATTAATTGACAGTGATTTCGGACACGTCCACGGTTAAGGTCATTAGTCCCGTAAGTGTAGTACATTTTTTGCTCAGTAGGTAGCGGAGATCTCCCCGTCTGGATGGCTAAATCCGGCGCCGACCTACCATCGGCTAGCGGGATTTTCCCTAATTAGGTATCTCCCACTAGCAGTGCATCCCCCCCACCTGGGACAAGCTCTAAGCTCCCGACCGGTCTCCCGGTATGTGCGGTAGTGTGGTGCATGTAAGTGTGTGTAAGTAAATGGTAGGATACTGCCCCAGCATTCGCATGGTCTTGATCACAGAAACCACGGAGAGCTACCAATCAAAGCAGCCAGCTGCTGGAATTATTTTCCACAGCGACAGAACTCGACCTAGCTATCTGGCTAATGTCGAAAATACTGCCTTCGTCAAGACTCCAAGACTCCCAAGACCTCTCGGTCAGTGGGACTACAATGACATTAGTTGATGCCCTGAGCCACCTCTCCCAGTCAGCAGTTAAGGGTATATATGTTAGTCCCATTGGTGGTGTATATATTTAATTTAAATTTCATATTAATAGATTGATTAGTTTATTTCAAAACAGTTCATACAGATGCACAGGAAGACAACAATTGAAGGACTCAGTAAAACAACAGGCTATCCCACATTTTTTGTGAAGCTGAGTTATAAGCATTATATAAAATTTCAAATAGTATTCTTTTAGTGTAATATATTATTTAAAACCAGTACTGACTTATATGCAAGTGTATTGTGTTTCAAAGTTTAAAAATGTACTGAGTTCTTTAAAAAAGTTGAGGTAGAACCCTCATTATTTCAGAACTATACTAATGTGGGTTAACTCAGGATCTGAGAACTGGTCTCAGAGAGGAACAAAAAATTTGCTAGTTGAAAACAAGTTTGCTGGTTAATGCAGTAGTATAATACTGCAGAGCATTTAGAAACAATGTGAGAAAATATGTGCTTCGGTAGCACAACTAGTTTATTTCTAAAGTCAGCATCCTTTAAATTGATGAATATGTCAGCCACCGGAAATGTCTTCCTTTACATTTGTTTCCACATGCGTACCATATTATTATTAATTTTTTTTACTTAAGTTCATTTGTCATGTAACTAAACGATTTTGCTGTTGGCTGTAATAATATTTCCAATGCTGGCATTTTTGAGCTGCCTAAATTTTTACTGACAAATCTTGTTCTTTTCTATGCAGTGAAGTGCTAAAAAAAGTCAATGATTTTGTATTGGTAAAATGGCAGCAGTAATTATCCATGATATGGCCTAGTTTCAGTTTTTTCTGTATTATTAGGATCCACAAGGTGCTCCTTCAATCACAATTACTGAATCTGTTGGAACAATGTATACTTAATAGTTAAAAATAAAGTTAAACAACATGCAACATAATTAGTATTAATTTACAAGAATATGATATTTGTAAGACTTGGATTTTCACTACTCACTGAAAAAGGCGGAAGGGAGGTGGTAAAAGAATGGAAAAGTGGGTATACTAATAAGCAGAAAGAGTGAGTTCTTTCAAATGTATCTGACTAGATTCAAAAAAGTGTAAATAATTTGACAGGACAAAACCAATAAAGGTTGGTATCAAGAAAAAAAGTCATAAAGCCAAAATTTCCTTCCACGTAACCATCAAAGTGTTTGAAAATGTTCTTTATAAAGCCTTCAATATAATTATTTTCTTTCACACTGGAAAGAAAAAGTGTTAATTCACATACAGAATATATTTCATGAGAAAATTATTTTAGGATATGGATTTTTAACAAGAAAACAGAACATGAAATTAGAATGTCAAACTCAAGCAATCTCAATTTTTTCTGAACATAAATATATGTATTTTTCATTAAGTTATAATTTTCAGAAAGATGAATCTGCAGTAAACATCAAATATCAATATCTTAATTTCCCACTAAACAAATCTGGCAGAACTTTGAAATAGGTTATTAGGTAATAACCTATGTCATTGTACAATGAATCCTCACTGAACAGACATCTCTTCATCACAGACAATTTTCTAAGACTCACACAACAACTTGTTTTCTCAGAATGTCTTTATAGCGAACATCACTCAAGCAAACATTTCTTTTAGGACAAGCACGTTCATTATAGAGGTTTCATCATCGTTTTAGGGGGGAAATAGATTAAAAAGTTAGGGTGACTTTATATTTTGATTTGATATTATCAGCAGGAAATAAAGGTTTCTAATTTCAGGGTCTTCATTTCAATTAATGTAATTGATTACTAATAGATTATTATATAAAATTATTATTATTATTATTATTATTATTATATGGAATTTTGATCCAAGGGTAGCTTCGGAAAATATTTAAGGGGGAGGAATTTATAAAAAAGGAAACAAAGTTAAAGTGTTAAAATTTAATTTATATGTGATCATAATTATTCAATTTATTTATTACATTTGATTTGAATGTTTAAATTTAGTAACATTTTGAAAATA
The DNA here is from genome assembly GCA_031308135.1 of Acheta domesticus. Lineage (NCBI taxonomy): Eukaryota > Metazoa > Arthropoda > Insecta > Orthoptera > Gryllidae > Acheta > Acheta domesticus. The sequence continues at coordinate 126,443,596 of JAHLJT010008446.1, read as the reverse complement.
ACACATCTAAACTATTTTGATAACTACTAATAGGTACTAATTTTTCAACTAGTCAGTTTGAATCTAAACTCTAAAGAAATTTTGAGAGTATTACATTTTCAAAATAAGTTTATTGTTGTTATTATTATTATTATTATTATTATTACATTACTTCACACGTATGTTATACTGAAGCACTTTTACCATGGCATAAAAAATGTATAATCCGGCACATTCTAGAGGGTGGAGGAGTGCCCATGTTCTCAAACTTCATCCCAATATTGCACTGAGATTTAGAGTTTGAACTAATGAGGTCCGCAAAACCTAGTTCAGTTTATCACGTTACTTCAAGTTTCCAAGTCAAGAAGGAAATCAATTTCCTACTTTAATAATGAGTGAAACAAAGCAAACTAGGGAAGGTAAGATAGAGTTTGGTTCTGATTGTAATGACAAATGACACTAAGTAACTACAATGATAAGTGGACCAGCTACAAATTTCACTGGTCAGATCCATCATCTTGCCAACATTTTCAGTTTCTGAATTACTGCTTGTCAGAGACATGGCACTTTTTGTGGTTAAGTTTAATGAGACCAGAATTATTCATTGTCTGCACTTCTAAGTAATTCCTGGAACTCATTTGATAGTAGGCTGAGTGGACCTAGTAGGCTTTATTGAGTAGAGGTTTTTCTAAAGGTTAAATGTTCTTGGGTGATCCATCTCAGTAGTAGAGTGCCTTACCGCTTGCACAATCATAATGTGTTGGTTATCAGCATCAAATGTAGTTCAAGGGCAGTCACCCGCATCAAGGGCTATTTGGGCCAAAGCAGCATTACTTTGATGGTCTTACAGGAACCGATGCTTCCAAGAGGTCATGATGATGTTGACCTTCTTGTTTATTTGTTTGTTTTCACCAATACAGGAAGTTTCTTTTCTTAACAATACCCCAGTAGTTATTCTGCTATATATACCACTTCCAGGCTCTGTAAAAAATTGAGTGGATAACTTTGCAAGGGGAAATGATGGATGTCACCTATAATTAGAGATTTACCCTTCTCCAGATGAGATTCTACTCAGAGTAATAATCTAGGATGAAAACATGTTAAAAATACTGATCAATTGTTATTTTTTCATTGTCTAGTGAAATTCATTTTTCCTCTCAATAAGAGTCTATGGATAGGAGACAGAGAAAATTCACAATTTAGTTAAGTGCAAAAGCATGTTTAAATATATGCATAATAGAACAGAATGTAACATGTCATTAAATGAAAAGCAGAGAAGTACTTCAGGACACGTGTTGATTCATGGAGCAATTTATTTGTTCCCTTTAAAACTAGGGAAGAAAATATCTAATTAGTACAGTACTACATTAAATCGATGAGCAAACATGATGAACAAATGATCACACAAATACACCTGTGGTGTATGTGGCTAAATTCAAAAGATAATTGAGAGGAATAAACCATGATGGAGTAAATGAGCAATTGGATTAAATGAAACATGGTCAAGTGAATATAATTAATTCACTCTTAATATAAAAAATCTCCCACTTAAGTTAATAGAAGTTCCCAAATGTGTCTTAACCCTTCAAAAGTGGGTTCCTTAACATTCCTACTATGTATGTTTCAAAAATTGTCCACATGGCAAAAGGGCCGTTTTAAGACCCTTAGGCCCAGTTTAATTTAGGGGGCCCCCAATTCTAACTTTCATGGATTTCTTCACCGAACTCTTCATTAACCAATGCATGAGAGGTTTGAAAAAATACAAATTTTTAATTTTCGGAAGTTTAAAGAACTGCTCTATTCTTACAAAAGTTTTAAAATGTTTAAAGAGCAAAATCTTTGTCAGCCATGGCCTCGAATCTCCACCCTTTTGAATTGAAGATGACAACCAGACACAGCTAATCAGTCTACTTGAGTAATTAAAGTAAAACTAGTTGTGCTATATGTCACCTGTTTTTGAGAAAATGTTTTTTTTAATAATTTGCATTTACTTCAAGAAGAAATTACACAATAACTACTTGTTTCTATTTAAAAGTCCTATTTAGAGATCTGATTTTTAGAATAGATTTTATATAAGACAAAAATCTCTATCTCCAATATTTTTGCGATGTTAACTTTTTGCAATTTCCGAAAGTACAGAGAGTTAACTGGAAAGGAGACTAGCACAACTATTTTTACTGTCCTTTGATACATAAGAGGAGAAAATTCAAAGAAAAAAAATGGAACCATTAAAAAACAAAGAAAATCTTTTATAAAAAATGCTTCAATACTGTGGTTGTGGGATTACACCAAAATAAATCCGATTTTTTGCAATTTTTGAAAACTCGGGTTTTGCAATGGAAAGGAGACCTGCACCTTTCTTTTAAGATTCCTTTATACCATCCTATAAATAAAAAACTTGGGAGTCATTTCTTTGAGGCTTCTTGTAAAGTACCCCGAAAATTCAAAATGCCCGTTTCAAACTCAGAGAGCCTTGAGTTCCTTCAAATCGATCGAGGACTATCAACTTTGGGAGAAAATCGGCTGAACAGTTTGGGCGCTAGTTGGCCAAAGGCAGACAGGCAGGCAGACAGACAGACGTTTTGCCATCAATCGACTTTTCGGTATCAAGGAGCGACAAAACATAGATTCTGAGTACACGTGATATAGGAAGATATAACCAACTTTTCGTTACGAGGGCCCATCAATATGAGATTTTTTGTCGAAAAATCGCAATTTCCGACGCACGATTATAATACTTTCTCTTCTTACGAAGGCGGGAAAATAATATTAGGAAAAAAAAATATAGACAAGTACTTTTGAGAAAGGTGGTAGCAGGTAAAATAGTGAAAATGGCCCCGGGGGGCCCACTCGTTTGACAGCTGATAATCCTCTTCAAAACAATAAAAAATGAAGTTGATACGGTTTTCACCTTCGCTTTACCTTACCGCTACCTTCGAACTGTAGAACGAATAAACTCTCTTTTGATACCTTGTTTTCGATAGGAAAATATTATTAATGGATCTGACCAAATCCATCATACATTCAACTCTTCAGTGTACATAATTTTTTTCAGGCTTCTTTTTCAATCTTTTTTTGCCTCGAAAACTCCATTACAATGCTAAAGCGTGTTGGAATTGTAAAATAAAGTGATAATCAGAAGGAAAAGTTTTTAAAAAATTACCCGACTCCGTGCAATCTCTTTAGGGTTAAAAAAGGTGTCATACTGAGCAAATTTATGAACAATAAATCCACAAAACGGAGCCTACTGTCCCCCATATTGGTTTTTGGTAACTTCATATGACATATAGGATATCTACAGTTTATACACAACTCACGTAAGAAAATTTGCCGAATTACTTTGTAAAAATAGAGAAAGGGAAAAAATGAAAATGGTGCCTTCTGTCTTACTTATTGGGTTTTGGGTACTTGAGCCGGTTATCCACGCTGTCAAGACAACTGTAAGCATGCACCACGCAAGAATATTAGTCGAATCATTCATGGAAGATATTCCTGAAAGTATTAAAAGTGAAGCTGGGAAAGCGTAGAAGATTTACTACACGAAAGTGTGTGTTATATTTTGCTATTTGATGAGTATCATGAATAAGTGTTATTTTCATTAATAAATTAGTACGTGTTTCTACATATATTCCTTCATTTTTCAATAAAATGTTTTCGTGGGTATCATATTGTTATTTCGCCGGCTGCAGTTTCGCAATTGTTTATCGTGGCAACTGATAGTTATTTTATTACAGGGTTATAATTAAAGAGCCATTTTGCTGACTCCGGACGCAAGTAAACAACCTACAAAGGTGATTGAATAAGATTAAAAATAGTTTTTTTTCACCGCTCCTCATTCACCTCTTAACACAAAATATTGCGGACTAACCTATTTTCTTTCGAAACCTGGAATGCTATCAGTGAAAATAGTATTGTTTTCGTTTTTCGAACTAGTGTAATCGCCAGCACTCAGAAGGGCCGTATCGTATACGTTGAACAGATACAGAGACCTCAGATCGCGAAAGGGATCGAAGCCACACCCAAAGATGGGATGGAATTCCACGCAAGTGAACAGTGTGTTGATATCAATGAAAAAAAATCCGAAGATCTCTGCTTACATAATATCGCTTTCTCATGGCGAAGTTGAACATATCCTTGCCATAAAGCCCAGGTTCAACATTAAAAAAAACCTTGTTGGACGTTGAGCGCTTTTCCTGGAGTAATCCTCCGTTACTAAGTAATCATTACCGAAAAGATGCTATCATTATTTAATAATTACTATATTAGTCAAGTCTCGTCACGTCGCAGTCAGTGCTTTTTTATCCTTTCCGCCCGGGGTTAGCCGCCGTTCGCCTTTCCGCCCAACTTGGAACCCGCGAGTTTCGAATTCATTTTTCGCTTGACCGCGACACCGGTAATTTCTTGTATGGTATGGTTTCTTGTGTGGTAGTACCTCTGTATGCAGAAAAAGACAAAACTTCTCACTCGTGTTGTCCACGCCAGCAGGGAAGTTTCCAGCTTGACCGAGATCAGTGTCAGGAGAAAATAATGACAAAAAAGGAAGAAAAAGGTCAAAATAAGGCAACATACTAAAAATTGCAAAATGAAATTCTAAAACAACTCAAGAAGTAAAATTAAGTGATTCCTATCATTAAAACTCAACAATAATAAAAAGGCATTTTGCTACACTTCCAGGCTCTTATGATGACACAGTGAACTCAAAACTACACACTTTGTCTCTTACTAGCCTTCAAAACTTTCCACCAGCAGCCTAATTTCTGTTTATCACATGTTCTTTACTATTCATCACTGTAATGTACTTCACCTACCCTAGCCACCTCGTGTTGGCTAATGTGCACTTCATCCAACTTAAGTCCAGAGTAGCCTTCGAAGTTGTGTCTACTTCAGACTTTACACACCCATTTTGAATAATGAGAACATTTAATACATTTAATTCACAAATTAGCCAGATTCAGACATTTACTGTAACATAAGTTTCATACATAATTAAACACAATATTAAAAACCTTTGTATTTTCTGCTGTAGCACAAACAAGCTAACCGAAAAGCTGCCATTGCTGTCACAAATCTCGTGTTATTCAAATCATTGTTCACACATGAAATTTGAAAATTAAGTAACAGGCAAAGGGTAACTGAAACATCTACTTCTACAGACAGCACACACTTCATTTATCAGGGGCAACTTTATAGTTTCAAAGGACAATACATGATTTCTGACAAATGATTAATCCTAAAACATTCTTCATGCTTAAACTGAATATAACTAAAGACAAACAAAACAAATCAGAACAGATAAAAGAAAAAAATAAATCATAGAAACCTCATAAGGATGTAACACTTGTACACTATAAAAAATGCTTCTTTATAATTAAAAAGGAACAATAGGATGTAAATGCTAGCAATTTATAAATTTTAAAAACATGGAGTAAAATTACCTTGCTTTTGCCTAATCACCTTGTGTAGTAGATGATAACTATTACCATCATACATGCATGCCTTACAAAAAAAAATTCATGAATATGTGTGCATATATACTAGTATGAATATTTTTATATATAACACCGGTAAGTATTAAAATCATCCTAGAACAACTAACAAACAAAACTAACTGAGATCGCATGGTACACTACGTAGTTTTCTCAAAGCTAATTGAAATACATGTTACAACTCTTTGGCATCTGAAATCTAATGCAATAAAAGAAATGCGAGCAGGTTACTTCATTTGAAAATTCGCCTGATCTTTTTAGGCATGGCTGAAACCCACTAGTTTTCATCTAAAAATAACTAGAAAGATAGGGATTTTAGTTAAATGTCAGTCTTTTCCATGGTTTTCCACATTTTTTTCATGACAAACTCACGAAAAGATCCTACTTTCAAATTAAATGAAATAATAAACAAAGGCTGTACGCATAATGATAGATTATTCTTCAATTTTAGACCCTTTCTTGACAGTTATGTAGTAATTTATAGACCTAGTTCTAAGCATTTGGTGCTGGAACGACATTTTTTTAAATGCAATTAATAAATATTACTTAGTGGAAAACTAATAAAATTTTAAGCTGCTGGAAAATTTTCAAACAACAATACACGTATGTATAACAGAATTTTTTATGGGAACTTCTTCTATTCATTACATGACTTTACAAAACTTTATGAACCAGGATTATGGAAAAGAATGGATAGTAATAGTTATTTGAATAAACAGAATTAATGCATAAGTGACACTGTAAATACGTTAGTGATGATTATGAGGGCTAGTCAAAAGAATATCCTGTACAAATGAAATGTGAAAATGAAACGCAGACACAGATTCGACGTTGTGATTAAGTGGGTAAGGAAAATATTGAAAGAACTTGTCAATTTGTTTTTAAGGAGGAAATACTGGCTACTTCACAAAATGTTTCCGTCAATTTGTTTTTAAGGAGGAAATACCAGCTACTTCACAAAATGTTTCCAAGTTCTGGCCATGGAAGTAATCTGAAGTTCTTTCTTCTTGCGAGTATTTTACAGCTCTTGAAGCTGTCTCTCGCATCCCAATCTCCATACCCCTCTACCATTCCAGTCATTCCCTTCTAGACATCTTCTTTGCACATCTTTAAAAACCTGATTCAGCCATTTCTCTCTGGGTCTACCTCTTTTTATTCTGTCCAATGGTAACCACTCAAAAACCTTTCTGGAGTATCTCCCACAATTGAGCCTTTTCACATGACTAAACCATATCAGTCTTTGTGTTTACAATTCATCTATAACTGATTTTTGAACCTGCATTCGCAGAATAATTTCTTCATTTCTAATAAGTTCCATTTTAAATACTTCACAACTTCTCAAAAAATCTATTCGTAGACTCATTAATTTTTCTCTTTCTCTTATTTCCCATGTTTCTGAGCCATACTGTGTTGTACTTTGCTTGACAAAGTCAAAAAGGTTTCTTTTAGTAGATCTGGATATTTCCTTGCCCAAGAGCAGTAAGTTTAACTTTAAAATAGCTTGTCAATCCTTCTGTAATTTTCGAAACAATATCTTTTCTGAAATCTCCTTCTTTGCTTACAATTCCTCCCAAATTTTTAAATTCATGACATGCTTCTATCTGATCTCCATTTATTGGTATGCAATTACATTTCTTCTCTTCCACAAACATATTTTTGGTTTTGAGGAAATCTACTGATCTTTAATCCTCCTTATTTGTATGTTTCCTTAAGATGAAACTGAAGTTACCATCCACAAATTAACCAAGAGGTGAAGTATTAAAAAGGCACTCAGTACAAATACTTCAAGAGTTTGACTAAAATGCTGCCACGGTACATATTCTAATCCTCAAATAATCAGGTAATGTAATAAAGTACATGTGCTTCTTTAATGTAAAATTTTGCAAGCAAACTTATTAATCTGCATAACTGCGAATATTTTGCAGTAAGAGATTAACAAAATAAATATTTTTAGCATTGTTAATTTTTTATTACTATTAATGTTTTTCCATAACTCCAGTTCATGAAGGTCTGTGAATTCGAAGTACAAGGCTTCTACTCAAGTTAAATGTATAATATCATTTCAAAACACTTCAGCAGCTTAAAATTTTGCTGGTATGTTCCAAGATAATATAATAAGTTTGGTTTGCCACAAACCTTGTACACATTTTATTGTTAAGGATAATTCTATTTAAAAAATTAAAATGCAAAAATTTCATTCCCAGAAATTTTTTTCTGGCATTTACAAAATTCCAAATCATGATCTGTGAATTTTATACACAGCGATGATAATCCTCACTATAAATTCCTCTCCAATTAAAGAGAAAAAAATTGAACATCAATTATGTATTCAGGGAATTATTTTTTTCATGTTCAGCATTCAGGCACATATGCTTAAATATAAGTACTTTGTAATTTGATGTGAAAGGTTTTCTGTAAGTCCATTGTTCTAGAAAGTATCTATCCCTATTACCAGTCACACAACAATAGTTAACAAACAATGCTTGGATATGGAAAATACTAATTTGGGGTGATTAATTCAACATACTCTGGCATATCTAGGCTAGTCAGAAGACAGCTTTGGTTCTTCCAAAACTTCCAAGGATGCAACTTGACAACTGCATGACATTGTCCAGCAACATGCTTTCTTCACACACTGGTGCACATTTTTGAAATAGATACACCAAAGTAAACAAAGATAACAAAACATACACATTCCTGATCAAACTCTTCATTTACCTACAATCATTCTTAAAAATAGACGCAATGCGCAGTGTTGTAAAATTTGTAGGAATTGATCAATTGAAATAAGACATACTGCACTCCAACACTTAGGTCATATGACAACCATGAAATATCTAATTCCAAGCCAATCATAATCCATATGTTTATAACTGTCATACATACTCTTGCTTCATTAATGCAGGATCTCGACTAGGTTCTCTTCTCCTCCTTGATTTGGGGTCTTTATTTGGGGAGGATCTTTTTGATCTTTCCTTAATTTGTTTGTCCAAGTAAAATATAATGATACCCCCTTTAAAACTGTCCATGAAACCTTGCAGAACTGCTCTCATGATTCCCTAAAATAGCACACAATGAACACACGTTTTGGTCGTAAAGGTATAGTATAAAGACAAGTATAATACTTGTAGTAAAATTCAACCAGATGTCACATATGAATATAATATTTGTAATATATAAATCTCTGGTACACTGCGTGACACAAAAACTTACAGACAAGTTCTCCATTTCAAAATAGAAAATATTCACAACACACGAGCGTGGATCATTGACAATCACTACCACTGTTACCAACCGCTGCACAACCATGATCTGCAACACGATGACCACGCGCTAAAATCAACAAATCGTTTCAGGTGTCGTCTTCGATCCGGTTCTACCATCTAATTAAATGTTTCATACATTGAAACAAACTACAAAGTAAAAAAATGGTTAGGATTGTTTTAAAACAATACAAATAAAAGAATCTGAGTTAATGTCAATAAAAACTGAGGAAATATTGTAACGTTATATTACCTAATCGCTCATACATGCTACCCGTATTATATTACTTCCATTACATCACACGCATAGGAAATATAAACAATTGGGGTAAATGAATGAAACCACACAAACACATCAGAAATGTTTCACATAGCTTAATAGCAAATGGCAGCCCACGAACGTTTTTGAGCCCAGATTCTCAGTTTAGACTAAGGATTCCAACCATTTTCTTGCATTGATCACGTTTAAAAGAATTGTTTGCTTCATCGACCCCCTTGCATTTTTTCCCCTCTATTATATACATAGTGACGGATCCACAGGGGGGCCATGCCTCCCTCAAAAAAGGCATAGCTTTCGTTTGTTTCCTTCCTTTCTTTGGCAGAATTAGGGAGTTTTCGCACGCCATAGCGGATAGTACTATCGATCTTCTGCGCATGCGCAGTTCAAGTTCGCGTCACTTCTGCATCTGCGCACGCGTAGAAGATCGATACTCCTATCCGCTATGGCATGCAAAAACTCTCTATTGATTTAAATATTTATGTTAGAATTATGTAATTGTAAAAAAAATAATACTGCGTAGTATCGTATACAGGTGTTCAAGTTCGTTCAACGCCACCTCAACCTTTCAACATCATCAACTCGAGTAGAGGCATTAAAAGGTAAATGCCCGATTCATGTAAAAAAAAAATTGGGACATGGTATCAAGAAATTCCACCATTGATATATTTTTTGTTTTCTCATTGCAATTCAAAACTTCAAATTCAAATTAAACCAAAGCACATACCTTATTACATTGTTTCTAATTGCCCCACAATATTATGCATCAAACAGCAAAACTGTTTTCAACAAGCAATTTTTTTTCCGCTCCGAGACCCGAACTCAGATCCTCAAATTTAACGTGCTGGCACTTATACCACTACGCCACACGCGCGCCATATGGGACGGAAACGAACAGAGGCAAAAAATGGAAAATACCTAATAGGAAAACAATTGTTATGATGGTACATAGGTTTTACAAATCCAAGAAGAGATGTGAAAAATTGTTAATAAGTTGAAAATTCGAAAATCACATACGGACACTTCCAATTTATTTATCGTAATAATATTTGTGATTAGAATTGCTTCAAATTGTTTTCAATAGTTCCTAGAATTCCCAATTATTTCCGGCGACAACAGAGAATTGTGACAAATAATACTCCCCGACCAAGACTTGAACCGAAATCTTCCCTCCGAAGAGCTGGGCTCGTGCTCGCCATTTAGCGACTGCGGTGTTAAGTTTCACGTAAGGTTTATCAGTCATGGGCATGACAATTGTTGCTGTAATATTTAATTCAACAATCGTTGTCGAAAATAAGCTCTTAAGACAATTTTAAGCATACTTTGATAAACTACATGGCTAATCTGAATGGCTGAGCCGCAATAATCACTCAAAAGTTGGTTTGAAAAAAAGCTTTCTACGCAAAAATGTGCATTGCAGAAGCATAGAAACACTCCAGAAACATGTAAATAGTTTATTATTTACAAAAGAAATAATATATTTCTTTATTGTATATTCAATGAGGAGTGTAGTGCAATATTGAATAAATAAAAATTGACTTTAAATTATCACAAAACCAGAATGGCCATAAAAATATGGCTAAAAATTTAAAGGCTTTTAGTTTTAGGTCTCTCAAAAATAATTTATCAATAAAAACCGAAATCAGTGATGCAGTATTCGAGAAATTAATGTTTCTGTCTAAATAAAAGTTTTTACGTTTTCATTATTAAAATTGGTAAATTTCGCATTTTGAATTTGTTTTGGCATTTTTTCCGAAATTATATACGTAGTATTATAAAAAACATGCAAAAGAAATTTTATAAACGTTTTACCAATTGTTTGCAAAATTATTACTTTCTCGCCTTGCGAATGATTCGTAAGAAGAGAAAGTTATGTAATCGTGCGCCGGAAAACGGGGATATTTTCGCCAGAAAACTCTTATAGCTGAGGTCTGGTAACGAAAAAGTGGATAAAACCTGTTGCTAAATTTAGAAAAAAATCCTCTATCTCGTGGTGTAGTCAAAATCCATGTTTTGTTGCTTCTTGATACTGCAAATCGATTGACGGCAAAACGTCCGTCTGTGGTCAACGCTAGCGCCTAAACCGTTCAGAAGATTTTCTTCAAAATTGATATTCCCCCATTTTTTTTACTGATCTCAAGGCCCCTGGAATTTGAAACCTATATTTTAATTTTTGGAGGTACATTACATGCAGCCCGTCGGAGATTTTTAAAGTTAAAAGAAAATGGCTTCAAATTTTTTGATTATATTTTGCTGTTGAATAGTGCGAAGAACGTTTAAGGGAATGATGTAGGTATCATTTTCCTCCACGTGTGTAATAAGAGACGGTAAATAAATAAATAAACTAGTGGTGCTATAGAATGGCACAGGCTTTCTCGCAATAGTTATTTTTCTAACGTACGTCGGAAATAGAATTTGGAGTTTGTCCTTCACCGCTGCCTTTCTTTGTCACCCAAAAGACATGTTTTTCGCATGTTGACAATTACCGGCTTTCTAATGATAGAGCTGATACAACTACGTTTTGACTAATTTATAATTACTTAGTCCGCATCTCACTCCAATAGCGAAGGTGGTTAAGGCTAAATGTACCGAAAAAAACTTGTAGGAAAATTCAATAGATCGCAGCACCATCAGCAGGAATTTACTTTACCGATAACGTCTGAACACATGGTCCGATTTTCGATCTGTAAACGGCATTTGACTCCTGTTATAATAGAATTTACGCTACGAAGCCCTTTTTCAAAAAAAACTAGCAGAAACTCGATTTTTAAAATTTTTCTCGTACTTCCGGGAACATTTCAAAAATGTGGGCTTATAGCGCGATGGCGACACGCTTCCAGAATCCAACGCCGTGTCAAACATGCAAATCGGATAAATAGGAGCGACGGTAAGTGAAATTTCGAAAAACACCTCACCCCACTCCCCCTTCCCCTTCCACGCCGCCGCGACATTGTTGGCCGGCGGCGACGGTCAAGCCGGCACGGGCGAGCCGGGCGGCGGCCGCCGCGGGCGCGGCGACGGGCAAGAAGGCTGAACTCTCGGGGCAGCAAGCCAGACACCCCGTCACTTCGTTGATGCTTCCGTCACTTCGCATCTCAAGATATTTTTCCCCACATATGAAACTAGTGATGCTGTAATAGGGGTAAACGGTCTCGTATCATCTTTAATAGTAGTATAAAACTATTATCTTATTCACATATTCCATCTTCCTTCGATACCATCATAAGAATGTCTGAGGTATCACTCAAAACACCGATCCCGCTTTGGTGCTGATTTTCCCAAAAAGAATAAAATCGAACCTAATTGCGTAAATATCACCATATTCCATCTCCTCACATCCGTATTTTAGATTCAATATTGTACTTCTAAGATCTTCCATTCACCATTTCACTAACCGGAAAAAAACAAGCGGAGATAACGCAAGAGCTCCGTTTATCCTACGATTCGAATGTATCATTTCAAACCCGGCCGTTTGTCACCCTTGATAGACATGTCCAATGGTTAATCCTTTTCCAGTAAAATAACCGAATCGAATTTTTTTTTTAAAACGTTTTCGTACTTTAGGACAAATTGCACATACTTTCTCATAGTATCTAATATCTTTGGTCTGGGTCCAGTTTTACCATCTTTCCCCATCTTCTGACATCTTGCTGACATCTATCGCCGCCCAAAATACATTTTTTGAACTTTTCTCATTTTTCAGCTTCTTAATGGTAGATACGAAATATTACTTTTAGGATATTAAAGAAGAGTAAAACTTCGTCCTATATAGGAATTTTCATTGATAAATTTGGAGCCGCTCTTAAGAAAATGGCGTTTAAGCGTTACTGTAAATGCGAAAATGGAAGCTTCGGAATTTTCACAAGAATCTTTCGAGTTTTCGAACAACTTCATTTGGTGACATTTAAAGCACTTCTACTCACAAATGTAATAATGTATAAAATTTCTGGAAATGTGAATATTAATGGCGTGAGAGACACTTAAAAATACATTTATTTATTTTTTGAAAAATCAAAAAAATACAGCCAAATTAATTTTATGTTAACTTAAAGAATGCAAATAGCATTCGTACGAAAAGTTTGAAGAAGCAATTTGAGAAAATGGCGTTTGAACATTTGTGCAAATTCGGAAGTTTCAGTTCATTTTCACAGAAAACATCTGAGTTGTCGAGGAACTTTTAAGACATAATGTAAAGCACATGTACTCGTAAATGTAATAGTAGGGAGG
>JAHLJT010008446.1:126240707-126430264 GCA_031308135.1 Acheta domesticus | reverse complement strand
AATCAAAATCTATGATAGCCGAAGCTGTTTAACAAATGCCAAAACCATTCCTGTTGATCCTGTGCATGAACCAATTTATTAGAAAACTCCACTACAAACAGCACAATATTTTCCAATTTAAATTACTTCCATCAAACTTTTGATAAGTTCACTACCATCCAATTTACTATATTCACTTAAATATTTTACTGAAATTGAATGAAAAGTAATAACGGACTGGGCAACAGACAAGATGGCGATACATCTTGAAATATTAAACTAAGTTTTTACAAGTGAAACAACAAAAATTATGAAAAGTATTCGAAAAAGGCACAAACATTAATACACAAGGTCGAAAATTTCATATTTTCTCTCCAATGTCAGCAATTACAATGGTCTGAAAGAATAAGTCCGTCATATCAAATTACTGAAGCTTTACAGAAAGTTTGACCGAGACAGCACGATATAACATCACAAAATCAAGACGAAAATTCAACCAATGTTTACCTTTTCTCAACGAAATTCACCAAAAATGACACTTTACAGGCAACGTCTCGCAATCGCCAGCAACGTATAATACAAAAAAGGATTCAAGATAAGTTCAAATGAAGGCACTCAGCCGCACTCAGCACCCATATGGATGAAGCACCATGAAGCTCTGACACTGGCAGTTCAAGACAGGGTTGCCAGATGTTTCGAATAAACATCCGTCGTTAGATGGCTGTAAATCCGCCCAATGAGAAAAATTCAACTTTCCAAGCGGGAAATTTGAATTTGCAATAAAATGATTTTTTTTGACGTAGTGAGTCTATGAAATATTTGATTAGATTTATTTTTTTGTTTGCGAACATTTCAATTAATAGTTTATATAAAACGTTTTGTAATAATAAGTTGTGTCTTAATATTTAAAATGAACCTTACATATGCATACTTATTCCCACTGGCTTAACGAAAAATGCTGGCAGTTACACCGTACTTCCAAAAGGTTACTAATTGTAAATGGCGTGTTCTAAAATTAACTGCAAGTCTTGTCAATGTCATATATTTATATACTCATGTTCTGCGCGACAAAGACTTTTAGAACACATCCTAGACTAGAGGTCCAAAAACTAACATCGCGTTTCTCAAACTAAATTTAAACGAATTAAGAAATGATTAATGAAAAATCATACATATACTTGTATCTTGAAAAATCATACATATATTCCATCATCCATATATTCCATACACGCCTCCGCGCGGCAAGAAACAAAAAGCCAAGTATAAAGTAACAAACTAAAAATCATAGCCACTGTCAGCGTTGTTGTGGTTGTTTTAGAAAAATGTTGTAATTTGGAAATCTGCCCAAAACCGCATATAGATAGATTTATTTAAACTGAAAATGGGTATAACCCGGTGGCAGTGGCGGCTCCTAAACTTCAGGCCAGGTAGGGCACAAAACAAAAAGCTAGAAAATAACTAATAAAAATTTTATTTTGAAGTTTAAGCGCTGTAAACTGAAAAACACTTGAAATTCCTCATTGGTTTCTCACATATTAACTAGGCTGAGTGATAAGAGAGAACAATTCAATTGAAACAACAAACGCTCACGATCAAGAAAAAAAAATCTCACAGAATCACAGCTGCTGATATTATGAAGATTACGCGGGTCCTGAGCTAATCAGCATTTCATTTCTCAGACACTATGAGCGTTGTTTGTACATCTGTAAAGTGGCGCTTGCAGTGGCAGTCACAAAAAACTTGTGACCGTGAAGGGCCTTAAGGGAGCATTACCCCCTCCCTTTTTTCCTCGCACTATGAGGAAAAGCTTTGCTGAACGGGAGGGAGCTGGTCACACGAAGCTTGCGGACTTCGTCCTGTTGCCACAACTACCTCGTTATCTGCGCTGTGAAATAGTATCGATATCGCCAGTGAAAACCTTAACGTAAATTCTCTAGAATTATTACTCGATAATATGACACGCATTTCAGTCCACTATTAATATTTTCCTTTACAAGTGGGAGGGCACGTGACCATGTGACCTTATGGTAGAGCCGCCACTGCCCGGTGGCTTCTAATTACAAAAACATAAAAATATACAGTCTCACAGTAACATAGAACACTAATACCAATACCAATAATAATAATAATAATAATAATAATAATAATAATAATAATAATAATAATAATAAGGTAATATAACTAGCAAATTATATACTAATTATAGTAATAATAATAATAATAATAATAATAATGGTAAAAATAATGATAGTAACATAAAAACCGACCGATTCATTAAACATTAAATTACATTAAGAGAGAAAAGAAAAGAAAAAGAAAGAAAGAAAGAAAAAAAACTTCTGTACTCTAACTCCGCACTGAATGTTTATACAATCAGGATCACACTGCACTTCACTGCATTTCACTCACTAAGACCTGAAAACATTTCCTTCTTTATTTCTCTGCTATACACTGCACGACACCTCACTTCACAATAGAACACTTATGCATTGCTATATAACCCAGTATTCTCCCTCATTTACTTAATAATACCCTAAATTAATTTCCTAAACTGTTGAATGCTTTGAGGAAAGGGTTCAAAGGTTTTTGCAGGCAATCTATTCCATTCCGTAATCTTTCGATTTGTAAAAGAAAATTTTCCGACATTCGTTCTCTGCTGTCTTAAATTTATTTTGTGCCTGTGATCCACTCTACTGATGTATGTAGGAATACATAGCCGCCGATTAATTTCTTTCCAAGCTGGATGACCATTATAAGCTTTATACAAGGCGCAGAGTCTTGCTAATGATCGCCTGTTTTTGAGTGAATCCCACCCTGCCATTTTCTTGTCCCTGAAAGTAAATTTAGCTGCCCTATGCTAAATCCTTTCCAAGTGTTTACACTGCATAATTTTGTGCGGATCCCAACAAATTGTTCCATATTCCTTTATCGGACGAACAAGAGATAAATAAGCAATTTCCCGCGGTACTCTTTTTTAGGATGCGCATTACAAAGTGAAGAGATCTCCAGGCTTTCCCTACAACAAAATCTACGTGTTTTTTCCAACTTTATTTACTATTGAAATGAATTCCTAGGTACTTGCACGAGGAAACTCTCGGAATAATGTCATTATTTAAACGGCAATTTGTTTCACTGTAATTATGACCCCTGCCAAAAGTGATGGATTTACTTTTAGAGCTATTTATGGATATTCCATTATTTTCCGCCCAGTAATATAACGCATCAAGATCACGTTGCAGAATTTCTTCATCTCTTTCCGAATTAATACTACGATATATTATGCAATCGTCTGCAAATAGCCGAACATTTGAGGTTAATTGCGCCGGCAGATCATTGACGAAGGCTAGAAATAGAAGGGGTCCAATGACACTCCCCTGCGGTATTCCTGACGTGCCCCGGAAGATAACTCTTGCTCAATTCGGACTTTCTGTTTTCTATCTCGCAGAAACTCGCTATTCCACGCCACCACCCTGGGATATATGCCTGAATTCATTAATTTCTGTACAAGCCGATCGTGTGGAACGACATCAAACGCTTGGGCAAAATCTATAACTACTGCGTCTACTCTCCCGCCCGCGTCAATTTCATCTGCTAGATCCTGAAATAGCGTGACTACCTGACTTTCGCATTAATAACCACTCCTGAACCCGTGTTGCCCATTGTAGAGCCATTTTTTAATTTCCCATTCTTTCTTAATGTAACTCCCAACTAGATGCTCCATAGCTTGCAGACCACTGACGTAAGACTTACCGGCCTATAATTGCATAATTTAGTTTTGTCACCACTTTTAAAAATTGGTACGACAAAAGCTAATTTCCAATCTTCAGGTACTTTTGAATTATTCAAAGACACGTGAAAAATTCTAATTAGGTACGGTAATATTGCCTTTCTTCCTAGTTTAATTAAATCCGTAGAAATCTCGTCTGGACCCCTTGACTTACCATTTTTCATAGACTTTACTTTATTCCATAGAACGTTTACTTCAATATTAAACTGATTCGCAACCGAAGATCCTTGAATAAATGGATGGTCCGTACTATTTTTGAAAACCGAACTAAAAAACTTATTAAATGCATCCGTTTTTGCCCGATTGTCAGTAATTAGCGTGTTTCTATTTTCGCGAATAACTGGGATATCCTCTTTATTTCCTTTCCTTCTACGAACATATTTATAAAATCCTGTCCAGTTATTTCCCTTCCCATATAGACTATTCTTTAAATATGCCTCCTGAGCAATTTTCTTTCCGCGCTCCAATTCTTTTGAACGATTTCGAAAAATATTCATATGCTCGCTACTGCGCTTTCTGTTCTTTATCCGATGTTTAAGGAACGAAGTTATCCAATCTAGGGCAATACCACGAATTTCATACGAAGGTAATTTTGAGAGCAAGATCTTATGGTCAATAACGTCAAAAGCTTTCGAAAGATCTAAGATCTAAGAATATTCCAATGGGTACTTTATTTTGGTCTATTGATAAAGCAACATCTTTGAGAAAAGAAAAAATGGCAGTTTCCGTAGATTTTGATTTTCTAAAACCGTGTTGTGAGTCTGAAAACGCTTTGTTTTTCCTGAGAAAAGTTTCCATTCGTAAGTAGAAAAGCCTTTCTAATATTTTTGAGAAAACTGAGAAAAGAGAAATTGGCCGGTAATTTTGAATATCATTTTTGTTCCCTTTTTTAAAAAGTGGCTTAATTTTTGCTGTTTTGAAAATATCTGGAAATATTCCTGTACATAAAGAATCATTGAAAAATGTAAGTTAACGAATGTATAAAGGCAGGTGCACAAGTTTTTAATAAACAATCCGGAAATTCATCAAAACAGATGAATATTTATTTTTAGTTTACTGACTATTCTGAGGATTTCGTTGGGAGAAGTTTCGGAAATAAACATCGTATCGGAAATTTTTTGGGAAGTGTAAGATGTTGAATGTTGTGGTTTTAGTCCCCTCGTGAGATCAGACGCAATTATAGAAAAGTGTTTGTTGAAGAGATTGGCAACTTTTTCCGGATTACTCGTTTCTCTTTCATTATCCTTTAAAATAACATTCTCTACAAGGTATCGAGATGATGTGGTTGTATTTTTTACGATATCCCACATTGCTTTAGTTTTGTTACTAGCGCTCAAAATGTCCTGACTATTTTTCATTATTTTCGCCTGAACTATTACTTTTCTTATAATTCTTTTGTATTCTCGGAAGTATACATGGAAACCGGGTGATACGTTATGATGTTTAGAAATAAAGTAAAGCGTACGTTTGTTTTTACACGATGTTCTAATTCCTTGTGTGATCCAAGTATTACTTTTGCTTGAAATGTTTCATTTTCTCTTTTTAAGAGGAAAGCTCTTTTTAAGAGGAAAGCTCTTTTTAAGAGGAAATTTCCTCTTTTTAAGAGGAATTTTCCTCTTTTTAAGAGGAATTTTCTCTTTTTAAGAGGAATTTTCTCTTTTAAGAGGAATTTTCTCTTTTTAAGAGGAATTTTCTCTTTTTAAAGAGGAATTTTCTCTTTTTAAGTTTTAGTTTCAAAGAATAGAAATCGACTATATGTCTTGAATAGATTATTCATAGCAGTAAGTGGTTTGTAGCCGTGAACCATAAGAAACTAAATATGTCAAGGCGCAAGATGTCACACACCCAGAAGCTGATATTTGGAAATTTCAATCTTGAACGAAAGATGAAAATTAATTTCGATTCTTAATTTACAATGCTGTATTATTAAAAATGTAATCTCAATACAGTAATAATCTAATTCTCCGTACGACTTTACGTAATAATAGATTATTGCAGTCATTGAAATTAGTTACCCTGCTGCAACGTCACTACGTTTAATCGTGTACGAGAATTGAATTCAGTTGAATTGTAATTCAAAGCAATGTAGTGAACGAGCGAGGGTAAGAATTTGGAAGCTCTAGAAAAGGTGCTCCGATTGTACATCTCCCCCATACGTCCCACAAGTTACACCTTTTTTTGACGTAAAAATGAAAATAGTCATTCATGCAATAACGTGCAACAATATGAACAATTTGTACATTAATTAGTAGACAGTGATTCTCTGTATTTTATAATTTAAGGCCAGAAAGTTCAAAAATATATTATAATAAAGGGCCGTCCATAAATTACGTAAAGCACTCTCCCCCTTGTAATGCACTTCCCTATCTCCATGTAATGCTGCCTCAGACCTCCCCTTTCCCCCTTCAGCGTTACGTAATTTGTGGATGACCCCGAAATCGAAGAGGAGACCCATTCACTATTGCAATGTTTCTTACTCCGAGGGTACTTAATATGGCCCTGAATTTATCAATTGAATAAGTTTTAAAATATTATAAAAGAATACGTTCAAAGGTCATTTTCTGGATCTGTAAAAAGATAATTCTCTCAAGGATCTTGAGGGTAATGGATATTGGGAAATAGGATCCTGATTCGTTGACAATATTCAAATTAGTAATGTGTATATTCTTAATCTAATGACTTATTAATGTATGTAATTTGATTTTTAATATATTAATGACATTTTAAATAAAGTAAGTTTTAGAACAGAAAAAATAGCTTTAAATTTGTAATACACTTTTAGAGGCATCTAAAACCCTACGTAATTTTCATAAGAAATTTTTCCTTTTGTAAGCTCTCCGACTAAAACTAATTGAAACCTTACATTTTTATTTTCTAAGAAATATTAACACGTGTATATTACAACTGTAATACAATAAGATATCTTAATTTTACTACGTCTAGAGTACGAAGGATCTTCCACTGCCACTGCGTCGCTCTCGTTGGCAACCTTGGGGAGAAATGTTCCGTCACTGACCCCGAAAAAAATTATAGGCCGTATTGTACCCAAATAAACAGGGGTCCAGAATATATTGAAAATGATGCCCAAGTGCTTGGTTTTCCGCCTCGAACAATTAATAAATTATACCGAAAAATTCTGTCAAACACATTTTGTGTTGTCTGCCAATGAATCGTCTGTGAATATTTTGGATTTAGACATTGGTACATAAATAAAATAATATTAATAATAAAAATAATAATAATAAAATAATAACAGTGAGCGCTTTAAGAAAATATGAAGAAAAAAACGCAAGTACATCAGGTAAGTTCATTGGTGATTTAGTGGGCATAATCAAATAAAAATAGTAAATAAATATTTCTTTTCTACTTTATTTACGTCGAATACATTTTTCATGTGGCATTTGAGGGGGCGTGAGGCTACATTTAAGGTCACAAAAAATAACTATCATTTCTCTTGCTTTTTATCGTTTCGTTAAACATAATATTAGCAGTTATTAGTTAATCACTGCCACGCAAGTTACGCGTGAGAAGAAATACAGAGCATTTCTCAATGCAAATTGATTTTCTGAAAGAATCTCAGCGAGTTTCGACGAGAGCTACCGTGACTTTGGGGACAGGTGGAGAGGCCTCCGTCGATGTGTCCGCGCAGGGGGCGCAACTCTCGAGACGATCAGTTTCCCCAAGCTGCGGCTCGTTGACGTGCCCACTGGAGCCGAAGCACGCGGCGCCGAAGAACCTCGCGCCCAGCGGCGCTCGGGGTTTGATGGTAGCGGTGTACGCCGTCGCTCTGTACGCGGCCTCGGCCAACGCGGCGGCGTCGCCCGCCCCGGCGTACAGCTCAGGGCCGCGCGCGCCGCCGCCGGCCTCCGCGCCGCCCTCCGCGTTGACCACGCCGCGCCCCTGCCGCCGCTTCAGCCTGCGGACGTAGAGCAAGAGCAGCACCAGCAGCGCCCCCGCGCCCAGCAGCCCGCCCAGCACCGACAGGAACAGCTCGAGCGGCGCGGCGACGGGGGCGGGGGCGGGGACAGGGGTGGCCGGGCGGGGGGCGTCGCCGAGCGGGCCCTCCGCGAAGCGCACCACGACCGGCACCGACGCCCGGCGGGGCGGCCGCGCCGAGTCCGTGGCCACCACCTCCAGGTGGGCGTGGCGGCCGGGCGCGGCCTCGCCGCCCGCCGCCAGCGTCAGCACCCCCTCGGGGTCGATGGCGAAGAGGTGGGCGTCGGGCCCGCGCAGCTCCAGGCGCACGGCCACGCCCAGCTCCTCGCCCCACGCCTCCACCCGCCCCACCGGCGCCCCGCCCCGCGCGGCCCCGTCCACCCGGAACTCGTACTGCGCCGAGCGGAAACGCGGCTCCCGCCCGGCGGACGCCGGCACCTCCACCTCCACGCGCGCAGAGTCCTCGTGCGCGCCGTCGCCCACGTGCACCGTGAACGACAGCCGCCCTCCCGCTCGGTGCAGCGGCGGCCGCAGCAGCACCACCTCCCCCGACGAGGTCACCGCGAAGGGCTCCGCGTCGGTCTCGTCGCCCAGCCAGAAGCTCAGGCGCGGGTCGTGCGGGCGGTTGGTGAGCGCGGTGAGGACGTGCAGCCCGGGCTGCAGCTGCTCGAGGACGCGGGTGGAGAAGGCGCGTTGCAGGAAGCGAGGAGGCGGGGGTGGAGGTGGGGGCCTGGCCGGGGCCACGGAGGCGAGCGCCGACGACGAGGCCGCGGCCAGTGGCTCTCCGGAAGCGTTGCCCGGCTCCTGCGGCGCACGCTCTACGGTGAGCGTGGTGAGCGCGTAGCGGTCGGGGTTGTCGGCCTGCGCGGCGCGCAGCACGAGCGTGGCCGGCAGGCGCAGCTCCCCCGCGCTCACCTCCCGCCGCAGCGCCACGCGCCCGCTCGCTGCGTCCATCTCGAACAGCGGCTGGGACGCGTCGAACGAGTAGAGCAGCGAGGCGTTGAGGGCCGGGTCCTGGTCGAAGGCCGCGATCTCCCTGGGCCGCACTCGCAGCGCCGCGCCGCGCACAGGGGGCTCCGGCAGCACGGCCGTGTACCACCGCTCTTGGAAGCGCGGGTTCTGGTCGTCCGCGTCCTCCACGAACACGTGCACGGTTGCGGTCGACTGCTGCGGGGGAGAGCCTTGGTCTTGCGCACGAATGGTGATGCTGAAGTCGTTAAGCGTTTCGTAGTTCAGCGCTTTTTCAAGCAGCAACGTACCTTCTAGGCTGTTCGGAAAGGCGAAGTAATGGGAGTAAGGCCCTGACACCACCGAATAATGCACTGTGGAGAACGGCCCTGGCTGGTCCGCGTCTACCGCCTTGACACCTTGCAGAACGCGCGAGCCCACGGGCGTCGCCTCAGAGATATTAAGCACGAAGGGCGCGTTCTGGAATTGTGGCGCGTTGTCGTTGGCGTCTGTCACACGGATTGTCACGGGGATGGCGATCGTCGGGTCCGTGGCGTTAACGCGATCGCAGCTGACGTTGAAGTTGACAGATGACGGCCCGTTCACTCGTTCCCTGTCCAGGCTGCGAGTCAACGTGATGTTCTTGTCCACGATTGAGACAGGCAAGTCCTGCCCAAGCAGTCGCAATGTGATATTGCCGTTCTCCGTCGGGTCGCCGATGATGGGCAAGGTGCCTATCACACCTCCCACGGGGAAGTCTTCGCTCACGAAAAAGATCTCCGCGGAACTGCCGTTCTCCAAAAAGCACCGGGCGTCGCCGACTGCCATTTCCTGAAGGTCGGCGAATATTGCGAACATAAATACAAACAGCTGCATAAAAAACATGGTTGGTAGATACTTGATATGGGAAGGCTGGTTGTTAGTGACAAGTAGCCATCACAGTCTCACATCGCATTAGAATAGGCAGCAAACCCACTCACACACCTCTTCCTTGTCAGGCGCTTTCTAGACTGACGGGTTACCATCTTTACGGAATAGCAACGCTGGACATGTGACCAGCAGCCGCCAATAATCAACTGCTGCGTATTTTTGCCCCGCCTCGTTTTCTGCTGCCACTAGTCAAATGCCTTTGCCAGTATGCGCCCGTTTCAGCACAGAATATATGATTTCGTAGAACCTCTTACTAGGAAATAAAAATGAATTTTACATCTCTGGTTGAC
Organism: Acheta domesticus; assembly: GCA_031308135.1. NCBI lineage: Eukaryota > Metazoa > Arthropoda > Insecta > Orthoptera > Gryllidae > Acheta > Acheta domesticus. The sequence continues at coordinate 126,420,394 of JAHLJT010008446.1, read as the reverse complement.
TTTTCTATATTATACAGGTCAGGTTTTAGATTAATTTTAATTAAATCTATGAGAGATTGCTATTATATCTTTGTCGTACTTTATGATAAAAATGTAAAGCGAATGTCCATTATTTCAAATCCAAAAATGGTTGGATACTAATCCAAAAATGGTTGAATAGGTACTACGAAACAAGATATATACATTAATTCTACTTACTGTGAATGAAGTTGTGATTTATGAAAATAAAAACCAGTCGACGCAATAGTTTCTCTTATTTACGAAAACGATCAAATTTAATTTTTAGAGAAATAGTCTTGAGAATGCTGAAGTAAAGTCATTTGGTGCTATTAATCGATATAGGTTCGAGAAAGACATCTTGCACAATTCAGAGCTGAATCCCAGGATAAATACGCAATAAAAGTTATTCTCTTGCCAAGTTCTTGAAAAGGGAGAGTGCCAGTTCAACTGCCTATTATTACATTCTCGCCTACCACGTACTTACGTAGTAAAGAGAATGTATTGTAGAGCTTCTAAGGAAATGGCGATTTTTCAATAAAAAAACACATTGTGGGTCCCTGATATCGAAAAAAAAAATTACTCGTGCTACAATAGCACATACAATATCTAGCATTATTTAAAGCTCCCCCCTCCAATTTTCGAACATTCAAAGTGTTCAGCGAAAGTGGGACTAAAGCCATTTTTATCAGGGTACTTTGTTCTACAAATAGTAATTGTTTAAAAATTGCCCATATTTCATGCAAAATTTCGAGGAAACTACTCATATTTTCGAAATCTTTTACATGGCCCTATTTAAAGATCTGCCTTCAAAGAAGAAATTTTATTAAGAAAACCAATATATTGAAAGTAAACAATCTAACTTAAATATTACAATTGTACGAAGACACCGAAAAGATTTTGAACCTTTGCAATTTTCGCACCTCTGCCTTTTTATACGGTTCTCTTATCTATTTCAGAAAAATAATAAAAAAAAGTTGGAGCCGTTTCTGGGAAACTTTTTTTAAATTGTCTTTAATAAAAAATATGCGAAAACTTCTCGTTTAGTCTCAAGTCCGGTGGGGTACTGAAAAGTACTCGACGGTACGAATCGGTGCGCTTGAAAAAGAACGTGCCCTCCTACGTTAATAAAATATACGGAAGTAAAGTAATAATTTATTTCATAAATGCATATTTATTTCTTACATTTTTGGATCATCTGCCCATATTTATTAATGTTTACTTTCTCACTAATGCTTACGCAAACGGTGGTTCCTTCACACCGAAAAATCGATTGACGGCAAAACGTGTCTGCGAACAACGCTAGCGGCTAAATCGTTAGCAAGATTTTCACCAAAATTGATATTTCGCAATGTATCTGACTGATGTCGTGGCTCCTTGATTTTGAAACCGGTATTATAACTTTTTGGGCAGGCACTTTTTACATGAAGCCTCAAGGGTATTTTCAAAATTTTTAAAAAATTGTAACAATTTTTTTTATTAATTTTGTCCTAGGAGAGCGTAAAGAACGCTTAAGAGAATGATGCAGATATCATTTTCGTTGAAATCCAAGAATTATGGAAAATTTGCAAAGTTTGAAATTTGTTCGGTGACTTCCTACAATTACAATATTGAATTTAAAGATTTTGTCTTCAAATTAAATTTGTTATCCATAATTAGTTCTTTCATTAACGTCATGTACATTTTTTGAAAATTTTAGTAGGTTTCGCGCAATTTTGAGTGAATTATAAGGCAATATTAAAAATATCGGAAGCAAGCATTTCTTAAAAACGGCTCCAATTTTTTTCAATTTATACAATTCGGCTGCTTTTTTATTTCTCGCTTAATTTTTCTGTCAGGGCAAATATATTCATTTCTTTTGTAAATAATAAACAATTTACATGTTTCTGGAGTGTTTCTATGCTACCATAATGCATATTGTTGCCTAAAAATAATTTTTTCGAACCAACTTTTGAGTGCTAATAGCGGCTCAACCATTCGGAATATCCACGTAGTTTATTACCGGGGAATATTCATTTTGGAAAAAATCCTACGTATGGCTTAGGCGCTAATGGTGTTCACAGGTTCACAGACGGACGGAAGTTTTGAAAAAACAATACTTTTTCGGTATCAGGGGACCCTTAAACGTGTATTTCCGTTGAAATCTCGAAATCAATTTTCCGCAGTATTACATAACTTTCTATACATTACGTAAATACTCCATATATACATACGTATACGAGAAAGTAAAAAAATCCATGATTTTTCCTAATCAGTGACTTTTACAGGATTTCCACTTAACATTTGTTGAAGGACTGAAATGTTATATTATAGGTTAATTTTAATTAGCCATCTTTCCTAATAGAATGCAATAGTAGTTGGTGAACTCCTTGCTCCGGTAATTTTGAAATCATTTTTTGAAAGAAAATATACCAAAACAAATTAAAAATGCAAATTAAAGAGTTTTTCTGGCGAAAATTCGCCATTCTCCGGCGCACGATTACGTAACCTTTCTTTTTACGAAGAACTTCGTAAGGCAAGAAAGTAAAATTAAGAAATAGGAGATCCCAACCTCTAGGTGAAAAATAAAATTACTAAAGCTACAAGGGGCCGTCCATAAATTACGTAACGCAAATTTGGAGTATTTTGAATACCCCCTGTCCCCCTCGTAACGCGTGCTTCAACCCACTTGTAATAATTACGTAACGCTTGGGATAAGCCCCCCCCCAATTACAATAAGTAAAACCTATTACAAAACAGATACAGTAGAATTATTTGAATTTGTGTTATATATTAAAATTGATGATAGTTAAAGTTAGAAATAGTTGGCGGTGCGGACTTCTCATAACAATAACATTGAGGATAACTTGTGAATGAAGGACGCACAGGCGAGAAAATTTCCGACAAATCGTGCACTACCGTCGTGAATGACGCATGGCCCCGAGTCCATTGCACCGATTCAATTGTATTCTAAAAAAATACTTAAGATGAATTTTGAATATTTTCTCTGTAATCTAACAGATTCATTCAATATATTATAGCTGAAAAATAGTTACCTTTATTGTAACCATTTGTACAACATATTTAAAAAAATTATTATATTCTTAATTTGTTTTAATATCAGACTGAATAAAATTATTTTTTTCAGTAAATGTTGAAAAAATTTAAAAAGAAATATCAGCATTACGTAACACTAAACTATGGTCCCCCCTACCCTTACGTAACGCAGCCTCAAACCCCGTCCCCCCCTCTTTAGCGTTACGTAATTTATGGACGACCCCCAACAGCACATTATTTCTCATATTATTGATAACGTATCCGTAACATTGCAACTTCTAACCCACTAACACTTCCGCCATAATTACAAATTCTTAATCAAACGGAGAGCGAGAGGTTAAAAAAATGCTTTCAATTTTTTAAACTTTTCAACTTCAAATTGAAATGACTGTCATGAGTGTATTGTGCTAAATTCTCAGAAAAAAGTTCAAAGAAAAAAATCAGAATGGGATTCGAAACCAGAAAATACTTCTGATAATGATCTCACGCGTTAATGACAGCTTAAAAATATCTACTATGTTTATTGGACTATTAATGAATTCGCATCGCGGTGATTCTTGTACACAACTAGTGGTGCTAAAACAGCACGTACTTTCTCGCCCTTATTCTCTCGCAAAATTACGCGAAAAGATCTCAATTTTTCGAAAAATTGTACATGACCTTATTTCAATATCTATCTTTAAGGAACATATTTCATTAGGGGAAAAAATCACTATCTTTAATATTTCAGTTGTATGAAGACTCAGGACAAATTTTGAACTTTGCAATTTACGAAAAGTCAGGGGTTTAACGAACATTATACCTGCATTATTCTCTTAAACGTCCTTCACATTGGGAAAAAGAGGGAAGGAAAAAAAAAAAAAAAAAAAAAAAAAAAAAAAAAAAAAAAAAAAAAGCGCCATTTTTTAAAAATTTGGTAAATGTCCCACGGGCTTCATGTAAAGTACCCCCCAAAAACTTAAAATATCTTTTTCAAATTCAAGGGGCCGCTAAATCAGCCAGATCGTTTGGGGAATATCAATTTTAGAGAAAATCGGCTGAACGGTTTAGCCACACGTTGGTCACAGGCGGACGGACAGTCGTTTTGCTATTCGATTTTTCGGCATCAAGGACCCACAAACTATGAATTCTGGCTACACCATGTGTTGGAGTTTTTTTAATTTAGCAATTGGATTTATCCACTTTTTCGTCACCAGAGCCCTATAATGAGTTTTTCTGCCGAAAATTCGATGGGTTTTCGCGCAGCATTAGACGTAACTTTCTGTGTCCATAGCGAGAAAATAAAAATAACACGATCTCTAGTATTTAAAAAAATGTAGCACACGAAAACATTTTTAAACCTAATGTTGAGGAATATAAGGTCTTAAATAAATTGGGTGTCGGAGACGTTAAAAACTAGCGGTGCTACAACGTTCATAGTTCCTCGCAAAATTTTCTAACGACTACGCAAAACTATAGTACTAATTGAACCTGCAAAAAATGTTTCCAACCAACAATATTTTTCCACGCTGAAATTCTAACGGTTTCCTCCGATCAGCACACCCATTACCTACACCAGCGTAATAGGAAAACAGAACCTTCCCGACGCGCTTTAGAAAAAAATGTGCATAAGCATTTGCAATTTTCAAAAATTCAGATATTTTCATTGAATTTGTTTCAAGATATAGTTTTAAAGAACAGATTAGAATTATTATTTCTAATCTTCAACATTGTAATTGCCGCAAGACTCCGAATAAATGAAACCTTAGCAATTTTCGAAAACGCAGGGAGCTCAACGAAAATGGGACCCGCGCACTTTTTTTACGCGTTCTTTGCGCTATTTGTGACAAAGGTTTAATAACAAAAATGGAGCAGTTTTTTGTTGAGAAAATAATCGTTTAAAAATTGTCTATATTTCACGCACAATTATGCAAAAATTAATTATATTTTCGAAAAATTGTACATAACTTATTTAAAGATCTGACTTTGACGAACAGATTTCATTAAAGAAAAAAAATATCTTCAATATTGCAGTTGTAGAACGATGCAGAAAAAAGTTTGGAATGTTTGCAATTTTCGAAAATACAGAGTTCAACAAAAATAAGACCTGCAGCATTTTAAAGCAGCCTTCGCTCTATCCAAGAAAAAATGTAATAAAAAAAATTGGAGTAATTTTTAAGAAAATTTTGAAAATGTAAAGTTCTCGCAAATATCAAAATATCTTATTCAAATTCGCAGAGTCTGGAGTTTGGCCAGATGAATCGAGGAATTTCAGTTTTAGAAAAAATTTAAAACAGTTATAGTAAAACAGCAGATACAGTTCAACCTAGTAATTTGTATTCATTAATATATATTTAAAAAAATTTATTCTGTAGAATCACGATATACAAATTAATAGTTTACATGGTTGATAAACCACACATACACTCAAGGAGCACACCGTATAATAAAACCTACTAATTTTGCTTGGACACTTACTAATAACAACTAACTTACAAATCCATTCCATTCATACTTTATTCCAACAAGGTTCAAATATTAAAAAGATGAATAGTATAACAAAAGGATTACTTTTTGCAACATAATTTGTTTATTCAAATTAAAAACGTCTACTGATTTTAAACCAATTTCCTATTGAAGAAATTCCCAAAATAAAAATTTAATATTAACACTTATGTGAACACCTCCACATGAATACTCGTAAAACCAACTTTTCTGGTAAAAAACAGTTTTTTTCATTATTTTAAAAGATTTTAAAATAAAAAAATTTATATTTTAAAAGATTACAGCACAGACAACGTCAGAAAGAACAGTAAAATTGTTGTAACCAAGGCCAAAAATTACTTTTCCTTAAGAAGAGGATGAAAATCACACAAATTACTTTTATTTCTCCCAAGTAGATGAAGCTTAAATCACTATTCTCAACGTACAAAAGAATATTGCACAAACATGGTCAAGAATATAAAGTACATCAAAGGTGGCAATACACAGTACACATGAAAAGAGCAAATTTAACAGATCTAAGATAAGACCATAATATCCAATTTTTCAATTGAATATTTTAAGTTTCCAATTGATATTAAATGCCAATATATCATCTGCTCACAAAAAAGAAGAAGAAAGACTACCAATTCAAAAGTTGCCAAATTCTTAAGATTCTATCCCTTAGACAGTTAAAAGTGTAATGTAATTCTCCAAATGATATTTCCCTAAAGTATTAAATTCAGTTATACGGCTAAATTATTTTGGGATTATTGTTTATTAAGGTTCTCAAAACTTGGGTAATAACTAATTACGAGAACATGGAAGAAACAAGTTTAGAACCAGTGGCAAGAAAGTAAACCATGTAACTATGTTAAGTTAATACAACAACCGTATTTTTCAGTTGTAAAAATGTTTATAAAATACTAAATAATTTAGCCTTAATTTTTATAATCATAATGATGTTTAGTTATACCAAGTCCAAATAGCTAACTCTCAAATTAAGAGATTATGAATCATCAAAATTTTCACTGAAATAGGTGTGCCTGCAGGACTTTACAGTTTCTGAAGTCAGGTTCTCCAATTGAAAGTTTCACAGATGATTCCAGCTTCAAAACGAGCCTTTTTGTATTTGAGAATGAGTCGGATGTACTATAATTGGGATTTTAATTTTCCAAGCAAATAGAAACTTCCTACTTTTCAATTAAATGGCGAATTTCTTCTTCTTTCTACTGGTCAGATGAGTACATAAGTTATTTACAAAAATGTCCTACAAGCCTACCCCCCCTCCCCTGGAGGTTTCACTTACTTCAATTTGGGAACTCCTGTTATGGGAAATCTGCCATAATTTATAACAAATTTTATGTAATTTCCTTGGATACATTTGAATATTTTCTGTTATTATATTCATCACATTTTATATAATTAAATTTTCACTGATACATGCTCATCATACCAAATGTGTCACTTATAATCTGTTCAGGTTTCATATTCTGCAGTTTTAAAAGTGTTTGATGTAAATAAGATTGTATTACCAATCTACTTAGCATTTCATATTTTTAATTCATTTAATTAAATTTTTATTAAAATTTAATTAAAATTTTTTTTAATGCAAAATTTATAGTACATAGTAATTCACTAAAATAATCAGATGAGTACATCAGTTGCGATGAGAAAATGAACGTAGATCACTGCACTCCCAACACCTTCTTGATGGCAGATGTAATATCGGAAGGTTGCGGAAGAGCGAATACTTCCAGAGTTTTGGTATACGGCATAGGTGCATCAATACCAGTAACTCGAACAACAGGGGCATCTAAATGAAAGAATGCTTCACCTGGAAAAGAGATGGATAGGGATAAATTTGATGCAATTATTACATTATTCTGTTAGAAATACAAGTTTACCTTAATACACAACATCTGCTAATAGCTTTAATATCTTTCCTACTCAAAATACCTATTAAGCACAGGTTCTCTGTTTTATTAACAAACAATTTGAAAGGTGATTAGGAGTGGCAGGAACATTCTGGAGAGAAATATAATATTCTGAAGTTTTGTCCCAGGCCTTTAGTCTTGATAAAAGAGTGTAAAAAGCATTCAACAAATTTCACAGCCTAGGAGTCCAAAACAAAAGCAAAAGTTGCCTTTCTCAAACTGCGGGCCACTGCAAAACTAAATTACACAAATATGTCGCGCATTGAGAGGTAAGAGCTTTCTCATCTATCTATTCTTCTTGCCAATGACAATAGCATTAGACAATGTTTTAGTAAAATTGCCCTCCTGAGACAAAACTTGGGTTCGAATCTTACTGAAAAATGAACATGCAGAGCTGTAGATTTTGGACAGTCTGCAACAAGTGAAACATATTGTAATGATGCTATCCCCTGCTCTCATCACATATTCTGTGAAACCGAAGATCTAAATAATATTTTTGTGGAAATATATCAGTCACCTTATGAAAATGACTATGACCAACCTCCTCAAGAGGGTTTTCATTGAATGGAATAGGCTGTGTTCTGTTCAATGGAACACTTGGAAAACTGTGCCAGTCACGCATGGGTAGTAGAAGACAAAATGAAGTTTGATTTATTTGTAATTCAACTTATACAGAAATAAGAGTTTTACATTTCCATGATATACATTTCTCCTGCCACATATGTCCTTTTCTGTTAGTCTTGGTCTTAGATTTATCTTTACAATATATTTCCCAGCCAACTTTAACAACTTGATATGAATGATACTTCAGGTAATTTATGTTTTTTCTAGCCTTTTGTTTCAATTGATATCGACTGACAGAAATCGTCATGCGTAGCTTTCCACAGAACTGCTGGTGGCTTTCAACTGTGGTAATGGGTGATCTCTGGAGGTGATCTGGTGAAAAAGGAAGGACAATCCCTTTCAGTAGAAGAAAGGATGGAGATTCTGCATAGTTTAGATTTTCAAGTGGAGCAACAATGCTATTAGCACAGAAACATTGACTCTTGATCACTATATTGATCACAGTAGTGGAAAACTGAATGAGCAATTAACTTGACACCAAACAGTTTTGAAGCAAAAAAGCAGAAACATATGATATAAAGTAGTAGAATGGTCAGAAGCACACAACTAGTCGACTCTGGATACAGTTAACTTGGATATAGTGAATTTTCAGTTATAGTGTACTGAAGTCACTGGTCCCGATTTAAGGAAAATTACAAATAAGCACTAGAAGTAAAATAATTAGAGGTGTTGTAAACAATATTGTTTATTAAAATAGCAGCTTTTGATGGCTTAGTGGGGGGAACCTCACTCTTTGTAAATTCATGTGCAGTCCATGTTCCGCATTTCACCCTGAGGATGGTCATAGAATGGTGGCCGATATGTTGGCATCTGTACCTAGGACATGGCGTCTCCCAGATAGTCAAGAAGTTACTGACTCCAGTCGCAGAAGCCTATGCTCTCATCATCAGTTTTCTGCTTTTTGGATGCCAGAAAAGGACTAGTCAACACCTCTAATTATTTTATTTGGAATACCAACAACAAATCACCACTAAACAAAGCACAAAAAGATTTGATTACAATGAACTCTTAACATCAGTTATAATAAATACAATTTCCAGAGAGGAAAATTCGCCTGTTCTTTGAATTCTAATTGTACAGGATTGCAAGTAAAGGTCTCACAAGTTAGTGAATCTCTGATATAGAAAACCAATAATGTTGTCCACAGAGCTTCACAATAACCAGTCAACTGTATTGTAAATTTCTTTGAATAGTTTAATATAAGTGTGAAATTAAATTGTGTGATCATAGTCCTCGAATAAATTATGTAAATACTCTTTTAGTCAATTGTGGTTTTGACTTTCCTGCTAGGTACACTTTTCTATCAGTTCTCTAGAAAAGAGTTAAAAGAGGCGTTCACTATAGTAATTCTCTTCATCCTTTTGAACATAAGTCTAGTCTACAGATACATCAAATTTCTAAAGAAACAGAGTGAAACAATTTCTGTATCTCTTTAGCAGTAGTTGGTGACTATAAAATATTGTTCATAACATAAAGTACTGTTTCACTTAAATAACACTAATTGAAAGGCCCATGAATCATAAAAAAGTTAATGTGTGTAACATGAAAAAAGTTTTGACATTACTATAATAAGATTAAATCAATAAGTATTTAGGACAAATTACCATATTTAACTGAATATAAGATGAACTCCAAATTTTTACGGGCTCCTCAAATTAAAAAAGAAAGAAAACAACAACAGCAAACAAACAAAAACTAATTCTTACCATTTAATCAAAATAAAATTGCAAATTGTCTAAGTACCCAGAAAATCATCATGTTGGTGAGAATGATAAAACATAATATAGTCTGGGCCATCACTAATCATGGCTTCTGTCACTACCATCTTCACAAATAGTTTCTTTCTTTTTGGTCCTTCACCCATATTGTGCCGTCCTCTATCTTTGTAGGTCCCCCCATGATATAAAGACCCCCTGAAAGTTTTGGGCATTAAATTTGGGTTCGTCTTTCATCTAATGCAACCTAAGAACCTTCTCTAAATTGTGACCAGATTTTCTTCCTGTCATGCTCTTGTGTGTGGCCTCTGGTTTTTTAACAGTTCTTTCATATTCCTAACCAGAATGTACTTGTAATTTGCAGCCTTTAAAGTTTCCGTGATTGAGTTGTGAGCAGCAAACTCTTACATCTCCATTCTTCTATATCATGAGTAAAATGCAAAACGGTGACATGCTTCCAAGTCCAAGAAGTTTTGCTATCAAAATATTATTTTATCATTCTCTCTGTGGTTGCAGGTAGAATACATATTTCTACCAATGTGATTTTGATTTATTTTCATCTCTTGCAAAGCACAGCCTTGCACTCACCGGGCATCAAACCATGAGAACCAAGACCTCGTTGATTGTGCAACAAAATCTCGGCAACGATTCAATTCATTTTTTCATTGCGTTCCACTTTCTACAGTACCATTTGTTTGTGATTCTCACTTTACAGAACCATTCAAAACTATTGGTCTAAATTGCCAAGCAAATTCACATTGAATGCCAACAATACATATAAATATATAAGCATATAAATCCTAATGGACTAGGCTTATTCTATGAATATACAACGACTATTTATTGAACGAGGCATTTAGGGGAAAAAAACTTGTCTTAGAATCAGGTAAATATGTTAACTCTTAACATTTAGGATTTCCACAGTCGAATACTTGATACACATACTTGCATTCTTAAGAGAGAGAGAGAGAGAAAAGCTTTGGGCTGCATTTCATTTTGCAATCACTGCAATAATTTTTAATAAAAGCGTATAAATTAATTTGAGACACAGACAGAGAGGGAGAGAGGTGGAGAGAGAGAGGGAGGGGGAGAGAGGTGGAGAGAGAGGGAGGGGGAGAGAGGTGGAGAGAGGGAGGGGGAGAGAGGAGAGAGGGAGGGGGAGAGAGGTGGAGAGAGGGAGGGGGAGAGAGAGGGAGTGAGGGGGGAGAGGGGAGAGAGGGAGAGAGAGGGAGAGATGGAGGGAGATATGGAGGGAGATATGGAGGGAGAGAGATGGAGAGAGGGGGAGGGAGAGGGAGAGGGAGAGGAGAGAGGGGAGAGGGGGAGAGAGGGGGAGGGGGAGAGAGACGGAGAGAGTGGGGGAGAGGGATGGAGATGGAGAGATGAAGAGGGAGATGGAGAGGGGGAGAGATGGAGAGAGGGGGAGAGATGGAGAGAGGGGGAGAGATGGAGAGAGTGGGGGAGAGGGATGGAGAGGGGGAGATGGGGAGAGGGATGGAGATGGGGAGATAGAGGGGGAGAGATGGAGAGAGGGGGAGAGATGGAGAGAGGGGAGAGATGGAGAGAGGGGGAGAGATGGAGAGAGGGGGAGATGGAGAGAGGGGGAGATGGAGAGAGGGGGAGATGGAGAGAGGGGGAGATGGAGAGAGGGGGAGATGGAGAGAGGGGGAGATGGAGAGAGGGGGAGATGGAGAGAGGGGGAGATGGAGAGAGGGGGAGAGAGGGAAAGAAGGAGAAAGAGGGAGAGATGGAGAGAGGGGGAGAGGGGGAGATGGAGAGAGGGGGAGATGGAGAGAGGGGGAGATGGAGAGAGGGAGAGTGGGAGAGAGGGAAAGGGGGGGAGAAAGAGGGGGAGAGAGGGAAAGGGGGGAGAAAGAGGGAGAGAGAGGGAGAGAGAGGGAGAAGTAGAGAGAGAATTATGAAACATTTCCTAAGTTTTCATGCCAAAAATACAATCTTGATCTAACACTTTACAGCAGGCTTTCTCTCATAAAAAAGAATTTTAGAATGATGCAAGTTTCAGTTCTGCAGAATACACTTGTATGAATAACCAATATTAAAATAAAGATTTCTTCACAACGCTTAAAACTATACTTACTTTCCATAATTCTGGCACTTATTTCTGCCCCAATACCACAGAATGGCCAACCTTGCTCAACTGTAACTAAATGATTCGTCTTAATGACAGAGGAGATAATTGCTTCATCATCAAGAGGTCGCAATGATCTCAAATTAATGACTTCAGCCTCTATTCCCTCTTGAGCCAATTCCTTAGCAGAAAGTAAGGCCAGTTCAACAGCTTTGGAGTGTGCAATCACCGTTACATGGTTTCCTGGAAGGGGAAAAAAAAAAAAGAGTTAAATGTTGGGGAGCAATTCTTTTTTTCACTAAATACAATTATAAAGATGTCTCTACAAGAATTGTCACACTTCTCTGTATTTAAAAGACTTCACACAAATAATAAAAGAATTTACCTTCCTTGTATTTTAACGTGATTTATATAAGAACTTTGAAGATTGGCATGACAAGTTCCAGAAGCATCGTCTCCAAAGCTTTTCACAGATTTTAAACCAAATCAAATTTAAAGGTTAATGTTTATAACAACATATTGGCTTTTGCAAAGAAAATGCCAAGTCCAGTGATTCACAAACCTCATGAAAAAACTTTTTAATGGCTGTAATGATTACTATTGTAGCAATTGATTGACATAGTATCTCAATTTCTTTGGAGTCAATGAAGAAGAAGATTATACATACTGACTGTCAAAATCTGTTGCATCATCCTTCAGTGGACTGCACTAGATATAACTCATTAAAAACAACCTGAACAACAAATATAACAATGCCAGTCTACAATGAAGTTTTTGATGTCTAATGACACTATATTTGTCCATTTCAGAACCTAACTAACTATATCAACTGTAATGAATTTTGCAACCTTCTCTAAAACAAAGAAACATTATCTGAACGTAAATGCTTTGTGGCCAAGTGCAGAAAATTTATTCACACACTTCAATAACCTTTCCCTTTAATATTTTAGCTCTCCCTCTATCATTTTGTTACCATGAGTGATATGCACCTGAACAAACATGGCTAATTTTATGAATTCAAACATCATCTTGAGATAAAACATTTTAGAACAAAAAATTGGAGTGGATACGAATGAATTTTAACTTTGAAATAACATCAAAACCAACTAGGGGGAAAAAAGAAAGCGAGAGAGAGAGAGAGAGAGAGAGAGAGAGAAAGGGAGAGAGAAGCGAGAGAGACAAAGAGAGACAGACAGAGACAGAGAGAGAGAGAGAGAGAGAGAGAGGAGAGATATTCAATAACATAGGTAATAAATACCTGTTCGTTCAATTTTTGCTTTTCCAATTGGTATTAAAAAGTCTTTTGACAGCACTTCTTCAGATACATCAAAATTTGAACCATATAACATTTCATTCTCAAGAAAAACAACAGGATCAGGATCTCTAATTGCTGCCTTCATTAAACCACGAGCATCTTCTGATGAATATGGTGAAATTACCTGTAAATATAAAACACCAAACACAGAGATACAGAGTTGAAGCATTTCATGAAACTTTCATACTGTAAACTGCTACTTTTTTATTAAAATATTATGTACAAGGAGGTAGCACACTGGCAATTGTCCCATTAAATTTCCTTCCAATAATAATTTTCACTTAAGGGAAGGGAAATTCATCCAGAAAACCATGGCGAAGATGTAAAGACAATCTCTCTAGGGTAATATACCCAACACAAATCTTGGTCCTCCACATTGGGCATTGGATACACAACTGACTACCTGTTACCAGAAAATACACTTACTCACATATCCTTGCTACTTGCCTTAAATAGTCAAATGGCTAAAAAGAATGAATCAGGCAAATGGAACATAGGGATGTGCAGAGGAGTATAGAGCAGCATGAAATGCATGTATTGAGGAGGTTAAGGTAGGGCATTAGGATATCATGCCATAGAATAAAAAATCATATTCACTGAAATACACCCAGCAACAAAGTCACGAGTTCTGGTAATAGAGAATGTTGGATGAAGAAAATAGATAGAAGATGAGAATGGGTAAGAGAAGAAAAAGTCACATGAAAGTTACAGTAAGTGGATGTATTCTGCAAAAGTCCTCCCACAACATATTGGAGCAAGGAGGTTTGCAGTTGAGCATGTTGGCTGGAGAACTATGAATGATATCAATGTTGTATGTAACAGGTAAATGTTATGCTTCATGTTCAAATAGCAAAACAAATTATGAAACTTTGAATGCATAAATGCATGCAGACTTGTTATATATTTTATAATTTTTAATAAAAAGTTATACTGTGTTCCTAGAAACTAGTTCAACATGGCATCACCGACACTTAAAACCGTTTTAAAAATATTTTCATAAGTTAAAAAATGTTTACTAGGCAAGTCCTAAATAAAATTTGTCTGGTTCTTTCATCTTCGGATGCAATATGTAAAAAAATACTGTAGGGTAGAGTGGGGAAAATGTGAATTCAGGATAAACGTGTACTCATTTGGAAGAAAAATGTGGGAATATGATAGCTAGCACTCCCTAGTGATTGTAAATTGTTCCAATGTGACAAAACATTGGAGGCAAAAAAAGTCTTGAATTTTACTGAAAATGGCATGCAATTATCTCACTCCACCCTAATATGAATAAAAATTAAATATAAAAAATATGTAAGCTTCCATGGTCTCCCGACATTTGTAGTGCAAGCAAGTGTAAGTGTGTGTAAGTAAGCTTAGACAAATTTGTAAAATAGCATGAAAATTACATTAAAATAAATTGCTTTTTCAAAACCCTCCACAAGCAATAAAAAGCACTTTTTACTTATCTTTAGGCACTACTAAAAGGAAAAAAAAAAACATTTGAAATAACAATTCTTGAATGATTACCGTGAAATAAGTGCCAGTTGATGCACATTAGTCTCCAACATGATATATAGTACAACTGACTGAGCTGTCCAATGATGGTGCAAGATCATGCACATTTGAACTCTTTTTACTGCCACCTCAAGCGATTCAGAAGAAAATCAATTCCCACTTTATGTACAATGGACCTTTTAAAATCAAACAAATACCCCTTCTGAGTACATTTGAAAATGGGCTTTTTTCCACCATCTGGACTTGAATTCAAGGACTGCCCAGTGAGAGTTGCTGCAGTCAGCAGCAATCCTGGCTACAAGCTAAACTCGGCCAGTGCATGTGATATTGCCTATTGCTTACATTCTCACACAAAATGTAGTGCATGCTTTCCACACACTCTGAGAAAGTACAAGCTCTTCTCACAGCTTCCAATTACTTTGAAGTATAATATCATTAGTTGACTGGCATGAGGTTAGGAAAATTACAAAAAATTAAAATAAGGTATAATTTTTACCTACCATTAAACACAATGTTTTATAATTCATGTACTTTACAAATAAATTTGTAACATGTAAAGTTAATTTTCAATCTTTGGAACAACACCAATCAGGACGATAGATTCCGAAAAATAGTTTGGGGATTTTCTTTTCTGCGATTTCATCATCTGGGAAAATGGTTATTAGGAAAAATTGAATTCTGGATAATATATGGTAACCTGAGAGATTACTCAACCCATTTTCACACAAATTGAATTTTTATGGAACATAATGACAGTTGCACAATTCGTATTATTAAGGTAAACAAACCTTCAACCAGGGCAGTGAGCAAACCATGCACCATAACACTGGGAATGTTGTGCACCCACACCTGAAGCAGCACCATTTGGTCCACGGAAGACAATTGGAATGTTCACCTGGAAGCATAAAGCACAGTTCTCCTTGCACTTGTTTCAAAACTCACCATCTTCTCTATGAAAAAGTTGAATGAGAAAGTAATATGCATAATATAAACTAGATTCATATCATTGAATACCAATACAAACACTGAAATATGAATAACAAATGATATTACTTAGGATTTAAATGAAATTTAGATTGTTTATAAAGCTTTAATACACAATATTTAATTTTCTAAGACACCCTAGCAGCAAGTTGCTTTCTATCTAATAATACATTGATATCTTTTAAGGCCCTGTCATACACCTATGTTGTATGTTCAATGGTGCAGAAGGTATTCTATATAGAAATTGCTATACCCCTTCCAGTAAACCAGTTTTGCTTGAGTATTTATTACAAACACATTTTACACCGGAAAAGAAATGAATTCCACCCAGAGTGTAAAATGGATGTAATTTTATTTACTTCCCTGCCTTGCCTCCCTCTCTCCATCAAGCTTTGCCCTACCCCTTGCCTTAAATCTAATCCTATTCTGTCCCAGCTCAGCTCAATTGCTGGTTGCATTGAACAAATGTGTTTAAAAAACAAATTTTAGGGTAACTTTTTAAATTGCCCTGTTTTTTCCTCAGGCACTCAAAAGTATTTATGAATCATTTGGTTGAAATTGCTCCAAGCATTCCAAAGACATGTTAGAACCTCTATCCATTTTACTTTCTTGCCCTTACTTCACAAGAACAGAAAGTATTGAAATAATTGGAAAACAAGGAATTTTCGACAGCAAAACTCTTATTGCCGGATGGGAAAAATCTTGTTCTTATTTGACATAAATTATTTACTCTATCACGATATGTAGCCAGAATTCACATTTTGTGTTTTTGATACCAAAAAATCAACAACAGCAAAATGACCATTCATCTGCGGTCAATGCTTGTGCCTAAATCGTTCAGACAATTTTACTCAAAACTGCTATTCCCTGACAGATCTGAACAAAATCGAGGTACTGTGAGTTTGAAATGGACATATTTAATTTTGGAGGGGTATTTACATAAAACCTCAACATTTTCAAAATTTACTTTAAATGGCTTCAATATTTTTATTAAAGTTAGTCTTCAATTAGTGAAAAAAGCTCACTTAAAAATAGCGCAGGCTTCATTTTTGAAAATTCCAAAAGTCCTCAATTTTTTGGTGTTTTCGGAGAGATTTTTTCTGAATGCAATCTCTTGTTGAGGCAGATATTGAAAGATCATGCACAATTTTTTGAAAATATGAGTATTTTTTGCGCATTTATGTGTGAAATACAGGCAATTTTTGAACAATTATCTCAAAAACGGATTCAATAATTTTCTTTAAAGTTTCTCCTTGTATGTATCAAAAGAAGGTAAAAAAACTGATGCTGGTTCCATTTTTGGGGAACTCCATGTGTTTAAGAAAATTCAAAAAAAATTAACAGTGCAAAAGTACAATATTGAAGATAGAGATTTTTGTTTTGAACAAAATCTGTTCTAAAAAAAAATTTGATCTTTAGTAAAATCATGTACAAGTTTTGGAAAGAACTGGTAGTTTTGAATAATTTGTGCTTCAAGTTCATGCAATTTATACAGAAACCACTTTTTTAAAAACAACTCCAAACTACTTCTTTAAATTTTTTCCATGTCCATAGAGCTAAGGACACTTACAAAAATGGTCTGTCTGTTTGGTTGAACTCTATAAATTTTCGAAAATTGCAAAAGTTAGAAATAATACAAGAATGTATGTGCTGTTGTAGCACCACTAGTTTACATATTATGATGAAGGATATTAATGATGAACAATTGAGTGCCTTATCAGCCACCATTTGACACACTAACATCTTTAATCAGCTCGATTCTTGTCTGGTGCTTTCCAACTGCTGCAACTCACCACGGCCCAGTCTCACTGTCCTGGCTCCCAAAGAAATCAATCTTCCACATTGTTAATTGAATTATCTCTTATTTTAGCCCAGGTCTTTCAAACTAATTACCTATTTATGAAATTCTAAATTTATATCAGCAAATGATAACTGCATTTCTATGTGAATAGTATTGTTTCAAATATAACTATCTCTGCAAGGACAATTACTACGGCGGTGATTCCCAAATACATTACTGCAGTTCAGGAGTACTGGGAAGACTTTCTAGGGTGTTTTTCTATTTGATATCAGCAATATTCAATAATTAATGTAAGGTGCAGTACGGAAAAAGAAATCTGTTTTCTTAACTAAGTGCAAAAGTATACACAAAATTATAAACAATGACACACAGAACTGTCATGCAAGCACAAAGTTATTCAGATATCAATTACTGCATGCATTTCTGTATTGTTGTCTCTACAAGATTAATTCAGTGAACAAATTATTCATCTAAAGGCAGGAAACAGAAAAAATTTGTTTTGTCCATTATCATCCATTCTCAACACAAAAAAAGAATCACGCAAATTATCTTAATGAAATTTGCTCATAAAATAAAACAAATACGTTGATACTCTTCATAAACACAATCTTTCATATTTTGGAAATTTATTACTAATGTTACAAACTACACCAGGAAACAAGGAAATCACAGTACCAAATTAATTAAAAATCAATAGTTACCATTAAGATTTGGATCCTTAAGTCATAACCTAATACTATATTCCTTGCCCAAAAATTTCAAAAATATAAAATATACTTTTGTTCCAATCATTTTTGGATCAAATAATGAATACAATTGATTCTGAAAATGAAAGAAGAAACCAATAAATGGCTAAATTGAACATTTCTGAAGTATTTGGTGTCGGTTTAACGTCATTGTCATGAACTTACCAGAAATTAGGCTTTAACAACCTGTTTCCATTGGTTTACTGTCATATTCTTGGTAGCTATTAGTCTTCAAGTGTTTCTAATTTTGCTATGGCAAGATTAGAAACACTTGGGGAATTCTTAAATCACTGTTCCCTCTCGATTTATATTTACATATCAGTTTTGGCAGTCTAGTGTTGTTCAGTTTCATGAAGTAATCCTTCCTTTTCCTTTGAGAATGTTCAATTTCTTCTACTATACTTTTGATTTTCCATTTCTTTCTAGTATCTTTATTTCTCTGTCTCCTCTTGCAATTTCTGTGAGGAGTCTTAGTAATCTCATATGTGCTACCTGTAGTTTTTGCTAGTACTTCTCTTTTTTTATCCATATTTTAGGATAATACGTGATTCTCAGTGTGGCTACTACATGGTGGGGCTTCAATTTTGTTTTCTGGGTCCATGCCTCTGCTGAAGTGTCCCTTAATTGTTCTGCAAATCCTATTGTAGTTATTTAGTTTCTTTCAATGAGTTTTCCTCCTAAGTTTGGTTTAACACACTTATGATCTTCCCGAGATTAAAATCTATCTTAGATGTTCCACTAATTTTCCATTTGTTGTAATTTTGGCCCTCCCTTGAATCTTTTGTATTCTTGTCTGCTATCTTCATGGAGTATTCTTAGGCCACTTTTGTCTATTCTAAATGTGCTCTTTGTAAATCACTTTCAGAATCCATTATGAAAGTTAGGTCATCAGCACACAAGATTATATCTACCTTTTTGTCTTTTCTGATTTATATTTCCAAGTTAACTTTCCTTCTCCAGTTTCACACTAAGCAGTTAATATTTATGTTGAAGAGGATGGGTGATAACACACATTCTTGTCTGAAGCCCCCACTGGTTCTCAACCTTTAAATATAACCCTGGGCTCTATTGGACCCCAACCAAATTTCTTTATATAAGTTTAATTGGAAAATAAATATTGGGATATTTTACTCCCACGTAAATTCAATTAGTACGTTTGGGAAAAGTTTGCACAGTTGCCACCTTCTAATAGTCTGCTACTAACCTTGCAGTAGAGTACAGAAGTGTCTTTGGGGTTTTGCTGGACCCCAGTGTTTTATTTACGTGTGACTTTTTCAAAGTTGCAATTCTGGATTTTGTTTGTTTTAAGACTTTTTCTAGACAAAATAACATCAAACATTAAACATAATTCACACCTAATACAAGATTTACAAGATGAGAGTGATAACAAAGAAACATCAGAGAGCTTGTTTGGTGATAACTCGGATTTGGATCCTGATTTTGTTTTAGAACACGATTCTCAATAGTTTTAAATTTATTTTTAACACAAATGTTATTTTTAAATATGTAAATTAAAAAGAATAGTTCACATTTGATTTGTTTTCATTTTTCAGTCAAATTTTACTTCTATCAAATCTCTAATGAAGTATTATTTAGTTATTTTTTTTTATCTAAATAACGTCTCATTTGCTAAGGTATTATACAAAAAACTGTTAACATTTTTAAGATAATGATAATACTGGGTTACAATACTTTATATGGCCTTTAATAAAATATAAAGTTTAACAGTGATATTTTGTTTTAAAAACAACAAAAAATTATTTATTCCAAATCTATACACATTTGTCAAAAATGTGAAATTTTTATGAATGGTGCTAATATTTTAATAAAATAACATTAATTTCCCTCAAAACAGTGTTAGCTCTACTAAAAGGACTTAAAAATATAATTAAAAAATATTTACAGAACTTTCAAAAGCCTTCAGGTAAAAATATACATACTTTTAAAATTGGTCTGACAAACCCCCACCATTATATTTACATATAATTAAATAAGTGTTATATTTAAGGGTTAACAGTATGTTAATTCTCAAGTTCTTGTAAAAACTTTGGATTACCTTGAGCAACTGATTAGGAATTTCACTCCTCCCAAGTATTTCCCAGTTTCTGCCAGTTTGCTTTGTAATATACCTTTTCAACATCAGTAAATACAATAAAAGTTGGTAGATTTCATTCTCTTCTTTTGTCTATTAACACATGTAATGTAAAGATGGAATCTTTAGTGTTTCTTCCCTTTCAAAACTGACACTGCTCTTCTCCCACGAAATCCTAACGTACTTCACTGAGCCTGTTCCTCAGCATGTTTGCACTTTAGATGACGCCCCTGTAATTATTGCAGTTCTTCCTTAACCCTCAGCTGGTGTGGTGAAAATCCTAGGACATAAGTGGAGTTGTGGGGTCAAAAATGATACCACCTAATACCGATGAAACTAAACACTATTACTTGTGTATGTTTCGAAATTATATGAATAACAAAAAAATTGGATAATAATGAAGAACTGGGCCAGAAATTCTAGGAAAATATTTAATAAAAATTCAAAAAATAATTAAAAGAAAAATTGCTGCTCAGAATAATATATTGAGTTATTTGATAATGGAATGAACAATACTCAATGATAACACTTAATAATACTGATCAAACTCGTACATCACATAAGAATAATTATATATTTGTAAACAATTTGATCATCTGGTTATTATAATTAATTTAATTTAAAAGTTTCTAGTCACTATATTCTTTGTACATAATGCATCGACATACCCGGCAAACAAATTTATGGCAAAAAAATTACTCCCAGTTCGTGATGTAGTCTGTGAGTCGATGACGACAAAAGTAAAAGCTATACGGAAGGTATTAAAGAAGAAAGGGTTTTCAAAGAAATGCCAAGGGTGTACACTTTGACTGGTATCGAAAATGACCCCACAACTCCACTTAAGGGTTAAGCTTTTTTTTTTTTTTTGGTGAATATTAATAACCAAACCGTTGTCATTCTAGTAGCATTTTTTTCTTTCAGAATTATTTAACAAAGAATGACAATAGTGTTTCTTTCAGCTCCTTTCCCTCATATCTTATGAGCTCTACACTCACTTCATATGATCCAGGTCTTTTCCTTTTTTGATTTTCGTATTACGTCTCAAGTTCTTCTATGTTCAGTTGGATGTCTAGTTCATCACTGTCAGTAATGTGGCTTGTTGCTTCATCTTCTTTATTAGTCCTGAGAGTTCAATTGTTCCACAGTGATGACTAGGTTTGATCCAGTTTCCTTTTAGAATGCAGTCTAGTCTGATTTTGTCTTTCACATTCATATGCATCAGTTTCAAAACTTTGAATCCCATTCATTCAGGATCTGAGGCATAGCTTTCTTTACATTAAACAAATTTTCTCCTGTCTCCAACAAGGTTTCTCTCTTCTCGTCTGTGTATTCGAATGAGGCATCTCACGTTGGCAAGTAGTTTATCTTTTATACTTTAAGTAGTTTATTCCTGTTTGTTTGGAGGTGTTCTGTATGCTTGCTACTTTTCGTTTATCACACTATTTAGTTCACTGTCACAAGTTTCTCAACCATATCTTTCTTAATGGTTTATAGCCTACGTTCCCTTTTTCTACTTTAATATTGTTTAAGGAATTCCAAATGTCACAATACTTTGTATCTCTATCTGCGATAGTTTTTCTCTCAATTTTTTTTAAATGTAAAGGGAACTTAATTTTCACAAACTCAGACATTAAAATCTCCTTAGATAAAAGAACTCATCTTTATTTTTTAAATAAAGACTCTCACATAAGTAAAATCTAAAAAAATATTTTTATCATCAATACATTAATGAGTATGACATTGCCTAAGAGAGAATGGGAGATGAGGACAAACAGAAGCAAGTTTTCTTTGAACTGATACTCCTGATGACAATGCCTCAGGACCAACTAGGCATTTAATTTCAGGTAAAGATTGGCATTAAAATGTGGATCAATTTCTTGATAAATGTGGAGCCAATTTCTTGATAACAAATTGCACATGTTTGAGACAATAGGACAACTGACAACTTACATGCTCATATGTGGTGATTAACTTTTCTAAAGAAAAACAGCAACATTTGTTCATAAATTAGTGTACTACGTGTGTCTTTAAACCCCACGACTCTCCACAAAGAGGAAATATATTGAAGAAAATGTCCATGGGTCTTAAATTTACTGGTTACACAGGTTAATGCAAATATTCTTCACCTTCACACAATAGCAAAAAGAAATAAAACCTTAAAAACTTCAATAATCTCTTATAAAGCCTAAAATGACATTTGCAAAGTCCTAAAAAGGCATGTCCTATATATTATATTAATGCTGGAAGACATTTATTTAGAACTTATTTACCAGAAAATACACTTGGAGATTATTTCTTCCCAGTTGTTGATCTCTGTCCTGCATATAGACTTCAAATGTCTCCAGTAATCCCTTGTCTTAAAGTCTTGTTTGCTAAAAACTCATATCAGTATTATCACACATTGAGCAAACACACACACAAAGCCATTATTATGAATACACTTTAGTTTGTTACATGATTATTGGGCAAAATTTACTAATTCAGAAAGAAATTAATTGCAAGAAGAAAAGCAACAACTAAAAACTACATTATTATGTGCTTTTGATGTTACAACTCATTTTGCACAAAAGAAACACTGAAGAAGATGATCTTGTGCCACTGAGAATTAATAATAGAAAATAAATCACAATAAAAAAATTGAAACACAACAAAATTTGGTATTGGAAGCACTAAAACTTCTCATTTTCAAGTAACTATAATATATTTACACTATAATATCCACCCTTGTTAGCAAGATCTACAAATATGATCTCAAAATTAATATTGTTTTCATTCCAAATTCTCTGTAATAAGTACCTTCTAATTTGCCAACATACTCAATACATTTTTATTTTACTCATTTCATTTATGGGTGCTATTTGTGTATGTTCATTAACAGTATTGTAATGAATATTGAAATAATATACATAAAATGATTTTAATGCATTTAATGACACAAAAGTTGAATGAGACATTTCATTCAAAAACAGAATTAAAACAAAGCAAACTAATTATTTTACTATCTGCTACCCTAGTCACAAGAATTAGCATAAACTCTGTACTCTACTGTCATAAACAGTGAGAAGTAATGTATTGTACATACAATAATGTATTGTAATAACAGTGATTTTGTAACCTTGTAATCACATTATTTTGTATGAGTTGGACAATCTACTAAAGAATTGATCACAATTATTAACATCAGATATACAAGTTTTTACCAACAGCACAAGACCACCTGCCTCACTCACTGATTAGAGATGATTCTGAATAGTTGATATGAATAATAAAACTCACTAGAAAAATAGTTATAAAAATAAAATTTACCTTCCCTGCAGACATGTATAATGTTTTTGCAGCAGAATTAATAACATGGTCAATAGCTTGCATTGAAAAATTGAAAGTCATAAATTCGCAGATCGGTCGTAAGCCAGCCTGAAAATCAAAAATCAAAATACAGTGAACATCAAAACAAAGATGAGCAAACTCTAGATCATATATTATAAGATTTAAAAACAACAACAAACGATATGAACATAACCTGCGAACTTGTTCTAACTAAAGAGTTTACAATGAACTAATAGGTTTTTGTTTTTAATACTTGCAGAAATAAAATCTCTTTAACTTGGCTGGAAATCAACTAAATGACTGAGATTTAGCCCATAATAAGTGCATTAAATTTGTTCTAACTGTGATCAACTAGGGCAGCTTGCTACACATTAGCTGTGAAAAGTTTCCTTCTGTAAAAGTAATTTGCATCACAATCAACGAAATCTCCTCTTTAACTGTGTATTTACCCACTGTTCTTACCATTCACTAACCACTTCTAATAAATATTTAAAATTCTAGTTCTAGAAACACATCATTACTTTGAAATCAATTAAAACTATTCAATTCTGTGCCCAACCCACTTTAAGGGAGAAACGAGTTTTCAAGACTGCCCTTGCCACAGATCTGACAAAACTGCCCTTGACAAAGCACAACCTAAAGATTCCAGAAAGCAATAGGTGCAAAAATGTCAAATCATTCAGACTTGGATATCTTATGACGAGGTGAGGTTATCTATGATTTTTTTTTACTTCTAAGATCTCTCAAACTTAAAGGAATATGTAGAGTCATTAAAACAGAAAATAACTAAACGAAAATTATTTCCATTGTTTTAAGAGTACAAAAAAAAACACTGGAACAAGTCTGGCAAAATACACACAATTCTTCAAAGGAAACTCAAAATGAATTTGTAATTGAATTTCCTTGTATGTTATAATTTTTATTTGAGACATTAACCTACCATATGATTTCTACAACCATGAAATTAAAAGCATGAAAACCTCGAGTCTATAGCACATTGTTGTCATAAGTAATACTACTGTGGGGTGGAAAGTACGATGATTATTATGATGGATGATGACTCTATATAGTGACTTATGTAATGTTATGCTCACAAATATATAAATTGTTACATGCAAATTATTGAAGTAATAATAAAATATTACATTAAAAAATAATCAAAAAATCTTACCATTGCAGCACCAACAGCAAGACCAGCAAACCCATTTCTGTGATTGGTGTGTCAATAACACGCTTATCTCCATACTTTTTCCATAAACCTCTAGAAATTTTGTAAGCACCATCATACATTGCCACTTCCTCACCAAGCATAAAACTCTTTCATCTCTATCCATTTCTTCATCTAATGCAGTGTTCAAGGCATCTCGCACTGTCATCTGAAACATACCTTGCTATGTAAGAAATGACATTCATGAAGGACATTTTTCTAAAGTGAAATACTGCAATGGAAATTTAACATGCATTGTTTCAAAATCAATTTAAATAAATATACTGAAGAAGATATGTTGTTAATTATTTAAAAGGTCTCTGGATTTTAATATAAACAATGTTATCTCTTTGCAATCAATGTTCAGTATATCCTACACGTTTCAGCAATGATAACCATTCCCATTTGAATACATATAACATTTCTAATATAATAACACTTTAAAAAATAAATGATTGAAATAATACTTCAATACCAAAAAATACCATAGCTGAAAGGGTGTCTACACACACACATTCAACATCCAATGTAATGAGCTAATGCTCACAGAAGCAAAAAGTCAATACCCAGGACAGAATATTTTTCTTTTTCAGAATGTCAATGAAATAAGGTCCTTAATAGTAAATATTCCCACATATAAATTAATTTTAAAATAATTCCCTTATCTTAAAAAATGCATAAATACAAAACATGTTTCAAGATGTAAAATTTCTATATTGCTTTTAGAAACTGCAAAGAGCAAATGTTATTGTAATAACTATACCTGTTGAGACATTGCCGCATGTGATACAGAGAAGGATCGGCGCCAAATGCTGCCCGTAAGCTACGAAAGACCAATGATAGATTTTAACTCAAAATACCATTTAACAAGGCACATCACAGCTTGATAAAAAAGAAATACTTACGGGCACATATAAACGAAGTGACTGCATTGTGGATTTGAAGTAAACGTTGCTGGGAATGGAAACGAACAGCTGACACACCTAATTATGCTCTCGGTCGCGAGACTTCTATGAGGTAACTAATGATCAGACATAAATAGCTCAAATCTTATTTCACATATGGCGCATTGCTTACGTCATTAAGTAAGGCCTGTAACTTGTGGGTAACTTCGAAACACAAAATGTCTCAGCTTGCATTTGGGGCAGTGTTAAATCTGACCGCTTGGTTCGCACTTTAAATAGTCTTGTCCCCATGGTGTTCACAAAATCCAAGATTGAAGTACAATACTTGTAACAGGTATATGTAGTATCTAATTGTATACAAACAATTATGTAGCAGAAAATATTGTATTTGGCATTTAAATTTGAATATCGATTTTAATTGTTTAAGGACGTGCTGTAAAATAACGCACTTGTAATGAGTATATGTGGATTCTTTTAGTGAGCTCTTGAAACTGACATCTAATGAATATGATTCCTACGAAGTGTGTTGTAATTATAGATTGCATGAAAATGTGTTCTAACCCTTGAGCAAGTCCGTTTCGAGAAAAATAAATGATACGTAAATTAATAGGCAAGGTGGTGGTAGTATTCCAAGCTCAATGAAGAAAGGTTTACAGGAATTCCGTAGATGACATTTTCTTACTATTCATAATTTTTTTCTGTAAATCAAAAGTCTGAGTACCCCAGAACGCCCAGCGTCCTCATTTGAGGACGCATATTTCTGGCCAATTCAAATT
Organism: Acheta domesticus; assembly: GCA_031308135.1. Classification (NCBI taxonomy): domain Eukaryota; kingdom Metazoa; phylum Arthropoda; class Insecta; order Orthoptera; family Gryllidae; genus Acheta; species Acheta domesticus. The sequence continues at coordinate 126,393,883 of JAHLJT010008446.1, read as the reverse complement.
TGCTTCATTTGCAATAATTTGCGAATTTTACTTCTTCACAGGGGCGTGCGGTGATTACTTTGTATACCCCAGCTGCTAGCGGCTAGCCAGCTTCCCTCCTCCAACCCCGTACTCCAATTGTTTTATTACCTGTTGTAATTATGCCAAGGTTGGTATTGGCCTACTTTTTTCAATTGTCTGCTTCTTTTCGAGTAACTGCCTCGTTGAAAACAGTCTCCTCAAAATATCATTAACTACACTCACTGGAAGACATACTACACACAAGTATTCCTAAATACCCATTAGATTAAAAAAAAAGCACTTATTACTATTTGCAAAGTTACAACAAATCAGTGGCGTAGCGTGACTCGCACGTTTGAGGATGCTCAACAATAACACACAAAATGTCACTATCAACTACTTCATCCAACAGCAAACGCAACACAAGGCAGATACACTGGAACTACTTCCACGATCTCGATTGCTTACGACGGTGTAGGCGCTTCCCACAAAATCCTCACAGCAGTCAGGGCTGCTGATGTCTTGAAAGCAAATTATACAATGGCTCAACTTTAATTCTTGTACGCGAATGGCAGTAAGACCATTTGTTAATATATACATTGCAGACTTAAATAATATGTAATCTATTTAAGAGATAATACAATTTATTGGATATTAATTGAGAATAGTAGATAGGCACTATTTCTACAGTTTGTACCCATGACCAAGCGGGGAGTCCCGAGTGAGAGAGAGAGATAATTTACTGACCGCCTGAAGTGTGCTGCGCTCTCGTGCACAAACGAGCTTCTTTCCGCAGTAGATGCTAGCGTAAAGCAGTCGGGTTTCTCTGGGCCAGGGGTGACGAGAGGAGAGGGGAACCTCGCCATCTGCGCATGCGTCATTGCTTGTCGCAATCTCGCGGCAGATGCTAGAAGCATTTTAGCTTCCAAGCAATCACAGGCCAGCTTCATTCGCTTATTTCACGTAAGATATGACCCGAAACCAGTGATCTCAACATTATAGCTGGATGCACAACTGCAATGCTTTGAAGTACTTCAAATCGTGACGATCGTTTTCCGTTGGGTTGGCTGTGATGAACGTCTACCTACAAGCTTTCTTTTCGAGTTAAATGCGTCTTGTGCGTATTATTCGGTTGTAAAGAACGGAAACAAACTGTAAACTACATGTGAATGCTACTTTAATTGCTATAAAAATAGATGAGATATTATTTGGTTGTCATTACTTCAATAATATTTTTTTTAGGTTTCCGACGACTATTATTTGCGATCTAACGAAATTATTAAATATACAGTACTCAAACCAAGAACATTCCCTTGCGTAATGTTAAAAAAGTCTGCATAAAAGAAAGGCTGAATTTTGTTGACGTATTGTAGATAAATTGCAATTTCAAAGTATTAAATATTGGTTACTTCTAACTTTTCATTAAGTTTTAGTGAAAATAAAAGAGAATAAATATTTAAAATTGGAATGAGACGCTAATTCCCGCTATTTGGTTCTGAGATAAACAGGACAGAAAAGACGTTCATTGTCATGGCGGACCGTCACGATTTCTGAGTACAGAGTGTTGCCTCCAGTCTTCACTAGAGCTCATTTCCCGAAACTTAAAAAAAATACCAACCTCCCGGAAATCACCCGCCATACTTACTGCATTGGCTAAGGGACTTTTGATTACAATTTAAGTTGGAGAAAGTAGGTGCCAACCCCAACTGAAATACCCAACGTAATGGAAGTATTGTAGTCAGGGACTTTTCCTTGGCTGGCGACTGGAACACGTGCGTACAAATTAACTTTCTACCAACTTCAACCGTTTGAACCCTGCAACACGTTGTGTGGAGATACTGAGCTTATGCAAGCGAGCAGCATCCCGCACTTGCTCATTTAAAAATCGTTTTCCTTGCGTTTCAGTGCGTGATTGGTTTCGGAAGGGAACTTGAATTGTATTTTCGACTTGACATTTGTAAAATATGTCTTCAAATTCGAGAAGCAATTCTCCAATTAAGCAGAAAAGGAGGTAGATTTTATCGAGTGGTGAAAGGCAGGTCCTTCTCAACGTTTATAAATATAAGAGCGAGAAAAATTCTCGTAAGAAGTGCAACTTCCTGAGAGCAGTGTCATTGCCAAAGTGGCTTTAATTGTGGGGGTAAGCTATTAGTTTCACAATAATTATTTACATTTTATTGCATACCAGAATGTTTTCACGATGAACATGTGTATGTAAATCATATTTTTTTAAATTTGATTTGTACTGTAGTCTTCTCATATAGTTTTTTTATTATATAAAGCTTCACTTTTTTTATATAGACAACATAATAATTATCCTTTGTTACTGTTGTTATTGTACATTTCCATAAAATCATAAAAACTTATTTAAAGTTCTTATGTTTTTATGCTAATGTGAATAACAACCGTTATAAAGGATAATTATTGTGTTGTTTATATATAGAAGAGTGAATCATAATTATTTTATTGAGATATATTACTATATTACAGAGACCTTATACAACTTTGGCAAGTCTTATTAAAGATTATAAGGCAGGAAAACCTATGAGAACTCCGAACAAGAAGAGAAAGCGCTCACGACCTGTGAGAGATTCAGTTGATGGCTTTTATAGAGAAGCTATTGCCAGGTATATTTATCAGGAAGCTGATAATGGTAAGAGATTTTGTATTTATTGGAATGATGAAGTATATGACTCACTTTTGAAAGACTTTCCAAGACCAATTCATTTTGCAACAGGCATGAGACTCTCACTTCAAGAGGTATGGCAGTACGTAAAAGAAAATTATGATACTTTCTTATTCAAAGGGTCGTGCACAACGTTGTACAGAATTATTAAGGAATTGGGTTTAGCATGGAGGAAAGGAGACCCAAAGCTGATTTCGGTCACTATCGCCCGCGGCTGCCCCCGAATCCCGCCTGCCGCTGGCCCGCTGAATTGGATGCGCACGCACCTCTCGTCCCCAGCCACGATTTCAGAGCTGTGGTCAGAGCCACTTCGTGGTCAGAGCAGCGCAGGCGCAGTGGGCCGCCGCAAAGATCGCAGTAGAGCGTACAGTAGGTGCAAAGTTTCTGATCATGTAACATACAGTTCAACGTAACTTTAATTCTCAAAATTCATTAAATTCTTATTCTTGCTTACCCCAGCACTGCTGGGGTTGCTGGGGGTTGAATGCACGCCATTGCTTCTTCAATAGACGTAAACATCTTAAACGAAACATATAAGCAAGTTTTTTTCATTCCTGATTGCTAGATTCTGATTATTAGAGACTGATGTCGATTTTGCCGCGATCGCAAAAGCATTGTAGGAAGTATTCACAACGCGTCGGTTTTTCTAAAACCGTGCTCACAGAAACATGCCTGCGGTAAAAAAGGCGGGATAGGCCGGTGTAAAGCATTCGGCGGTTGGTCCGCACCCAAGCTGAAGGAGCATATGCAGCTAAGTTCTAACGATTTTACTACTTCTTATAGAAAAAAATGCTCAATGGTTGGCGCTTTGGAGCTTAATAGTATATAACACATAAACTTAGAATAAACAAGTGACATTTGATAACGTTAACTTGTTTAATTTTACGATTTTATTTAAATTTTCTGTTTGTACTATAAAACCGGCGATAAAACATTTGGACGCATTACATTTCATTTTCCCGCAGGAGGGAATCATGACCGCGGAGGCGGGAGTGGTTTCTGGTAGAGAGCATGGTGGAAATGGTCCACCATGGTAGAGAGTTGCAGACTACCCGGACCCTGAGTTTTACGGCGTCACTCACATCGTTAGCTTCAAGACGGAGGCTGTGAGTAGGCGATGCTAAACTCCGTGTCGCCGGGTTCGCCCGGTAACCCAGCAGTTGGGCCCCTGTCGCGTCGACCTTTGAGCGGGTTTGGGGCGAAGGGCTTCTTCGGAATGACCCGGATATAAAAGTCCAGTCGGGGACCACGAAGTGCCCTGTCAGGTTGCCTAGGTTCCGAAGGTACTCGCGTCGATAGCATTAGGTGATATAATGAGAAGACGGGAAGGGGCCCCAAGCCACCCAGAGCTTAGTTCTCTGGGCATAGAGGAGGAGGGACTTGTTCCTGGCGCATAGATTCGACTCCGGCCTGGAAAGGTGGTAGCTCTGAGATGGCAGGGTGGCCCGACTCAGGCATAGAATGGGACGGTTACCGAGAGGATAAACTGCGTTCTGGTGGGACCCAGATAACTTGTCGGCATACTTGTGCGTCGGCGGTGGGTGCGGATAGAGGCCAACGCGCAGGTGCCCTCCCCGGGGTGAATTCCCCCTGGTAAACGACAAATTCGAGGTAGGTGCACATTAGACTCATTACTTTTTATTTAAAGCATAAATCATGTAATTTGATTGAGCAGAATGTTCAAACTTCTTTCTAAAGAAAAAACTTAGTGTTTTAAATATAAACATTTTTGCAATTTTTTAAATGTCAAAGTTTTTAAAGAAAATCGGAATTACACCATACTTATACAATCACATTCTTCTATTCGAGCAAAATATTTCAAGAAAAATTTCCAGAAAAAATTGAAAATACCTTAGGGACTTTATGTGTTGTACCGCCATAAATTAAAATATCTTAATGATTTCCCGAACGGCTCAACAAAATCATACTTGTGACTTATTTCCCAAGTTTCATATTAATAGTTTCTACTCTGACAATGTTGTGCAAGCCATCCATCCATCTACTCCCTTATTAACGGGCTCTGGACAAAAAATTGGCTAAATCGTAGTAAGGGGGTCCTTGGGGGTCCAATGTCGCCCAGGGTCTCGGTGGTGTAGGTGATGCTAGTAAGTACCGAGAAGCCCTCCTGTAAATGGGATCGCAACCGTATGGCCGTAATAGACGCCTATAATAGGTTTGCCGTTGCGTGGCCGACAAGTCCACTCTCTCGGGGCATCTCGGGGCAATTTGAGGTGCAGCCAAGAGGGATGGGCGAAAGGCGAGACTCCGGCGCCTTAAAACGGGAGCATCTAGCTAAGGGAAGGAAATCCCTGACAGAAAAACCATCTCGAGGACCCCACGTCACAGGGGAAAGGGGTCGGGGATCTGCAGCTCACGACCCCGTCGTGCTCTTCGGAGCGACTGGCAGCGGACACTATGGACGAAGCCTCGGACGCGGGAGCGCATGGTGGCGCGCCCCGTGAACAACAGGCCACCGTTTATGACGACCCTAGCTTGGAACGGTTCACGATTAGGATTCCCTTCGAGGCGAGTCGCTGTGCACATTGTGCCCAGAAAGGGGGTGGTGGCTATGTGGCCACCGATTTGAATAACAAGATTCGGCATCACGATACTATCCATAGTGGTGTTCCCCTAATCTTTCTATGCTTCAAATGCAACAAGAATTACAAAGGTAAGCTATCCGCTTTGAGTCATTTCCCAAAGTGCACGAGTCCGAGAGCGTCTCAAGGAGACTTTATATGTGAGTTATGCTCTGCCGACTTCGCAACCAAATCAGGGCTCTCACAACATTTGCGCCATGCTCATCCAGAAGAAGCTAATAAAGCTCGAGCTGCGAAGACGCAGTGTAGTAGTAGGACTGCTGTGCCTAGAGCAGGGAAAGTATTCTCTTCCGAAGATATTATGAAAATGGCTGCATTGGAGAAAGAGCAACCAGAGACGTCGAACGAGAGTGACGAACGTGGTGACTGCAAAATCGTCGTCACCATCTAATGGTCGGAGATCCAATGATTCAGCTAGACCTTCTAGAGCTGCTGTTATTGCATCGCCTCCCAGGGTCAGTAGCCCTCCGAAGACTCCAGTGAGTCATATCTCTATGCTGATTTCTTCTCCCCTGTATAGAAGGCCTAACCTTAAGGCAGGAAGAAGGCCAGTGATCCCCTGCTCCGACACTTGTCCAAAGGGAGCGGAAACGTCTTTATAGGTAGAGATAAGCAAACAGCCTTATACCGATTCCCTTCCAAAAAATCGGCTCACAGGCAGTGGCCCTGAGGAACTTGCAATGGTAGACATTGCTTCCCTGGAAGGAGGTAGGGGGCGATCCGCTAACGAGGAGGCCACTATAGTTTTAGAGAAGAATCAGGAGCTTTCGGCTGTGCTCGTCCTCTTTGATTATGTTTTATCTATTGACTCGGTCCATTCCGACACCACTGGTCGGTTAGAAGGGGACGAAACTTTTATTTAGTCCCCGGCTGCTATGACGCCCGGAGGCGTAACTACTGAAACTTGTCTCAACAGGGCCGCACCAGATACCAAACTTAATTGGAAGGAAAACATTTCAATTTGGATAGGAACCTGGGGTACTCAAACTAATGTAGATCAAGAACTCGTTGAGATGGGAAATGCACTCAAAAGAAATATTCAATCCCAGGACCAATTGAACGAGACCTATGCCAAGTTGTTGGTGATTTTGGGCGGCTCCTCTGTACCTACCACCACCAGTCCTAAAAGGCCCCGTAGATATGGAGGCAAACGCGCTAGGAAGCGCTACTCTTACGCTAGGGCGCAGGACCTTTTCAAGAATGATCCAGCGCTTTTGGCAAAGTGCATTAGAACGGGCATTGACTGTACTAGTGTCGATCAACAGCCCCTTAATGGGGATGAGGTAAATGATCTGTACAAATCCATTTCGGGTAACACGCCCCCGATTCGGCTTTCCGAATTAAGAGAGGGCGATAAATTATCGACATCTGCAATGGACTCAGACAAAGTTCTATACGCGGTACAAGTTGCCGAAATTAAAAGTCGTCTGGCTGGAATGAAAAATGCCACAGCTCCAGGACCAGATAAGATAACAGTGAGCCACATATCTTCAGGAGCAAAAATTGAAATATTATCCCTATTGTACACCCACATTTTATACAGTGGCTTTGTGCCTTCCGGGTGGAAAGACAATCGCACCATCCTCATACTAAAAGAGGGTAAGGATAATAAGTTTGTCACGAACTATCGCCCCATCACAATTAGTTCTCTGCTATGCAGAATCTTTTGGGGCATCATGAATAAACGCATTTGATCCGTGGTGAAGTTCAATCCACGACAGAAAGGGTTTATCCCTTAACCTGGCTGTTTCGCTAACGTTCACGAAGCCGTCTGTGACATGAAAAAAGGTGAGGGTGGTGTCGGCACTGTGCTAGATATATCCAAAGCTTTTGACACTGTTCCTCATGTGGCAATTCGGTGGGCTCTGTCCAGGAAAGGGATCCCAGACGCCTTTACCAATTTGGTAATGGACTCTTACGCCGACGTTTCCACCATTATTCAGAACCCCTCCAAAGGAATTGAGGTGCTAATTCGTAGAGGAGTAAAACAGGGGGACCCCTTGTTACCACTCCTTTTTAATCTCATTATGGAGTGCCTGCTTGAGAAATTGGAAAATATGTCAGGATACACACTATTGGAAAGACGTGTGTCCGTGTTAGCATTTGCTGACGATCTGGTGCTGTTAGCAAAAGATGCCCCAGAAACTCAAGAATTGGTTGATATTGTTGTAGAATATCTTGGGACCCTCGGAATGACACTGTCTCGAAGTGTTCATTTCAAATTACAACCTTTGAAATATCACGGTTCATTGAGGACCCCTGTCTGGAAAGGTTGGGGGAGAGAATTCCTCTGGTCAGTAATGATCATACTTTAACATACCTGGGAGTGAACTATTCTATCTGGAACGGCTTCCCATGTAAAGCATCCATATCGAATTTGATGGACGCAGTGACGAGGCTTCAGAAGGCACATTTAAAGCCTACTCAGAAGTTGGCATTACTTCATACATATATAATGCCACATTACCTTTACCAATTAGTATTATCGTTGCCATCTATGTAGATGCTCAGGGAAGCGAACGGTCTAATCAGAGTGGCAGTCAAACAGTTCTTACATCTGCATATGAGTACTGCAGATGGCTTATTCTACCGGGCTAAGAGAGATGGAGGACTGGGATTGCTTCGCCTCGCCCAACACGTTCCTAGGGTAGCGCTGAACCTAGGATTACGATTAGAAACATCTTCAGATCCTATTTGCAGATGGCTGAGCTCATGTCCGAGTTTCTACCAACAGACATCAAAAACCACCAGAACACTGAAACTCAACTGGCCCTATACTGAACAAGATTTAAGGGCTTATAAGAAGAAATGCGCCGATGACGAGGTAGCCGCTTGGGAGAAGCTGGGATCCCAAGGGAGAGCGGTTAAGGAGCATATAAACGATCCGATTGGAAATGCCCTTTGAAAGATTATAAACTTCTAAAACCTGGTCTTTTTATAACTGCAGTCCAATTGAGATCAAATGCCCAGGGAGGATGTACGCTGCAGGAAGTGCAATACAGCGGTAGGAACCATGAATCACATCCTCGGTCAGTGCATTTTCACGAAGCCAGCAAGAATAAAGCGCCATGACGAGATCAAACATTTCATAGAGGGGAAGATGCTCCGGAAAGCGGACACTGCTGTCCATGGAAGCCATTTTCTCTTTTGCCGAAGGGGTTAGACTTAAACGACCTGGTAATAAAAAGCCGGGAAAGGGTCCACGTGGTCGATGTGACTGTCCGCCACGAGGATGGGTCTAGCCTTCTAAAAGCAGGAGAGGAAAAGTTGGTAAATACCAACCAGTCATTCCCCTGGCAGCCCAACTTCATGGAGTGCCCAAAGCCAGAATACTGCCAGTGGTAGTTGGAACCTCAGGGGCTATGCCAAGATCCACAGTCAGTGCCCTCAAGTCGTTGGGGATCACATCACGAGGCGATCTACTGACTATCTCGTTAATTGCTCTCAGAAGCTCTATTAAGCTCTACACACAATTTGTAAACTATGATGGAGCAATTTAGCATTGCTGGTAGTAAATGCAGAAAAGGAACGTCTTAGTCCCTTGGGGAAGTCTAGGGAACCCAGGGGATCCTAAAATGCCTAGGAAGTACTTAGTAACCACGACTTTAAGTGGGAAGTGTATGTTATTTAATATAGCATATAGAAAATTGTGTAGTCAGAAACCATGTTTTACGGGCCCTTGATGTCGTAAAATTGATTGACGGAAAAACATCTGTCAGTCTTTCCGCCTGTCATAAATGCTAGCGTCTAAATCGTTCAGACGATTTCCTTCAAAATTTGTATTCTCCTATCTATCAGAAAGAATTCAAGGACCTGAGAGTTTGAAATGGATTTGTTGATTGGGGGGGGGGACTTTACATGGACCCTCAGCAACATTTTCAAAATTTTCTCAAAAATGGTTTCAATTTTTTAAATTCTTTGTTATAGGATAAAGTAAAGAAAGCTTTAAAATGGTGTAGGTTCCATTTTCCTTAAAATATCTGATTTCTCGAAAATTGCAAAAGTTTTACATTTTTTGGTAACTTGCCGATATGCCACTATCGGAGTATAGTGTCTGTTTTCATTTTGTGCCTGGCATGAGTCAGGAACAACTTACAGCTCCAGGCCGAAGGGAAACAATAACTCCGCGGTGCGAGCTGCGCGGAAGCGAAGGGCGCAGCCACCTCATTACTTGTCAACCAGAATGTGTCGCCGCGACTTACGTCTATGAATATAATTTTGTCGCTTTTATGCAAAAGTGTTGCTATACCAGAGTACCACGTCCCTGGACTTAGTCTTATCCGGCGCCTTAATCGAAGAAGACTGCAAAAATAAAGATTACACCATGCTGTATTTTACTCTTGGAGCGATTTTTTATTACAGAAAGGTTATTCTAAAAGCATTTTTCATTCTGATTTTCGTTCCTGGCGTCAGTGAAAGTGCAAAGTGCTGTGCAGGCCTGCTCTACACTATCCCACACGTGTTGCGTCGAGTCTTACAGCCTTTTGAAGTCAATGCCAAAATAAGAATGGCTGGCTGTTTTACCTATTCTCCACGAGTTTAGTGGTCAACCGATGGATATGACTGCGAACCAATGGCGGCTCTAAAGACAATTTTGAAGGGGGGCACAAAATTCTTTAATGGGAATATGAAGGGAGGAGGCTCTTGCGCATCGTATGCGACTTAAACCAATGAGCTTCAGACACCATTTTGCGTCACAATATTAGCGGGAATTTTAAATGCATACAGATACCAAAACTATCACCTCATTACAAGACATTGAAACAGATTTATGAATCATTTCTTATAAATATTGCATCTTGTACACCTTCATCGTGTTATTGTGGTTGGTTACTGCTGAAAATTGTCACTTTGTACCACTTTCAAAATGTATCTCAACACTTCGCAACATGGCGGCCAGCGTCTGGTCTGGCTTTTCAAGCGAAGTGCCCGTGCTGTGATCACGTGGTTCGTGACGCAAACTGGTGGTGCGCAGTACGATAAAAAATCAGTGCACCGGAGGAACTCACCTATGTCTTTCCACCATTGGAATATGCAAGGCAGATGCAAGCAGTGTATGTCATGGTGGAAGAAACATTCCTCAGTCACGGGATAGGTTTTATACACTACTACACCCTTTAGGCGAATCGGAGGAAACGTATTAAACACTCCAAATTTTGGAGACGGAGTTCAAAAACTTATCAATAGGTAGCTCTGGACTTCCTGCAAGAAAACCTTTCCCAAGTACCTGTCACCGATCCCGCGCTGCGCCCGCAGACAGCCGCCATATGCAAGTCCCATGTTGCAATTTTCACAACTCCAAAGCATTGAGCTTACGGCAACTCCAAATTAGGTACACTGTAATAGGACACAGTTCTCGAACATCCCTAACCAATAAAGGAAAACCTGAAATGCTGTTTTTTTGCCAATGCCAATTAGGGGACATGAAATGCTGTTTTTTTTAAAATTCTGAAACCGGAGAATAACGTGGCGAACAACTACTTCAGCATCAAATACTACTACAAAAGGAAAGGAAAGATGGATGTGTATTATTTGGGATGGCAGTGCCCTTTGAACCCCCCTGCCGCAGCCGCCACTGCTGCGAACGGAGAAAAAGGTATAAAATATTTATATATAATTGTCACCATTCCCGTCACCTTGTTGGAAGCTATACGCTCGGAGAATATGTTCCGCAGTCATATAGAATCAACACCCATCGGATGTTGATAAACTCCAAATTGTGACCATGTTACCAAGTAACAATGCGTTTTAATAATTAAATTTGTTCAAAGAATTGGTGAAAACTGTTCAAAGGGTTGGTTGACTCGGTAGCTTAGTGGTCAGAGCAGCTGGGCGTAAACCAGAAGGCCCGGGTTCGAATCCCGGTCGGGCCGACCAATTCTTTGAACAAATTTAATTATTAAAACGCATTGTTACTTGGTAACATGGTCACTATTTGGAGTTTATCAACATCCGATGGGTGTTGATTCTATATGACTGCGGAACATATTCTCCGAGCGTATAGCTTCCAACAAGGTGACGGGAATGGTGACAATTATATATACATATAATGAGCGATAGTGCGCTCGTGAAAACTGTTCAAAGGGTTGGTTGACTCGGTAGCTTAGTGGTCAGAGCAGCTGGGCGTAAACCAGATGGCCCGGGTTCGAATCCCGGTCGGGCCGACCAATTCTTTGAACTAATTTAATTATTAAAATATTTATTTTTCTGGAGACGGTTAATGTACGTCATTACTAGAAATATTGGATTTTCAAGAAACATTGACCGGATGAGAAGTGAGGAAGGTTACCGAGTGTTCCAAATTCGTTTAATTGCTGTTGTGACATTCATCATTGAAGAAAAAGCGCTCCAATTTTCATATTATCTTGTAATTTCATTTTTGGAACATCGTTGACCAACTTTACAGATATTGTAAGAATACAAAAATGTTTCAAGAAATATTATTTAAGCGAGTTGCAATTTGGAATGTTATGGTTTCTATAGAAACATGGAGGTGCATTTACATGGTGTCAAAAGAATTATGTCGATTTCATGTTTCATTTCCCCTGGTTTCAGCTGTCCATCACTCTGCATTTACAGCTGTTCACGCTGTAAATCAGGAAAACAATGAGATTATGAATTAGATTGAAATTAGATAGAAATCATTTTGTAGTTTTCGGGCTGATTAGCATTTAGCTGATTAGCATGGGAAAAGGATGAATGGGAGCGATACAAGTTTTCAATCTGTAGGAAGGTGCTCAACCAAGGGACACTTTGTATATTTTTGCTTTTATAATTTTTATTTTAAAAGCAAACATTTTCAAAATTAATTTCTCATAATACTCACTATTATGACTACAAAATACTTAATTTGTAAATTTTTAACTATTGTATTTTTTGTAAAAATATTAAATATATTGGGATGTGCAAACTGTCCCCTCGTACATACCCAGGATGTACCAAGGGACAGGGGGTGATGAACTAAGGGACAATGAAACAAAACCATGAAATTAAATAATGTACACAAGTTTTCTGATGGCAAATCATTACACATTAATACTATTGGTGGCCTATTTACAATTTTTTTCTTAGCCTAAATTATAATTAAGAAATGAAATTGGAAATTTCAGTTGATTCCTACTTCTTTTTGTGCAACCGATTCTATTGGAGTTGGACGTTTGCACACATCATTTTTATCCACAAGGAATATTTCATCCACTTCCTCTTTAACAAAGGTATCGGTCTTCTGCAATTTTCTAAAAAAGACTCTACTGTCTTTACATATGCAACAAAATGTTTTTCATTTTCTTCTCCCTTACAAACAACTAAAACATAATCCCCCATTTTAATGATACCATCACCGTACGCAGTTTCTTCAATTTGTGGGTCTAAATTTTCAAATGAAGATTCAAATGAGAGAATACTATCATCTTCACTTGCCGATTCTTCCAATATTATTTTTCTAGTGACTCTATGCCTTTTGGTCTCTTCACTTCTACTAGCTATAGGCCTATTCAGTTTCTCTGGTGTGTCAGCACAACTAATTTGCCTTTGCGAGCCCTTTTGTTTGACTTCCGTTCACCAGCTTTGGGAAAAGGCCGAATCATCTCTGGCGTTACAATTGTCGGCGTAGTTTCAGTATTGCCATGTAGTGGTGAACTGTGTTCACTACAAGCAACAGTTTCCTCTCGATCAGGAGAAGTATCCTGACGACCAGTCACTTGACATGGAAGGAATTCAATGTCTTCAAAAAAATGTTAGAATTCAAAGGAACAATTCCTGTTACTTTGAAACTACTCATAATATTCTTCTGGGATAATGCTGCTTCAAAGGCTTCTGATGCAAAAGAAACAACTTCGTAGATTGTGACTGTTTTTCCTGCATTTTCTGGTGATTGCATCCAGTTATTAACAGCCAAATTGTAAAAAGATTTGAACGGCCCATAGACTGTCCTATCTAACGGCTGCAATTTATGACTGGTATGTGTGGGGATTGTCAATAGAACAATTCCTGATTTCTTTGCAAAGTCTATGATATCCACCGATACTCTTGTGGTTGTCAAGGATCACAAGATGTGGTTCATTTCGTGATGGATGCGCATATTTTGTAAAATGCTGTAGGTATTTTATGCTTCACTCGCACTGCTTCATTCGACTAGCCATTTGGATTAACCACCCCACCAGAACCAACTGATGCATCTCTAATAATGAAGTCCTTAAAATTGACTCGTGGAAAAATGAAGAATGGAGGAACTTTATTTCCAACTGCGTTTATCGCTCCAATCATTGTTACAGTATGTCCCCGTTCAGCAGATGTCATGGTCCCTATCTGTTTAGCACCTTTTTCAGCCAGACCTTTAGGTGGAACATGTACTGTAGAGAGCACTGTCTCATCTACATTCCAAATTTGATGAGGCTCGAATTTGTACTTAGCCAGAACTCTCTCATAGTTTCCAAAAAATTCTTCCACTGTACTTTTATTAAATGCTGTAGAGCGTGCCAAACTAGTAGGCTCAGGCTTTCTTAACGAAAGATTGGGATGTCTCTTTCGGAACAGCCTTAACCATCCCTCTCCTGCTATACAATTATTTTCCCACTCAGGTACTGAAATAATATTCGATTTTGGAAATTGAAATGCCAATCTACGAAAGTCCGTTTTTGTCAGACCATATTGTAGTCGAGCTGACTGAAGCACATAAGAAACTAATTCATTTTCATGTTCTTCAGTAAATATTCGATGAATATCATATCTTGGCGTATATACAAATGTTGTGTCACCTTTTGATTTGGCACTAGCAACGTTACTATTGAAGATTTCGACACTCCATGTTTTTCTGCTGCAGACCGAATAGATAAGAAATGATTTAGCACATCACACACCGCTGCTTCCATGAGCTCCTTTTCAGGAATACCTCTTCTTCCACTGCTTTTTGAACGACCCATACCTAGAGAATCATAATAGACACATTAATTGTACAATTACATTAGCAAAATATTATAAAAATGAAATAACTACAATTTATATGTAGCAAGGGACGTCCTTTGGTACATCACCCTGCACGAAAAGTTTCAATTCGTAACCTAGCTTTCCGCAGCGTAAGGTAAGTATAATTTTCAGTAGTCGATTTCATGCAGATTTAATATTCACTATTGAACTTTTACATAAATTAACTAAAATACAATTTAAACTGTTAATAATATCATTGATATACTTACTTTTGATAATGATACTATTAAAACGACGGCTTACGTAAACAACGCGTCGCTTGTTCGAAAAACGAGGAAAACAAAAAAGACGCATACACTTCCTTGCAGGTTAGCCAATACACCAGTAGGCCAAAATTTACCATCTCGTTGAATAATGCTGTTATAGTGGTTCGTACTGTTCCTTGGTTTAGCACCTTCCCCTATAATTATTTTTTGTCCCGGAGTGTTAAAATTCGAAGTAACATTTTTAAGACACCTCAATTCTCCTTGACTCAGATAAAAATATTTGAAACAAAATTGTATACAAAATTTTCGGTTGTAACTGCGATATTTTTAACACCATATCATGTGTGGTGGCAACATATCAGACGAGCTAAGCAAGGTAGCTGGTCCCACCTGGACGAGACTGACACAAGAGAGGACAACATGGAGACAACTGGGATACGAACAACAAAAGAAAATGACGCTCCCAGGCACAATTAGTGTTTGATTTCACAAATATCGAACTACTGTAATCCTGCTAAAGCAGGAGACCTTTGCCTTTTATTGGATGTTGTAGGTTAATAATAATGTGGTGTGTAATATTTGGAACTTTTTCAAATGTGAAAAAGCACATTTTTTAATTATTTTTTTCTATAGGTAAAAGTATAAAAAATGAAAAAATTTGATTGCAGTGTACAAGGTGAATGTCAAATGCTAATTTCAGAATACTGTGATGAATATTAATTTTTTTCCAAAAATCCTCCTTACATGGTCGATATTCCTACCTTCACGCACGCACACAGTTTTCCGTTAACAATGAGGAATCATGGGGCAAGTAACGGGCCGCAGAGAAATTGTCTATAATATTTTTTAGTTTTCAAGAAATTAAACATCTTTTATTTTTTAAATGAAACCATATATTTTTCGCCAGCAATGGATAGATCATGAAAAGAGAAATAAAACAATGTATCATATGTTAGTATTTTGATAGTAATTTGAGTTTTTGTATATTAGGCTGTATCGGAAAAAATAGAATTCAATGACTTAGTGAAAAAAAGTTAGTTTCCGATGCAAGAACATCAGCACCAATAAAACCGTTTTAAAAATGAGTTTAGGGGTGCCAAAAACCCCATAAACACCCATTTTTTTTGCCTTTTTCGCAACTTTTTAGAAAATAACGAATAAATGTTATTTAATGTGTTTTTTATCAACGAATTTTTGGCTGAGATGGTGCCCACATTACCCCTCAACATTTTTATGATCATCAAACACTATTTATTTCACTCAAACAGTGTGCCATATTAGCTCGAATATAACCAATTTTACGTTAAAACCATAGAAATATGTACTTTTCAATTGACCATAGCTCCGTAAATTTTTATCCAAAATACTTTTAATTTAGGTAAGATTAGAGTTCAAAATCTCTGATTTAAGAACTTTGCTTCGCACAATTTAACTATTTCACTGCTATCGACTGAAATTGCACCGCGCGCCATCACTATACTTCGGTTTTTCTTTCTTGGCGCACGAGGGTTTGTCAATAAAATGGAATACCTCAAGGTATTTCGCGTCGTTCTCCGTTGTGCCGCCAGAAGCTGCATGATCGCCAGCACTGCTCGATAGTCGCGATCATGCGACTCTTAGCAGCACAACCGAGAACGACGCGAAATACCGTGAGATATTCAATTTTATTGAGAAACCCCCGTGCGCAAAGAAAGAAAAACAGAAGTATATATACGACCCACATTTATGCCGCACACTGTATATGATTTCGTTATTCACTATTAGGCTGCATTGAAGATATTTGTAGAGGCACAGCAAAGTTTTCGATGCGAAAATAACATCAGCACAAATAAAACAGTTTTTAAAATAGGTTCAGGGGTGTCACAAACCCCACAAACACTCCATTTTTCGGCATTTTCCGCCACTTTTTAGAAAATAACGATTAAATATAAGCCACTGAATTCTATTTTTTTCGATTATATATATATATATTATATATATTATATATATATATATATTTTATATATACATACATACATACATACATATGTGCGTGTGTGTGTCCTTGAAGGAAACGTCGAAACTTCGAAAAAAGTTCTTAAGACAATTTTAAGCATATTTGCCTAATCATATACTGGATGTTTCGAATGGATGTCTCGTAAGAAGCAGTCAAATATTATAGAAGCATTGAAACATTCCAGAAATATGTAAATTGTCTATTGTTTACAAAAGAAATGGATATATTTATTCAGAAAGAAAAATCAAGCGCGAAATAAAAAAGCAGTCGAATTGTGTAATTTGGGCCCTTTTTTATTTCTGGGTTAATTTTTCTTTCTGAACAAACGTATTCATTTCTTTTGAAAATAATAATCAATTGGCATGTTTCTAGAGTGTTTCTACGCTTCTACCATGCAGATTTTTGCCTAGAAATACTTTTTTCATATCAATTTTTGAGTGCTTATTGCGGCTCATCCATTCGGAACATCCATGTAGTTTATTAGACAAACTATGCTTACAGTTGTCTTAAGGGCACATTTTCGAAGTTTCGGCGTTTCCTCCGCGGACACCTGTATATAAACATAAATTAAAGAGAATGAATAGAGACAAAAGTACAATTATGGTCGTGAGGACGGGGTTGAACGTTTAGGGGGGTTAGTAGATAGGAGGATGGGATTTTGGGGAAAATATAGGTTGAGACTGAAAGGCAGAGAGATTCAGGAATAGATAGTGAGGTTATACTCATATTTAAACATAGTGGTACGTAAAGGCCACGAGCTGGAGAGAGGAAGAGACATTGTCATCCAATCGGGAGCTCCAAAATAAAAAAATGAAGTAGTAACGAAGCTTCCGATTGGATGACCGTGTTCCCCTCTCCATCCAGCTCACGACCTTGAAGTGCTACTACGTTTAAACCGGAGTATAAAAGGTTGGCGCTATGGGACGCTGGGAATTCAGAAGTTCGGAGAGTGCGAGACTGGGAGTGAGTGTAAGTGTGGAAGCGTGGGAGGTGGTGAGCTCCGGAGAGCGGAAGGCCGGCAGGCCGGGCGGCGGGAGGCGCGCCGCCTCAGAGGCTGTCGTCGCCCTCCTTGTTCCAGGCGAGCAGCGTGTTCATGTCGGCGATGTTGCGGGTGCTCCAGGCGTCGAGGGGGTCCGGCGAGGAGAGCGAGTCGCGGGCGTCGCGGGCGTCGCCGCCGCGGGGGCCCCTGCGCGCCGCCTCCGCCGACGCCCCGCGGCGCACGCGGGCGGGCGACGCCGGCCCCACCCTGCGAACGCACACACACACACACACACACATCAACGCATCACCCGCCCGCAACGCCGAGGCGTCGAGCAACTTCTAGGTCCGT
This sequence comes from Acheta domesticus, assembly GCA_031308135.1. Classification (NCBI taxonomy): domain Eukaryota; kingdom Metazoa; phylum Arthropoda; class Insecta; order Orthoptera; family Gryllidae; genus Acheta; species Acheta domesticus. The sequence continues at coordinate 126,376,080 of JAHLJT010008446.1, read as the reverse complement.
CATCCTATTGAACTCTTCTGGAATCGGTGACGAGTTGGACAAGCACTGGATTCATTTAGCTTGACGGCGTTTCTGAACTACATAATTTCGATAGTAGAGATGTTGTGGAGAAGCTCCTAAGAATCATGTGGTAGTAGCACACAGAGGCGTCTAGAAGGGGTAGCTGGGAAAACTTGCCTCAGGCCCCCGCTTAATTAGGGCCCGGATTTTTTTCATTCAAAAGAAATGAAAAATATATTTACATCTAAACCAAATTTACGCTATAATTTACTTCCGATGCATGGAAAAATGAATTCTGTTTAAGAACTGGGGGAGGAAAGAAATTTTAGTCTGAAGTAGTGGCCCTGAGGATTAATTGCCCCAGTCCTTTGGTTTTCTCTGGGCGCCCCTGGTAACACATAACCGTATGTGATTGCAAAATCCAGTAACAAACCGTGATGAGAGAGAGATTCAGTTCAGAAATGTTGGCAAGCTAAATGCAATGCCTATTGACTAACGCATACATTCCAAAGGAATCATTTACTCTTTACTTTTAGAGAATCTTATTTAACCTTTCGACGGCGAGCCCAGGTTGTGTAGTGTAGCAATTAAACGCGGTTGAAGGGAAAGAACGTGCAATTAAGGCGATCCTCCGCCTCCCCACGGCGTCCTTCCCAGTAAGGAAAATCCCTCCTTATCTACGTACGGATACCCGCCAACAGAGGCGGAAAGGAACATGTGTCGAGTTGGGGTGAAGGGTTGTCCCTGCGGCACTCGCGTTGATCTCTCAGATGCATCGTTTGAATTGAGACTTATCGTGCTTCAAACATTGGCTATTGGCTGTTTCAGGCACACTTTAAACAAATTTAATGGCATCGAAATTTCAAAAATTCACTAAATTACAATGTTTAACAATAAGAAGAATAAGATGAATACTAGAAAGCTTAATCAATTAATTAAAATGTGAAAATCAAACGAACTGTAAATCCGGATTGATGGAGAATACTGGTTTCTCCTCCTCGACCCCGCCACTACGTATCCGAAACTTCCCTAGCAGTACAACATGAAGCCCCGGACTGATATGGCATTATGTGTATTTTGAATGTGTGTGTTAAAATACTCTTTAGTGGCCCCTGCTGGGATCGAGTTCATAATGCGACTGCTGTGTCCGATGGATTACGTGCATTTTCTGATCACCCAGGTGAATGCCGGGCCAGCACTCTACGCAACGGGCGTTGGGCTGCGTGCGAACCTTCCTTTCCACCTGTCTTACTCCCATACTTATGGCCGAGGGATGCGCTGTCACCCTTCTCATAATGTTCACTATCACACATGTAGGAATGTACCTGAGCAGCGGTGATCTCGATGTGCACCTTTTAGATGCGAGACCACCGAAACACAATATGTCTCGTGGAGGCTTAGCACATAACACTGGTCAGCAAAAATTAACTTTTTGCCTGTTAAACGGAATAGAATAGTTGTTTCTTATGAAAAATGGTGCCCTGATTTCAAATTTGCAGAGCATTTATTTGTAACGGGCAAGGTTTCTTTGCAATAGGCGATTAAAAAGTCCATACTGTTGTAAAGTGATTGGTTTTATTTACTTCACTTACGTATAATAATCTCAATCAAAATGTAGGTTTTAGCGATTGTTTACTGTATTTCGCTTGAAAAAATAACTTTTTAGTGTCCAGAAATAGTCTGTAAGCATACTCCGATTTTATTTTCCCTGATGACCTTTTTCACTTTTCATGTTTGCAGTCCCTTAGTGGATTTGCTCATCGTGTTCGTTGCTCACAGCGCCAAGAGTTTTTAGGAATGAAGTTTAAGTGTGAATCCAGAAAATCCCAGAGCGTTATAATTTTGAAGGAGTTCGGACACTAGTTCTTCAAAGTCATTAGCTTTTCCTTTACCAAGGAATTCAGTTACCACCATATTGATATGACGTCTACGTTGATATGACGAGCTTTTTTAACACCATTCAAACTCGCCTCAAAGTCATCCTTCATCAGCTCCTTTATTTCAGGTCCTACTAATGTATCCTTTGTTCTCGCGTCTCTGATCCTAGGGAATATGTTTCTCAAGAACAGGGAATCTGGCCCACTTTTATCCATCCAATTTATTTACAAGTGTTTGCAAAGTCACATTTTTGTCGAGGTATCAGATGTTGAGGCCAGTGATTCTTCACAAAATAATTTTTGCGATTTCGGCTATCCCACTTGCTTAGAAAGAAGCAAAATTTAGTATATCCTTGTTGGAGACCTAATAAAAGTACAATAACTTTCAAATCGCTGCATACATTTCACGAATGCTGTTAGTAATGAATCTTTGATAACATATGTTCCATGGTGCCTTACGTCTGTTTCATACGCAAGAGGCATACGCATATTCCTCTGCATGGGCAAGGGGAATCGCTGGTTTCTCATTTTCAATATGAATAACCACGGATTTGAAACTGAGTTTAGAGAAAACTAAAAATAGCCTCTTTCCTTAGGATCATGATGGTCTCCCAACTCAGTAATGCATTAACATCAGTGCAATACCTTTGCAATTGCCTTCTTCAGAGAACAGGCATCGGATGTCTTGTTCCCTTTGACGATACAGAGTAATTGTAGATCCCTTCTGAAGGAGGTTCCAACCCTTAAATCGGAACGCCAACAATTCTGCCTGATTCTTTGACAAGTCTACATCACGATCTAGATCACTGAGTTCATATTGATGGATATTCTATTCTGCAGACGTTCCACCGAAATCTGGGTCTTGACTGTCGTCCTTTTCGGTACTCGCGTTTAATTCTTAATCGCCACAGATTTCTGAATGTAAACTCTACTTGAATGGTGGCGCGAGGATTGGAAGGTCGCCGCTTTAAAGAACAGGCTTGATTAGCTGAAGGGAGGTTGCGATATTAAATGCTCTTCTTGGTCTCGCTCGTGATTCCAGCAAGTTTGGTAAAGCAAAAAGAACAGCCTGTGGGGTGGTCCTTTGGTTTCCTTCACGCCATGGGAATTGCAAATGGCATGTCTCCAATTTCTGTTACGACAACCACTACATAACGTTACATAAGGCGTGCAGAAAATAAGAGTGGACCATGATTTGTACTGATTACCGATTCGATTCCCGAAATACAACGCATTATGCATTTTTTACCAAGGAAGTAATATTCCGCCTTGGTTCTTCAAAGTTACCTCACCATACACACAGCAAAGAATTATTTGGATGGTTTACACACTATCGCGACATTGCAAGGAATCATTAAAAATATTAACAATCGAATGCAACGTGAAGATGAGTCGTGCACTACACAGTAATGTCAAGTTTCTTACTCGACACCCAGGGCGCAACTAACGTGTCACGCCGAGTTGGCGCGTCGTATACGTGAATCACCGCACTTCATTTCTCTCTTCCCGAAGTTGCTCAGCTGATTTGACCGGTAGGGCAACTATTTCATATCTTTAGAGGAAATTACAATATCATACTTTGTTAGCAGCCACTGTCTTCTAATAAACATGCAAGCGACTTGTTTTAGTATACGTGCGATTACACAAAAACTGAGCCCGGTGGACTACTTTTGTGGTTGTATTCGGCCTTAGCGTAGCAAACTATATAAGAAATAACTGCAGTTAGCCAGTTAACAAAATCACTATCGACCAGTGTAAGGAACTCCGTGTGTGTTAGAAATAGCGATGCCGACAACGATGAGAAAGGAAGAATCGCCCACGGATGTGAGTTAATGTATCAATAAATAGACAAATGGAACATGCCTAATGGATAGCCTCATGGAAATAATGTCCGACAGATATTGTTTGAAATGTTTTTTATGAAGATATTGTATATCATTAAAATGAATATGTTAAATTAACATTTTTGAAGACTACCTTCGCATAATGCCGTGTATGTTATGAAAGTAATGTCTGTAGTACTATAACATTATTGCAAGTTTTACGTGTATATTTATATTTCTTTACTTTACCGAAGATTTGGAATTTTTTATCGCCCCAGAAATCCTTTTAAATTGATTTGCTTTTAAATTGACCGCGAGTTCATTATTCTTTTTTTAACTCACCTGTTTGGACGAGCCGTTTTCGGACGACGTGAATATCCATTCGCGGGTTTCTCTTTAAAACTTATTTCCTTTGATGCACTTCTTGTACTATCTGATTCATTCCCACAGTCTGCATCGGTTTCCTGGAAAATATTGTTGTATTTTAAGTACTATCCATTTCATGGGCGTCAAAGAGAAACAAATTATCACACGAAAGGCGATTATGTTCTTGACGCGGCTTTTAGTATATAGGATGTCCAGGGTGGAAACAACAAAATTCGAAAATAAGCTCTTAAGACAATTTCAAACCTATTGTCTAATAAACTCCTTCGATATTTCGAAAGGCTGTCCCGCAATAAATACTCAAAAGTTGGTTTGAAAAAATACTTTCTATGCAAAACATTGCATTGTAGAAGCATATAAACACTCCAGAAGTACATAAATTATTTATAATTTACAAAATAAATTAATATATTTGTTTATAAAGAAAAATTAACTCAAAAATAAAAAAGCAATTTAATTGTGTTAATTGGGTGTTTTTTATTTCTGTGTTAATTTTTCTTTCTAAACAAATATATTCATTTATTTTGTAAATAATAAATAATTTATGTGCTTCTGGAGTGTTTATATGCTTCTGCAATGCAAAGTTTTGCATAGAAAGTATTTTTTCAAACCAACTTTTTAGTGCTTATTGCGGCTCAGCCATTCGGAATATCCAATGACTGAGCCGGGATATCCAATGGCTTAGCTCTAGGGAGTTTATTAGGCACAATGTGCTTAAAATTGCCTTGAGCGCTTATTTTAGAAATTCCGACGTTTCATCCCTGGACATCTGTATACTGGTATTATCTGTTATGTTTGATATCTCGTACATTTTTTGACTATTTAACCACATTATATGCAAAAGCATGTACATCAGAGTGTCATTAAAATTTCTACTAGTTCTAGAGCATTTCAGACCCTTTACCTTTGGAATACAGTCGTTGATGAAGCCCAAATTGTCAATGCCCGCATCAGAAGAACATGATGATGATTCTCGACGCAGAAGAGCGTTTTCGTTGAAGAGGTCCATGTTGGAAGCTGCGTTGTATCTACTATGTCTGAGTTGAGAACCTCGGCCCAAGAGAGGTCGGTCCACTGGAAAGAGATATTTTAAAATGAAGCACTCAGAAGCAGAAGTTGTTAAGTCACGATTTTTGAGAAATTAAGTTACGTACATTCACTCTTAAGACCAGTTCTATAATGGCGCTAAACGATTTACCGATCTGAAAACATTAAGTCGGTGATTCAAGGAAGCTACCACGTTGAATGGACTTGAGTTTTAGAAACAGAAACTGTTAAGTCTGGGTTTTGAGTTACAAGTTGTTAAGTCATGTAGTTGTTGCATCATGCATTTGATGCCGCTACTGACAGTTTTGTAGACATGGTATTAGTTAATTATGGCGGACAACAATGGTGTTCCGACAAGTGACTCCTCAGATGATTGTTTATTTGAAGATAGTGGCTCAGAATATAAGCTTACTAATGTCTCAGATTCGCCGGAAAGTGAGTAATGAAGTAATTCAAGTAAAGAAACTTGCAAACAAAGTTGATCAATGTGTCAGAGAGCTTCATGGTTTCATGGACAACTATACATCGCAAGGAAAAAAAATATGTGTTTGAATTTTGTTTGCACCTTTCTTAGGTACGTTTTCAGAATGTTTATCTGTACTTTGCAATCCCTGGGCACTCTTTTATGCCCATTGATAGAATATTTGGCAATACTGAGAAGGAAAAACGACCAATAAAGTCTTTAGTTCCTTCTACATTGGTCAAACTGATCAGAGATTCACTGCGCAAGAAGCCAATTGATATCGTTTATGCCAGAAGATCACTCACTGATAATGGAAAAATGACGGCACTCCAGTTGAAGTTTTTGACTTCAAAAATGCCTTTGACCATCTCATAATAAAAAGTGTTCCTGAATTTATTTCAATTCTGTTTTTTTCTCTTCAGAGAGGACGTTCACTTGAAGTTCGTCACACAATGTCATTCACAATCTTTTTTAAAAAGAGGAGTGAGGTTTCAAGCATTACACAATGTACATGACGATGTTAAAAATACACCAAATGCATTTAGAAAGATTAAAAAGAAAAAAAAACCCACGATGTTTGCTCACTGCTACAACATGTACCTCTTCCACAAGGAATTACATTTCATGGCACAATGATATATGGAAGTGATGCGCAAGATGCTGACATCATAGAGATGGAATGACGAAAACAAAGTAAATAATAAAGAAGTATAGCATTATATTACAACAATATCTTGTTGTGATAAAATGCTATACTAGAAAGACCCAAACATTAAGAATCAGAAGTTGTTAAATCAAGCAACTTATCAACTTTTCACCCATTTTAAGTCAAAAGTTGTTACGTCGTAATAAAAAATCTGCTCTTACACATGCCAAATTTGTAAAAAAGTGAAAAATTGTTTAACAAAATACAGTGTGTCTCCAAACTGACCCATCAAATAAATTTCTTCCATTTATATTGATATTTCGATATTTCAATATCGTCTTGAAAACTTTGACTAGCTCTCCTGAAAAATTGAGAAAACATGACTTAACAACTTCTGCTTCTGAATGCTTCAAATCTTTGCGATTCAACAGGGCAGTGCAATAATACAGGTAAGCGAAAGACCCAAGATATACGTTGTGTTTTGACGTGACGTCTTACAAATAGCCCTCTATGTTCAAAACGTGGGCGACATGAAACGTTGCCCTCGATTCTCTAGCAATTTATTGTTGAGAAAGCGCAATACGTTAAGTGTAACGTACGAGAGCATAGATCTGTCCCTAGGCTTCATGTTTCACTTAAAAATGTATCGATCTGATGAAATCAGGGAGCGATTTAAAACACACCGTGAAACTGATATGGAGTGGTTTAATGCACACAAGACCGCTTTAGCGAAGAGTTTAATTTTCACGCTGTGTTTAAATATAGTTATCGATGGCGGCCTTGGTCACTATTTCATAAGTGGCGTTGAGATCTTACAAATTAAAAGAAATGTTTTCGCCTTTTCAGATGAATGATTGTATTCAATTTAATGCAAAACTCTATACATCATTTACATCTAAAAAGTGTCAGTAAGAGGGCCTATTAAGGCGCTGTTGTTATATTCTTTGAAATATTGTAATGTCTCCTTTTTTTGGAAAGAGCAATGTTAAACAGAGTACTCGGTTCTAACATCCCATACAATTTAGCAATAGATTAATTGTAACTGTCGTGTCCAGTAAATGTAAACAAATGATCTTTTGACAAAGAGAATTAACCAATTTGCTCCTGGTTTATTTTTTATTATATTATGACATATAAAGCATTTTTATTTTCAATGTAAATATTATTCGATGTATAATAAAGATTTCCAACAATACTAAGATATTTTCTATTATTTTTTATCAATTTTGACAATATTAAATATTTTATAAATATTTTAAAATATATATTTTTAGACACGGAAATCGTAAAAAAGCATGGTTACAAAATAAGCCCGCCAGGTCGTAAATCAAATCCTAGACATTTGCCGGTTGGAGCACTCAAAAGCACATGAAATTGTCTACATTTCAAAAGTAGCACTATCTGAAATCCCTTCTAGAAGTTTATTAATTAGGTGAATTTTTATTAAAAAATAAATTTTTGTTAACTTTTTACAGAAACATGATTTTAACCAATTTTTTCCTTTATTTATGAACTGAAAGGCATCTACAAGTCAATTTTTAACCAATTATTACGGAAAAGTTCATATCAGAAGCAAAGAAATAAAATAAATGCCATAAAACAATTATTTTGTTAATTTAAACATGAAAAACCCGGTTTTTCGCTGTAAGTACTTACCATGTGGATATTTTATATATTTTCATATTTTGAAAATAATACTATTTTCTACATCCAAACATGTGGGAAAAATCTGAGTCGAAAAGCAAAGTACGGCCGGAAACCCCCCTTATGCGGCTAGAGCCTTTGTGTGGTTAGGCGGAAGAGCAAGCCTGATGGTCTGAGCCTCGTCACGTAAAAAAGGCGTAATTGAATTATCCATCGTACTTATACCATCATTCAATACTCAACTCCTGTCGCACCCCCAAGCTAATACTAAGCTCATATTAACGTACAAAATAATTCACTGTTAATAAAATTTTTTCAAGTTAAATAATAAACAAATTAATTTCAACTAATCAAAGTCTGTATTTTAATTGCCATCGCCCATATACGTCACGTAATTATCTACGGTCGACCAGATAACCCAGCCCAACAAAACGTTTTTGTTCTAAACGCTGGAACAATTATGTCCTATTTCGCATTTGTAGTACTTACCTCCCAGTTCATCACTTTCATTTGAATCAAAGTTAGTCAACGGACGACGTCCTACATGTTTTAATTCGAAAAGTGTAGGGGGACACAGGAGCTTTTGGTACTCTGGCGGAGATACTTCTTCGACCCCGTCTAATTTTGCTGCAGCAGTAGCCAAAACAGCCAATTCTGTTTCCATATTTGGCATATCTGAAGCCATAACTAATTGCCGCAATGGGTCCTGCACAGCATCAACAACTGCAAACTTCGAGGCAGCGTCAGTGACTGTGTAAACTCGACCATCTCTCCTTTCCTCTGGAACAGTTATAACAATATTTGAAAACGATCCACAAGAGCACGATTCATAATTAATTCCTGTGATACTCATTAACTTCAGCGAAAGTTAGCATTCTTCTCAGTAAACGATAACTTACTTAAAATAACTAATGTACTCCTCTTCCTGAAAATGAAAATTGCAATTGAATAAAAATCACTACTCAGTAAGCTTGTTTTAGATTCCCTAACGTTCCTAGAAATCAGAAAATTAAAACTATAGCATCCTCAAAAGAGGATTGCTGCTATGAAGCCAGTATCTAAACAAACGAAAAGAATACAAACATTATTTAAATAACAAATGTGATATGAAACAAAAACCTCGACACGCGCTTAATACAGCCACAAACTTACTAATTCGCTAGGAATAGCTTAAGCGCAATGTAGAGGTTGCCACCCAACACATTCCCGCCAAACGTTATGAAGTCATTCTGGGCATCTCTATAGGGGGTTTTAGCGCCACCCATGAGGTAGCAACGTTATGCACTATCACAACGTCCTACCATAGTTCTAAGGCACGATCTTATCCCTCATAAATACTGCGTGCCTGCAGGAGTCTCTCTCTTTGCCTTACAAACGGCAAAATGGTCCCCAGGAAAGATTGTGTTTTTTCAACACTGATAAACTGATTATCGTATGTGAGTCAGTTAAAATTAATCGTTACCAATATCCACAACTATGATAAGAATTAACTGAAAATGTTGAAAAGATTAGGTGGTAAGGTTGAACAGGCTGGTAAACGCGAAAAAGAATATGATATTATATCTTTGTGATAGGTTTTGCCTTACGCTCATAAGGAACGCTGTTATTCCTTACATTCTCAAGAGAAACCGGTTCAAAATCCCAGACTGCATACTTATCGCTTAGGGACAGAAAATCTAACTTCTTGTCTGAATAAGATTAGTTTAACTCGTACCGTTTTGACTCGTGCTCTTTTGACTCGTACGTAGTTGAAATGTCTCACGAATTATCTACACTTTCTGATACATTTTGCAACTTCTTTGTTCACCACTTGAAATGCTTTTGTTACAATGCATACGTCATTGTCGCTATCTCTAAAGCTCGTCTGAATGATGTTCCTTACGATCGTATAACGTCGTTAGTCACGTGATCAATCTCCTTACGCATCAGTAGGATGTCTCCTACGCCTGGCGCTAAGACCCCTTATTGACGCAGCTGCTCACGTGTAGTGCGATTTTTCTAACTCTGCCCCTCAAGCCCCTACGGCCACGATGGAATATCAAACGGCATTTCGCGTTTTTCTCCGTTGTGCCGCTAGAAGTCGCATGATCGCAAACACTGCTTCATACGGTCGCGATCATGCGACATCTGGCGGTACAACTGAGGACGTCGCGAAATACCGTGACATATTCCATTCTGAAGACGGGCCTTCAAGGGCAAATTGAGAAAAATCGCAGTATAGAAAGGGAACGGGGGTCACCGGTCTCCGAGAAGAGCGCCGCTCGCCGCCGAGGGCTGCTGCAGTCAGGAGAGAATGACGGAGACATTGCAAATGAAGTGTTAAGCAGCCTATGATACGAATAAGCCGCGCGATAACCTGAAATTAATTTCGAATGGGTCAATAATTAACTTTAACGCACAGTTATGCGCTCATTGGCTGACATTTGTTTCATTTATGTTTGTCGGTTTTGAACGATCATTGTATGTGCATATGTATTCCGTGTAGCCTACTAACCACACATTGTAGGTATATCAGGAGGATTTCTCTCCGGGGTGGGTACATAGGGGCCAGCCTTTATCCGCACCCCCGCAGGCGCACAAGTACACTCTTGGGCTGGTATCCGGATACTCAGCATCCCACCGGGGCGCCTCCCCAAATAAGCCTTGGTACGACCATTCTGCCAGTTCAAAGCTACTTGCTCTCCGGGTTAGCACCGGAGTCTAAATAACGTTTGGACGATCAGAATTTAACATGTAACATATTATGAGAGATTTCCATCTAGCTTGTTTCAGCCGAGCAAACAAAGTTGGAGGCGTAGGAGAAACGTTAAAATACGGACAAATGGAGGAATACGGATATGGACCAATGATGGATTCATATACTCGATATATTCGGTGTTGCAAATGGTAACGATGTTTAAAGTTTGTGTAAGTTAACAAAATATCAGTGGCGTAGCGTGACTCGCGCGTTCGGGGATGCTCAACAATAAGGCGAACTGAAGACATGATCTTTAATGTTGTCTAGAATCTATGTTATCGAATACTTCAACAGATTTATGTCAGGTGACTTCTTGAAAGCAATTTATGCAATGGCTCAGCTTTACTTATCATGCGCGGTTGGCAATGAGATCACTTGTGAATTTATACATTTTAGACCCAAATAATATTTAATATATGTAAGTAAAAATTCAATTTCTTAGGTATTAGTTCAGAATTAAGAAGACAAACTATTTCTACTGTTTGTGACCATGTCCAAGCAGAGAATCACGAGTGAGAAAGAAAAATATGACACGGATAACCTCAAGTGTGCTGCGCTCTCGTGTACCAACAAAGCAACTTTTTCATAAGTCTCTTTTCTCAGACATATGCTAGCGTAAGACACTCCGATATCTCTGGGACATGAGTGAAGCGAGGAGGGGAACCTTGCCGTCTGCGCATGCGTTATTGCCCGTCGCAATCTCGCGGCAGATATTAGAAGCAATTTCGCGTCCAATCAGAGGCCTGCTTTTAACAACGCGCCGAAATCAATCGTAGGAAATCACTTATAAAATTAATACAAAACGTGTTTCGCTCAACGTGTTTCGCTCACTTGCAAGATTATCAATACAATATTGAGGGTTCTTTGATGAGTATTTTTCGTGGGGATGCTCAGCATTTTAGCGTCCCCTGACGATACGTCACTGCAAAATACATACAAAAATAGACATAATTATTTGAAACTATTTGAAAATGGAATGTACAATTTTCGTTCATTGCTCTGCTATCTGCATATTCCCCCGGACACGAACCTGCTTTGGGAGGAAACTGGAAGGCGTCGGTGCTGCTGGCCAGGTCGATGAACAAGTTGGGAACGTTGAGGGCGGCGGGCGGCTGTGCGGGGCCGGGCATGGGCGTGGGCATGGGCGCGGGCGCGGGGATCTGTAGCAGCTGGCCGAGCGCCTGGCCGTTGGGCGTGGCGTGCGCGGGGGCGGCGGGCGCGGGCCCCGGGGGCGCCAGGGAGCTGTAGGGGGGCAGGGGCGCCTCGCGTGGCGCGGCGCCCGCGGGGGCCGAGGGGGCCAGGGGGCCCGGGGGCGCCGACGGGGCCGAGGGGGCCGGCGGGGTGGACGGGCTGCCTGGCCCCAGAGGAGCCGAAGGCACCGTCAGTTTGGCGCCGTCCTGCTCGGTCCGCGCCAAGTCCAAGTCGTTGGCGAACGCCATCACGTCCAGCGCTGCGGACAGGGCGTCCCCGAACGCCGGGATCCCTGTCGCATCGCCGCCGTCCATAGCGTCTGGGCTGCAAGAGGCACACAGCGTAGATTACAACTGCGAAGTTGATAAGGGGCATGATAGAAACTTCACTTTCCCGTGTACCGAAAAGGAGTAATTGATCAATGTATGTTATAAAATTATGTACGAGACATTCCTTGCGACATCTGTGAGGTTTCAGCAGCCTACCGTGAATTATTGAAATTCCCGATCTTGACTGTTCGTAGTTTTTCTGTTACCGCTCAACCGAAGTTGTCAGTGCGATAGAGCAGCGGTCGGCAACCGGTATAATTAATGAATAATCCCAAGACAAATAGTGCATATAGAGAACATAGTACAAGAAGAAATGAATGGAAGTCTTCCAGCACGTTATTACCTAGCTACCACACGAACAGGCGTTGATATGGATGCCCTCTCCCACATCAGTCGGCGAAGCTGCTCTCCAGTCCAACCTCTCTTCCTCAGCTCATTGATTGTTACTTTCCCCACGCGCTGTAAGATAAAGTAATATCTGAGTTAGTGTAGAGAAAATGAATGTGAAAAAGGATTTGAAATTGACACATGGAATGACGATGTACAATCAGATAGTCTGTTTGAAGAGGAGACCCAAGCAAACATTCAGTGTTGAAGCAGTTTCCGGATTGTTTATTAAAATCTTGTGCACCTGCCTTTATACATCCGTTAACTCACATTTTCAATCCTTCCTTATGTACAAGAATATTTCCAGATATTTTCAAAACACTTTTCAAAGAAGGAAACAAAAATGATATTCAAAATTACCGGCCAATTTCTCTTTTGTCAGTTTGCTCAAAAATATTAGAGAGGGTTTTCTACTTACGAATGGAAACTTTTCTCAGGAAAAACAAAGCGTTTTCAGACTCACAACACGGTTTTAGAAAATCAAAATCTATGGAAACTGCCATTTTTTCTTTTCTCAAAGATGTTGCTTCATCAATAGACCAAAATGAAGTACCCATTGAAATATTCTTAGATCTCTCGAAAGCTTTTGTCGTTATTAACCAAAACATCTTGCTCTCAAAATTACTTTCGTATGGAATTCGTGGTATTGCTCTAGATTGGATAACTTCGTACCTTAAACATCGGACTCAAAGAGTAGAAATACCATACTGGCACGAAAGGACATTACATACTTATGTTTCCAATTCTTTGCCAATTGAGCATGGGGTCCCGCAAGGTTCGATCTTAGGTCCTATTCTCTTTCTGTTATATGTAAACGATATGCCCTCGTCTATTAAAAATGGAAGAACGGTTCTGTTTGCAGATGACACGAATGTTCTTTGCAAAAAAGAAGCAGTAAATAGTACAATTTCAGAAGTTTCAAATTGGTTTAATAATAACAAATTAATTGTTAACGAAAGAAAAACTGTTTCAATGCATTTTTGAATTTCAAATCGGCAATCGCATGTTCCATTGAAAATGAACAATATGCAATTAGCTGATGTTGAGGTAACAACATTTTTATGTCTCTTAATTCAATCAAACCTTAAGCGGAATGTACATATAACAGAATTACACACTAAATAAAGTAATTAAGTTCATTATGTTACACATTCAGAATTCTTTCAAATTCTGTCAGCCTTCATGCAGCTCGTTGCGTTTTTTTAAATTTATTTATTTATTTATTTATTTTTTTGCAAATGTACATTCCCGCCCGAGATATGGCATTAATATTCTGGGGAAGCTCATCCTGCAGTACTCAGACCTTCAGATTGCAAAAGAAAATTATTCGAATAATGAAAAAATGCCTTCCACGTGATCCCTGCAAGCCTTTTTTCATTGAGCTGGGAATCTTACCATTGTCTTGTCTATTTATTTACGAATCTGTTATATTTGTCAAAAATGGCCTACTTAACGGAGGGAACATTTTTTCATGCAATATTGATATTTATAATTACAACACACGCCGTAGAAATCAATACCCTAACAAACGGGCCATCGACCGCGCGCGATCTTTCCTTCCTCTTCCTTGACCTATCATCACGCCTCACTTACAAACACACACACACTTCCATGCACTACACAAACGCACATGTCGGGACATCAGAGTGGTGCTGAGAGCTTGTTCTGGGTGGGGGCGGTGCCCCGCTGGTTGGGAAACTTCACATCTCGACGTGTAGGGTCGACGCCGGACCTCAACATCCGGAGATCACAGCCATTTCCCGCGATAAAAAAATTCATTATACATGCGGGACTTAGCAGATCACGTGATCGGAATCACTAATCAATGAATCAATGTGGATCCCACATCCCGCTCAAGCGGCACCGCAGCGTCGCGCGAAAATCTTCAGTGTAAGCGAATTGTTGGCTTGGTAACGGTACCGTTGAATTGCCTGGACTGTGAACATCAAGGGGATGTTTCGGATCTACGATTATTTCCTCTACTTAACTGATCGTTTCCCAGGAACCGTGAGAAAATACAGGGCAAAGGAAGCGTGCAGGGTCTCATCACGTCTCACTAATCCCAGAGAGTGGCCTGGCGAGGTTCGTTCGTGTTTTCCTGTTCTCCATGTAATATTTATGAAATGTCAAGAATGGAGCAATTTCAATGTTTTCCGGGCGTTCAGCACACTATTACAGGAATTACGCAATTAGGAGAATTATACACCGCAATTAATCACATTAAACGGGAACACATTGATACTTAAAAGTATATAGTATTTAACATTTAATACGTTTTTATACTAGATCAGTTCGGAAATTTCATGGACTGACTTAGAAGATCTATTTATATATTTATTTGGTCAAAAAACAGTAAAAACTGTATATGGCGTATGGGGGAAGAGATTACATGCGCACACTTTCTTGAGGCCCAAAATTAAAAAAAAACAACGAGAAATTAGCAACATTTGAAAAACTAGAAAAATGATTTAGAAAAATATATATTTTAGAAAAATAGAAATTAGAAAAAAATTTGTTCCCGAGTTATAGAAAATCAATTTCAAAGGTAAATGAACTGCTGATTTAATTTTTCTGCACTGCTAACAAAATAGTAACGAACATCAGTTCTACTCCTACCACTACCAGCAAAATGAGTGCTCAACAAAACGTGCGCACAGTGAAGCTACATTTACGTCCAGAAGCAAAACAAGGGGCCATCTCAGCATTTGCTCAACGGCTCAGGGAAACTGGACAAAAACCTAATCGAGATGGGGATCATTGACCCGGAAGCTGAAGTACATTACTTGTTACAGGCGTATTAAATATTTTTTAAAAATGTATACAATACAAACGTAAACTAATTCATTATATATCATTGTTTTGTTAAAATAAACATTATTTTTCTTTTTGACGAACAGTATAGTTTCTAATTTTACAGAAACAGTTATGCATCAGGAAAGATTTTACTTTAAACTTAAATTTGTGTACCGACTTTAATTGTTTGATGTCATCTGGCAATGCGTTGTAAAGTAACGTACATGTATTGTATGTGGATTTCTTGTTCTGAGCTGTTGATACTGACACTTCATGAACGTGATTTCTACGACGTGTGTTGTAATTATAAATATCAATATTGCATGAAAATATGTTCCCTCCGTTAAGTAGGTCATTTTTGACAAATATTGCAGATTCGTAAATAAATAGGCAAGGCAATGGTAAGACTCCAAGCTCAATGAAAAGAGGTTTGCAGGGATCACGTGGAAGGCATTTTTCATTATTCGAATAATTTTCTTTTGCAATCTGAAAGTCTGAGTACTACAGGATGAGCTTCCCCAGAATATTATGCCGTATCTCAGGCGGGAATGTACGTTTGCAAAATAAACGCAACGAGCTGCATGAAGGCTGACAGGATCAAAAAGAATTCTGAATGCGTAACATAATGAACTTAACTTAGTGTTTAAATCTGTTATATGTACATTCCATTTGAGGTTTGATTGAATTGAGGGACCTAGAAATTTTGTTACCTTCAGCTAATTGCATATTGTTCATTTTCAATGGAACATGCGATTGCCGATTTGAAATACAAAATTGCATTGAAACAGTTTTTCTTTCGTTAACAATTAATTTTTTATTATTAAACCATTTTAAAACTTCTGATCTGTTTCGGAACTTTCGAAAGTATTTTTTCTTATTTCAATATCTAAGATTGTTATGAACAACATGGAAGTACTTTACCTCTACATTTGACTTTCTCGCCTTACTTCGTAAAAAGAGAAAGCTTTTTTACCAGAATTCAGCGGTTTTTCTATAGAAAAACTCGTATTGTCGAGCCCTGGTAACGAAAAAAGTGGATCAATCGTGATCTGCAATGTAAAAATTACATTTTCTAACACGCTGTGTACTCAGAATCCATTTTTTTGTGGGTAGTTGATACCGAAATTCGATTGACCTAAAACCTGTCTGACTGATTATTTTCTCCAAGATTTATATCCCTCGATCGATTTGAACTTACTCGAAGGCCTGTGACTTTGAAGTAGATTTTGATTTTCGAGGGTACTTTACAAAACATAATAGAATATATATATATATATATATATATATATATATATATATATATAATATGGTTAAACTAAATTATGTTTTCTGTTTCTAATGTGTGTGTGTATGTGTGTTTAATGTTTTTAAAAATAACTGACTCTAAAAGTTGACTGGACAAAAATCCTATGAAATACTTACATGAAGCCTCAACAATACTTTAATTTTTCGTAAATGGCTTCAAACTTTTTTAATGAACACTGTCCTCTGGAAGCGTAAAGGACAAATAAAAATGACACAGGCCTCACTTTCGTTGAAAAACCTGGCTTTGAAAATTGCAAGAGATGGAAATTCTTTCGGAGTCTTCCTACAAGTACAGATATAAGAGATTTTTTCCTGAATTGAATCTGTTGTTCAAAGGCTTGATCTTAAAATTATGCCAGGAAATTTTTTTTCGAAAATATGTGTAATTTTTACGTAATTTTATGTGAAGTATAGACAATTTTTAAACATTTTTTTTCAAAAAACAGCGCCGATTTTTTAATTTAAATTTTCTCCTCATATGTATCAAAGGTCGGTAAACCATTAGTGCTGGTCACGATTACGTTTTCAGCGAACTCACTATATTTTCAAAAACTGCAAAAGAAGTAACATTGCAAATGTACAATATTAAACAGAGATTAGTGACTTCAATGGAATGTTTTTAAAAAAATCAGATCTTTAAAAAGGTCATGTACATTTTGTTGAAAACGTTTTCTCAAAAAAAACAGCTCAAGTTTTTCTTTAATTTTTCCTGCAGATAGAGCAAAGATCACTTAAAACGGTCGCAGGTCTCATTTTCGAGGAACTCTGAGTTTTGGGAAACAGCAAAATTTAGAAATAATGCGACGAAATATGTTTTGTGGTGGCACCATTTGTTACCCTACCAACCGCTAGATTCTAGTTCCTAGATAGAATAGATTCTAATTCCATAGAAAGAGCTGAACACTGGTTTCTTCTTCCAACTAATGTTTACAATTGGAACCCTTCCCGACGCACGATTAACGTATTTGCTACGTTGAAATGTACTCGCAGAAATTGGAAATAGACCTACCTGATCTGTCAACCATCTTTACCAAGGGTGTCATGACCGTATGCTATACATTGCTTATCTTTATAGCATTAAGTATTCACAGAAGTAAATAATTTTCAAGGATACTTACCTTCCAATTGCTCAATGCCCCTTTCCTCTGTTTGGCCCTAGTTTTACTCTTGCTTTTAATAATCATTACTCCTCGTTGCTCCTGACTTGGATCGTCGCTAGGTCCAAGTGAAATGCTATATTCCTGAAGATAATGATGTGCATCCGATTGATTCACTGCACGTTCTAAGGCGACAACAATTTTTGCCCACTGCAAAAATAATTCGATAGAACAAGACGTCAGTAACAACAAAATATTATAGGTAAACATAACTAGACGAACTATTTGCATATTTACAAATCTGACGGGTTGAACTAAATTTATTTCCTGGACCTTTTTATAAATTACCTAATAGATAATGAAAAGTAAATGATATACCTGTTTCATCCATTCTTTCTCACTTTGTTCGATCACATGAGCGTAAGTATTGCCCATCATAGCGATAAGCATGTTGAGAAGAAGGATAGGCACAAACACCATAAATATCGCAAACACCGTTTTTGACACTGCTGGATAGGTTGTGTAACTTAACTCTGGATACTGAAAACATAAATAATTAATATTTGTAACGAATTGGAAATTTAAAAGAAAGTACGAGATTATTAAAAAAGTTAAGTGTGAATTCAGTGATATAGTGCGAAGGGGGTGCAAAGACATTTTAGGATTTTAGTGTTAACATGGTAGATTGTTGTTCAATGTCCGGGCTTTGGGTGCTTGACAGTTGCCCACCCTAACAAGGAATACATTGCTTAGCAGTCAAAAGTTGGCAACACATGGCCTCTTAATGCTAACAACTGACATTTTGACTGCCATGGTCGCCAGCAGAGAGACAAATAACGTAGCTCGTTTGTTGAGTTTTATGTTATTCCAGGTATAATAGACATAGAGAAGAAAATTTTTCAACACTCCCCTTCTCTAATTTACACCTTCTTTATAAAAAGGATGGACGGCTTTAATGAAACATGATACACACATTCTTTGTCACACATAAACTCGCTTTATAATTTTTTTAGGCCTGTGAATTCCTTTATTTGTATTTCACTTGTACATATCTTCAAAGAAGGTAGGAACATGTTGAGGATGCGACCAATCAACCAGCTTCCATTCGTATCGAACAATCTGTCGTTCTTCCGAACACATGGGGTATAATTTCGTCTCAATTGATGGCTGGTATGTTGATTAATATAAATGAAATATTTTTTTCAAATATTAAGTTATTATGTTGATGAGTTTCTCTTTTTGTTATGTGCTCATCTGCTCGATGTGCCTGCCATAGCCTTCTTCTCGTCCTGAATTTATCTATTATTACTAGGAAAACCCGGCAGACGTTCTGCCCTTCATCTCCCTCTTATCCCTCCCATCACCCTCTCACTGTCTCTCCCTCCCTCCCTCGCCATGTCTCTGTCTGTCTCTGCCGCTCTCTGATCTTCTCATTCACATTTAATTGCAGATTCTGCACATCTCTGAGCAGGTGATGTAATATCGGGAAGTGCCGGACCAGCAAAAATGTATTAGAATGTTCAAGAAGGTTTCAGCCTGTAGATTACGGTGTGAGAAACGTTTCTTAGGGCTTCGGCCTCAACACATGGAGTTACAACAGATTTAACAGCACATAATCCTTCTCGGTGAAAAAACATGAAGAAGTGCCTACTTTCATAGAGATTGGTCTCACAGTGTCGGAGTTTAGGAGAAGATTGTTGTTGTTATTATTATTATTATTATTATTATTATTATCCGAAGTTTTCACTCTCTGCACTATGTGCAGGAACATTCACCTGACCATTGCTGGTCTATGCTCGGTCGGTCTCGCAGAAACAAGACACGAACGAATGTAACTCATGATATTTCAATCAATCGTGTCCCAATCAGTCGTACAGCCCAGGAATTCTCAAACTATCCTGCAGATGTCCAGTATTACTGCTTTCTGCATTTGTTCTACGCATGAGAATGGTAATTCCAACACTTGAATTGCATGCACTGTGTGTTTTGGCACTAATCCTGTGGTGGTCATTATTCTCGATTCTATGCCGATATTCTGAAGTTTCCATTAGTAGAGAAGCTCTTGAGTCAAACGGTACATATTTCTGAATTTTCAAACTATGAACAGATTCAAGATTGTTGTTGTTGACTACAAAATCGATGATCATGGCTGTTTTCTTGAGCTTGTTCAGAACTAATATATCTGGCCTATTGTTCAAAATTGTGGTATCTGTAATAATGATTCTGTCCCAGTACAGCTTACATTCTTCATTTTCCAAGATTGTAGAAGGATGATACTTGTAATATGGGACATTACAGGACTCGTCCGTATGTTCTTACTAGTCGTCCGTGAATTGTTTTCCCCACATTATCGTGCCTAACTTTATAGGCAGTGGAAGCCAACACACTACAACCGGCAACGATGTGCTGGATGTTTTGATGCTGTGCATCGCATCTGCTACATTCATCACTTACTATAGAGGGATCTAGGAGGGGTTATTATTATTATTATTATTATTATTATTATTATTCCTCTGCATCACGATTACAGATGCTGTGAGTTGGATGAATATAAAATCTCCTCCAGGTTGCAATCACCTACCTAAGGAGCAGATCTAGGGACTGTTCGTGCCTCTACAATAGTTTGCGCAAAATGTGGGCTGTTCCAAATAAAGCAATTTTTTGCACTTCCCAGTCTTTTGAATTACCTGGGAATTTACCCAAGTTCTTACACAAATTTTGTGGAACACATCCCAGGACACTGATGACTATCGGTACGACCTATGCTTTTACGCCTCACATTCGGCTGATCTGATTTCCAAATTCTTGTATTTTAGACGTTTCTCTGCCTCCTTGTTACGACGGTTTGATCGCTAAGCACAGCAACATATACAAGTAGACACGATTTTTTATCCAAATCCCGGATAACAATATCCGTTGGTTTGTCGCTATCGTCCGATCCTTCTGAATTTTTCGTCGTACAAAATTGTATAGAATCCAACAGACGTCACCGGTTTTGGTGTGTTCGTACCACTTGGGGCTTGTGTTTGAAACTTCGAGGACGGTACAGATCTGCCAGTGGAGGTAACTACGCATCCTGTCGTGTCTTTTCAAGTATTATATTATTATTATTATTATTATTACTATTATTATTATTTTCATAAATCTTGTAACCCCAGGCGAGACAAATTGAAGGTAACTGCTAAACCGTAGTATTTAAAAAATGTAATTGTTTTAACATTGTGTAACGGTGACACTCGCACCATGTAATTACCGAGGAATGCGCCTGATTGACAATTTATCTTCGTGTAGGTCCACAATCCGCTTACTTCAGAAGTCCTCCAGCAGCATGTACTGGCAGTGATCCAATGAGACGCGTAGTAAGTCAAGGTGATAGCCGCCTTAGATTTACGTGTTAGACTTGGGGCATGCCTTAGCACCACTATGTAGCCGGGAAGTATTTCCAATTGGGGATTTCTGAGCAGATAAGCGTTAAGATTTTAATGTTTGCATGCATGACGATGTTGGAAGCACCTGCCAAGTTCGAATCTGTCCAAAAATTCCTTCTGGGAGGAATTATTTTTCATCGAATCGCTTTCATCGTTCGCTTTCTTTCCTACGTTTTCAAATGAGATTGGATAGTACTTACATATTTATGGTATTATTACAAATTCTATCACAAAAAGAATCACTTCTACTCCAGAAAAAGTAAACATTTCAACTATGTTAGAAATGTATACTTACATTATAGTCCCCCATTGTGATTTGGAATAATGCCATCCATGTTGACGGATACGACTCGTAGAGAGTTGATTTTACACCAGGGAATCCTTTGTAAAGAAAATAGAATGTCTGTGAGAATCCGAATAGTACCACTGTGTAGATGATTCCAAACGTGAGCATGTCGCCTGTTATCATGGAATATACCATCGTAACAAAGGGTCCTGTTAGTCGGATTGCACTGCAATGAAAATAAAAATTATTACTTTTTACTACTACTTACATCCCTTGATGTGGCTGAGAGATAGTCATGTATTAGAAGTTTGTCATCTTCTGATGGATACTTTTTAATCCAAGTATAATATATCATTATCAAAGAGATGATCACTATTTTTAATAATATAATAATATATTACACTGTTACAATGATTGACTATAAGTTAATAACGCGGCATCCTAATAAAATTGTCTTTGCAAAGATTTTAGACAGAAAATGGATAAATGGATTGAGTACAATCAAAAGGAAGAGAACAGGTCTGTGAAGAGTCTATTGGATTACGTGCGAATCGTCTCCGTTTTTCTGGTATTACTGGAAGGTGCTTGAAATCCAGGAGATTTCGTTGCACGATGAATATGGCGAGGGGTCTGCTACATTTCGTTCCCGCGGTCGCATGTAAGAACAAGACCATCAGTACAGTTTGTAACGGCCCTATAAATCTAGGTAGAGACACTATATAAGAACGAAATCCATTGCTTTGTTCATCAAAGACAGGGTGGAAAACAAAATCATCATCATCGTTAAACCTATTACAAAGTCCGGGACGGACTGGACAGACAGTTTACGTAGTGCGGTAAAGGGAGAGGAGCGGATACCGAAAAATTTTAACTTTAAAGTATTTACTTTACCGGTCAGATAGAAAAAAGGAGGAAGACCTTCGGTAATTTGAATTCAGGTAATAGAAAGAGCAATGACTGGGAGGAACTTGAATCGGGAAGATCCTCAGGTTAGGATGCTGTGGAGGTTGAAATGTGGGTTGCGACAAAGTATTCGATAATGAAACTTGGGCCATGCTGCCCATCCTGGATCTACCACTCAAAGGCCACAAATAAAAACACGTTTTAGGCCCTTAAACATTTTACTAAAAACTTTTGTGACTTTTTCTCCTACTAAACATTCCCAAATTCTCCTAGACATTGACGGCAACTCAATGGAGCCCAGGACCTTTCGCAGCCCCCTCATACTATAATATTTGGCAGAAGCTGGCCTCAAAATGAACAATAATCCTAATAGAGCCAAGCTAAGGTTAACGTTTGGTTCCGATTGTCAAGCCCCCAGACCACGCACAACGGAGGTATAGAATTCATTTCAACATGTTGAAACTTGGCCAGTTTTTAAATTGGGTTTCTACCCCCTACGACCTGCTGGGGGCAGGGGGCTCCCTCATTTTGTTTACGTTTTGGAACGAAGTAGGGGATTTTGGTAACCCGCGATTTGTTCTGGTATGACGGAATGCGGCTCAGCTGTGCCGATGGCTCAGACATGGTGCGGAGGCAGAGACGGGGCGAACTCGGGCTAGCCAGGGGAGGGGCAGTGCTAGAAGGGAAGAGTGTGGCAGAAATGCCTTGGCATGGATAGAAAGCGGTGTGGGGAGAGGAAGAAAGGTGTGGGACGTAAATGGAAGGAAGGATCATGATTAAAGCATAGAGAAATGATATAGTCTATGGTCTCCTTAGTCTACGGTCGAAGTGTACGAAGCCAGAAGAACAGAGCGGAGCGGAAATCCAAAAAACGTTACTTCTACTTTACACTCCAGATATAATTCATTCCTTATTCAACCTAAGAATGATTGCGATAAATAAATACCCAGGCAACGTCCATCACCGTACAATTTCTCACAAACGCAAATAGTTTCAGGAACTCAGTGAAAACTTAAAATTTGGTGTCGATAAAGAAAGGGTTGTATTAGATGGATATACATTTGTAGATATCTAAAGAACGACGAATGAACGTGTTGTTAGCACATCCGCTGTGGTTGATCTAAAGAAAAATCTGTAAATCAGGACCATGCTTCCGGAGTATTTGATATTCGACTCCTAACTATACATGAATTTTATCAACAGAAACGTTGAAACTGAGATGACTGAAAAATTACCTGATAGTAAAAATTAATTAGAAGTACTTAAATTATATTGTAATCCTGTACTCGTACGTTCATCGCGAGAAGACCAGTTCCATAGACATGGATCCTACACCTAATTACTTATGTAGAGAAGAGATTCAAATAATCAACTTCAACTTCTGTCACTATAAATAATAATCAATTTCATACAAGACCATACTTTATTATACCAAGCTAGGTCAGCATTAGTGCAATATGTTAACAATACTAACAACTAACACATTAAAAAGCAATTAAAATAATTGGAAAACAATTTCTTGTATTAAATATGTAATAACTTTTATAAAAATATTGAAATGAATGGAAAATATTTTCATTGCCTATGCCTTTCTTTTTTAAGTATCAACGGGTAAGTATAGATTCAAAACAGTAGCTAAAAATGCTACAACAGCACATATTTACTCGCATTATTTTGGACTTTCATGATTTTTGAAATGTCAGCGAGTTCAGCGAAAATGAGTCCTATGGCATTTTTACTAGTCCTTTCACTAATTGTGGAAAAAATTAAAGAATATATTTGGAAAAAAGATAGAAATTTTGTGTTTTTGAGGAAAAAATATAAATTGCACGGTGGACAGTCAATAAGACGTTTTGCCGTCAATCGACTTCTCGGAATCAAGGACCAACAAAACGTGAATTCTGAATAAGCAACGTATTAGAGGAAGTAATTTACTAGATATAGGAACAAGATTGATCCGCTTTTTCGTTACAGGGGCCTGACAATAAGAAGATTCCTGTCGCAAAATCGCTGATTTCCTCTGCAACACTTTCAACTTTGCAACACTTTCTCTTTGCTACTTACATTGTAAGACACGAAAATAAAAAAATATCCGCATATTATTTTCCCTCTTCAGACTTCTTCACTTACTTTAACAATTGTACTTTTCTCCCATATGTTACATATTAAATATTGTTTCAGTTTGACTTTAAAGAAATAAATGAATAAAAAATAAATAAATACATATATAAGAGGGTTTTCACATGTGTCACACTCCCATATACCATTACTTGTGTTTATTTATTGACTTTTTACGATATCTTTTGATCTAGGTAGAAAAATCAGGTGATCAAACAGACATATTTAGTTAAATTTATGAACCTAACATGTTTGTATCAGGAATGTTTAGAGAATTAACAAGAATAATGGTGAGACATGTTCGACGCAACAGATGACGTTGCATTAGTCTGTTGGGTGGGAAGAGGAGCAATGATCAAGGAGCGAGGAGCGAGCGAGCACGGGAATTAGAAATGAACCGTTTATGTGCAGAATGTGTAGTTACGGCGTAGTATTAATAATGATTTAAATATTCAAAATAATACACGTCTCTGGTGAAAATGAGGTTCGACTTTTTTCCCGACGCTCTTTGCAGGGTGGAATTGGATGAACTGGCATTCTTCTACTTCTTCATTTAGAAGATTATTTCTTTTTTACAAGCAATAATACTCAATGTACTAATATTTCCTTTAGTCTCTTACCCGGCGAAGAACATCAGCAAAAACCAAGAACCAGGGACTGCGAACACCAAAATAGCTTCTTCTGTCTTTCGATCGCCAATTAAGCGTAGAGGAATACACATTAATATCATCAAGTTTGATAATAAGAATATAAATTTGTCTGGCGAATGTATCTGCAAAAAATATTTAAAATGTATATATTCCAAAGATGTAAAACAATTTAACAGTAAAAAATGTAAGTGCAGTGCATTTAATGTAGTGATGAAATTGTAGTTGGTAAATGCACATTAGCTAATTACGTACGTACAAAATCATGTTCTTATTTTGTCGTAGAAGGAATGGTCTGGAAGAAAAAAGTAGTCATATAATGACATCTTGACAACTTTTTTCTTCCAGAATGTCGAACGTTGAGGTTTCAATTAATATGTGGGCAGCACCGAATCTACCGGTGATTCATGTTTTAAAGAGAATGTTTTTAACGTGCGTGTTGTACTTTTAGCTTGGGCATAAGCTGAAAGAAATGAAGGCAGCGTTCGTCGTTCTAAAGAACACTAATTATGTAATAATAATGTTGTATTTGAAAATATTGCTATATAAATGCTATTTTGTATTAATTGTGGGGTTCAGATTAGCCATGCCAAATGTTTGAACTCCTCAGTTATTACCAATTTAAATAGAGACCTTCCTCTAATAAACAAGAGTTTGAAAATATAGTCTTCACCACCAGATAATGAGGATATTTTACCCTCTTTAACAATTGCATCCATTTTCTGACATTCAGCTCGTGGAAGTCATGGAAGTCAGATATTGGGGTTATTTGATTTTCGCCAGGAATGTAATTTTCTTGCAATCACCCTGCAATGAAGCTTTAGAAGACAGGAACAAAGAAGGAAACAAAATACTAATACTCATGACGTATGATGAAATTCAAACGAGAGATGCTTTACAGACTTTTTAAAATGGCACGCTTATCACTGAAGTGAGCAGAACATTCACGATGTATAAAACTACATCCACGTATAAACTAAATATTAACCATTTTGTTTAAAGGAAAATGCGACCAGCGTTATATACTTCCAATGCCCATGCAGTTTTACTTCACTAAATAACAGAAAGTAAGAAGTGAGGATTTTAGATTATTCACCACGAGATTGTTGAAGGTGTCGAGAAACTGGTTACAGATCTTCATTTGAAGACTCCTTTCAAAAACTATGTACTAGCGAAAAGTGGGTGAAGCTTTTTCTCCATTACCATCATTGCTGGGGAAAGTGAAAGTCCCATTCAAAAGTATTTAGATAAAGAGCATTTAAATAATTTGAAGGAAACCTTTTGCTTTTTCAAAATATATTTTTGCTAGCCAAGAGTAAGTGTAAAAATGAAGAAAGTAAGAAAAGAACAAATACCTGTCTCATCAACATATTAAAAGTAAAAATTTGCTAAAACGTTAGTGAACCGAAAAGCGATGAAGTAAAACAATATCATGAAGAGCTGAACAAAAAAATTATATCAACCAGATAAAGAAAAACCAAGGTCAACTACGGGAGAATCTAAATTGTCAGGTCAGAAGTTCAGAAGTCAATGAAGTACAGAATGCTAATATCTTAACAATCATATTCGGGAAGAAGGAACGAAGAAAATGTAACCGAACTGGAGGACGTTCAAGAAATGAAGAAAATTTTATTAAACCAGAAGGCAAACTGTTAACAGGATAAAAGCAGAAATAAAATTGTCTAGTTTCGTAGTTGTGACTTATGAAAGTGCATTTGGTTAGCAAATGATACAAAAAGAAAATTAGAAATTATTGTCAAATTTGTCATATTTATCAAAGCAGTGATAAAAATGACTCAATTGCAAATGTAAATACACTTGCTGATACGATGAATATGATACTCTTCAAAACATAAGTGTGTGTAAATGAATTGTTGAACGTAGAAAATTCTGTTCCAGAGATTTATGAAATTAATAATATCAGACTTAATAAATACTAGTTGACTAATTTTGATATAGTTCTAATTCTATTTTAAGACATTACAAATATAATTAAGTTGCTTAAATAGGATGTTAATATTGCTGTAGATTTTAAAGTGCATCAGGCATTGGTGGAGCCCACTTTAGTTACAGGAATTTATACATATTTTTGCCTTCACTTTTTTAATAAAATGTGCCTTTAATTGCAAAAAGAGCTGTTGTTCTTAAAAATAGATGTAGGTCAGTATACGTTCCGTTTGTAACGGGACAGTCCCCGTTTTTTTGTACGTCCCTGTCGTTCCATTTTTTTACGATTTTGTTCCGAAATCTGTTCAATTTGCCCCGTTTTACGGTGACATTTTTTGACCAGTTATGTTAAGAAATTTGTTTGAAGACCCCTATTTCAAATTGATGCAATTTGCAACAGATCAGGTCTCAACATTACAGTCGTACATATGCTTACTTGAGGAAGGCCACTTTTCTGTTACAGAAGTACCCATAAATATTCACAATCGTACAAAAAATTACAGTTCAGAAAAATGAATAGCTTGTAACCACTGAAGTACGAAAGCAACTGAAAATATTAGTAGAATAATGGGAAATAAATGAGGGTAATTTTCTTTCGGTAGTAGACAATTTCTAAAAAACGACTATTGATTATGTAAACAAGTGGAAGGGCTGTTTAGGGAACACTGAACAGTTTAATTGGGTTCTACTGACAAAGGCACTTGAATGGAGTAAATTTCAGTACAACTTAAATGAGGAATTTATTACAATACATTACAAAAACTAATAAGACGTGCGTGTCTGATCAATGACCCCTCATAAAATCTATAATTCCAAGACATCTGAAGACGTGTAACACAGAAAATATTCCTCTATCTGACAGGTGAGTGCAGAGTTTTTCAGAAGTGCATGAAAAGCAACTAGAATTACAAGACATTTAATGTAATATTTATCCTGTGTTTTCCAGGAAGTACAACGGTCGTTGAAAGAATTTTCTCATGGATGAACCTGTATCTGGTGAAGAGAAAAATCCAGATTAAATAGGACAATGAGGGTTATGTTAATTGTAAAGCAAAATTCTGGCCTGGAGCGTGCGTTTTATATTAAGATTTGAAATGACAAATATTTACTTTGTAAGATTTCATAATCAAAAGTATTCATGTTACAACAATAGTAATAAAAGACAGGCTCCTACTTCGAATTCTACTTATTTTGTATGAATTTTGTCTGAGGAAAATAATTTTTATGTTACTATGGTTATGTAATTAAGTGCTGTTCTTGTATTCATGAATACAGAATGTAAATTTAATCTTGTCCCGTTTTTATCCTAAGGAAATATGGTCAGTCTATAGATAGAATATTTATATTTTCTGTACTTTATTTAAAATTCAATAAATTTGTTGAAATGAAATGAAAGAGTCCCTTAACCTCACTGGTGCCTTAACCTTAATCGTCGAAACAAAATTGAAAATTGCTTATTTGTGAAACTTTAAAGCACCGAGACTTCGCGCAGGCAATTCGTAGGTAGGTTCTCCAAATGTTAATTCTCACTATGAAATTGCAAGGAAACGTTTCTGGCTGCAACTTCTGAACTGAGGACACTTGAGTGTAGTTTACTGGAATATTTTCGAGCAGCATAGTTATTCTACGTATATTCATAAGTCAGTTTGTCTCACACTGAGGACGAATGGCTTTCAGTCATCAAGACGGAACATAAAGGGATACATCAAAAGCTTTTTGTTTTTTGACGCGATTTTACCTTTCATCAAGACCGTTATCTCTGAAAATTCGGCCACTTGTGAAACCACGAGACATGACCAACAATTTCTCTGAAAACTGCCTCTGGAAACTTTAAAAAAATTGGCGGACTTGTCCCGGCTAAGAAAGCTGCCGTTCTAACGTGACAACCAGTATGTAATTGCATGAATTTCAGGAGCTAGTCATATACTCAGTAGGGTATTTTCAAAGAAATGAATGGAATGAGGTAAAAGACAGCCTTAAGGCATCCTTCGCTGATTCCGCAATCTTATTTCAGTCGCCTCCTAAGCCTCACTAGGAATAGATTCATTATTGCAATTGGAAAAGGTTGTGTAGATATACTGTAAGCTATTGAATAACATTTTAATTACAACCACATTACAATGAAACGATTTCAAAAACCAAGCAGAAGTGAAAACTTATATTTCTTAAAAGATTAACCATTAAATCTCAAGTACATATCCTTACTCAACAGTGGTGAATTATTGAATTTTACTTACCAATTGTTTCAGAAAACTACCCAAGCCCTGGTTCTTTATTTCTTCCCCTTGCTGAAGAATCACATAAGAGAGAACACCCATCACTGTTCCAATTTCAGCACAGTAGCGACAGATATCATTCCATTCTATGGGTCCAAGGAGAGGCACAGCAGGATTCGTTGGGGCGAAGATATACAGCAACACTCAGCAGCAGAAGGTGGAGAGCCAAGATTGCCAATCTCTTCAGAAACTGAATCTACAATCCAGAACATGGCATTGAAACGACAAAACTTTTCATTGATCATATTTCATTTTAATTTTGTGGAAAAAGCCTTTTTTAATCATTCTAATAATTAAATACTTCATTAAATTTTGGTTTATTTATATTAAACATATTCCAGTTTATTTGTTCTGCGTTAAAATAGAAAAATATTCTAGAGTGTGGTGAATGAATGTAAAAACTCATATTCAGTGAGATCGGAGAAACTAGGTAAATACTTTAAAGGTATGTTCATAAAAACCAACTAGAAATACTACGTTTTTTTTACTGACATAGATAGTATAGGCCTTGACAAAATTATTTAAATCTTCATCTTCTATAGTCATACTTAAACAATGTAGTACCCTTATGAAAACGTGGTAAACGTTCTGGAAATTTGCGTATTGTTCAGTGTTAGACCCTGACGAATAAAATATGTTCTTGAATCTTGATTGTTTGAATCTAATTACCTGAATTGGCTAAAACCGAATTAAGAGGGAAATGATTTGTAATGATAGAAAAATATCACATGCCATTGATATGCAAATTTTAGCAGCCGAAACAAACGGGGAGTTACGTATAAAAATACGTTACATCTGTTTTAATTCAAGTAGCGCATACAGTAGGAATTGGACAACACTCAGAAAGTATTCCCCATCACGCCCCTCATCTACACCACCGAACTGTGCTTATCTTATCTCACGACACAACCTGACCCTACAATTTACTTCGGATCATGTCCTCATAAGTGAATATTATTGATTTCCATATTCATTTCCTAGTTTTAATGATTCTCTTCCTTTTTTTTGGAGCGAAAAAGCTTCGCAATAAGTCCAGGATAAAATCGAGAATTCATTGGCATACTTTTCTTAAGTAATGCATTTTTATGTTCCAATAGGAAACTTATGTTTGTTTAAAAGATAGAGTATAAAACTACATGTCTATCTCCGATTTCTAGAAATATTCACCAGAGTTTAGATTCCATTTTCAGTTCTCTTGTTATTTGATATGTAATGCCATGGTTATGTCCACAAATTAAAGTCTGCACGCTAACTTAACAACAATTTATTGAATCTTTCTTTACAAAGCTGACAGTCATTACATAGGCAGGAAGTAGCCTCTCCCTGCGCTGTGCCATATCCCCATGGCGTCCACGTTGCCAGTCGTTGGCAATCTCACGTCCCCAGGATCTCCACATCCGGCTCCTGGACGTTTCGGGCTGCACGCTGGCCTCACGTGCAGAGTCGGCTGGCGGACTGGATTCCGCAATCTTTCTCACTCCCTGCTGACTACTGACCGTGGACCGTGGACCGTGGACCGTGGACCGTGGACCGTGGACCGTGGACCGTGGACCGTGGACCGTGGACCGTGGACCGTGGACCGTGGACCGTGGACCGTGGACCGTGGACCGTGGACCGTGGACCGTGGACCGTGGACCGTGGACCGTGGACCGTGGACCGTGGACCGTGGACCGTGGACCGTGGACCGTGGACTGTCACCTCCCAACGTGGACTTCTGGACTCGACTCAGGACTGCACTCGGTGTGCCAGCTGGCTCCATTTATAGGGCCGATGCCGGGCGGTGAGACTCGCTCCTTTAGCTCGTCTCTATTAGGCCGTGACCACGGCTTGCAGCTGCCGCTGCCGATCCCCGACAGAGTGCGCTGTCTCCAATTACGAATGTCATGGCGCGACCTGACGGCGCGACATGACTGTTATTTTCCTCCGAAGACATGCGTAAACAGGGTTCTTTCTTTTCATCACAGAAGATATTCGTTATTTTAGCATCTTTTAAGTTCCTAAAAGCCAGGCGTTTCTTCGAATTGCCAATGAAACCGAAATCCTGCCTCTTATCTTGACAATAATCCGATTATTCATCTGCACCTTCGCTTATAACCTCCGCCTGGCGTGTATACCGGGCGGAGGGTATTCTGGAACATTAATATAATACCAACTGCTAAATGAGTACCTATATAAAATTTTACTCGTGATCCTCTTCCGTCTTCAAACCATACGTGTCCATATCCCTTCATAGTATAATCATAAATCTCCAGATTGTAGAAACGATTGTTGGCAGTAAAATTATATTTTTCTAATTTGGGGTCTATCACGACTTTAAAAGTCATAGAGTTTATAAACACGAACTTCGACATCATGTATTAGAGTAAGTTTCAAAAAGGGCAACTCAAATAGGGTAAAAGTGTCGGAGTTACAAAACTTACTCGAACAGAATAGAATCTTGCTAAAAGATAGCTGAGATATTACGCGTAAGTCACAAAAGATTACACAAACGCGTTGACTAATAGCGTTTTCCATTCGCCGCACTGGTGCGCACCCAGTGCACACTCAGGGCAGCTTTCGTGTTCCATTCGGCCGCTAGGGCGCACCAGTGCGGAGAAGCCCATGTTCCATTCGCATAATGACACGGAACGAGGGTGCACTCGGGGCGCCCTAACCTGCACTGACGAGCTCGACGGTGCAGTCCATTGCACCGGGCCATTTTGAGGTTAGGTACGGAAGTTATGAATGTTGATTTGGATTCGTGGTGAAATTGTAAAGGCAACTGAGGATCTCCTGTCACACAGGGACCCTTTAAATGATGGAGTATACCATGTTTTACAAGAAATGTTTTAAAATAATTTTGTGACTTCCTCGAAGTTCGGAAAATCAGTTTGTGTTTTCGTAAAATTCAACCGTGAATTACTTTATGTTAACAAATCCAGTGCTTTTTAGAAATCAAACCTATCCCCTTACAAAATCATTCAAATATACAATGTGCTAAGACCAGTTTCTTGCATGCACAAGCGGAAATGCTTATATTAAAATTTTTATAGTTTTCAATAACCAAATAATTCTACAGAAGCCTTTCGGTTCGAAATGTAGTGTACTATGATCGAAATCAATCACTGGCAAATCTCGGGAAATGAACTTTCCACAGATTCGCTTTTGAAGTTTTCGGTAGTTTTTAAATAAAGAATCAAACGCTAATACTTTATGAATTAAGGAGTAAACAATTACCAAAGACTTCGTACAAGATGTGATAAAATAATAATAGTTATTATAAAAATTATAACAACGATCACAATTCCAAACTTCTTATTTTTCGAGTTCTGTAAGTGTGGCAGACCAAGAACAGCTGTCTATAATCTCATTGCGTAGCGTACACGCACCGACACAGTTCCGAAATACGATTCATTCGTGGCTGCCGCATGACTGCCCTTCACGCGTGTGGGGCAGCACTGTTGCGGAGCGATGACGTATTTGCCCTGCACTAGAGTGGGTTTCAGTGCAACGAATGGAAAACGCTATAAGATATATCAAATTCTGGAAGTGTCACCCGATCTGTCGACGTCGTTTAACGTTCAAGCGCTTCTATTAAACATCTTAAACGCATCAAAACCTTTATTCTACTTTCAAAAAAGGGGATAACTGAACTACGTGTACAAACTGTAAGGCACGTCTACGGCGAAAACTTAAATAAGAACCGATCGCACAAGGCCCGTTACAATTCGCTGCGTAGTTGTGCAATTGAAACTGGAGGAAAATGTTTTTTTTTAATTTTTCTGTCATAAAAATGTTTTTAAATTATTTGTAATTTTAAAATTCTGAAAGGATGTCTCAGAATAACTCGTACAAACATCTAGTGCATGTAAGAATTTAAAGATTAAATTTAAATTTAGATATATTTTTGTCCAAAAAAGTAAAAACGGTATCTGACGTATTGGGGAGAAGTATAATAAGTGCATGTCATTAGCTCCTGTCTGTTAGGTAACTCATCATGCATTGGTGTTTGGCGGGTTCACTGTAATCTCTTTGACTCAGAACGTGACATGCTTATCATCAGTGTAAAATGAGTTGTCTACCAATCAGGGGCTAATAACACACGTTTAACTTCATTGTATGAATATCCCACAACATACTCATTGACGAAATGTTATTATTTTTAAAGTTATTAAACCTTTTGAGACGATGTTTGTTTCTGTCTTTGGAATTATCAAAATAAACAATGAACTAAGAAATAACTGTTCAGCTGGTTTACATGAATTTCCGGATTTTTGTTATTGAACTTCGTGTGTTCCGAAAATGCAGCCATATTTTAGTTGAACAAATCGGGAGACATATTAATTAATCTTAATTTTAAGAATTGTTAAGTTGTTTGGATAGTATATTAATTGAGGATTGTAAGGTCAAATTAAAGACAAAACCACTAAATCAAATTATCTTAAATTACAACCATAAAATGCATACAAGCAACGTTCCCGCCATTTTGGTTTTAAGCCCACTTCAAGGTAAAACATTTATTCTTCTTCTTATTATTATTAATACTACAATTTTTGTATCTAATTACTTGTTTCAAATTAATGAGAAGAACCAATAGTAAACGCTTATACTCTTAACAGTTTTACTATACATAAGTATTTGATCACGGGACAAGATGCCGAGATGTCAAACTTAATGCATTTCACTTTCAAGCAAATCAGGTGTATGCACCACATCCAAAATTTTTACATTTTTCTCAAATTCAGGGTTATAATTTCTTACCCTTGCGAAAGTCTTCCATTTCTCTTCAAGCAACTTTTGAATTATTCCTCCATCCAACATGTCTAAATGCTCTTCTTTTGTACCATTCAGAATAATAAATAGAGCAGAGTTCCAGTCTGTAAAACATGTAAAGTAATTGTACAACATTCTTAAATGTAACAAATTCATGTGAAGAAACAACAAGCAAAAAGACAGCGAAGAAAATTATACATAACTAAAATTTCAATTTATACTTAATTTAAGTATATTATACACCATGGCTAGTAATGTGTTAGGAAACACTCTATAACAATAAAATATGTGCTGTATTTCACGACCATCTTTTGTAGAATCCATATTATTATTCATGGGAATGGATCAGTTACTCTCTCATTCTCTTAGAATCTCCAAAACCAGCAAAGATATTAGCTTATAGAATAAGAGTATGAACTCCCGTCACTTATCAAACACAACACAAAATAAGGTGACCAGATATCTGCTGTTTGATATCATTCTTCGTTTATTGTATTTTTAAGCCCTCTTGTGTAAATGTGTGATGTACTCGTTGATTGACCATAATCTGCACTGTTTGTAAACACGTTGCACGTAAACACGTTTAGCGGTGAACTTGTCGCGATTAGTTCCTGGAGAAAATTCTGTCAGGAAAATCATGAAGTTTGATAATATAAATTATAGATGAAGAATAATCATAACTGTTTCATCTAATTGTCACAACGAAGCGAATCTCAGGAGATCTACGAGCAGCTATACACAGTTTCTTTGAAAGTCGTAGAAATTAAACTAAGTCTTATGTAAAATTAATATATCGATTACGTTTAAAGGCCGAAATGTGGCTTAGGAGTGCTCGGTTAAATCGCACATTGGCCAGACTGTGTGGATAAAGCAATATGAATGATGATGAACGAACCTTTTTGAACTTAATACTGCCTTCATACCTTATTATAGGTAGGAGCAACAGGACACTAGCTAAAGTAAGTTGATTGTTCCAGTGTGAGGAATGTTGTGTGTTTGCAAGAAGTATTTTGGCAAAAAATGCGTTGAAAATTGTGCTATGCACAGGGTCAATCAAGGTTGTTTCATGTAATGTCCAAAAGCCGGAGCCTTGTTACCAAACCGGTAAATGCGTAGCGAAGCGTCAACTAAGGTATAGGAAAGGTAGAGTGGTGTCGTGAAAATAGACATTTCCCACTGACATAGTGGAACTCGAAACTGCACACCGTGTGTCCCCCTATACATAGAAACTTCCCACCAACACTGGAGCACATTTTTGCTATTCCTGGTCACCGTAAAGTACTTTACATAGTCATACATCACTTTGTGTTGGCTAATCTCAACTTCATCCGGCTTAGATGAAATATGCCTCGAAGCTGTTCCGTCTTCGGACTTTATTATCACATTTTGCGTAATGTGAACATTAATCGGCCAATTCGGGAAGTAGCCAGACTGGCGCTTTACCCGTAACGTATCTAGTCGCTGTCAGGTGCCCATTGTAGTGAAGCTTCATAAGTGAGAAATAAGAATGTAGTACAGAATACTTGATTCGTAAGCGAATACACAACACATTGAGTAAGTCAAAAGGTCTTTCTTCTTATTTTTCTTTTGTTCTCCTTCTTTCCTTTGCTTCATCTCCCCATTAACCTTCTTTTTCTCCTTCTCTTTCTTATTCTACTTCTTCTTCGTCTTTCCCTCAGTTAGTATGAGAAGAAAAATGCAGACAGCAAACGCCATCTGTGTATGTTTCAGTGAACTCTTTGAACTGAGAGGAGGGCGAGTCGTCTGTAGAGGCAATGCAATGCCAGTGCGTGATCGGACTTGTTTTGATGCAGACGTTTGTGAATTCTGTTACTTGTATATTTAAGATTTGTAAGAAATAACGTTTATACAAAACAAATTAATAGGTTATGGGCCCAGGCCACGTGTAAATCGTATTGTCTAGTGAGTGGAGCCGAAATTGAACGTCCGAAGAAAACGTGCTGGATTTTTTTATATACGTTTGAACCGGAACTCTGTGTGTAAGCAGAAAACATGGCTACCGGGAGTGACTACAAAATACAAGTGGATAAGCTTGAAGGACCTGAAGACCGGGCAAAGTGGAAGTGGCATATTTCGATGGTGTTGCGGGCGTATGAACTTGAAGACATTGTTAACGGTTCGCGAGCGTGTCCTGATTTGGGAGTTTATGCAACTGCGGCGCAAAAAGCAACTTAACAGCAACAGAAAAAGGACGACGCAAAAGCGGCAAGTTTGTTAGCAAGTGCGCTAGGAAAAACTATTGCCGAGCTCGTGTTGACTTGCACCAGTGCTGCAGTGATTTGGACAAAACTGAGTGCGCGGTTTGAACTCAGCAGTACGCAACGGCTGATCGAGTCATTTTTCCGCGTGACAACAGAGAAGACATCAGTACGCATGTCGCGAAACTGCAGAAGTTGTTCGTGGATTTGAATTATGAATTGACGAAGAATAAAGAAAAGACTTTGTCCGAGATAATTTTGAATGGCCGTATCTTATCTACGCTGGGAAAAGAATATGACAATTTTAAAGACTTGTGGGACACGATTTCGTCGGAAAATCAAACTGTGAATTTGTTGATTGAAAAATTGTGCGCGATTGAATTGCGTGATCAAGGGAATGTCGAATCGACTGCGTTTGTTGCACGAAGATCAAAGAAGGATGTTCCACGAGCAAAACAGAAGTTTCCATGTCACAAATGTAAGCAGTTGGGTCACTGGGCAGCAGAGTGTCCGGAGAAGAAGACAGATGTCGCTGGTGGAAACAAGTCAGTCTGATGCAAGTGTAGTGTTTATGACGCATGTCATGGGTGCCTGAGTCGATAACTTTATTGAAGCCGACAAGTGGTACTGCGACAGTGGCGCCACAAATCACATCACCTCGAATAAACAGTATTTTACAGTATATGAGAAGTTTGCCGTTCCTGAAAAGATTTCGCTCGGGAAACGAGGTGTAAATATGCTGGCTCATGGACAGGGAAGTGTAAACATTCAAATACGTCTGAATAATGCTTGGTCGAATGGCGTACTGAAAAACGTTTTGTATGTTCCTGAAGCAAGTGCCCATTTATTTTCCGTGAAAGCAGCTGCGAGAAAAGGTTTTTCTACGAGACTTGATGATCGAAGTGTCAGCATTGAAAATAGTGTCACTGTCAAAAAAGATGATGACTGGATATATTAGTCATGGTCTGTATGTATTGAACATGCGCGTTGTGAAGCCGACACAAGTTCAAGTGAATATGATGACATCATCGGAGACATTGCAAGTTTAGATGAAAGGTTTGGCCATAAACATAAAACAACATGTAAAGAGCGTCCTGAGCAGATGAACATTAACGTGGACGAAGGCAAGGAAGAATTCTGCGATGGATGTGCACTGGGAAAAATGCATAGGTTGCCATTCAAGAAACGAATGAATCGACCAATGCTAACTGGTGTACAAATCCACGCCGATGTAAACGGACCCATGTCGACTGAATCTCTTGGAAAAGGCGCATTACTATGTGTGTTTTAAAGATAACTTTAGCAAATATCGTAAAATTTTCTTTTTGAAACAGAAAAGTGAAGTATACACCGTTTTGGAGCAGTTTTTGAATGAAGCCAAGACAAATGGACGTGTTATCAAGCGACTGAGGTGTGATGGAGGAAAAGAATTTGACAACAAGAAGGTCTCAGAACTGCTAGAAGGCAGGGGCATAGAACACTGCATTACTGCGCCGTATACACCGCAGCAAAATGGTGTTGCGGAGCGTGAAAATCGAACTATTGTCGAGTGCGCGCGTTCCATGTTGAATCCAAGCAAGTTGCCAAAAGAACTGTGGGCAGAAGCATGCAATACTGCCACATACCTCCTGAATCGCAATGGAAAGTCTTCCATTGAAAATAAGCCTCCTTATGAATTGTGGCATGGACGACCAGTAGGAAGTCTCAATCATTTGAAGATTTTTGAAACAGAATGCTACGTGCATATCAACAAAAACTTCCGCTCTCAGTTTGACGATAAAGCTGTTCATGGACATCTGGTTTATTTTGTGTAGTTTGTGTTCATTTGATCTTTTCTTCTGGAGGAAGTGTTAGTATGAAAAAAAAAAATGCAGACAGCAACGCCATCTGTATATGTTTCAGTGAACTCTTTGAACTGAGAGGAGGGCGAGTCGTCTGTAGAGGCAATGCAATGCCAGTGCGTGATGAGACTTGTTTTGATGCAGACGTTTGTGAATTCTGTTACTTGTAATATTTAAGATTAGTAATAAATAACGTTTATACAAAACAAATTAAAACACTCCTCCTCGGCATCTCAGCTTACAATATACTGCTTTTAACGTTGCATTACAGTTGTACGGATCGCCGCCGCAGCAACGCGAGTGACGCAGAAACGTCACTTGAAATACATTTTACTCACTCACGAAATGTTCAATTTATCCGTATTTATTTATTTATTTGGTAAAAAACAGTAAAAACTGTATATGACGTATGGGGAAAGAGATTATATGCGCACATTTCCTTGAGGCCCAAAATTTAAAAAAAAACGCGAAATTAGCAGCATTTGAAAAGCCAGAAATAGAATGTAGAAAAATTATAATAATTAATTGATAATTTAGAAAATAGAAATTAGAAAAGTTTTGTTCCTTAGTTATAGAAAATCGATCTCAACGGTAAATGAACTGCTGATTTCATTTTTCTGCACTGCTAACAAAATAGTAACGAACATCAGTTCTACTCCTAGCACTACCAGCAAAAGGAGTGCTCAACAAACCGTGCGCACAGTGAAGCTACATTTACGTCCAGAAGCAAAACAAGGAGCCATCTCAGCATTTGCTCAACGGCTCAGGGAAACTGGAGAAAAACCTAATCGAGATGGGGATCATTGACCCGGAAGCTGAAGTACATTACTTGTTACAGGCGTATTAAATCTTTTTTTTAAAAAAAAGTATACAATACAAATGTAAACTAATTCATTATATATCATTGTTTTGTTAAAATAAACATTATTTTTCTTTTCGACGATCAGTATAGTCTCTAATTGTATAGAAACAGTTATGCATCAGAAAAGATTTTACTTTAAGCTTAAATTTGTGTACCGACTTTAATTGTTTGATGTCATCTGGCAATGCGTTGTAAAGTAACGTACATGTATTGTAAGTGGATTTCTTGTACTGAGCTGTTGATACTGACACTTGATGCACGTGATTTCTACGACGTGTGTTGTAATAATAAATATCAATATTGCATGAAAATATGTTCCCTCCGTTAAGTAGGTCATTTTTGACAAATATTGCAGATTCGTAAATAAATAGGCAAGGCAATGGCAAGATTCCCAGCTCAATAAAAAGAGGCTTGCAGGGATCACGTGGAAGGCGTTTTTTCATTATTCAAATAATTTTCTTTTGCAATCTGAAGGTCTGAATACTACAGGATGAGCTTCCCCAAAATATGCCATATCTCAGGCGGGAATGTACATTTGCAACATAAACGCAACGAGCTGCATGAAGGCTGACAGAATTTGAAAGAATTCTGAATGCGTAGCATAATGAACTTAATTTAGTGTTTAATTCTGTTATATATACATTCCATTTGAGGTTTGATTGAATTGAGAGACCTAGAAATTTTGTTACCTTCAACTAATTGCATATTGTTCACTTTCAATGGAACATGCGATTGCCGATTTGAAATACAAAAATGCATTGAAACAGTTTTTCTTTCATTAACAATTAATTTGTTATTATTAAACCAATTTGAAACTTCAGAAATCGTACTATTTACTGCTTTTTTTTGCAAAGAACATTTGTGTCATCGGCAAACAGAACCGTTCTTCCATTTTTAATAGATGAGGGCATATCGTTTATATATAACAGAAAGAGGACAGGACCTAGATCGAACCTTGCGGGACCCCATGCTCAATTGGCAAAGAATTGGAAACATAAGTATGTAATGTCCTTTCGTGCCAGTATGGTGTTTCTACTCTTTGAGTCCGATGTTTAAGGTACGAAGTTATCCAATCTAGGGCAATACTACGAATTCCATACGAAGGTAACTTTGAGAGCAAGATGTTATGGTCAATAACGTCAAAAGCTTTCGAACGATCTAAAAAATATTCCAATGGGTGCTTCATTTGGTCTATTGATGAAGCAACATCTTTGAGAAAAGAAAAAATGGCAGTTTCTGTAGATTTTGATGTTCTAAAACCGTATTGTGAGTCTGAAAACGCTTTGTTTTTCTTGAGAAAAGTTTCCATTCGTGAGTAGAACAGCCTCTAATATTTTTGAGAAAACTGACAAAAGAGAAATTTGCCAGTAATTTTGAATTTCATGTTTGTTCCCTTTTTTAAAAAGTAGCTTAATTTGTGCTGTTTTGAAAATATCTGGAAATATTCCTGTACATATAGAAGCATTGAAAATGGTAGTTAACGGATGTATAAAGGCAGGTGTATAAGTTTTTAATTAACAACCCGGAAATTCATCTAAACCAGATGAATATTTATTTTTTAGTTTACTGACTATTCTGAAGATTTCGTTGGGAGAAGTTTCGGAAATAAACATCGTACCGTAAATTTTTTGGGAAGCGTAAGATGTTGAATTTTGGGGTTTTAGTCCCTTTGTGAGATCAGACGCAATTTTAGAAAAGTGTTTATTGAAGAGATTGACAACTTTTTCCGGATTACTCGTTTCTCTTTCATTATCCTTTAAAATAACATTACTCTACAAGGTATCGAGATGATGTGGTTGTATTTTTTATGATATCCCACATTGCTTTAGTTTTGTTACTAGCGTTCAAAATGTCCTGACTATTTTTCATTATTTTTGCCTGAACTATTACCTTTCTTAAATTTCTTTTGTATTCTCGGAAGTATACATGGAAACCGGGTGATACGCTATGATGTTTAGAAATAACGTAAAGCGTACGTTTGTTTTTACACGATGTTCTAATTCCTTGTGTGATCCAAGTATTACTTTTGCTTGAAATGTTTAATTTTCTCTTTTTAAGAGGAAAGCACACGTTAAAATGAATTGAAAGCTTGGAGAAAAATAAATTATAGTTTTCATTTGTGTCAACAGCGTTATAAACTGCGTCCCATGATTCCTTCATCAAGTAGTCCGTAAATAATTTTATATTAACTTTAGTGAATGCTCTGCACATGATGGTATTATTTATTGTGTCAGTGTTTATGTTCTTATTAATTGTAAGAATTTGTGGATCGTGGTCACTGTAACCTAGATTATTCGTTATTATTTCATGCATAGTTGTGGTTTTGTTAATTATAATTTGATATAATGCTTTTTGTGATTTAAATGTATTCCGTGTAGGTACATTCACTGTAATATCAAAATTAAAAGAATGAAGTAAATTGAGAAACTGCTCTTTTTCGTGAGAGTCACTCCTAAAATCAATATTGAATATATTGATACACATACAACAATGGATTTTAAAGAGAGATTACTAATTTTGTTCAGAATTATCAGTAATGTTTAATACGGTTTTCGTTTTGAAATGGAAATGGGTCGATTTTTATAATATAAATAAAAGACATAATCCTGGGGGGAAAAATGAGAAAAAAATCTTGTACCCATTCATAGAATTTGAAGAGGTAAAACGCTTAATTTTACGCAACGTTATATTAATAAAATGTAAAATTTAAAAAAAAAAAGTCAAACCTAGTTTCACTGTGATGTGAATTACAAGCAAAGGTGTTTCAACTATTCATAATATAAATAAAAAAGTTCAAATATAATATGAATTCTGGAAAATACAGCTCGTCAACTTTAGAAAACCACTGGGCTATGTATGCGGGAAAAGTAGCGTATACGCCACTATAGGAGTAGTTTCCACCTATTCTCGGCCCTGCGAGCGACTGGAAACGAGGGAGGGCAGATGCGTTTGTTCATAGGTACGATTTAACGTAACCAGAGCGTGTGTTCCGACAGACTTCTTATTTATGAAGGTATTTGAGCATTGATCATTTGCGAAACAAATGAATTGCTTGATAGAAACTGTCAAGAAATCCGTTAAAGAGCTAATTTTTTCAAGTTCCATCAATAATAATCATTATTTTGATATACTTCTCTTGATATCTTCAAGTATCTAAAGCAATGACTGACGACATCTTGATAATTACACAGATGATCGTAACTCTTTATTTCTGAGCGAAAGCGCAGATGGAAACTCACATCTTGATGACCTCCCGTTTCCTGGGCAGATGATCGGTGGTTTGACTTTACTTTTCCCTTTTTTGTAATGAGCTGCAATTGCACCATCAAGAACATTTAGGCCAAGCCACCTCTCGGATGATTATTCTAAACAGCTGAACATCACCGAAGACCGCATTGCTTTGCGAAGTATTTTCCGCCCGCCAACATAGGCGCGCGCTGCGTAAAACGACAGGGGCAGGCCAACTACACACCTGCGTTACTCCTGGCCCTCTTTCGTAACAATTTTTTTATTTACATATGCCATATTTTCCTAAGAAATATGTAAAACAATACAAAAAGATTGTAATTATAACTTAAATGATAAAATTAGTAAATACTATTGATATAATGTTGAACTCTACAGAATTGCCAGATGGTTTGGAAAGTCTTTCCCAAAATGTCGTGATTCAATATTCCCCAAACTCGTCAAGTTAAAAAATGTGAATATCACGAATTGATCATATTTACGAAAACAAAATGTTTATTATGCAGGCCTATGAGGCCCCTTTTGAAATTTTCAGGGCGCCACGGCCCGTCTTGTTCGTCATGATAAGGTACACACGGTATTATGTTTATTTATTTATTTACGTCAAAAACAGTTAAAAACTGCGTATGACGAGCTATGGGGAGAAGTGAATTTTGTGCACGTTTTCATAATTCTGTGGTCTCTATCCTAAACCATATTCTAGTCGAATTTTGAATACAGAAAAGAGAGTTTTTTTTCGAGTTTTGTTGACAAAATATTCGCTCCTATATAATAAAATATATTTTCAAAGGTAAATTAGCTATAAATTTCTGCCCTGAACCCTCATGTTCTTCATGAAAGAATAATACTTTTTGCCGCGATAATATGAAAAACGATAATTTGAATAACTATATTTCCCACTGAAATTCAGAAGACGTGCACAAATAATGAAGTTACATTTATGTCCAGAAGCAAAACAAGGGACCATCTCAGCATTTGCTCAAGGATCAGGGAAACTGGACGAAAAACCTGATCGAGATGGGGGCCATCAACCCAGAAACTGTGGTACAATACTTG
This sequence comes from Acheta domesticus, assembly GCA_031308135.1. Taxonomy (NCBI): domain Eukaryota; kingdom Metazoa; phylum Arthropoda; class Insecta; order Orthoptera; family Gryllidae; genus Acheta; species Acheta domesticus. The sequence continues at coordinate 126,332,776 of JAHLJT010008446.1, read as the reverse complement.
TTACAGGTTCTTTAGAATTATACAGTCCAAATGATAAATAATTACATTAACTATCATTGTTAAAATTAATTCTACTTTCCTTTTGATGCTCGGTATAGTCTCGAATTGTATAGAAACAGTTATGCAGCAGAAAAGATTTTACTTGGGACTTAAACTTTTCTATCGAATTTAATCGTTTAATGTCTTCTGGCAAAGTGTTGTAGAGTAATGTACATGAATTGTATGTGAATTTTTTGTAGTGAGCTGTTGATACTGCCACCTGGTGAATATGATTACTACGTCGTGTGTTATACTTATAGACATCGGCGTTTGCTGAAAATATATTCCCGTCCTTAAGTAAGTCATTTTTGACAAAAACTACTGATTCGTAAATCAGGAGACAAGGTAATGGTAAAATTCCTAGATTAATAAAGAGTGACTTACATGAATCACGTGGGTTGGATTTGCTTATTATTCGTACAATTCTTTTTGTAATCTGAAAGTCTGTGAACTATAAGATGTGTTTCCCCAAAATATTATGCCATATCTCAGGCGGGAGTGAACATTGGCAAAATATACACAACGAGCTGTATGAAGGCTGACGGAATTTGAAAGAATTCTGAACGCGTAGCATAATGAGCTTAATTTTGTGTTCAATTCATTTAAGTGGGCATTCCATTTGAGGTTTGACTGAATTGATTAGACCTAAAAATTTTGTTACATTAACATCAGTCAATGGCACACCGTTCATTTTCAATGGAGTACAGAATTTTTTATTTGATATGGAAAACTGCATTGAAACTGTTTTATTTCATTTACTTTTAATTTGTTATTACGGAACCAATTTGAAACGTCTGATATTGTACTATTTACGGTTTCTTTGTTGCAAAGAATATTTGTATCATCCGCAAAGAGAACTGTTCTTTCCGTTCGAAATCGCTAAGGGCATGTCATTTACGTATAATAGGAAGAGAATAGGGCCTAAAATCGATCCTTGCGGGACTCCACGTACAATTGGCAAAGAACCGGAAAGGTGTGTACATAAAGTTCCATCATTCCAGTAAGGTATTTCTACTATGTTTCTGTCGGGTAAGGTTTGGGCATCTGTATTATGTTAGTATAATCAGATAAGTTAAATTCTTGCTAGTGGCTGAGTCCTGGGTGCAGCTTACATTCTCGTCTACAACATAATAATATAAAATATCAAATATATAAGATAAGTTGATTTGTCTGTTTATTCTTTCCGGATATAATCACAGGACGGGGAAACATTTTCCTCTCGTGTTAAATTAATTTTCATGACAGCTTATTCACAGGGGTCAAATACATATGAAACATTGCTCTCTTGAGACGAGCAAGCCACAATAATTCAATACGATATTCTACTTCCAAATCCCCTGATTCAAAATTCCTGAGTAATATAAATGAAATTAGATATGAGCTGATCCATTAGACAGATGTGGGGATGCGATCATGATATTACAGATTGAACGCATAATTCCAAATATTTAAAGTCTTCGTCATTCTACTTTATTCTGAAGTATTTTAGAAGTGTATGTTGCAGGTTAGACACATTCTGAATCTTCCTTGAAAATCATCATTTTCTCATTGCATGCACTAACTTTCGTAAACAAAACAATAAAAGTAAAAAAAATAACCACAAAAAAGTACATACCTAATTTTTGAACTCGAGATCTATTCGCGTTGTCTTGGTTGTCCATCACAATCTACCTTACGTTTTTCGGAATAGGAGAAAGAACTGCACGGAATTTTACGAATCCTGTCTATGACACAATGAAACGTTTCACTACTGTTCCCTGCCACAAATAACTCACCCACTACCACAAATGAACTGGATGAGCTCGCCATATCGCACACGCGCACATACACGCAAGTTTATTCTTTCGCGTAACAATTTCGAATTCACGATTCTCTTTAACTTATCACCAACTAGGCAAAGTAGTCTATTTAACGCACATTCAGTAGTAAACAGCATTTACGCTAGAACGCAGGACACACATGAACGAAATAACATCGCGCGCACCGTTTCGAGTTCACGGATTGTCTCTGTCACCATTTCCTTGCATGATGGGAGTGATCTTGTTTCGTCAGGCCTGCTAACACACACCGAGTTACCCAGTTGTACTGAATCAGGTTGAAATGTGCTTAAGAATAGTTGGCAGACTTGTTTGATTTGTGGAAGAAAAACAATCGTGCCGTCTGTCCCCCGGTCCCGCTACCGAGGTCACAATAGTGGCACGTGACTTCTGGGATTCCCAGGCGTGCTGGCCGAATTATGAGAGAGAGAGGAGGTGGGTACGGAAGGTTATTGGGAGGGGATACACGAACGCCAATGAGAAGCCTTTGATGTGAGAAGCTATGTCACATCTCCGGCAATCGAAACCACGCAGCTTAAACACAGTGCATGGCCGTGAGTTCAACAACCTCGCCAACGAAGTGAGGTCGTTCAAGGGATGTTTCTCGGCCCGTCACATCCAGCGAGAGGACTAACGCGTATTGGACTGCGCACGTATATGGCGGGAGGGAATAGTGAAACAAAGGGAGATACTTAACAGAAGAAAATAAAATACTTTACTGAAAATATTTTAAGTGATGGAAAACTAGGGGATGTAACACATCACTCGCATGCACTGAGCCTACGCCACTGCCATTAGATAATCACAACTACTTTTCCTGAGAAAAGAATGTGGACTTACTTGTACGTCCATCTGGTAGTAAAAGTGTCCAACGCATTTAACGGGTAAGCAGAACATGTAATGTTGCTGTAGCGCCAGAATTCTCTGGCGCTGAGTTCCAACATCTCTCGGAAAAACATCCGCGCGTCCGAGTTTGCAAGCCAAGGTCAATGGGGTTAAGCCAGCTTTGTTAATAATGCCATTACGAGCAGGTACTTTCGGATGCCGAAGAGCATAAACCGAACATATCCTGAAACACATAATCTAATTAATACTTCATTTCTTACTACATATTACAATTAACCATAAATAAACACAAATTATTATTAATTGTGCGCTGAATCACACTTATATACTATAATAAAAAACTCTGAAGTTTGATTCACGGAAACGTCATTAAACTTGGGGGCGCTATAACAACATGTACTTTCTTGTATTAGGTATTTGTAACATTCACTATTTTCGAAAATTCAGAAAGTTCAACGAAATTGATATCCCTCAATCAATTTAAAGGAACTCGAGGCCCTGCGAGTTTGAAACATATGTTGATTTTTGGGGTACGTTACACGAAGCTTCAATTACATTTTCGAAATTTTCTAAAAAAATGGCTCCAAATTTGTTGATTATATTATGTCGTAGTAGTGTAAGTGTGAGTGAGTAGTGTAAAAGACACTTCAAAGAATGGCGTAGGTCTCAGTGTCTGTGGAAAACTTTTTCTCCAATCTTTTGCTGTAATAAACTGAATAAAGAATAAAGATTACAAGGAGCGTTTTGTGGCAAATTATTGACATTAAATATTACTTTCCGTGAAATAGAAACTACTTGCATCAAGTGGTGATATTTCGTCAGAAAAACGTGTATTGTGGGACTTTGATATCGAAAAAAGTGGATAAATCTTGTTCCTATATGTAGTGAATTACTTCCTCTAACACATTGCACAAACACACATAATTCATGTACACCTTGATACCAAACTAGTGGTGCTACAACAGCATATATTCTCTCGCATTATTTCTAACTTTTGCAATTTTCGAACAGTGAAAGAGTTCAACGAAAATGAGACCTGCGCCATTTTTGTGTCATTTGTTCTATTGTGAAAAAAATTGGAGACCTTTTTGGGAATAATTTTGATAAGTTGCATTAAATTCAAGCGGACAGGCAGACATCTGTCTGTCTGCCCTGTCCGTTTGTCTGTGGCCAACGCTAGCGCCAAAACAGTTCAGCAGATTTTTTTCAAAATCAATATTATTGGATTGAGTCTGAAAAAGCATATTTTGTTTTTGGGGGTACTTTACAAGTAGCCTTAACGTTTCCAAAAATTTTCTCAAAAGCGGTTCCATTTTTTATTACACTTTGTCCTCGGACAGCGTAGAAAAACGCTTAAATAATGGCATTGGTATCGTTTTCATTGCAATATGTGATTTTTCGAAACTTGCAAAAGTTCCAATATATTTTGAGTCTTCCTACAACTACAATATTGAAAATAGAGATCTTTCTTAATGAAATCTGTTGTTCACACAGCTTGAAATAAGGTCATGCACAATATTCTCCTCCAATTTTTTTCTTTTATTTTTTCTGCGGTTAGAACTCGGGACACAAAAAATGGCGCAGACCTCATTTTATTTGCACTCTCTGAATTTTCGAACATTCCAAAAGTTAGAAATACTGCGAAAAAGTATGCGCTGTTTAGCAACACTAGTGTGATTTAAGTTATTCCAGTGGGTGCACCTTCTGCATAAGAAAAATGCCGAGAAACGGACACAAACTCGACAATTATGTTAACTTAAATTGAAGAAATACAGAGATAATCTTCTACAATAAAATTTAATGTGACAATTTGTTTTTCATATGTAAGATCAGGTGTCCCTTCATGGGAAATTATAGATAAATCGGCGAGTCGCATAACAACGAGTGATTTATCTGAGAATTTTCTTAGTAGGAATGGTATTTAGTAAGATTATTTCACGAACTATAATAGAAAACATCCAAAGAAATGTTAATTTCAGCATTAAAAAAAAAATTATAGTCGCATCGACAGCTAGGTCATTAGCGACTTAAACATTTTAAATTTACAGAATTTACATTCTATATATAGTTAAGTACACCAATTTGTTTTAAAAAGTTCATAACTGTGTACACACTGTCAACATTGTCTAAACAATTCTTCCTGCTACTACGCAATCCACTTCTGTCACATTGGTAATCTTTACATTTTATTAAAATATGGAAAATTGAGATTGTAGTCCCACATTTAGGGCACCTGTTCACTGGTGTTTTGGTCATGATATAAGAATGAGTCAAGTTGGAGTGACCTATTCGTAGTTAGTCATTATACATTGAATTTTCCTGTTCTTGATGTACGGTTGATGCTCCCATACATTATTACGGATTAAGTGTAATTTTGTCCTTGAGTTTTTTCCAGACGCTGTTCCATTTTTTCCTGATGCACTTATTAATAGTCCTTTTTTGTTCTTCTACAGTAATTGGCACTTTTCTACTATCAGTTCCTTGGGAAATAGCTGTTTTTGAATTTCAGCATTATATAATATTAAACAATAATTTCAATATAAAGATTTGAAGACTTCTGAATTGACTTTGAAAGATTTGAAGAATTCTGAATCTTGGGTTATGAGGATTTTGGGATGATGAGGCTTCGATGAATAGGAGGGCAATAAAACGAAAACGATAAAATGGCATGGGGAAAGACCTCTGATTGGGCAGTGTGATTAGATTTTATTGCTGGACATTTCATGAATGGAATAAAGAGCAATTTAGTTTTAACGTGTAGCAATATTAGAATGTTTACTCACGCAGAGTAAGGGGTTGTCAGAAGTTACGTTTCAGTATGGAGCTCTTTTCATTTTTGCATGTTTCCATTTAGTTATAATTATTCTTACCTACGCTTAACTTATTATATTTTCATGAGATTGATATAAATATTCAGACTGTCTTATGTTAATGAAGCGGAGATGTTACCTGCATCAATGAGACTGTAAACTAAAAAACCTGAGCCACCGTTATAAAACAACAAATTGAAGATAGTGATTTTTGCAATAAATTAGGTCTGTTGTCAAAATCAGCTCTTTAAAAAAGTTATGTTAATTTTTTTGCAAAAACGAGTAAATTTCGCGTAATTTGTCTGAAATTTATGCAATTTCTAAAACAAATAGTTTTCCAAAAAACCATTTCAAATGTTTCTTTAATTTTTCTCCATGCATTAACAAATAATGGTAAAAAAACATGGTGTTAATTCCATTTTTGACGAACTATCCGTATTTTCGAAAATTTCAAAAAGTTAACATTTCAAAACTACCAAATTGAAGAGATTTTTGCCCAGATAAATTTGTTGTAAAACGTCAGCTCCTTAAAATATACTATGTACAATTTTATGAAGAAACAAGAAGTTTTCGCGTAATTTGTGTTTCAAATTAATGCAATTTATAAAAAGAACATTTTCTTTCAACTGCTTCAATTTTTTTCCACAAATAGAAGAAAGGACGCTTAAAAGAATGGCGCGGGTCTCATTATCTCTGAACTCTCATAACTTTCAAAAACTGCAAATTTTTAATAATGCGAGAAAATGTGCGCTGATGTAGACAACTAGTTGTAATTTGTATTCTTGAGTTTTGAAGAAAATGATTAAATACTCGCAAATTAATTTATTAACATGCTGGTAAATCTTCTATTCCACTTGTGATTCGTCAAAAAAAAGTGATGCTTACATTTTCAGAAGTCAAGCAATTAAGATTTAATTACAGTTACTGAAGATGAATCTTCACTAACTGTTTACATTGATTCCAGTTAACTTTATGGGAATTTTCTGTTGTAGTCAATGTTACCAATTCAGCGGAATTCCCACCAGATTTGGGGGTTTTCAATGTAGTCAGCGAGGGAAAATACTCATAGTTTTAGCGGTTAGCGGGAAATTTAGTAGAAATTTCACTTTTCATGCTGGAATCTAGCATTGTTTCAGTTTATAAACATATTTTTTCAAACTTAACTACTTTATTGTTAATCTATCAAATATTGTATCGAATTTTTTTTAAAAATGAGAAAATCAGACTTGAGTACTATTATTTGAGTGTAATTTCAAAATGATTTGATTGTTGTTTGAATATAATTTTTTGTGTGTAACTCTTTTATCTAAGTAAATTTTTATTGAAAACTATTCCGTAGCACAAATACAAATATAATCAAAACATATTTAGTGAAAAAATTAAATTGTCATTGATCATGTTATCAGAAAATATTCCATTCCAATTTTTAGCTGTTTTTTTAGCGAGTTATCAAGCTACATCTAGCAAGATTATGACTATTTATGCATCTGGCAACATTGGTTATAGTGTTATGTGTAAGAAGGCTATGCAGTCTTCAATTTTCAATGTTACCCTGCCCGAATAACATATTTTGTGCAAGAAGCAGAGTAATTAAGTTATAAGGAGATTGATTTTCAAGATTGACATTTTATTTCTCGCCCTTACTACGAACGTATGACATCGACTGATTCTCACAAAGACAATGAATTAAGAAAGGAAAATACATAATGACGAGGCTAGAGACTGGGATTGCCAGATATAATTTCAGAAAATAGTGAACAGGGGGGGGGAATGAATAGTAAGATAAGACAGATATATTTGTGAACAATGACAGTTTTATATATTAATTTCACAATCATCTGCTTTAATATTATACGTTCTTTGAATAATGGTATATCAGTCAATAATTTATAATTAAACATATTAATATCACAATTGCCTGCTTTACTGCAATTATCTTTCCAGAACATTGTTTGGATTTGACTTATTATTTGACTCAACCTATTAACTATTTTTGACAATACTTTTTGCTTGATTGAGTAGCTTTTTACAGCGTTTTAAATCTTTGTGAATAATTCTTTAACTTCCGTAGACTTATATGGAATATTAAAAATAGGAAAGCTCGCTTCTAACTGACTCAACCTCCATTCTGTTGCGTTCGACGGCCCAAACATTTTTCATAACACTGATCATTTTTTCGGTGCTATAAAAAATACAACACATACAACATACACAAACAAAAAATATTATAGCATTGGAGACTGGAACTGATGCACAATATTGAGACAATTTCAATAGATTTGGGGCTGAAACCAAGACAACTACAAGGACCTGCATGAGAGCCAAGATTCTCAAAAGGGGAAAGTGAGCTGTAATCGAGTTTAAAAAAAGATATTTTTATATGTTCACTATTCTCATTTTCTGATTAGTAAATCAATAATTGAGATAGTGAACAGTTCACTCAAATAGTGGCAACCCTACTAGAGACACGAAGTGGAAATGACTGATAGAGATCCTTTCGAATCAACATCTACCATGTACTAATTGACAAGCTGATTGTGGAATAGACCAAAGACGAAAAGCATATGAAAATATCAATAAATAATATAAAAAATTGTTAAGATAAAAAGAAACAATGTTTTTAATCGATTTAGGAAAAACAGGAGAAAATTTGTGACCAGCCTTTCCTGATCTTAACGACACCTTTGTTTTACAGAACTGATTCATCTGAAATTGGCATTGGCAACTCTTTATCTAGCTAACAAACCAAACAACCCTATTTTGTTAGGTCAATGTCTGCGAGAAGAAAAACTGCATTATATTTACCCATATGTTGATATTGTGCTGAGAATGTTTAACTGTACAATAGCTTCAAATTGTACCGCAGAACGTTCGTTTTCCTGCTTAAAACGCATTAAAAAAGATTTTTCATACGATGATGACTGAAAATCGTCTTAATGCTTGAACGTTATTATGCATCAACGAGCAAACTTGGCAAAATGTTAATTTGAACGAAAATATTGATAGTTTTGCTTCGAAAAAGTCTGCCACAAAACATTTAATTCTTAAAATTACATAGATTGCCTATATTCAACAACGAAATAAAGACTTTTAAATATGGACTTTACGTAATTTTAAGAATTAATGGTTACATAAATTACACAAATTCATAAAAGATACAGGCATATCACTTAAGACCAAAATCCAACTAATCAAGAAAATGATATTTCCGTTCGTGTTGTATGAGTGTGAAAGATGGACACTAAGAAAGGCAGAAGAAAGGAAGTTAGATGCTTCTGAAATGTGGGCATGGAGGAAAATATTGAATGTAAAACAGGAAGACAAAAAGACAAATGCAGAAATTTTGAAAAAAATTAAACCCAGGACTTCCTCTAGAAGCCAAAGCTACCAAATTGAAATTAAAATATTTTGGTCATACTATGAGGTGAACAGAATCCCTGGAAAAGGATAAAATGCTTGGAATGGTAGAAGGAAGCAAGAAGAGATGAAGTAAAAATGTACGTGGTACAATGAAGTAATCAAGGCTACCAACCTCAAATGGCCAGATATAATTGTGTTGAAGGAAGAAACCAATGGAGAAAACAAATACAAGATATCACAAACATAAGGAAGAGGCAGTTCGAGGCCAAGTGAGCAACAAACGAATGGCATCTACTGCTGGCATCCTACTGTTGTGTATATCCAGTTAGGATAATGAGGATCGCTTGCGATCTATGTACTATAAATAAGAATTAAAAGTAAAATAATGTTAGAATAATAAATATACATAATTACAAAAAAATGATGAATTTACGTAGTTTCCATACATCAAAATATATGATTTAAAAATTAATTGGTTTCACATAGAAAAAAATGAACATGCATAAATTATAAATTAAATCATATTTAAATTTAGTCATAAATATGTGTGTACAAGTTTAAACATAAATTATACCTATTATATAACTTCTTTCCTGGGTTATTTGAAAAAGTAGCAACATTTTTAGTGTGGCTGTAGGCAACAAAGTTGTTATCCAACTGTGACCACTATTCACAATTATGAAAGAAATGTTAATATTCTCAATAACCCTGCTTTTAATATATTTTTGTTACAAGAGATTCTATTAATTTCTCAAATTGCTGACGGTACTATGTGAAGCATTTATAATATTTAGTTTCATTAAAAAATTTTAGTTTAGTTTCTTTAATTGTTAACAATTTTTTATCAAAAGTCATTTTCAAACTTACCAATTTATCCACAACTACCACCATATGCAAAATCATATTTCCAAATGAATCTTGAGCATCAGGATCAGCATTATTTTCAAGCAACAAATTGTACACTGATTCATTTGCACAACATGCTGCCCATGCAAGAGGATACTCTCCTAAGTATGCTAGCCCTTCATAATCAGTATGCTTTGCTGGTTGGGGTAATTGTTGATCTCTAGGTAAGAAGAAACTTCCTGGAAAGATTAACAGGAAATAAAAGCCCTTAAAATATATAATTTATGTAATTGTTTACCTGAGTCACTGATTAAGGATGACAACATGATCAGTTAAATATATTTAAATATACTTAAGTATAACTTATTTTTAATGCACATTTCTATGGTAATATAGAATATTCAATAAACCATATGTAAGTAAATAATATATTTTTTTCATTTATGTGAAAGATTGTTTTGGTAATTGTGGTATTAGATTTTATTTATATTATTTTCCATTATTAAAGTATCTTTTTTTTAATAAATTTGACATAAAGTAAATGGAACTCACAAGAAAAGTTATTTAATATAATAACAGAAGGGTTGCAAGGTCCCTCCCTTTTACTGAAATCAATAGAATTTTCTTCATTGTTGGCATTGATTTACAATAAAATCAAAATTTTTATTAGCTATAACCCATTTTTTATTTCTTCTTCTTATTATTCATTTATTATTGTTATTAATCAAATAACACAATTAGCTTTGAAGAAAAACTGTTACCTAAGGCTCGCTGGGCAACATTTGCACCTGCTTCAACAAGGTCCTGAACAAGCTCATTATTAGCATATGCAATTGCTAAATGCAGAGCACTTGCACCTATAAAACATCCAGGATAATAACATTATTATTAGTAGTAATAATTAATAAAATGAAATGGTTAAATTTGTAATTCAGTTATTAATGTTTCTCATGAAGGCAATGAAATGGAGTGATAATGAAAGAGATAATTTCATTATCACTGGAATAATTTAGAATTTCAAACTGTTGAGAATCACATTTAAAAGAGACATAAATATTTACACACATTCACTATCACTATCTTACTATATAGTAAGCAGACTGTTTAAGGATTTACCAAAAGAATAAGAATACAAAAACAGTACTTTGTGAAAGGTATTGAGACACATTACTACAAAGCTGTTATAGTACCAATAACCAATAAAGAGTGCTTAATGACAATTTCATTTAACCAAATGATCACAATAAAGAGAAGTTTGAATGGGCAATCCACCACAACATTCACCCATACAATGAGTACCATCTTTCATAAAAGTACAGAAATGAAACTACAGAACATCAAAAGCAAAGGCTTGCATTTAACATTATCATCATAGTAGTTATTTATAATATATTGTCATGACATAGTTACATCTCTTAACAGCGAATGCTTATTGATAATATTATGTTCCCTCACCTTGGTAATCTTCACCTTCAACAATATCAAGAGCCAGTTTTGGAAAACATTTTAACAAGGTACGTGCTAACCGTGTGTGCACTTTGGTATCACAAATGATGAGGACATGGAGGAGTGTTTCTCCAAGAGAGCCTCTGTACTGCATCTTCCAGCATGCTTCATGGTCTTCCCATTTAGCTAGAGGGTCATGCGGACTGAGGGATGCCTCTATGGGCAAAACAACCTGCAATGAATCATTTCTCATTTCATTTCCTTTCTTAGAACGTGGGCAAAACAATTATTAGAAATTTCTGAGTTGAAAATACTATAAAATAATTATCTCTTTCTTATTATTGATTATCTTTAAACAACACACCAGACTATCAATTTTGTAGCAGTTATTTGTCACTTTTTTGACCAACGAACTGAACTATTTTTTAAATATTTTATTTTATACATTCCATCATTCTCAAAGGAACATTGTAACAACTTCTGAAATTAAAAAATCAAATACTACAAAAATGTTTAATTGAATTTTAATTTATTTATGTTAACATAGAAACTTGTGAATACTCTCAATTTGTAAAGTAATGGCCAAAAGGGAGAGACCAATTGTAGGTAATTGACTTCCTTCATAATAATATGATTTTAACTAAAAAAAATAATATCTCTGAAAAAACTAGATTTCAACTCTAGATCCAGGATTTTCTGCCAAAATCTAAACATCATAACTGTCAAAGGAATTAAAGTAAAAAAAATCTCCACATTTCCATTTCACTATCAAAGAAGTATATGTTTAATTTTTAAAACTTCTACTGTCAAACAAAAATTGTATTTCTTTTAAAGTACTTACAATTTTATAACTTTTTTGGAATAAGGATTGACTACATATTTTCTGATGTATTAGTTCTGAAGCTACTTATCTCAGTCTTACTGATTGGTCAAGATGTATTATTGTACTAATTAATTACTTCATCAGGGAATGTAAAATAATTGAAGTTTGAAAACATTTTGAGTTTTGAAATGTGCATTGCAATAAAAAAATACATAAATAAATAAATATTCATGTTTCTGCTTTTTCCTTTAATTAGCCAAAGCTAAACATTAACATTTTCCTACAATATTTGAAAATGCAAATTTTGTGAATATTAACTAATCTTATTATGAATTATTATAAAAGAAAATATGCAGTATTTTTCACCCTTTCTTTTCCAAGAAAGAAATATTGATTGAAATGTAGAAAAAGGAAAGAAAAAAGATTAAAAAGATATGATTTCCAAATTATTTTGAATTCCAAAATGCAGCAAAAAGGGAATTGTTGTTTAACATGGATTTTAATATCATGCGTTTTGCATAAGCTTTAATAGCTTTTTTTATATATTTCAACTTAAATTCATTGCATATCACATTGCACCCTGAATGAATATTTTCCATCTCATTGTAAAATGTGTTTTTTTGATTTGTTTAAATAATAAAAATATTTTTAGAATAAAATTTCTTTCATTAAATATTATTTCATCATTGTATGTTTATAAAATATCACAAAAATATAATTTACGCCCATCTCACATAAAATATTACATTTCTATTAACAACACTAATAAGACATTACGATCCATGTGCAACATTTCCAATAATTGAAAAATCTAATTTTAAAACCAACTTATATATTTTTCATTCAAATTTCTTCTGATTGCCGTACCTGTGCCTGATCGCGAAACTTCCAACGCAGATACTCTGCTCTGTTTATTACCTGACCTTTACCATCACAATACATCAGCACTCCAAATTGTTCAAGAATTAACTTTTCAACTTCGGATTGTCCACCTATATTATATGCATCAATTAATTCTCCTCCATTCTTGTAGTTAGCAAGACGATATAGAAGACAATCATCTTTGTTTGATGCTTGAGAAATAACGCGATCTAAGACTGATCCGTCGTTTCCCTTAGCAGATTTTTTGCCACCACAACATGCTAAATTTCCCATTGTTTAAATAAAGGTATTCAAAAGTATTTATGGAAAATATTTATATTCTTTAAATTTGAACTTTTTGGTGTCACTCATGATTTGAATTAAAGCAATCTAGAAAATTACGTCAAATAATGTTAACGAAACAGTCGAAGAAGCCACTATATGCACCAATTACTAGAATAATAATCAATTAGAAAAAAGGAATACTATTTCTTCCGAAAATTTGGCTGAATTTGTGCTCTAGCCACATCGGACAGATCATTCTCCGTATGTTCGCCCTCCCGTACTATTTCGTTCCTGGCGCGGAACGTAACGATTCGATTTCTCTACCCCCACCAAGTGCAATACAGTCTAGTTCAAAAGATTTCAATAATGTTGCGTATTCTTGGAGAGGAAAACTAACATGGAATTGGTAAATAATAATATAAACGTCGTTATGAACAATAACTAATACACATTGTAAAAACACGTTAAATTATGTAAATGGAATCTGCAGGGGCGTGGTGTGAGTGATGATTAAATGCAGCCGTAGTCAAACAAACCCAACGTGCATCGGACAAGAGCGAAATGGGACCTTCAAAAGAATTCCTCTAAACACAGAGCACATTAACAACATTAACGGTGGAAGCGTCGATTCCCGCACTCACCTAGAAGTGATCTCGGGATGCTTTGAGACAGAGTGTTTTACATTGTATTTTCGGTTGCAAGTTGATGGGTTTCCAAGAAATTGAAAGCGGTTTAGCTTCGTTTCTGATAAACATTTACGTCTCATATGCTATTATGTATCTTAGCGTTGACTTATGTCACATGCACTCCCTCTACCTAACATTAAAAATACCCTTTTAAAAGCATTGAATCAATGTATCGTTCATGATGTTATTTAGGTATTTTAGAATTCTATTTTTTAAGAAACTGGCAAAATTTTAAGGTAAATCATTATCATAAGGTTCATCTTCACTTAACAGGGATCATCCTCGTTTTAGCGTAGATAGTTGTATTTTCACGCATTTACGATTAAAAGTCGAATTATTATAAAAATACTTGCTGGTTGGAATTAAAGAGATGCGGGCACCTGCGTCGCTACGGGGCTTTAAGAGTGACAGCGTAAATATGTTCACTGTGAATACGCAAACTCAAAACTTACTTTAAAAATTGGCACTATTAGAAAGTAAGATAGTCAATTGCTAATTTTTACGGTATTAAGAACGCACAAACTTCTAGATAGCTTTTAAAGTATAAAAACAACCACATGACGCGCATACAACAAATTGTACGCTTCCCGATAAACGGTAGACCGCCCACATTTTTCAGTTCCTGGGAAAACTCTGGTTGTCGAGAGCGTAGTGACCACTCAAAAAGTACGTTTGCAAAATATAGCTTTGTTTGACTCCCCCACCCCTCTGTAACAACTCGTAATACAGCACTTACATCAAATCAACGTTCCACTTAACCCCCTTTCCAGGCTATTTAAAATTAACTTCTCAAAATTGAGTGAATTTTTATTTATATCAACACAAATTTTCAAATTAAAAAATTAAGATAGGCCTACGTTTAAAAAAATCCATTTATTATTTGATATTAATGCAACAATAAATCTATTTTCCAAGAATATTGTGAGAACATTAATTTTTCATCAGGTCATTTCCACGTTCTAATACATTACAAATGCGAGACCTCCCCGACAAACGAACGTGTTTTTCAATGGCCCTTAGAGATCCGTTGTCGGGCGTGGCCAGGTGAGAGAACACTACCCTCTCACAGCAGAGTAGCGACTGCCATTAGCGCGCCTGCTTTCCGCCTCTGGGTATCAGCTTTAATTTCCGGCTGGGAGTACGTAACGGTTTCACGATAAATTTAGGATTACCAAACTGTCTAGAAGAGAAAGAGTACATACCCATAGGCGTGCGTAACCGAAAACATGAGGGGCCCCAACTACATTTCTGAACCCCTCTGCCCCCAACCGGACTCTTTTTTTCTGTTAAACATTTTTTTTTATTTTCAAGCGACTTATTTTACTAGTATGTAAATAAAATATAATGCAAGGAGAATAAAATAATTTTAATCATGCAGGATGGCCACTATTTTTCTGGAACTTTCACTGATTTATTTTTTTGTCAAATCAATCGAATGAATATAAAGAGAAAGAAATGTGTCAAAGTTCGCATGGCATTGTTGTTGTTGTTATTATTATTATTTATGTTATTATTATTATTATTATTATTATTATTATTATTATTATTATTATTATTATTATTATTCCTCTACATCACGACTAAAGATGCTACGAGTCGACCGAAAATGAAATCTACTCCAGGATGCAACCAGCCATCTAAGGAGCAGATCTAGGGACTGTTGGTGCCTCTACAATAGTTTGCGCAAAATGTGGGCTGTTCCAAATAAAGTAATTTCTTGCACTTCACAGTCTTTTGAATGACCTTGGAGTTTCGCCCAGTTCTTACACAAATTTTGCGGAACAAATCCCAGAGCTCCGATGACTATCGGTATGACCTGTGCTTTTACGCCCCACATTCGGCTGATCTCAATTTCCAAACTCTTGTATTTAAGACGTTTCTCTGCCTCCTTGGTAACGGCGTTTTGATCTCAAGGTACAGTAACATCGACAAGTAGACACGATTTTTTCTCCAAATCCCAGATAACTATATCCAGTTTGACGCTATCGTTCGATCAATTTGGTTTTGTTGGTCATACAATATTGTACACAATCCAACACGTCACCGGTTTTGTTGAGTGTTCGCACCACTTGGGGCACGTGTTTGGAACTTCGAGGGCAGTACAGATCTGCCATTGGAGGTAACTACACACCGTGTCATGTCTTTTCAAGTATTAGGTCTTTGCTAGGATGGGCAAACTGAGATAGTATGATCAATGGTTTCTACGTGTTCCTGGCAAATGGGCATTTATCATCTTGGGAAATTTTGAGAACCGCTTTATCATAATGTCGTGTTCTTAACGCCTGATCTTGGGCTGCTATTACAAGTGCTTCTGATTCTGTCTTCATTCTTCCCCTTTTAAGCCACATAAATGATTGATCTTTATTTATGTGTACCCTGTCCATTAGTTTCAAATATTGTCCGTGGAGTGGTTTGTCTCTCCACGATTTCTTTAACATTTCTTGTGTCTCACATTTCATGTTAAGTAGCTTTCAGAAGTTCAGTGTCTGTATAATTCTGCGTGTCTTGCATAGTCGTGTTTGCAATGCTTCTTGCTACACTTACAATGTCTTTGTTTCCCATTCTTCGGTCAGATTCCATGACCTGTCTGATTGTTAGGTCATCTTGATGGCTGACTAAATACTTTTCCATCCTATCCATTCCTATCCTTGATGGCTGACAATTGCATTGAGCCAGGAGGCCTCAATTTTTCTGAGGCCTCTTCGTCGTTCCTTACGTGACAAAAAGTCTATGAACATCTGCTCGAGAGTGGGCAACATGATGCATCGTAAGCGGTTTTCTTTTTTTTTCGATCCATGATTCGAATCTTGCTCAGTCCAGTCCACTAGTCTGAAACTGTATTCGGCTACAGGCACCGCCAAACTACCTATTGCTAATACTACTTCTGCTCACAAATAGAATCAATACAGATAAATATACAGGACGTGTCTGTATGTGCTTTTCCAATTAGCAACATTTAAACATATTTTGCAACTCTGTTATCCGATTTCTGATACGTAATATGTCACGTCATATCAATCGTCTTTTGTGCATCTGTATGCATCCATTTAAGTGAAATTATGAATATATCAACATTAAATGTAAACACAATGTAATCATTACGCATGAAAGCATGTTAGATATCACTAATGGGTCCGAAATCATTATTATTGCTTTTTACCATCTCGCCTTCGTAAGAAGAGAAAATGATATTTTCGTGCGCCGGAAAAAAGGCGAAATTTCGCCAGAAAATCTCTTATAGCTGGGGTAAGGTAACGAAAAAGTGGATAAATTCTGTTGCTAAATTTAGAAAAAAAATCGTCTAACTCATGGTGTAGCCAAAATACATATTTTATTGCTTCTTGATACCGAGAAATAGATTGACGGCAAAATGTATGTCCGTTCGCCTGTCGGTTCGTCTGTCCGTCCGTCTGTCCGTCCGTCTGTCTGTCCGTCCGTCTGTCCGTCCGTCTGTCCGTCCGTCTGTCCGTCCGTCTGTCCGTCCGTCTGACTGTCCGTCTGTCCGTCCGTCGGTCCGTCCGTCGGTCCGTCCGTCTGTCAGTCTCTGTCCGTCCGTTAATGGTCAACGCTAGCGCCTAAACCGTTCGGCCGATTTTCTTCAAAATTGATATTTCGGAATGGTTTTGGGTGATGTCGAGGCTCCTGGAATTTGAAACCGATATTTTAATTTTGGGGGTACTTTACATGAAGCTCATATTTGGACATTTTCAAAGTTATAAAAAAAATGACTCCAAATTTTTTGATTAAATTTTGTTGTTTAATAGTGCAGAGGATGTTTAAGAGAATAATGCAGGTATCATTTTCGTTGATATCCCCAATTTTCCGAAAATTGCAAAAAATTATTTCAATACTGCAAAATTGAAGATATTTTGCCTCAGACAAAGTCGGTTGTATTTTCTGCACATGTTAAATTTTCTCCACATGTGTAATAAGGGACGGCAAATATATAAATAAACTAGCTGTGCTATAGAATGGCATGGACTTTCTCGCAGACCTTAGGTTTCTAATCTCTAATCTGAACTAGATTTTCGGTTACGAATCATTCTCTTCCCAGATAACTTCTTTGGTCGTTCAACGTTGGACATTTTTTCACATTCTCTGTTTTTTTTTGGCTTCCTAATGCTAGAAATGAAACCACTATACACTTATTACTATTATATAAGGGTAAATACCACGCATTGCCAGGGTGGCCGCGGTCGCTAAGGGGCGAGCACGGACTCAGCTCTTCGGAGGGAAGCTTCGCCGGTTCGTGTCTTAGTCGGAGAGTATTATTTGTTATAATTCTCTGTCATCGCATGAAATAATTGAGAATTCTAGAAACTTTATTGAAAACCATTTGAAGCAATTATAATCACAAATATTATTAATTACGATAAATAAACTGAAAGTGTCTGAATGTGATTTTCGAATTTTCTACTTTTTAACCATTTTTCACAACTCTTCTTGAATTTGTGAAACGTATGTACCATCATATCAATTGTTTTCCTATCAGGCATTCTTATCAGCTGGTTGAAAACACTTTTGCTGGTTTATGTAGAAGTATAATATTGCGGGGCATTTAGAAACAGTGCAATAAAGTATGTGCTTTGGTAGCGCCATTAGTTGAATTTGAATTTCTGTGAGAAAGGAAAAAATATATCTATGCTGGAATTCTTTTACCTTGTCCCAAATTATTATTTTTACATGAATGGGGCATTTACCTTTTTATGCCTCTGCCCGAATTCAATCCATACGGCGCTTGTGGGTCGTAGTGGTATAAATGCCAGCACGTTGACTCTGACGGTCTGAGTTCGGGTCACGGATCGGAAAAAAAATTGCTAGTTGAAACACTTTTGCTGGTTTATGTAGTAGTTGTAATAACATTTTGAAGCATTTAGAAACAGTGCGAGAAAGTACGTGCTTTGGTAGCAACACTAGTTTTGTAAATGAAATCTTTTTTTAAAGACAGCTCTCGAAATAAGGCCATGCACTATTTAGTCTATAAAACGAGAACATGGTGCATATAAACATGTTTTGCAGTTTTGCATTAGTCAAAAACAAAACGAGGGGCGCTACAACGACATATTTTTTTCGCATTGTTTCCAACTTTTGCAATCTTCGAAAATGCAGAGTTCAACGCAAATCAGATCAGAGCCGACCACTTTTTCTTATCGAGGGCACGGCAATTTGCCCCTCATTACGCATCTCATTACCTTCTGTTCTTACGAAGGAAAGGCAAGAATATAACATAGAATAAATATTGTTCCGGTATATAGTAAATTACTTCTAACACGCAGTGTAGTCCAAATCCATGTTTTATGGACCATGATACCGAAAAACGGTGTGATGGTAAACCATCAGTCTGTCCGTCCATCCGACTACCGTATATTCGTCTGTTTGTAGCGAAAACTTGCCCCTACACTACTCAGCCGACATGATCCTTTTTAATCCGAGAGTGGTAACGCGGGGGTCTTTGGGACCCCCACGATCCTTTCTTCCCGCTTGTTGTATTTCCCATGTTGGCTACCCTGACCATTGCTTTTGTACCTTTCTCTTTTTGTATCATGATATTTAGTGTGCTCTCAGTTTGTCATTTTAGTGAGTTTTATCCGTGTAGCAAGCTATTGTTTAGTTTGAGGTGCCCAGAGACCCCCGCGTTACCTTCTACGTTAGCAAAGGTGTCTTCAGTCTCGTAGATTCTATTAGTTTGGGAACGTATTGCATGCTGTATTTTTACGTTAGGATTCCCCTGCAAAAGTAATACTGAAGTACTACGAACATTTTAGGTCACTTTATATGTTAAGAAAGGAGTAGAAGAATACGCCAACTTTTGCTGAAAGCGGAACAGAATATCGTTACTCACCGCCCGGGAAAAAGCAGTCCGCACGCAATTCCAAAAGACCAGGATCATGTTTTCCTTGTTTATTGATTTGTATATGATTGAGAGAATTACAGAATCCACCAACATCAAAAATGAAATGGATTTAGAGAGGAATAAAAATGTTCGCAGCACCAATAAGACTGACAAAGGGGAAATGAAGGCAATAGTTGTGCTACGTATTTTGGCTGAGTCTGTGAAATCAGGGTACCCAAATCTTGCTGAATTGTGGAAAGTGGATAATATGGGTAGTGAAATTTTCCATTGTTCTTTGAATTTGAAAAGATTTCAATTTCTGTTACGAAACATGGGCTTGGATGTGAAAACACGCGCAGGCCGGTAGAAAAATTAACTCCAAAATTAGATGCTTTCCTGATGAATTCTCAGAGTTATTTAGCAACTAAAGTTTTAGTAAATTGTTTAATTACACGTAAAAAATTGTTAATAATAGAAGAATAATATTATATTAATTTATTTTTTAATAATTTAGCATATATCATGAAAAAAGTGTGGGGATCTGGGGACACCCCACGTTACCACTTTTGTTTCAAAAAGTCACGTTACCACTGCCGGGTTAAAGAGCATATTTTTTAGAACAGAATTTGTTTAAGGCATAAATATCTATCTTCAATTTTGTAACTTTGAATATTTGCAATTTTCGGAAAACAGTGAGTTCGCCGAAAAAGAGATTAGCACCTTGTTTTACCGTCCTTCGATACACACTAGGAGACATTTTAAAGAAAAAAATCTGAGTTGTTTTTAAGATAATAATGGTTTACAACTTTTAAAATTGCTTGATTTCATGCTAAATTACGTGAAAACAACTCAATTTATCGAAAAATTGTACATGATCTTATTTCAAGATCCGTCTTTAAAGATAAGATTTCATTCACGAAAACAAGTTCTAACTTTAAAACTGTAATTGTAGGAAGACACGGAAAAAAATTGAACTCTTGCGATTTTCGAAAAATTTACGCTATCTATATCCTTTATGCTATTTGAGGATAAAGTTTAAGCAAATAATTTGGAGCTATTTCTGATAAAATTTGAAAACTTTGAGACTTCATGTAAAGTACCCCCAAAACCAAAATAACCGTTTCAAACACAGAGGACCTCCAGTTCATTTAAATAGGGAATATCAGTTTTGGAAAAAATCGGCTGAACGGTTTAGGCGCAAGCTTTCACTACAGACGGACAGACCCACAAAATACGGATTCTGACTACACGTGTTAGTGGAAATTATTTATTATAAACAAGAACAAAATTTATCCACTTTTTTACTGTAGTTTACAACTGTACCACAGTTGTTTTTTCTGTAGAAAATTTGCCATTTTCCGGCGCACGATAAGTGTGTTTCTTTTTACGAAGTAAGGCGAGAAAGTAAAAAGCGGGGCGGAACGAGGTGGAGCGTGTAAATTAATGTTTCTGAGCGCGTCAACTACTTTGGTTATTCGTATAGTGCATGATATTACCGGGATGTGACTATTTCTCCGTCGCTGATTCATCGGACACGAAGCGGACTCGTCTGCTGGCGGGTTTGCCACCACATCTCCCAGTGGAGCACCGCTCAAGCCGTGATAAGCACTATGCTCTAGTCTAGTCTCCAGATATGTATGCTGGTGTAGTGATAGTGTGTAAGGGTGTACGAGTGTGTAAGGGGAGAGGAGAGGACAAAGCTGAGGAGGGAAAAATCGCGTGCTAAAAATTGGCTAAGGTACATGTCGGGTATTTTCCGAGCATTGATTGGATAAATCACGGAAAACTTCTGATTACAAAAGCCGGCCGTTAAAATTCGCCTTCAGAGAGTGGCCGAAATCAGTCTAGTTATGTACGTAATGTCTGAAAATGTGCTACTGTCGGGACTCAAACCCTAGGTCCTTCCACTCAGAGACGCTCTAGAGGCAACGCTTGTTGTGACAGCCATCTCAACAGCTTGGATAGAGCGTGTCGGTTCGTGTCACGGAGATGGAACTAAAATCAGTTCCATTCTACATCATGAATAGAATTCATACCTTTCCCTCTCTTCTAAATTATTGTGATAAATAAAATGCCTAGACAACATTATTTTAACTGATTTTTAAATAAAAATACTATGAGTTTGATGCAACCATTAGATATAATTTTGTATTGATTAGGTTTTAATTTTCTTAATATTTTATAATATTACGCCATATATTTGGTTTTCTTAGATAGCCATATATAATTTATAAAATTAACAATACTTGTGTCACTTTATATCTTATTTATTAATACAATTTTTTCTAGCAAAATGTTTCGGGATCTTCTTTATCAGGTGTCACTAAAAATAAATACAAAATATTACCTTATTTGTTACATATATCTGTTCTTAAACTTTAAAGTATTGAAATTGTCTAAAATGTTAATTTAATCCATTATTGAATTCCTTTGCATTGAATTCCTTTGAATTGAAATTGCTTCCCAGCAATTTTTCGCTATTGCAATGTATTTCACATCACACGCTACTTGTTATGTGATTGTTAATCATGTTTTACGCTACGCTCTGCAATAAATTTTAATAGATGAAAGATTTTCTCGCGAGTATGAGTTTGTTCTGTGTCCTGGCTCGGACATGGATGTCAGGTATCCTATTGATAAAACGTTTGGGCATTCATTCTCTAAGACATTGTCTGGGATAAATCTTACTTGTTCGAGATAACGTTCAAGTAAAAATCCGGTCGATATTCCATAATCGTAGTGGCAGAATATGCATCGAGGACGCCTTTAATACACGAGGATACGGTGTGGCGCATAGATTGAATGCCTGGGCTTCTAATACAATGATCCATGCTGTGATTTTTTTTTGCCCGCTTATTTAAATGGGTAATGTCCCGTATTTCTAGTTTCAAGGGCCATACTTCACTGTTTGTTCTTCTGCGCACAGCTGTGTATCGACATATTTTCCTTTTCTATTTATTTTTTATGACTTAAATAATATTAGCATCTAAAAAAGTCATCTAAAGTCATCTAATATTAGCATCTAAAGTCATCTAAAAATTATAATTTAATTCTGACTAAGAAAAATTTATTATTTAATAATTTACATCTCACGAAGAATGTTACAATTTCGATATGATAGCAAAAGCAAAACGAGATACCAAGGAGCAAACTTTTCTGACGATATGTTACGGGCAATCATGAAATTATTATGGGTAGTGTTAAATAGAATGCAAATATATTAATCTTTTTTATATAAATTCAAATTCAAATATATCTATTCTATTAAATATAGTTAATAGAAAATAGTTTATTACTGTTATCATTAAACAAAAACGATTCAATATAACAATTTTGTGTTTTGCACCACATTAAATTTGCGATTTCAACGTACCAAAGCTAATTACATTATCCGCCCTATAAGCAATTATAATACTTGATGTCCAAATCAAATATGTATGTCTAATTCATTTTAAGTTCATATTTCACATTGTAATTTATCGACAACAAACAATATAATACAAAAAGCAAAATGACTTGAACTGCATTGAACTCTAGCAGTTGTTCTTTCAACTTACGCGCTGCGGGTGGGATTGGGCAATCTCATTGGTGGTCCTCACTCGTAGAATGAGTCTCATCCACACCCTTCCTAAACTGCCCACATTTGAACTTGAGTGGCTCGCGCGCGGTTCCCGAGGTCAGTGAAAGAGCAAAATGCTGTGCAGGCCTGCCAAATAGAGACACTGTATTTGTACCCCTACTCGCTGAAGTCGCCTCGGTCATTCAGGCTGTATTAAATCATTTTCACCAACTGAAAATTACCGAACACATTTTATAGCCGGTGGGAGACTCTTCCTGTTGCTGATTCCTGGCATTTCACTCCCCCCCACCTAGGGTTTACATCCAGCGGACTGTCGGTTACCTTTACGTCCGGACGGGACGCATATTCGATCATACATCCACCAACACACCAACACACTTGACACCAAGACACCAACACACTTGCGGGCTCCTCTGTTGTGGGATCAGCAAAACGCGAAGCCCACCGCAATAAAACCTGCATGAGAGATAAGGGACAAACAGCCATGACCAAAGCGGGACTCGCACCCGGGACCATTCGGACCGAAGTACTGAATACACGCTCTTAGCCATCTCGATCATCCAGGTCGGCTGATTCGTGACATGCTTCGTTGAAATAAAGTTCCTTCTTGCAAAACTGTTGGCGGTTGGTGCGGTAACAGAAACTCTTTTGTATGCGGTACAAATGGCATGAAGGGAGAGGAACAAACTGAAATGACTCACGCATTTGGGGCTAATAATTGAATAGATGGGATTCATAACAATGGGTCATTCCATGCAAAAAAGTAGGAAATCTGACACTACATCTCAGAATTTAAAATATTTTGCCACCTTACTTATTATGATACCTGCATGAACCAGGTACAATATTTTTGTCTCATCATCCATTGTTTTGCAACAATGGGCACTTGAAATATTAGGTTAGCAGTCTGTAGACATTCCGTTATGATAGATTCGTAGGCTTCCGCGGCCGGAGTCATTATGTTCTTGGCTGTCCGGGATGAGCCGCGTCTCAGTCGGTTTTTACTGACGTTTCGGCCATCTTGCTGTGGCCTTCTTCAGAGCTATACTGCCTCTGCCTCTGCCTCTGAAGAAGGCCACAGCAAGATGGCCGAAACGTCAGTAAAACCGACTGAGACGCGGCTCATCCCGGACAGCCAAGAACATTCCGTTATGATTTTTTTCCGATGATATGCAAACAAGCAAAAAATATGAAAGTGACACCATTTGTAGAAGAAATGTAATTTTACGCTAAAGATATTTTTTTTACCGTGAGTCTTTAACAATTAGGAAGTAAACAGATTCTAAAAATGCAATAAATGGAAATATAATATTTTTAAATTCTTGAATTTTGGAAGAAAAATTGCTGAAACTACTTTCAAGCTACTCTGTAAATTTCATCATGGAATCTTGAATGGTTTTAAAGTTATGAATAAAAGTATCTTACTGGCGCTCCATTAACGAACTCGTCTCAGCTGCTAGAGCCGCCGCGCCACAGCGCTCCTCGTCAGCGCTCGGCGTTAGTTTTCCTCCGCCGCGCGATGGTGGATTTCGCAAAACTACTTCTCTAGGTGTTAATTTTGCCGTAGGAGCTACATGAAGAAATACGCCAAATTCGACCATTATTTTTTGTTCACTCCAATTTTTTGGTAAACACGTTAAAATCATGTATTTCTCATTAGCTGTTTTCACGTTTGAAATTTTTTCTTTGAATTGTGTCAACATTTCTTCCCCATCATTGCTTTCTGTACTCACATGAAATAATTCAGAAACTGCTTTATTTACGGCACTCACCTTTCTCCTTGCGTACGATATCTCTCGGGTTTGTTTTCGCAATGACAATGGTGATCGACCCAGAGGATACAAAATGTTTACATTACTGATAGTGGCTTCCTCTGCAACTCTTGGGGCTACGTACTCCTCTTCACTTGACGTTTTCACTTCACTGTTTCAGTTGAGTCACTAAGATCAGCATTGGGCATTTTGGATATTTTGTGACGACACATCGCATATTGCTTCACCTACCACTAAATTCGATATTTTCTTCCGCATCGCCTCTGTAATCTTTCTCTTACCCACCCAACTTTTGTGCTTCTCGAGTCCGAATGGATTGCAGCACCAAAGCCTGTTAAACGTATTCACAATCTTTGGCATTTTCTATCACGATGTATCACTGAACAGTAACACGCGAAAACTAAGCCTGTAAACTGGTGTCAGGATCCCTTCGAAGGCATCGATGGATATCCCTAGGGAAAGAACTTGACGGTGCCTGCCTACGACCTTGCCTCACCCCTCGCTGAGCAAAGGCACGCGACTTTCAACCTTAAGAGCAAAATGCGCGTATACTTTTTATTTAATAACTTACGCATTTTTTAAGATTCCATCGCGACACTTTGCAGAATGGTTATTTATTGGTTCTTCCTGCAGTGTGTAAAATATGAAAGAAAAGAAAATATTATTTTTGAAGAAAAATGTATTTGTTTAATTTATTAGCGTTTTTTGTTATAAACAAATGTCTCAATCCTTAATATATTATCAACTGCTTAAAATATGATCATTTATCTTCAAAATAGTGTGCCCGTTTTTAAAGTTTTATTCATTTTATGAACGTCATAATTATCATCATTATTGAGTACATTGCATCATCGTCCATGTTTAACCCGTAATTGTTGCTAAACTGCTGAAGATATTAATTCCATAAATTGTCTTTTAACTGTTCATCATTAGTAGATTTATGTAATAAAATATGAAAAAAATCTGAGACTCACTGTCAGAAAACCTGAAATTTTGCATGGAATGACCCAATATATTTTCAGAAACTCTCTTCAAACGTCGAACAACGTACTTATTGTACAACTTACTTATTGTAGTACGTAAACTCTATTTTTTCTCTCTCCTTACAAGATACACAAATATTGCTATAACACGATAAAACCAGCATTTTTCTACCTGTATCTAACCTAAATGTCTTTTCTGAATAAATCATTTAAAAATCTAAGATATAATCTTAAACAAACAAAGTCGATATTGGAAATTCAAAGGTCGTCAAAACAAAGGAATGTTCACGAAAAAAGCTACGAAGTGACAACAAAAATAACATTACTGTATACGCAAGTATAAATACACAGGTGAGAAATAGATGATGCTACATAGTAGTGGCAGAGCTTTCGGTAGAAGATTTAATTTTCTTTTTGTTTCTTAAGTATTTGAAATGGGCAGAACAGACAAAGGGGCACAGGTGTCCGAGGCAAAAGTTATTTGGCGGGAGTAGTCTCGTAAACAAGCTTGAGACCATTTCGTTGGCTCTACTGTGAATTAGGAACTGTGAACCACAATTTTTATATCCTTCGAGCTTTGGTATTCAGAATAAATCATTCTGTAGATCTGATACACGTTCTGGCGTTAAAATAAATAGCTTTACGCAAACACTATATCTTTGAAATTTTCGGTCCACTAAATACTATCATTAATGAAACGGGAAACTATTATGGAAACACTTTCTAGATGACTCACACGACTTTCAAGTACAGATTCTCACTCTGTTCATTTCAATTTATAAACTTCATTGGTTAAATTGCCTATTCATAACATTTCCTCAAAGACATTTTGAAAAAAATTGCTCATGCTTATATTATCGTTTATTGTGATTAGAGAGCGAGTGAAGCTTTTTGGTAAAGGGAGAAATATTTATCCAATTTAATTCGCCCACAATCATTAAAGTAAATAAATTTCCTGAGTTACTATACTAAAAGACTGAAAACCTCTGCGAAAGACTGCCATTTAAGGGTATTCGCCTCTTTCGTCACAATTTTTTTTGTTCACAAATTCCAATATTATTTTATATCTGTAAGTGTAAGAAAATAGATAAACTATGCAAAACACTTTACAAAATCAGTCAACTAATATTTTTTAAAATTACTGAGTGTTTTACTATATTTTCAAATAATGTTGAATTGTTTTTAATCAATATTGACAATTTTTGCTATGTTAACTTCACCTTTTCAACTTCAAAATGGGACCAAACACATTCATATCGAGAATAAGCACTTTCAAATTGGGATCAAACTCCCTGAAATTGGGCAAAAACTCGTTCACATTCAGACGAATCACTCTCAAATTAAGACGTATAATTTTGATATTGAGACCAAAACAACCTCAAACGAGAAGTAAACAGTCAATTGTTTTAATTGGCAAAAGCAGGTTATGTCATGTTCTATTTAGTTGCTCAAGACAA
Organism: Acheta domesticus; assembly: GCA_031308135.1. Classification (NCBI taxonomy): domain Eukaryota; kingdom Metazoa; phylum Arthropoda; class Insecta; order Orthoptera; family Gryllidae; genus Acheta; species Acheta domesticus. The sequence goes on along the minus strand of JAHLJT010008446.1, from coordinate 126,305,332 downwards.
TTTTTCTTGTTTATTAATTATGCCGTATATTTAAAAAGGGAAGCAGAAATCATCAAACAGCAGATGTGTGCTTTATTTATCAATAATGCAAATTGGAGACGTCTGGTGAATATATTTGGTATAAAAATGTCTATTGCGTATAGATGGATGAATAATCAAAACGAATGCAAACCTCGGGATAAAAGGAGAAAGGTGAAAATTACAGAAGAACATTCGTAAATCGTGAATTAATTATAGACTATACTGAGAAGAATCGAACGCTCACACTAAAGGAACTTTAACGTAAATTTCAAGAACATCATGAAATTATCGTGTCCAAAGAATGTTTATGGAAACATTTGGATGGTTCACAATTATATTCGAAGAGAACCCGAAAAAAACTATCAGCGATGAAATTAAAACAAAATTTGCGAATATATACTGCAGTTGTTAAGTTGTCAAGCAGACAATGTTCCGATATTATACATGAATGAAAATATAATTTATTTATTTCAGGAGGGCAAGGACGTTCCAAGACGGAAACTCGATGCAGTTACACATTAACATGAAGTCGTGGATTTAACTGAGCTTGTTTGGTCATCTTTTAAATCAGCTGTTAAGAAAGGTCTGTCCAGGCAGTTGCTAAATATATTAGCTGGTGAAGAAAGAACAAATATATATCAAAGAGAATTTCGTCTCTGCGAGTTAGAAAAAATATAAATAACAATATCAATACAATAAATGTCAAAAACTGTGCAAAGGTCATAGCTTATATTCAAATATTCATACCTGATGCTTTAAATTTAATTGATATTATTCTGTAAATAATTCAATCTATGTTTTTATTTTCCTGTTTCGTGTGGTTCTATAAAATGTATTCCTAATCCGCATTCCTTTCCTGTTTTTTATTTAATTTTCAATTTTAATTTTAATGATGTGGATCTAAAGATGAAATGTTTATTCTCAATCGTAAAGTGATTCGTCTCGGCTTGAATGTGTTTGGTTTCGGTACGAATATGTTTGGTCTCAACATGAACGAACTTGTTCCCAATCTGAAGTGTGTGTTCCCAATTTGGAAGTGCTTTTTGATAAATTTAAAATGCTTGTTCTCAACTTCAATGTATTGGTCTCATTTGAAGTGGAAAAGATGTATTACAATGTGCAGTTTAAAAAAAATTCAAACACATTTTAAAGAAGTTAGTTTAAGTTAACAATTTCGCATGTAATACATTAACTTTCAACATATTAAAATAAAGAGATAAAATGTAATTGTTGAATCTCGTAGAGCTGAAATATTCACTATTCAGAATGATAAAACTCTGAAAATATTTATTGGCATTTATGACATGACAATCGCAGCACATGTACATGGGCAGTGACAGAAGGAAAAATAGTTCTCCCTAAAATGATAGCATATTGTAGTCATTGGTCCGAGAAACAATTTTATGAGCCGAGTAATTACCGCGTACCCACCGTTGATTCGCATACTGGTTCTGAAAATATTATTTTACGTGTATTTTCCCTCCGAACAGCTCGTTGAGCTTATTTCGCGTTCATAGAAATACTATGTTAGGAAAACAAATTCGTCAGATTTAATAAACAATTTGAATTATTAAATAACTTTTCTTTTTATATAGGAAACCAGATAAGTTTTTATCAGGATACTCTGTCGAAAAAATCAGTTTTATGTAAACGCAGTTTTAAAAATATTGCATATGTCTGCGATGAGTATCAACCAGCGTGCGCTTCGGACTTGCTAGTAGAACTGGACACTGTTCTAATATGCCTTCGGCAGGAGGCCAAACCTGCAGCCAACTTCCTTTGTTTTATTGTAGTCGCCGGGCGAAAACCATAACCTCATGCCTCTCATTCCCCTTCTCGACTCTCGTGCGACCGTATGCAAATATCTACATACAACACTCTCAAGGACGAATTACAACCATTTCTGACGGCTATTTTCTTTGTGTTTTTCAATATATAGTCTACGTTATTATTTCGATGGGATTAGTATTTTCGATAGATTTCCGAGTCAGCAGTATTAGTTCGGTGTGAGATTTTTCTTAGGGCATAAATTAAACTCAGAAAGCAACATATCGGATCGACTGCCTGGTGGAAGTGCGTGCAAAGGACTCCTGGAAAAGTGCGAAACTTCAAGGTGTGAATGAAGCAGGAAGGTAAAGAGCGACGGCAATACAAAGGTAAAACGCCGAGAGGACTGCAGTAATAAAGGTAAAGCGCGGCACTGCAGAGGTGCCTTATAGAGCGTACAATAAAGCCCACGCCCCACAACACCACGGAGGCAGCCATCTTGACCGCGTACGAAGAACCGGAAGTGACGCTCCAGCAAAGAATAAAAAGCAAATTGACAACATGACTACCACCCACAAAACTACACTAAGTAATGATGAAACCCCTCAGAAATGCCCACAATGTACGAACACCTTTGAAAACGACAGTGGCGCAGTAGGATGTGACGGAAACTGTAAACAATGGTACCACAAAGAGTGTACAACGCTAACAGCGACGGAATTCAATGCATTGAAAAGCAAGAAAGGAAACCTATTATGGATGTGCAGCAAATGTCGGTATCAACTGGATACTTTTGGCGTGAACAAATCGTATGATGAAGACAAAGAGATGAAGAAGGAAATCAAACAAGCAGTAACGAAGAACAAGACCACATGCGACGAAATACAACAGAAACTTGATGAAATGAGCCAGACTCTAATACAAAAGATGTCGCTCATTTTTAGAAGCGCAACTTCAACAGGCAGACTATCTAACACGCCTAGGCGACAGTACCCACCGACAGGATAACCCACCGCCCAAGCAACAAAGGAAAAGCGTCATCCAGGGGAACGGGGAAAAACCAGAGAACGAAAAAGACAAGTGCCAGCTAATAGAAGATAAACAAAATACCACATGTGAAAGATCAACAGAAAACACAGCACAAAACGACAGTGTGAACAGCATCGACAGAGAAAAAACAATCTTACAACGAAGGAAATGATGCTAACAAGGGAATATCGCTCGAATGAAAAATACGAACAGATAAAAGTACTCCTATGGAACGTCGAAGGGCTGAAAAATATCCTCCAACTCGCACCACCAGACCTCCTGAAAAGCCAAGACGTAATCATACTAACTGAAACACTAGCAGTCAACAGCATAGAAATGGAGGGATTCTACTCTTCACACATCCCAGCCGTCCAAGGTCCGAAAGGAAGACCAATGAGAGGTATTTCATGCTATTATAAACCTAAAATGGGAAGAGTAGCATCCACCCACTGCGATGAAGACGCAATAATAATAAATTTTGAAAATACATCCATTATAGGACTCTATGCGGAACCCACCTCCTCAATAGAAAATGTAATAGAGACCATCATGAGCGCAACTACAAAATCTACCCCAGGCCACAATATAATTCTAGCCGGGGATATGAACTGCAGAATTGACATCAGGAACCATAAAAGTAACGAACTGTTAAAACTGATGGAAGAGGAAGGATTTGAACTCGCCAACAAGAGAGAATCCAAAACATACTTTGCACCAAATGGCAGCAGCACCATTGACCTCATCTTCTATAAAGGCTCTGACATAAGAATGATAAAACATAAAGTATGTTACACAGAAGCTGAAACGCCGCTTAGAAAGCACTGCCCTATTTTAACAATCTTCACCACAACCGGACTCATGCGTGAATTCAATACAGGATCTACCAAGCCCCCATCAAGAAAAATAAATACGAACATACTCAATCAGAACGAGAGTAAATTGCAAGAACTTAAACACAATCTGAAGAACCTGGACCTAGATGCCGCAGCCACAACTTTAGAAAAGATTATTAAACCTACCATTATTCCCCAAAAAACACGAAGAGCACAAGCTTGGTTCAACAAGGAATGCTATCAGGAACGAAAAAGCGGTTTTACAGCTATTACACGTCGCGAAAACTACTAAAAATCAAGAAGACCTCAAGAAATACAGTAGCTCCAGACAAAGATACAAAAACCTCCTGAGAAAGAGAAGAAAGGAACACCTGGAATACGAGACAGCAAAAATGATAGAAGCTGCCAAAAATGACCCTTACCTGGCACTAAAACCTCGAAGAACACAGATGGTCAGAAAAATAAGTATGACCACATGGGAAGAACACTTCACCAACATACTAAATCAGGAAGGAACCACGTCTGCATATGCGCTGAAGCCCACGGAGACAGACAAACCATACATAAGGCCTTTCTCAAAAAACGAAGTTGAAGATACAATAAAAAGACTGAAAAACAACAAAGCAGCTGGACCAGATGGGATATTCAACGAACATCTAAAAGGATCATTAGATATACTACTCCCAGAGATCACAGACCTAATGAACTTATGCTTGAAATTGGGAAATATACCAACTGGATGGAGAGGCTCCATAGTGAAAGTACTGTATAAAGGGAAGGGTGACCCAAGTGATCCCAACCTATACAGAGGTATCGCCCTAGAAAACAACTTCCTCAAGATCCTTACTAAACTAATTGCAAGCAGACTAAACAGGGAAGCCACTCTTAAAATCCCGGAAGAACAGTTCGGATTTAGAACAGGGAGAAACACACTCCAAGCAGTACAAAACTTGATTGGAGATATAGAAGATGCACTGAGACCTACTTCTGGAAAATTCCATGCAGTCTTCATCGATTATGCAAAGGCATTCGACACGCTTGACAGAACCATCTTGTCAACAAAGCTAGAGTCAATCATAGAAGAAAATAAGGAACTAGTGACCCTGATTCACAACATACTCAGAGTTAACACCGTAAAAATCTCAGATAATATAACAATGTCGAAGGAAATAATCCAAACTAACGGTGTGCTCCAAGGAGACCCTTTAAGCCCTCTGTTATTTAACATTGCCACTTACGACGTGGTCCAGAGATTAAGACAAGAGGCAGAGACAGTAAGGATTTACATATACGCAGACGACATGGTCATAGGAACACATAGCAGAACTGAACTTCAGAGAGCAATTGATGCTTTGAAACTATGGGCAAAGGAAAATAAGTTAAAAATCAACACCAGCAAGACGGTGCAAATGATCTTTAGGAAAGGTGGAAGAATAGCAACCGATGATAGAGTAACAATGGACGGAGCCCCACTACAAATAGTACACTCTTTCAAATACCTCGGTGTAACGCTCCAAACAACAATGAAGTCCTTTAAACTGCATACAAAGTCAAGAGCTGCGGCAGCCACTAAAGCCATATACGACATTAAATCATTGAACAGGTTATCCCTACAATCAGCAGTAAAGCTATTCAAAGCCAAAATAGTCCCCATCCTCACATATGGAATCGAGCTGACATGGGAGAAGCTAACCACAAACGACCTTCGCACTATAGAAGCAGTAAAATCCCGCTTCCTAAAAGCTGTCCTCGGGGTTTCCAAATATACGAAATCCAGACTTGTATATGAACTTGCAAAGGAATCCTTCCTACTAGAGGACTTGCGCCTAGAACATAACCTGCCATCGACCAGTTGCTATACAAGGGTACTGCTAGAAAGAGTGGAGAAACGAAAGGAGATATGGATAGACTTCTACTCCACGGAAGCCATGGTGGACCGATCCTGGACGGAAGCCAACCAAGACCTTCGACACTTCGTCAATTCCCTAGCGACTCATGGATATCACCACAAAATCTGTTCAACAAAGACGTACCATCAACCTGATGAAAACTGCGTATGTGAACTGTGCTATCAACCTTGTGACCGGTATCATATAACTCAGTGCAGAAAAAGAGACATACCAATTATTAAACTCTGTAAAAACTAAGCTATAATTTCTTTGTACAATTTGTACGCGTTTCTATTATTATTATAAATTAAACTCATCAACAACTCATAAAATAATACTGTTTAGCTCGCATATCACTTGGACGGCAAAAGATCTCCTCAACGTCTCCCAAACTTTTTAATTCCATAGAAGTACACAATTATCAACTGAGGAGCACCATCTAAAAAAAGCTCATAAGCCAGTGAGTCCACCTGTCGAGCCTGTCTCAGTTTCGGCTCGGGCCCTGGGGAGCCAAAATTTCCTCCTTGGGGCACCCCCAACAAGGCTGCGCCTAGCTGCGCTGTGCTTGCCTGAGCGTCCGTGGAGCTTGCCCCTGGAGATGAGGGCCACCCATCGCTCAGCGTCATATAGTACATTTCTCATAGGACAATTTCTCGCCGCTGCTGCCATATGAAATGTTATTTCCCAGGCCGCACACCGACGTAGGGGAGCTCCGTTGCAGTTGGTGTTTTCTCCACATATTGCCTTTCTTGTTACCCCAAGATATGTTACGCAGTAATCTTGCCGAAATTGTGATAAAATAATATTACTAATTTTTTCACTTAAAACATGACAGCATATCGCGTAATCGTGGCTTTATGTGCGATTGGCTCAAGACGACAGCAATCGTGAATTCGATCCCAGGAGCGACAGCAACCGACTTATGCACTAGACCACCGGCATGTGAACACAGCATCCCGACGCAACTAAAAGAAAGCTGAATGTTTACATTCATAGACAATTCAGATCATTTCATGAAAATCGGTCATAAGTCATATAACGAGTGTTAAGCAAACGTTGCTTTCTTTCGAGGAAACAAAAATGAACAAAAAATTAGAACCGTTTTGGGGCAAAACTTTTTTATCTATTATTTAAATTCAAACTATTTCACTCAATATTACGTAAAAACTGGAAATATTTGAAAAATACTTCGATGTTACTAAAGAACTAATTTTGAATGACACATTTCATTAAGAAAAATATTTTAATCTTCGTTAATGTCGTTGTGAGAGTACGTCGAAAATAAAATTTTAAACTTTTGCCATTTTTGAAAATAAAGAGGTTTTAGTAAAAATGGGGCTTGCGTCGTTATTAAAAGCGTACTTGAGTCAACTCTATGAGCAGAGAATGTTAAGAACAAATTGAGAGCCATTTGTAAGAAAATTTGGAAATTGAAAAGTAAGTGAAGTATAGTTACGTTATAACGTAAAGGAAAGAAAACCCCAAAATTATAATATCCGTTTGAAAATGGAGGGACCGTAACAAAAGATGGATAAAAGAACATCAATTTTCGTAAAATTCGTGTTTACGGACTAGGCGCTAGTGTTGTTCCCAAGATAGACTGAAAGAGACGGAGAGACAGCTAGGCATATTGAGAAAAACAACTTTTTCGCTATTACAAAACGTGATTTTCTCGTGAGAAATTCTCACTTTTTCTTGCTCTTTCCTTACTACGAAGAAGATACGAGAACGCAAAAAACTTGCGATTTTTCGACAGAAAACCCCGTTTTGTCGGTCCCTGATATCGAAAATTTTAATTTTTCAGGCTAATGTACGTGGCAAAGCTCGTTCTGTTATAAGTACTACAGATAAAGTACACGTTTTGTGAGTTCTTAGAACAAAAACTTTTTTTTTCAAATGTTGTCTTTTCTCCGTCCGTTTATCCGGCTGTAAACAACACTAGCGCTTCACATACATAACCAAAACATATTCCCTGACCGATTTGGCTGATGTCGCGGCCCTTCGAATTTGAAAAGTTTTCAAAATATTTGGTGGAACTTAACTATGAAACGTCGTTTAGCGTTGCGGTCTCTTGGTTTGTCATCCATAGCACTCGGGTTCGAATCCTTTTTTTGTAAAAACTTTTTTGTAAGAATAGTGTACAATACACTGAGTTGAATGGCAAGTTTTCATTTACACTTTCAATTTATTATCATTTAACTTTTCATTTACACTTTTGAAATTTCAAAAAAATTTAACCTTTTGTTCGTTTAAGAATTTGTCATGTGATGGCTGGAGTGTTTTTAGGAATGATGTTTCAATATTATATTATGTAACCGTTACTAATAATGCGAGAATGCATGTGCTGTTGCAGCGCCGGTAGCTTAAGACGTCTGTCTGTCCATGTCCCTCCGTCTACCTGTGTGTCCGTTTGTGTGTATTTCCATCCTAACTCGAGCACCTGAACGTTCACACGATTTTCTTTTAAATTGATCATTTGTCCTCCTAAATTTGAATTTTTGTGGATAATTTACATAACGTTTCTAGGACACTTTCAGTATTGTTACAAAAATGGCCCATTTTTTCTTAATTTTTTTCACGAATAGGGCAAAGTACGCCTACATGAGTTCAATTTTCATTTAAATCTCTTAAATATCAAAAATTATAAATTTGAATCTCCCATGCTTCTTTGTCTTAATAGTTTTGGTGAGAGATTGCTGAATAATTAATAGGATACGAGTTACAATATTATAGTATGACGTAACGATACAAATAATTCAGGTAAAATAAAGCATGTGCTGTTGTAGCACCATTACCTTGCACTAAGTTTAATAATACATAATTCAGAAGAAGAATCTATTAGGCTCTTTCAATACTTGTAATGTTTACTATAAAATAAAAGCATTTTTTCGAAACGTGTGAAAACACAAAAATAAAACGAATCAGAATAGCACGGAAAGCGGGAAACTGGTGTCCTAAAACAAGCCTCAGAAACTAGTTCAGGCTAGTTTTGTAATGAAAATCATTATGGAAGGCAGTCGGCGAATTTCTGCAATGCAATTTTTCACTTTAAAAAGTGTCATATGTGGACGAATCTTACGTACGTGAGCGCCTGCAACCGAATAAAATAGAGCCAACTTCGCCAGAAGAAGAAATAAACGGGTATCAAGTGCTGAGACAAATATCTGTGTCAATATTGTTTTCCTTTTCATGTTGGGGCACACTGACGCAACGGACGGCTGGAAGAGAAGAATGAACGAACATTGCTTACAACTCTGAAACATCCCTGACATTGCACAGGTTCTTGGGAATATTTGTACATACTGACTTTCATCGTTTGGGAATTACATTTATTCTGCCGCAGCGTTGAAGTGTGTACCTTTAGTTTTCCTCAAGTATGCTGCAATAAACTTCATCATTGCAACTCGAGTTGCAACTTATACACGCAGCCACATTGAAGAAGTCTTTGCAATATTCTGAACAAAGATGCTGCTCTGAATGAATGCGGAGAGTTTTAGAATCAAACTCTCAAATGAAAAAAATGATTTTACTATGTTTTGAAACGTTACGCTTGTCACCTGGTAAATAAAACGTATTTGATCTGCCAAGTCCTCTGTTTCAATTAGTCGGCCCTAAAAGCTGATGAACATCATGTTTCACTGACAGTGTTGTTTAATGTTGTCACTCAAAACAAAAATTGTTTTGTATGAATACGACGTTTAACGTCTTGTATGAACAGAATGAGGTTTAAAGAGCTCTCAAAAGAATGACCTTATGAAGGTCAGTTTCCATGGAACGCTGACAAGTCGTTATGGGTAGAGGCTCATCCGTGTTATATTTTGAAGCTCAAAGACCTAGTTTTATTTTAACGGGTCAGCAAAAAGATTGGAAATGAATAAGTACCTATTAGTATTTTGCGTGCGTGGTGTAATTGATGCGCCCTTGAAACACAATGAATAGCAATAATTGACATGTATGTGTGTGTGTGTTTACATTTATTTACAAATAATTTACTATATTATTTTACGCAACCTTTCAAATAACACAGTATGCATTATATTATTTTGCATTCATACTTTGAGAAGGTATGGAATACATATTTTTAATCGAAATAACTAAAATATTGTGGTACTCAATAAATCGTTAGATATAGAGTCAAATATCTCGTCTTCCTCTTGACGAGTAAAGTGTGAGGTGATCTGGATTTTGCCTGTGCCATTAAAGTGCGTTCGGAGGAAAAGTGAAAGAGCGTCGTCGCCTGCTAACGCGCCGTGCGAAGGTTCGGTTGCGCTCAAAGAGCCCGGAATTTCCTCCCGCATTTAAGGGGATATGCGACCGAAATAGCCCCAGCGACAAGGACGCGCGGAAGTGGCGCGCGCATTATTCGCACTTGTCACATCGTTTACCTTTCGCTGAGGAGGAAGATCCGTTTGCGGCTCATTTTTCACGCAATTCCCTGAGTTCTTTATACGTATTCCCATTACTAATCTATCGTATTTCTAGTCTGTTATGTGTCGGGAATGCGACAAAAAACTACGAGTGTTGTGAACGCCTAGGTTGAAAAAGTAGATGATGAATGAGGGACGGCCTAGAATTCTTGGCTTTGTAGAAAGGACGGAAGGCATTTTATCAGTGGTTGCCAGTGAATGGGCTGAAGCGTGGCTGTGGTGCGGGGGCGGGGGCGGGGCGGGGCGGGGCGGGCGGGGGCGGCGGAGTTTCGGGCAGCGGAGTTGGCAGCGCCTCCGCCGCCGCTGGAGCGCAGGCCGGCCGCCGGCGCCAGACGCGCGCAGACAGTCTGGCGGACGGCCGGCCCGGCCCGTGGCTGCTCCGCGCCATATATTTATACGCGCACGTGCCGCCGGGACACACACGGCTTTGTACGCGGGCGGCGCGTTCCAGGAAAAGCCCGCCGAGGGGCTAGATCGGAGCGCGCGCGCGGCGGCGGGGCCCGCAAACAAAACAGCGGCGCGTGCGGGGGCGCAGGGCGCTCCAAAGGGGTCAGCGGCTGCCGCATCCGGGCGGCGGCGGCCGGCGATGCGGTAGGCGGCGCGGTCAGGTGTTTCCCTGGGCCGGCCGGCGCTGGCTGAGCGGCGGCGCGCCGCGCTGCCCGAAGGGGCCCCCCCGCACCTCGCGGCGAAGAGGCCGGCGCCGCCGCGCGGGCACCATGGCGACGGGCGTCGTGGGCACCGCCAGCATGCTGCGGGCGCGCCGCCGCGATGTCAACGTCAAGCCCAACCGCCGCCTCGACCGCAAGTCGTCGCGGGGCATGCTCTACGAGAACGAGGAGCTCCGCCTGCGCACCATCAACATCAACGCGGAAGTGGAGAGGGGTAGGCCCGCCCACGCACCTTGGCTCGCGCGCCGCCCCTGCCCACCCACCCCGCCCCTCCCCGCACTGCTCGAGTCAAACGGGAACGCGCGCTCATTCACCTGCTTTTCGTCAGCACTCCTTTTCTCACTGACTCTTAGCTCTCCTTGGTTTGGTCGGACCTTGCTACTTCCTTTTTCCATCAATAGACATTTGGCGATCCCTTGTGCTTCTTGACTAATTGTTTTTGTTTTCGTACAATAAAATCGTTCTAACCTAGTCCTCAATCGAAGGGGCAATTAAGTTCCTGGAATTCCATCATTTAATTCTCTCTCACATTGGATAAAATTGTCAAACATTGGGACTAAACAAGAGTTATAGTGAAAATGTTCTTCTATAGTAAATATTCGTTAACATATGCTAATCAAAATATGTCCTACATAGCCTAATTCTCGTCCTATAACAGTGGTTTACGTTTTATAAATTATTTCGCAAAGGTGAGCGCACACAATCAGTTTTACGAAAGTACATCTGTCAATGCATTTCCAATTCTTGCGTATTAACCTGTTGGAACAAACATGTCGGGTTGTCCCTTTTTCACCTGGATGACCTTGGTCAAATATATTGCATCGCACTTCGTCTAGCCAAATGCTTTCAATCTACCTACGAAGCTTTAAAATTAATTTAAGATATGCAAGATCAACATTAATTTCCGGCCAACAATGATTCCATTAATACTCAAGGAATGGGTATTATCTTAAAAATGCTCCTCAAATTTATAAGAAATTCGCATGAAAAATCTATTTTCATCGTATTTTTTATGTGAAAAAGATTAAAAAAATTGTTACATTTTATTTTTAAATATCAACAAATTTAATTTGAATCGACTTATTTCGTCATCAAACAATAACTGGTGGCGCTACAACACACATAGTCTCTCGCATTATTTCTAAGAGTTACGCAATATTATAATACTACATGAACCTGAAAAAAGTTACTAACAAGCAAACACTGTTTCTCCGCACTGAGATTTGAACCCAAGCACTCAGAAATAACACACGTTACCACAACATCATTAAACTCACGGCTGAATGCGCTACGAAGGCAAGAGTTGTGGCATTTTTATGCATCCTTTACTCTATCCCAGGAAAATAATTAAAATGAAAATTTGGAGACGTTTTTGAGAAAATGTTTTAATTAATTGCATTTTCTTCAAGCAGATAATACGCGAAAAACAACTAGTTTTCCAATAAAATTGTACATGAGCTTCTTTAAACATCTAGTTTTTTACAACACATTTGTTACAAGAAAAAAATTTGTCATTAATTTTTGTACTTAGCAATGTCATTTTTTCAGTTTTTAAGCGTCTAAGGAAAAAATTAAATGAAAAAATTGAAGCCTATCGTGGGAAAATTATTATTTAAAAATTGCCTTTATTTCACCAAAAATTGCAAAAACTGCTGATATTTTGAAAAAATTATAGATGACCTTACTTCAAGATCTATCATTAAACAAAAGGAAAGGAAAAATCTTAAGGGAAAATCCCTGCCTTCAATACCGTAGTTGAAGAAAGATGTCAATAAAATTGTAACTTTGGCAATTTTCGAAAATTCAGAGAGTTAAACGAAAATGAAAAATGCGCCATTATTTTAAAGATTTACGCTTTCAAGTTCATTACGCTATCAGAGGAAAATGTTTAATCAAACTATTTGGAGCCATTTTTGAAGAAAAAGGTGTGAGAATGTTAAGACTTACGGTAAAATAGCTCCAAAAATCAAAATATCCCTCTAAAACTCCCAGGCCCTCGAGTTCGTTCAGATTGATTGTGGAATATCAATTTTGGAGAAAATCATCTGAACGGTTTAGGTGTTAGTATTGACCACAGACGGAAGGATGGATAGACGGGCAGGCAGAAAGACACGTTTCGATGTGAATAGATTTTTCGGTATCATGAACCCACAAATCGTGAAATTTGACTGCACAACGAATTAGAGGATGTAACTGACTACATAGTGTACGCCACAGACGGAAGGATGGATAGACGGACAGAGAGAAAGAGAGACACGTTTTGATGTGAATCGATTTTTCAGTATCCTGAACCCACAAATCGTGGAATTTGACTGCACCAAAGAGAAGAAGTAATCTACTACATATAAGAAGAAAATATATCAATTTTTTCAAAACCAGGTCTCCACAATATGATTTTTGTCTATCAAAACATCTCTCAAAACATTAAATACTTTATTTTTACTACGTAAGGCTAGAATTTAAAAATGTATGTGACGTATGGGGGAGAAGAACAATCTTGGCGCGTTTTTGTGCTACTGGGATCTTACCCCATTTTACGAGTACTAACGAAAAAAAATCCTGATATTACGTCTGGGGGTCCAAACCCCCAGACTCTGGTACATGTACAATCCCTTGCGATTTGAGGGCTCAAAAAACGAGCTTATGAACACCAAACGTCGGCGTAAAATGCAGTATCACTCTAAACACCTCTTTCTTGAAAGCGTTTACGTAAAAATTAAGAAGAATTGAGAGAAAGAGGGAGGGCAGAGTGAGAATAATCACTGGAGTTTTCTATCGTTTCTTTCCGTTCCCCATGCGTTTTGTTTTTACGGTCGCTTTCTCTGCAGCGAATTCGACCGGATTGTCTTAGTAGGCTGAGGCATCAATTGATGTCACTGAAGTGCCCCTGCCTGGGAAATCTTAGGATTCCAAAGCAGACGGTGGCGTGATTTTTGATATTAGCTAGGTAGCTAGGTCGAATACCGCCGCTGTCAGATGGAGAATTCTAGCGGCATACGTTCTGATCGGTAGTTTTCCTAGGTATCTCCAGTCAACATTAAGTGAATGCTGGAGCGGTACCCTAACAAATGGGCCACGGGCTCACGCAATATTTCGTTCCTCTTCCGTGTTTTATCCTCACCCATTTCTTACACACACCTATCCTTACATGCACCACACTACAACACATGTCTGGACAGCAGTCAGGTGCTTAGAGCCTGTCCCTGCTGGGAAGGTTCCCCGCTGTTGCCCTGTTGGTGAGAGATACCTAGTGACAGAAAAACCACGCAAGCCGGCGTGTACGTCGGCACCGGAGCTCGCCATCCACCTGGCGAGGAAAACCGCCACATCACGTGACAAAAACATACACTACACTCACGGGACTAATAATACTGGTGAACATTATTTTTATCTCACGAGTACCAATATCTCACGAGTACCAATGCAGTTTTTTTATCTGGTTTTCAAAGATGTATTCGGAATTTCTCCATCACCCAGTTTTTTTGTTATTTTCATTTTTGTTCTTATTTGTAAACGTTTTTCGTCCATTTGCCCATTGACAAGTAAAATGTTTCAGAACATTGTAAATATGATGGAACCAAATGAGCTAACTCAAATGAGAGCGATGGTGCTGTTGTGCAGGTTCAGACATGCACAAAGTGATATAGAGTAGCACGCATTCATCAGAACTACACCAGTTGTGAGATAGTTGTGTACCGATGAGCATTGTGAGTTCTTTGTGTGCCTGAATTATAGTGTATTTAATATTTACAAATTTATTTATTTATTTATTTTAATTAGTCGTTAGATCCAAAATACCTAGATCCAAACAATTTTAGCGTTGTTTGTGGTGAAGTGACGCTCAAGTCCCAAAGATGAAACCTTACTCCATTAGTGAAAAAGTGTTATGAACTTTATTTTGGGTGTTAAGTGGAGGACTAAGCAAGGTCCTGAGCTCCGTATATCTGTTGTTTATGATGTTCTAGGCTTCTCACTGTATGGAAAAAAGGCATCCGCCAAGTGCAATTTGCTATCCCTATGATTTGGAGAGAACCCAAAGATTACTCCCCTGACTATTAATGCTTAACAAACATTAAATAAATTATCAGACATCAGGTGTAGAGAGTTCAGATTCTGATGTGATAGAAGTAAGAAAGAAAAAGAAACAGATTCTTTGGGTGATAAAAATTTTGAACGATGTTTATCTGTGTCTCATTTATTGGCTCAAGGAGATCTCAAACGTCTCATGAAAGGTTTAAAGTTTTCTAAAAACTGTTATCTGAAACGATTGGTTCCCGCCTAAAAGGATGGAATCTTCTTTAAAAGAATACATAAGTATGTAGTTATCGTAATTGTCATTTTGAATTTAAAGACTTTTAATTTTAATTTTAAGCATTTTTCTGAAGAAAATGGCTTAGTGTTTTGCAATGACATTTTTTCTCTTGTGGAGAGACTAGGAAACGAACATTCCCAACAGAATGTCGCTTGTTCATTGATTCCTTTAAAAGTTAGATAAAAGTCATATTTCTGCATAATGGCATTAAATTCCCATCATTACCTGTGTCGCACTCTGCTAGTATGAAAGAAACATAAGAAAACTTTAAATTTATACTTGAAAAGCTTCAATATGCGTATATGAATGGAACATTTGTGATATTGATTTGCAATCTATTCTGCCACTTGGTTACACAAAATACTGTTGTTTTTTGTGTGAATAGGACAGTAAGGGCAGAAAAAACATAAAAAAGGAATAGCCTTGACGCGAATCACTTGTACCTGGACAGAAAATGTGAAACATGACGCATTATGTAATCCTAAGAATGTGTAACTACCTCCACCAAATATAAAATAAGGATTAATGAAGAATTTCGTCAAAGCCGTGGACAATACTACTAATTTTATGTACTTAAAACAGAAACTTCCTAAAATTAGTGATGCAAAAATTAAAGAAGGACTATTTGTGGTTCCAGAAATACGATCATTGATGCATGTTCAAAAGTTTGAGGAACTATTGTAATCACTGGAGAAAGCAGCTTGACAAGCATTAAGAAATGTTGCACTTTTTGGGAAAGCGAAAAAATGTGGAAAATCACCGCGATATTGTCAATTCTCTCACAACAACTTTTAAAAATGTGTATTACAATATGTCCTTAAAAGTACTGTTGCTGCACACACAAAATTTCTTCCCAGAGAATCTTGGCACAGTGAGTGATGAGCACGGGGAACACTTTCATCAGGAGATTTTAACTAGGAAAAGATATATTGAGGCAGACGGAATACTACTGTGCTCGTCGATTATTGTTGAACCATTATGAGGCAAAACTATGAGGCAAAACTATGAGGCAAAATTATGAGGCACACAGCAAAATTGTAGCAGAAAATCACATTTCTAATTTCTAGGTGAATCAGAATGTTTGAATATTATGCAGTCTAGGATGCAAAAAAAAATTAAAATGTTTGAAATTATAAATGCCTGTCTCTCTGAAACCTTCCGTGATGGGGAAAAAACTATATCGTATTTGAAATCAGGAGAAAAAATATTATCATAATCACATTTTTTCTTCCTGAGACAAAAAAAGTTTATTCTTTGTTCCGTGGTGTAACCATAGCTGTTGTCGTGTCTGGAATCTCGAAATTATCAATCATACCATTGGGACTGGCTGAATGGCACAGTGTCCTACCCCTTGCACTGGTTTTACCCAAAAGGAAATAAGAGGAAACTAGTGAGTTACAGGAGCAAATTGCTGCTGTGGAGAGAATGGAAAATGAGGTTCAGGAACAGCAAAAATTGGCTGTTCTGAAACGTCACACGTGAGAACTGCATTTTTTAGCTCGTCACATGACATTAGCTCTGTCGGAAGCAGTGACGCGCTGAAAACGAGAATTCAGTGGATACGCACAATATGAGAATTGGTGGTGGAATAACACAATTCTCAGTAAAATTAGAAATTATTTCATCGTTTTATTTCAATTTTTCTGGAGATATTCGGTATCTAACGAAACAATTGACACCTCTCAAATGCAATAGTCTGCTTACTTTTCTCTCAATTTCTGCGCGCATACGTAATATAATAAGTTAGTAATATAATTAGTTACTGAGTTAATATATTAAGTTAGTAATATCAGCGTATGAAATGTAGCTGTTATGAATGTAGAAACATTTTAAAAATTGCTCCTAAAATGCAATTCATGGTATCAGTTGACCAACAAAACGTCTCTGATACCAGAAAAATGGAAAATACTTTCTCTCATGTGGGGCAAATTACTGTCCCTAACACCTTTGATATTCGTTACGTAGTCAGAATCTAAGTATTGTGGGCCCTTGATACCGAAAGCATAGTTTACGGCAAAACGGCGACTGTTCATCAGTTCGTTCGTGTCGCGTCATAAACCGTTTATAAAATATTCTCCAAAATCGATATACCTTAATTCACTTGGCGGAACTTGAGGCCCTGAAAATTTAAAACAGATAGTTTTTGGGGGCGTACTTTACATGAGGCCTCAAAGATATTTTCAATTTTTTCAAAAATGGATTCAAATTTTTGGCATACATTTTTTCTAGGATAAAGTACGTTTAAAAAGATGCAGGTCCGATTTTCGTTGATCTCTCTGAATTATCGAAAACTTCAAAAGTTTAAATTTTTTCGGCGGTTTCTTACAACTACAATATTGAAGGAAGAGTATTTTATTAATAAATTCTGTTCTTCAAAATTAGATCTTTAAGCACTGTGAAGTGAAAAATTGAAAATATGAATTGTACCGGTTGAATGTTCTTGTAAAAAGTCTAGAAAGTATATTTTAAGAACTTGGTTATTTGGTACTGGACTTTCATTGCCTACTATTCTTAAGTACGTGTGTTCGAATCCCAGCGTGGGCAAACAATCGGCGGATTCTAGTAGTACTTTTAATATTACGTAACCGTTATAAATAATGCGAGAAAGTTCGTGGTGTTGGACCACCGCTCGTTGTAGTTCGCAATGACTGCAAGTAGTTGATGACTTTTTAACACAATGAAACCATTATTATCATATTGTAAATGTCTTTGGACATGCTTCAATAGGCTTCTTTTCTCCACAGCAATCGGAGTTTTTTCTGAACTTTTACGTGGCTCTCTCCTATTTACTTTCTTGTCTGCTACTTATTTTATATCTGTCAGCTACCGAACTATCGTCTTCCTCTTCATCTTCGTCCTTACAACTGACCTATGTTTCTGAACGCAGTTCCGCAATGAAAGCGACAGACTTTTCTGACAAAATTGCGAGGGTTATTTTTTAAATAAGTTTGTTAGTACGTAAGAAGGAAAAAATTTAACATATAATTTTTTTTTCAATAATCTAGATACTTTCATCTTCATTTCTACATATTTTCATTTTTGCTCAAAAATTTGTTATACCGTGCAACAAGTTTTTGAACTCAGACATCAATGAAATCTGCCGCCTGTGAAGAAGTCCAATCCCTGACTGCAGTTCTCATTTCTTTGTTGTCGCTGAACCGTTGACAAACAAGAAAATCCTTTAACCATCTAAACATGTGATAGTCAATAGGTGCAAGGTCTGAATTGCAAGGCCGATGATCCAATTGTTTCCATCCAAAGACCTGTTTAGCTTTTGTGTTTGTGAAGACACATGGGAACATCAGCGGGCGACACAATTTCCTTAAACATTTTAAAGTTCTATAGCTCGGCTCACAGACATACCATACGAGTAAGAAAGGCGTCAAAAAGGCGGGCAAAGTATGTTGGAATCAGAACTCATGCACACTACGGCGATCGCTCGTCAATCTCACTCTCATTCACAAACGGGCCTTATTTAAAAAATAACATATGTAAGGTAAATCTTTATTTCTAAAAAATAAGTTTTAAAATATTTTAATTGCTAATCAGAAATGATTGATGGATTGTTAGTGATTACGGGCGCGTCAACTACTGAAATCATTAGTTCTGTAAGTGTAGTGCGTGTTTTTCAACGACCTATCGTCGACTAGCTGGGTTTTCCCCTACCAGATATATCCTATCAGCGGGGCACCGCCCCAGCCGGGAGAAGCTCTAAGCTCCCGACCGGTCTCCCGGCATGTGTAGTAGTGTAGTGCATGTTAATGTAAGTTAATGTGTAAGGGGTGAGGATAGGACAAGGAAGAGGAAGGAAAGATCGCGCGTGGTCCGTGACACGTTCGTTAGGGTACTGCTCCGGCATTCGCCTGGTGTTGATCGGAGAAAACCACGGAAGACTACTGATCACAACAGTCGGGCCGCTAGAATTCTACTCCAGACAACGACTGAATTCGGACCTAGTGTCGAAAATCCTGCCTCCGTCGGGACTCGAATTTAGGACCTCCCGGTCAGAGGGACTGCAGTGACATCAGTTGATGCATTAATCAGAAGTAAAAATACATTTTCTTATCATTATCATCTTATTGTACTTGGCGCGACGGCCCGTGAAGGGGCTCAGGTCTACCGGCGACGTACTTGCCTCGCGGCTATGGGTTAAGGGGGTACGTGTGGTTAGCACGTAGACATCCCCACGCTGTATTCTGGTCTTCCTCAACCTGAGAAGTGAATTTTCTCATCATCACATTGGAATACATACTGGGATAATTGCAAGGAAAACGCACACTATAGTCTTGCTTCGACCGGGACTCGAACCCGAGGCCGCATAGTGGAAAGCTATCATTATCATCTTACGCTACTCTAATTGCGTCCACCTTCATAATAGTGTCCCTAAAAAATATATTTTTAATTTCTTTAGCTGCTATGTCACCATTTTTAGTTACGAAAGTCCTTAGGCCCATAAACATAGAACACACGCGGTTGAAGTTTCTGAACCGCAGGGACAGCTGTGATTTATAACCATCTGATATGTTATTTATATTAGCGTCCGCGTGTTGTTGAATACGTTTCCTAATACCATCTTCTCATAAAAAAATGAGCAAACATCTGTGGTGTACTTCTACGTTATCTTTTATTACAACATTTCTTTCGCTTGTTCTTAACGGACGCCCACCGTTAAGAGCTGATTTTCGCTCCTTGATTCATTGATTTGTGATTCCGGGCGCTTGAACGACTAAGGTCATTTATCCCGCAAATGTAGTGGCGTGTTTTTCACTTCGCTGGATGATGAGATCCGCCGTCCTCATTTTGATCTTCTCCCGCTGGATGATGAGATCCGCCGTCCTCCCATCGGCTTGTGGAGCTTCTTTCAACCAGATATCTCCCACCAGCGAGGCATTCCTCCAGACACGAGAAGCTGCAAGCTCTCGACCGGTCTCCCGGCATGTGTGATGGAGAGTTGCATGTAAGTGTACGTGTGTGTGAGGGGTAAGAATAGGCCAAGGACGAGGAAGGAAAGATCGCGCGCAATCCATGGCTCCTTTGTTTGGGTGCTACTTCGGAATTCGCCTGGTGTTGATCGGAGAAACTCTGGAAAACTACCGATCAGAGCAGCCGGGTGCTAGAGTTCTCCTCCAGACAGCAGCTGAACTCGACCTAGCTGACAAGCCAGTGTCGAAAATCCTGCCAGCGTCGGGACACGAACCTAGTACCTCCCGGTCAGAGGCACTGCAATGACATCGGTTGATGCCCTGAGCCACCTCTTCCGGTCTTTTCGCTCCTCTGTTTTGTTGCTTCAAGTCGAAAATAGCAGTACAGTATCACAAAAATTATTTGAAACAAATTAAAACTTATATAAACAAAAAAAGCAAATTAATACATACATTGATTTTTGCGCTTGTGAAATCTGATCTTTCTCATCTGTGTATTTGGCTCGCAAGAAAATACGGCCTTGATTAAAACGAATGTGACATCCCTGATATAAAGATGGGAAATTCCGAGACGTTCTCGGAAACTGTGTTTCTCGTTCCGAAATCCGGAGAAGCTAAATTTGTTGGGGGCGTGGAATGTCTGCTGGTGGGGCGCGCTGCGTGGGGCTGAGCTCCACGATCGCCTCGCGCCTTCTGCTTCCGTCTCGTAAGGTAGGCGCGCGCCTGCGTTTTTTATCGGTGATGTATTGTTGGCATTCTAATATCTGAATAAAAGGCTTTGCCATTACCAACATTTTTATTTATTATATAAGCAGTTTTCGATGTGTTCGCAATCATCTGATCTATTGCTTAGATTCCAAAATCAGACTGTAGTCGTGCATAGTACAGAAGTGTTGAATTTAAACTATTGTCGGATTTCTGGCTTGTAGACTGTATATGTGGTGATGATGGCTGAGCCATCAGGAGCTGCCCACATAATAAATAAAAAATGTTTGTAATGATAGTACCCTTTATTCAAGTATTCCTATATTTCCTTGCGGCCATCATTCTTAATAACTCGTTTTCACCGATTCCTGTTACCGTGCAGCTGCCTCCTTCTTCCTAATCTTCGCCTTGTAAATCCTTGTCGCCGGCGGGGAGCGATGGCCGCTGCCCCGCGCCGCGCCGCGACTTGAGCAACAGTGCTCCGCGTCGAAATAGCACGTAACGAATCAGCTGTTTCTCGCTGTTCCGGCGAATCCTTCATCGCTTCCTATTTTTACGCGACTGACAGCGAACGCCCCATGCGCTTTTTAAAGGAAAGCGCGATATGGGGATACTTTGTTTATCCTCCGTACATTACTCTCTAAGAGGCAATGCTTAGAACGTACGCACAATTCAAATTTTTTCTACCTTCGTATCAATCAGAATTACGCATCATTTTGTTTATGTCTGACGTAGTGGATATTTTTGAGAATAAAATCTTATTAATCATATTTCCTTTCACTGTTGACTTTCAAGTAGTAACATAGAATTAGAAAAACAAAACCTTTACAACTTTCTTTCGGAACGGATAAGCACGTTTTAGTGAGCATGCAAAAATACATTCTCATTACATGTGTTGCTTAAATGTATAGATTTCTCGCACAATTGTTTTTCTTTTTGTTTAAGTTTTATTCTCTGTAGTCTAATCCGAAATTTTGTTTCCAAGGAAAGATCTCGAGATTTTTATCTTCGAAATCAATCAAGACGTTGAAAATACAAAGGGCGAACTCAAAAACATGCTGGTATCTGAAAAAACGCGTTTGTGGTTTTTGCACAAAAAGTAAAATTGGTCAACGAAAATGAATAAAAACAAAAGAGAAAAATTAGGGAAATTACATTTGTTTAAAATCTGTATTGGTAAAATATACTAGTGAACAATGTTTTAAAATGCCAGACATTACATTTTTTTAAAAAAATTATAATCTATTTACCACTAAACTTTGCGTGCTGAAAATATTGTATGAATTCTTGGTTGGTACATGAATTTTCTTAGCGTCACCTCCGTTAATATGGCGCTAGTTTAGGTTGATATTCCAGAATGGTGTAAAATTCGATGACCGTGGTAATGGCAGAATGGTAGTAGATCTCGAATGTAATTCAATTTTGTTGGGAGCACAGGCACAGGGGAATCATAAAGCAATGGTTACTTATCTTTAGCTGCACAATAATTCGATAAGCCACAAGAGCTGGCCTTTCCTCTCTGAAAATTCGCTATCTGAACACTTTTTACTTTCTCGCTACAGAGTACAGAGAAAGTTATGTAATGCTGCACGAAAAAAAGGCGAATTTTCAGCAGAAAAACTCTTATTACAGGGCCCTGGTAACAAAAGAAAGTGGAAAAATCCAGTTCTAAAGTTAGAAAAAATCATCTATCTCGTAGTGTAGTCAGAATCTATTTTTTGTGGGTCGTCGATACAGAAAAAATCAAATGAAGGCAAAACGTCTCTGGCCATCCGTCTATCTGTCCGTCTGCCCGTCCGTGTGTGTGTGAACAACGATAGCGACTAATCTGTTTACCAGATTTTCTCCGAAAGGCTCTAGCCGGATAAGATGGTAAAACGTGCCCCCACCTGCAATCGAAAAGTGAAACTTTCCTGAGGATTGTGACCACGAAAAACATTTTTTCAAGGACTTTTAAATTCCTGCCCCCCTCACATCCTCCGTAATAACGAAAACGCGTTTTTTTTTCATTGACTCGGCCGCATACATTTTCATGGAAAATAATGGTTATTTATGTGAAATTTACTAAATTTTTCAAAAATAATTTTTTAAAATTTATTTGCCGCAAAATTCAAGCTTTTAAATGGGTTTGAAAATTTTGGAAATTTTTTAAAGAAATTTATTATTCCGCCAGTAGCACGAAAAAATTCTCAAATGTTGCTCTAAAGATTAGCTATTCTCTGGAAGTTTTTCAAATTTTTATGATTGGTGCGCCAAGTCTAAAAAAATTTAAATACATATTTTCGTCCTATTTGTCGTGTTTTCATGTATAGAGAACTGTATAGAGACATGTAATTACAATATTTGTTTTCTATTCACAATATTTGCAATATTAAAAGGCTAATATCAGTAAATAATTTTGTCAATAAAATTTTGACCGTTAGATGTAATCGCACCAGATGGTGAACAATTTTGTTCAGTTATTTTTGATAACTTGAGGGGTTCGAAAAATTATCAATTTTAAAGAATTCACTAATTTAAGTGAGAATTTCTTAAAAATTGTAGATGCAGTGGTGTATACTAACAAGATAAATGATAAAATAGATTTTCTATCATATTAAGAAATATTTAAAAGCTTAAATATCAAAAGAGTAACTTACTTTTATCTTTCTACACTTAACTTCTATTTTTTATCCACTTTTTTACAAAAATAGCACCTTCATTATTTTCTTTTAATCATTTCTGTAATGAAATGATTTTCATTTACATGAAGCCCCAGGCACCTTTTCCAAATGTTCAGGAAAATTGCTCCATCGTTTTTGATTAAATTTTGTGGTTGGATTGTGTGAAAGACGTTTAAGAGAATGGTGTAGGTCTCATGTTCATTGAAAACCCTGAGTTTTCTAAAATTGCAAACGTTCAAATTTTTTTCGGAGTCTACCTAGAACTTAAATATTAAAGATTTTCCGTTAATGAAATCTGTTCCTTAATGATAGATTTTAAAATAAATTCATGTATAATTTTTCGAAAATTTGAGTACTTTTCGCGTGATTTTGCGTCAAAATACGGGGGGGGGATTACGCGCTGTTTTAGCATCACTAGTTACTTTCTCCCTACGGAGTAGAGCTAAAGTGGATTATTCCTGTTGCAAATTTGGAACAGAATCCGTTATCACGTAGTGTAATCAGAATCCGTGTTTTGTGTGCCCTTGATACCGAAAAATCGAATAACGGGAAAACTTCTGTCCATCCGTCCGCCCGTTCGTGAACAACGCTAGTGGCTAAACGGTTCACCCGATTTTCTCCTAAGTTCATATACCCGAATCGATCTGGCAGATGTCGCGGCCCCTTGAATTTGAAACCGATATTTTTATTTTGGGGGTACTTTATATAGGCTCTGGAACATTTTCCAAATTTTCAAAAAAATGGTTCCATTGATTAAATTTTGTTGTTGGATAGGGTGAACAACGTTTAAGAGAATGGTGCAGGTCTCATGTTCGTTAAAAACCTTGATTTTTCGAAAATTGCGAAAGTTCAAAATTTCTTCGGAGTCTTCTTACAACTAAAATATTAAAAATAGAGATTTTTCCTTAATGAAATCTGTTTCTTAAAGATAGATTTTGAAATGAGTTTATGTACAATTTTTCGAATATTAGAGTACTTTTCGCGTAATTTTGCGTGCAAATACGGGGGAGAAAATACGGGTGCTGTTTTAGCACCACTAGTTTCAACATGTCTAAAGTTCCTGTCACAAGGAAGATAGGGATGGTCAAGCGCCCTAATTTTGATGAATTTCCTCTGGTGAACAAGTTAGCCAAAACTAAAATAAAATAGTTTTGACCACAACAATTACATAAAAATACATTAAATAAAATAAACTATTCATAAATTAAATTAAATGTTTCTCCATGGCAGATGTTTTCAAACATAATCACCAAGGCTAGGATTTACACGGAATAATTTTTACCTAAATATGTACTACATAGGGCTACATATGGACTAAAAATATTCAACATATGGAATAACATATGGATGATTAAAGATGTGAACATAATGAAATGTCAAGAGTTCAATAAATATACCAGTCAAAGAACTTAATTTTAATATTAGCTATATAACAAGATTTAAACATAGACTGAATATTATTGCGTTGCAGAAAGTAAGTTCCTTGGTCTGTTTCTGATAATTGACAGTGTATTACGAAGCACTGTTTTAAATTTTCAAATGTGAAACTGCCCTTTTTCATCTCCTAAAACTGCTTTTTACTGACGCCTTATTACGATTACTCGTCATACGCAGTTTTTAACTGTTTTTTGACGTAAATAAATAAATAAACGATTGCCGCTCAACAATATGATTGCCGCTCAATAAATAATAATTAGCTCATCTTGAACCTTTTGGATTTAAATCCATCTAACCCGAATTTTAACCCGAACTTTGAATTGCTCTACACGTTGAACAAAATCTTTCAAGAATATTTTTGGAAGACTATATAATAGAGAATTTGCAAGGAAAATGTTGAAATATTCAAAGGAATGTAAGGTTTCTTCAAAAATACAAATATTCACATTGCTTAAAAAGCCGAATTCGTGAATATATGACAAAATTTTGATCGTAACGAGTAAACGAACAAAGAAATATGTAATTACATACAAATCTCGGCCCTAATAATTACAGTTTTAATGGAATCATCCTCTGACAGGAAGTGACTGATGCGGCTAATGCTTTCAGATGATTGACGTTTTGTTTTTGAATCACCTCCTCTCCATCAGAAACAATTTAGATGCTCCAGTTTTAATGTTATGAACATCGAAAATGTTTGTGTACACTTTCCGAGGGTAAAACTGGGTTTCTCTCGTCCATATAGGAGTGGAGTGTCTGCTGCAGGTCGTTCGCGATAGTAAGGACCCTTCTCTGCCATTCTTTTCAAAGATTTAATGAAATTTTGAGAAGGGTTTGCTTTCGTAATCTGGAACTATTTTATTTTTCGAGATTTTTAATTTTGTTAAGTTTTGAGAAAAATCGGGGTGGGCTGCGTCCTTGTAAAATGGAGGAGTGAGTAAGGTTCTCATGAATTCGGAGCTCTATCTCTTGTGGAGAATTATTTTTAAATAGTTAGAAAGAGTGAATAAAACAAAAAGCTTAATTTAAATTATTTCCTTTAAACTAATGTCTGACAAACCGAAGATGAAAAAATGCACATTCACTCCAGAAGTTGGATTTCTTGCACCAATTATTTTGTGAAAATCACATTCATTCACATTTACTATCTAGTTAGAGAAATGTCTCTACTTAGGGCCGTGAAATTAAGCATTGAATACCAACAAAATATACAAACACAAAATGAAATCATGTATTTTGTTTAAGTTTTTTATGTATTACATTACCAAGCCATCGAGTGGCTCATGGACAGCGTGCTATCTTTCCGTCGATTCTCGGCCGGCGCAAAATTGAAGCTGTAGCTTTCTAATACAAAACGTATCAGCTTGTATAGTCGCCTGACGAAAGAAAAAGCTCAGGCAGGCCAAGTAAGTTAGACATGGTGATGGGAATATATCAGGCTAGCCACACGTCACCCTTACACCCAGGCGTGGACAATAAATAAAAAACAAGGCCCTGGCCTGGGATCACCGCTAGTTGGTAAAGAACATATTAATCAACCCCTAAAATACCAAATACATATAATGCTCTAGTACATAATACAACAGTACTTATGAAAAACTCACGATTTGATTTATCGTCAGAAACATTAAATACTCTATGTGACGTATGGGACAGATGCATAATTTGCGCACCTTTGATACTAAAAATGTTTGTCTCGTTTATATTAAAAATGTTATATTTTACTTTATTAAACGTAAGGCGGGGAATCGAAACGCCTGTTGCACCTCCTGTAAGTGCATCTCAAATGGATGAGTGTATGAACGAGCAGCTTCGCTGCTTATTTTCGTTTAGCTTCGATCTTTCTGACAGCAATTAGAATATTGCTTCATTACAAAGTAAGTTGCTAAGAAACAAAAGCAAATATAAGTCAGGACAGTTCAAAAAAAAATATTGTATGCACATCCGACGCTAAGTTACTTTTCGAGCTTAGAATATTAATTGTCAACTTCACTATTTGTCCAATGCTGAGTTCACTGTTCGTATTTGCAACGCTTCAGTTGCACCTATGAATACTTGGAGGCAACGTCTTTTCATGCGGCAAACATCTTCCTCCACGTAACCTCCTAATTCCGTAAATGTTAACTTCACTTTCTATACACTGGAATTTAACGGCATGCATAGCTACCTGGGAAATTCTGATAATAATCTTTTCAAGTACTTAAATATAAAAACTATATTTTGCATGATAAATCGTTTAACAATAGTTGTTAAATGGTTATACAAAATAAAAGAAAGTTTTTGTCATATTTTGTAGCAGCCTCAGGCCGCAAGACCGTGCAGGTCACAAGAAACCCTTGAGATGTCTGTCGCTAGGACCGAGCCTTTGTCTTTTTTTCAGTTCATAGCAAGCCTTATACAAGACAACTCCTTATTCTTGCGTCACATTACTTCAGTCGACTCTTCTTATTTATTAATTAATATGATCGAATTCCTACTTTTGAATTTACAGCCGGAGAAACCCGCGCTTCGTGCATGCCCATTACGTTAAGCGCACAATACACAACGTCCAAGGCGGCAGAGCAGTGTGTACGTATGTAAACAAGAAAAGGGACAGGGAGACAGACAGATGGACAGGGACAAATACATGGTGCAATGGAAAAGAAAAAAACGAGGAGAGCGTAGACAATGCCGTTAGGCAACAGGGTGGAGAAGAAATCCTCCCACCTTTGGGAAACAGTCTACCCATCACAATGGATATTCAGCAATTCAAGTTTTGGCTACGAGTTTTGTTTTTTCTCTCCACAATGAACACTTTTACAGAATAATAACATTAAATGTAATTTTGAAATTGTAGATTTTTGCTTTAATGAGTCCAAAAACAAGGTCGAAACGTCCACTTTTTAAGTAAAAACTACGTTGTCTGATAAATTGGTCGTTTACATATCATTATATTCGTATTACTCGTAATAACATTCAGACATTAAAAACTATATAAATAAAATATGCACAATTATAAAGGAAATATGCGTCGTATATACGAGGGTTGGGGCAAAAGTCATGGAAACTATTTTTTTCTTGAAGTTACCAGTCCGGTTGGAAAATATGACATATACAGACGAAAGGACAAGGTGTTAACTACATTTTTGGACAATGAATAGCACTGAAATATCGTAACACACTAATTTATTACGGTAGTATACAGGGCAATATGGGATTCACGGCGCAAAAGAATGACAACACAGTACACATAAAGTTGACATAACAAACCTGGTCCTAAAGACCCTCAAAGTAGTCCCCAGCTACTGTCATCACACGCTGTCAACGATGTAGGAGGCGCTGAATACCATCAGCCTGAGCATTTGCCGCACCATGTGTAAATCGGGTCACCTGTTGGCGCACAGATTAGCAATGTCCTCTCGTGTTGCAAACCGCCTTCCACGTAGTGGTTCCTTAATCTTGCAAACGAGATCAAAGTCACAGGGCGAAATGTCGGGAGAGTACGGTGGGTGCTCCAATTCTTCCCATCCACAACGTCGAAGTAGCTGCCTTACACATTCTGCTTTATGTGAGTTTGCATTGCCGTGCAGGATTATTGCACTGTCTACAAAATCCGGATGTTTCTCCCGGACGCCACGTCGTACCTGTCGCACCAGGAAGTATCTGTAGTACTGTGCGGTCACAGTTCTGCAATGAGGAACAAAGTGGCAAACAATGACAGCCCTGACGTCATACGCGACGATCACCATCAATTTGACTGGCGAAGGATTCTGACGGAACTTCTGTCTCCTTGGTAATCCACCATGTCGCCACTCCGCGGACTGATGTTACTGTTCTGGTGTGTATGCCCTGGCCCAAAATGCATCGATGGCGATTATTCGTGACAAGAATTGATCGCCGTTGCCAGTGTGCAAGGTGGTCGGGGCATATTGCATATCGCACCCATCCTTGACCTTCCGTTAGTGTATGCGGTACCCTCCGCGATGCGATTTTGCGTAGGTGCAGCTCATTACGCAATATCCTGTGGACGGTCTGTTTTTCGATGCCACTTGCACTCTGTAACTCCAGAAACGTCCATCATCTGTCTTCATCCACGAGCTGCTCGATGACAGCACGTGCCACGTCGGTCCGCACATTGAAAGGGCGTCCCGAACGTTGCTCATCACTGGTTGACAAATGTCCTTGTTGAAACTTTCCTATCCACCGTGCTATTGTACGGTATGGTAGGGCATTATTCCCAAGGACTTCCACTAATTCACTGTGCCATTCCATCGCATTTCTCCCTCGGAGAACGGATTTTTTATGTAAGCGCGCTGCTCAACATAGGTTACTTCCATCTCGCACGACACTCACCAACTGACTTTCACAGACCTCGCTGCGCTATTACCAGCTATCACAGAGACATCTGTTGTTCTGTGTACACACTATGCCTACAGAACTTCTACACGTCACATACACGTTTGTGATCCGTTCACATATACAAGAAAAAAATAGTTGCCATAACTTATGCCCCAATCCTCGTATATTTTCTTTTTAGAGTTGGCTGTTAAGAGCAATTCGGAACCCGCTATTTGTAACAACTGGAAACGCATAATCCCGTGGTTTCAACAAAACAGAAACAATAAAGGCATTTGCACAATTTGCAGCGAAGAGTGCGGGCGTAAAACTAATCAAGTTCGACCCGCGTGCCATCAAATCCAAGCAACCGGTGTTGACGAAGAATTTTCGGACTGGAAGCATGCAGCAGAGCGGACAGACTCACGCGACGAGTTCTCTTAAAATTGATCGCGCCGATGAATTAGGATACGTTGAAAATATCAACGTTGTCATATTAGCGGTTGACGTTGTCAGTTCATTTCGACAGCTCACATTAAGCAAATGTTGGATAACAGGACAAGCATTGCTGACAATCCTCAATAGGTTGAAAGCACTGGCGATACAGGGCACCTTCTGACTCGCAGGGCCAACAACGATGATAATTCCAACTTTGTGACGTTTTTAAAGACTCGAGCACAAGACGTGACGGAATTGAAACCCTGGTTGCAAAGATATGGGTGCAGATGGCTCCATCAAGATTCCCAAAATGAAATTCTCGAGCTGATGGCCACTATAGTCTTGTCTAAAATTATACAATTTACGATATAAGAGAAACAATACTTTACGATTTTATTAGATGAGAGTTCCGACGTGTCCCAAACTGAGAGAGTGTCGGTTTGCCTCAGAATCGTTTCCAACAGTTTAACAGAAAATGAATATTTCATTGGATAGTTTCAACGCCAAATACGTTAGCGGAACCCTTATTCGACCTAGTCAACATTTTCGTCTTACCCAAGTTGCCAGTTTCAAAACTCAGAGGCCAGTGTTATGATGGGGCATCGATCGTTTCTGGCAAAATCTTAGGATTACAGTAGTGAATACGCGATGAAGAGCCTTCAGCGCTATTTGTACATTGCAATGCCCACAACCTCAATCTCGCTGTCCACGATGGAATTGAAAAGGTTTTACTGCCACGAATATGTATTGGAACAGTAAAATATATGATAAGTTTGTACGAATTTCGTCAAAACGCGTCACACAGTTCAAGGAGTTGCAGACTGAGGCAGCAAAAGAGAGTGACAACGAGTTGCCTTCTCTTGCACCCTACTGCCCAACCAGGTACATTATGATCTGTGTCCAGTCACGGACACTGGGTACGCCTGGCATAGGATACATAAAAGCATACCTCCATCCATCCTAAGAGAAAACAATATAGGGCGAGAAGGAGACTTGACTCGAGCGGTATGGCGAAAATGTTCCTGCAAATGATCAAAAAACGCAAAAGGGTGACTGAAAGAAGACAGGGATTAATGATGTAACGTGTGTCTTAATAGTGAAAAGTTTTGCGACAATATGACAATCGTTTCTAAAAATGACCTGAAAGGCGAGTTACGCGCTATAACAAGACAACAAGATGAAGATATTGAAGGTGACGAACCAATAGAAGACCTGGATATTCTTTAAGATAATACATGTCAATCATTACACACAATATATTTTACAAAAGTTGTAGTAATAAGAAGCCATTTCTGCTAATGCCATTTGTACGTAGCAGATATCTATTAACACTAGGGTGGCCCTTAGCTATAGGGTAATTTCCCGAAAGTTAATTTTTTTCTGTTTCCACCCTATATTCCTGTTTCATACGGTCAACCCTAACGCCTAAACCGTTAAGAAGAATTTCTCCAAAATTGATATTCCCTGATCGATCTGAACGAACTCCAGGCTTTGAGCGAAAAAAAGAGATATTTTGATTTTTGATGCTACTTAACCTGAAGCATTAAAAAACATTTTTCATTAAACTTTGTTTTCGGATAGCGTGAAGAACGCTTAAGAGAATGGTATAAGTCTGATGTTCGTTAAAATTCCAGATTTCTTGAAAAGTGCAAAATGCATTTTTGGGCGTCATCTTACTAGTATAATACTGAAGATAAATATTTTTTCTTTATGAAAACTTTAAAGACACAACTTGAAGCAAAGTCATGCACAAGATTTTGAAAAAACGACAAGATTTTGCGTAATTTGTGCCTGAAATTTATGCAATTTGTAAAAAAAACTATTTTTTTCAAAAACCGCACAATTTTTTTATTAAAATTTCTCGTCGTATGTAACAACGGGGGGTAAAAATATGATGCTAGTCCCATTTTTGGAGTGCTCCCCGTATTGTCGAAAATTGCAAATATTGTGTGTTCGGAATGTTGGATTGAGACAATTACATTTCTAAGGATTGGCCCGAGTTCAAACATCACCGTGTGCATTGTTATGGCTGACGGTGAGTTGACTCGCAGGACGTGAGCTCGAGCCTCGATACGGAAAATAATTTTTTGCAGGTTGAAAAAAGTATTACATGTTTTTCTGGTAGTATAATATAGTGGAGCACTTAGAAATAATGTGAGAAAGTATGTGCTGCTGTAGCACCCTTAGCTTTTACTAACTTTTTTAAACTGGAAGTTTACATGTTAGTATAATTTGCTTTGAAGATATAACAGAAGTGATTGTGAGACCTCTGTCCGAACACTTAATAGCAGGTAATCTTCGCAAAATAGAAGAGGTTGACATAAAAATACAAATGGTATTACTTTAAGGGTATATGAGACATAACACTTTCATATTGAGACATTTGCGCGCAAAATTACACGCTTGAAATGAATTGGGATACGGAAAACCCTCAAATTCCACCTTCAAAAATATGTCCGTACTGTAGGTGAACGTGAACGAAAACAGAAAAGTATTATTTCTCCAAGCGAACTGCGGTTGGGATCTGCCGCTATTATTCTGAGCGCCTCAATTATCTTATCATCAAGTTCTTCTTCTTGGGTCCTGTTCTTCCATAGACCGAAGTTAGGGGACACCTCTAGATGGCTCCACAATATTATCATCACGATGGGTTTTCTTGGGAGGATATAATCAGGGTAGTTTCCCGTTTCTTTCCCTGATGGTACTGAATGAAATGATAGGAGGGATGAAGGACTAGGATGATGGTGGAAGGTGGCAGGTAGGAGGTGATCGTGACATTTTTGAACCATCCCAGCGTTCGCCTTATGACCGAGGGAAACCATGAAAAATTCCAGTCAGGATGGCCGGTCTGGGGATCGATCTCGGACCTCCCTACTGCGAAGTCATCGCGCTACGCACTGAGCGACTTTGCTCGGTATCATCACGTTAGCCATATGAATATTGTATTGTTTTTACTTCGGTAAAATTAAGGATTACACTAGAACTGCATTACATGATGTCCAAAGGAATGCAGAATTTGGAATATCTTCGATGCACAAGAAAATTGACACACTTCAAAGAGTGGTATTTTTAATTCAGTGAAGAAATACAACTATATAGAAAAAAAGATAAGAAAGTAAGCCGACCTGAATGGCCGAGGTGGCTAGAGCGTATGCCGACTCAGTTCCTCGGTCTAAAGGTTGCGAGTTTGAGTCCCATCGTGGTTGCTGGTTCCTTGTCTTTCATGTATGTGTGTTGTCGCGGAAGACCTTGTGAGTCTGCTGAACAGACCGAAGAGCCCGCAAATGTGTCTAGTGTAAAAGGTTAATACATGTCCCTATGAGGTACATAGTGGCTACCCCGCGCGGGTAATCGACATGGACATCCCCTGATGCTGGAAAAAGCCCCAGAAACAAAAAAGATACAGATTAAAATGTCGCAAAGTAAAAGGTGCCTCTCTGATTAAAACAGCTGTTCTGCGTAATGAAATTTTTGTCGGTGTGCCACTTTTCGTAAGCACCGGCACTTTTCTCGCGGGCTAAACTAAAGTAGACTTCTTTGGTTACGCAATCCTGCTCCAGAGGAATGTCTTCTTATTCTGAATATTTCACTGCCCTGATGCTTTCACAGTGGAAAGAGCACGTTTGTAACTGGACATTTCAAAGCCAAGAACACTGTAAGAGTAAATAAATGATTCTGTAAAAATGAGTTATTATTCTCAGTTAATATAGTATATTCTTGAGAAAAATTTTATGAAGATTCGACAATATTCATATTTTACATTCCTGTTTTTTCGCTATACATTCGTCCTCCACGCCCTTTCCTGACTTTTTCATCTTCCTGAACACACATCCGCTGTCTCGTAAACTTCAATCCGGCGTGTTCGTTACAGTCCTGTCTCTATTTATTTTCGGACTTCACTTTGTAACTGTGAGCGGTTACCTTTGAGAGTTCGCACTCAGGAAATGCCCTGTCCTCTGCTCGCAGCACTAGCTCTATTCCGCCGTCAAGACTCTTCCTCTCTCGTACGGGCTTCCGATTTTGCCCTTACGTTGATCATTCTTTGTAACTTATTTTCAAAAACATAAAGTTTTTCTTTCCGGATACGAAGAACATCTAGAAATCAACATGACTTTCTCGAAAATCGTTTTCGAGGAAATGCGTTTTCATGATTCAGCGAACATTGCAACAAAGAGTAATTTGAAAATACCGAACTCATATGTTTGCATTCCCGATTTTCAAAGATATTACACAAGTATTTTATTTTTTTACTTATTTAGGAAAATTAATTTTCCCAATGTGTATAACTCCAAAATGACAATTTTGATTGATTCACTGTTTCTGGGCACGGCAACTGCCATAGTAAGTAGTCCCGTTAGTATAGTGAATGTTTTAAACCCGAAGGTGGCGGCATTCTTCCCCTGTTAAATGATGAGATTTGGCGCCAACCTCCACATCCGCTTGCAGGGGATTGCCTCCTCCAGGTATCTTCGCCCAGCGGGGCCCCACCCCTGTCGAGAACCTTGCAACTGGTCTCCCGATAGGGGTGGTAGTCTAGTGTATGTAAGTCTAGCTGTGTTACAGTGGAAAAGATAGGACAAAGAAGAGGAAGGAGACATCGTACGCAGTTCATGGTCTTTTCGTTAGGGTACTGCTCCTGCATTCGCCTGGTACTGATCGGCAAACCAAAGAAAACTACTGATCAGAGCTACAAGCTCGCCAGCCTCCTCCAGTCTGGTTGAATGAAACCTAATTCACTAGCTAACATAAAAGTTCTCCCACCGTCGGGCAAGAACCATATTGAACCTCCCACAAGCTGCAAGCACAGCGCTTGTGCTGGTTCTGAACTAATTCAGCTGTTATGATGTTTTTTTGATATGATATTTCATGCAATCAAGGATATTTAGTACCTCCACGGCATTTTCGTACTACATTTTAATTTTTGCAAGCGGATTTCTAAAATACTCATTCTTTAAAATTTGCTGACAGTGTTTTCTCTTGTTAAATCAGAATATGAGAGGAATCCCATATTTCAAATTTTTTTAGTACGATTCATGAATTGCTTGAATTCTTTCAATTTAAAATTTACATTGATTTTCTTTAACAACATTACAAACTTCAAACTATTTTACCTACCGAACTATCGATGGAAAAGCAATAATTGGAATCTGAAAGCTGATTGCTGGAAGCTGAAAGTTTTAACATTGCCATGCATCCGAGACACCACATATAGCAAAACTTCATGAATGAAATTGTTATTGAAAACGATAATATCAGGCTTGTATTTTAAAATCGCTTCTTTCTACGGCTACAATTTACAATTTATTGCAAGACTGTTGGCCGAAATAATGCTAATCAATGACTCACATACGCTGATCCAGCACCTGATTTTACCTCCATCCAATTAACACGAGTCGTTTTCCAGGCAATTTCGATTTGTCGCGAATTAAGGATGGATAAAATGAGGAAGGCGGCTGCCCAGGCCATCAGCAAAAATGTAGGTTCCCCAGGCAAATCTAGAAACGAGGGAGGATGATTCAGGTTTATTTTTGAATGTATTTCCGCGCGTACGCAAGCAGAAGGAAATGTTGAAAGACACGAAGTGTAAATTTATTCACTCCTAAAACTCACATTTGTTGGGTTGTTGCAATCGTTTTAAAGGGATAAACATTAACATTTTGATTGTAAAAATTCCTCTCAATACATCTAGCAGTTTTGCAGTTTTAATCAAAAGAGGAGATCCTACAAAGTTGCAGGCATACAGCCGTTAGATATATTTGCATATATTCTGTTCGATTTATCATTTTTGCCTTTTCATATTTCTAATTATTACACCTAAAACATGAACTCGGCAAATTAAATACGTTGGGGAGTACTAATTCATTAAACTTTGTATTTTCTTAAACCTCACGCGCTGTCTGCATACAAGAGTGTTTCTAATTCCGCCATTTTCATCTAGTGTAACAGATTTTATCAATTTGTTTATTTGCAATTCATTTCTACACAAAATACAGGGAATTTTATTAGAGAAACTTACATGAGTAGAGGAAATCTTAATGAACAATAGAATCGTCTCCTATATTATTTCAGTAGTATATCTTGCCTTTGCAGTTCTCACACGCTACCAATCATTATAATGTCGCTAAAGAAAGAGAATTTCACGGAGACGCGACGAATTGCACTTTGATTTTAAAAATATGAAATATTCGTATAAAAACGCATCTAAATATTCAAGTAAAATACAACCCGCAACGCACGTCAGGAGTTTTGAATCTATATCGTTAAATAACCCCTAAACGAAGCGTTCTAGGGCCTCAAAATTACAATAAAGAAAACGTTCCTCACACCATAATCTACAGGATAAGATATTCTTGACCATTCTATTACATTTTTGTTGGTTGGCCGCTTCTCGACTTTACCCCACCTGTTCAGAGCCTGTAGAATCTGCAACTGTATGTGACATTACTAATTTCTTGATATTCAATGCGATTGAATTATACGGGTTGTTCGATAATAAAGTGAAATAAGAATCGTTTTTATTGTAAAGGGTGTATGATATTTTATCAATTACGAGGTGACATATAGAACTTGTGACGGAAGATAAGAGGGTCTTGAAGAAAAATATATATTACAGGCTTAATATGGAAATGAAAAAATAAGGAAGAGGGTGGGGTATAGAATGCGAGACTTCTCGCACGAGTACGCTAGTTTCTAATTATTTTAAGTCGATAAATTATAACTATCTGCATACAAGGTTGGGCAAAATACTTTAAATTTAGTATTTAAACACTCCGCCAAAAGTCTTTGAAAATAAGTATTTAAATACAAACTCAAAATACATTAGGTTTTGATTTGTTAATACTAAATTTGCTAAATACTTTGCTACATATTTCATTTGTTAAATACGTAATTAAAATTCTTCAAATACTAAAATTGAGTAAATATAATTTGTATATCTTGTTTATTGCAGCAATATATTGTAATTGTCAATTACAATACATTAGTAATTTTTAAATAATTAGTAAATTCTAAACAATAAATGTAATCTACATAAATATGTATAAACAATTTAAAATATAACATGATATAAAAATATGTCTAACACAAATAAACGAATTTCCTTTCTAAAATGACTAATTTTTCAAACAATTCCTCAGGCAATATACCACCTAGTTGACGAATGTATAAAACCTGCAAAGTCGTTCATTAGGCCCGGATAAACATAACTAGTGTTTTAATGAATAAAAGCTTTTTTATTCTCCGATAATTTCTAGCATTTTAATGATTTAGATTTATCGTTTAAAGATGAAGAGAATTGAAATTCAATAGCTAAGAGGATCTTTTATTTTTTGTATCAATGAGGTGCATTCACTATTGGAATCAAACAAAAAGAAACTATCCTTGGTATCTTCTCCTTCATCTGTATTTAAAATATGATAAGTACTACTTTTAAATATACATATTTTTTGTATTTAAATACTTCTCGAAAATATATGTCCAAAAAACTCAAAAATACAGTTTTTCAAATACAAAATGTATTTAAGATATTTATTTCAAAAACAAGTATTTGAATACTGCCCAACCCTGGCTGTTGATGTCTCCTAATCTTCTTATTTATTCCATTGCCCGGCAGATCGATAGCCATATAATGATTGCGGGCAATTTTCCAGCCATTTGCGCTATTTCTGATTCGCGGAGGTTATTTATTCTTTGATTGTATTAATGGAGCACTATAGCTACTAGCATTCCAGGGTGCGTTTGTTTCTAAGCGAAGACACTAGGACTTCAATGACAAAAGTATTTTGAGATTGAAGACGTTGGTTAAACCCCAAAGACACATAACCTAGGTTCATTTGGTTTTGTGGATACTTCTTTTAAGCAAATTTTGAATGATAGCGACATTTTAAATTCTTACCGATTAGCAATGGTAAGAAACATTTTTTTATATTTAAGGTCGCATCTACTACTCGGTCATTAGCGACCACTATTGTAAGTAACGTTATGGCATGATGATGACACGATGTGTGATGATAAGGGGTGAAAGGACGAACACATACAACCATGCCCGAGGCGGGACTCGAACCCCGCGACCCCACAACAACCCGCGACCACTCCAAGATCACTACGGCACTACTGTCTTAGCGATCTCGACCACGAGGTTCGGCAAACAAAATTTGAGATCGAGTGTTTTAAGTTCGAAAAAAATTATGTGGATCCTTTACGTTAAAGTTCTATTCAAATATATGAGCCGTTGAGAGAAAAGTAGTGTAAGTCAAATATTGGAAGATTTGAGTTCAATGCACTGGTAGATAGTTTGAACATTGTTCCATCGTGGGCTAAAATGGTGTAAGTCAAACTTCAATATTCCTTAGCTAGAGGCCAGCACAATGCAGAAGTAGCTAACAAGTTGCTCATACCGCTGCATGCAATTGTGGTGTAAGTCACAGGTGGGACGAAACAACAGCTTCCAGGGGCTCCCTTAGTTTCTTGTTCATCTGCACCCATCACGGAAGGAGCGTCTCGAAAAAAAACATTTAATTGCTTTTAGTGACGCGAGTAAAGGTCAAAATCTCAACTTCCAAATTGCTCTCACTGTGTTGAAAATCGTGACAAAGCCCTATTTTCCATCATATTACTATCTGAACTGAAAATTGTGCATGCCAATTACTTGAATGAAAGCCATAGTTTTCAGAAACGATGTGTGCAAAAGTGGTGAAAGTCCAGAAAATTGTAAATTAATTAAATAATAAGTAATGTTTCAGTCCAAAATATGTATAGTCAATTAAAAGAATATCTCTGACACGTTCAGAACTTTACGTCATTTATTTCTAAGCATTGTATTTTTACAGCGTGTTTCGTTGATGCGCCATTTTCTGGAAAGTATGTTTTTGACTTACACCACTTTTATTCTCAACGACTCATATATCTAAGCGTTTTAATGCGTCAGTCTGAGGATTATGTTTATTGTTGACTGCTGTACAGTCACCTTTCTTACAGTGATGGTCCCATGTTTAGGTTTTTCTTTATTGGTTTTAATCTGCCTCCGAGAAAGCTACTAGCTTATGATTTCTACATGGCTTTCAGTTACTTCAGAGGCTGCAGTACCATCTTTGCTCGATGCCAGGACTGGCGTATCATTGGTGAAGATGTCCCTAACGTCACTGATGTTTGAATATCGTTAATGAATATGTATTTTTATGTATGTATTTGGCATTTTAGAGTTCCCAGACCTGGGTTCTGTTTTATTTATTATCCACGCCTGAGCGAAAAGGAGACATGTGGTGAGCATGACGAATTCCCTTCACCATATCTAGAATCCATGGTCTGCCTGAACTTTTCTTTCGTCAAAAAACTATAAAAACTGAGAAGACAATAATGGACAGCTCTATGTCTGCCCCGACCGGGAATCAAATGCGGGATCAAACCACGGAAAGCTGGCCCGCCGTTTTTCCGTTCTCCTCACACCCGGGAATGCAGTAGTTTTTTATACGAATCCGAACGTTGAGATCCATATTAAATTATTTTCATTGTGGTTAAATTTCTCTGGATTTGTGAGCCTGATAACGAGGTACAAATGCAATGGGTTCATGAACGTTTTCTATTTGTTCTGCAGGATATTTCCTTTACAGCGGTGGGTGTTAGCCTCCGCCATTTTGCATTGATGCATTTTCTCCTTCTGAAATCATACTCTTAATGTGTTTTATTCTCTCATAAGACCAATGAACTGACACAAATTCATCTTAACACATTTGAATGTCACAACTAATTACCTGT
The DNA here is from genome assembly GCA_031308135.1 of Acheta domesticus. Lineage (NCBI taxonomy): Eukaryota > Metazoa > Arthropoda > Insecta > Orthoptera > Gryllidae > Acheta > Acheta domesticus. The sequence continues at coordinate 126,266,154 of JAHLJT010008446.1, read as the reverse complement.
ACAGAATAGAAGAAAGAAATAGGTTTCTTTGAATTGTCAGGATGTTTTCTTTTCTTTGGATATGCTCTTTAGGTTTTTTCACTGATATGCAAGAGAAAATAAAGACTTTTTGGGTATTTAAATCACCAATATTCCAGAAAAACTGACAAATATTTGATTATTTCTTCCATAAAAAGTTTCGACAGTTTCGGGTATATTTGCATCTTGTCCCTAAAGCACGTGCTGCAGAGAGTTTCTGGTGGAATTACACACGGAACGCCTTGATTTCTCTGTAATTTTCTGTTTTTCTTTCTTGCTTAATGTCTTTCTTCGCTATCTATAATGATTTCTGGAATGAAAGTACTATTGCTCTTCATTTGTCGATTTATTTTCCTACAATTACGGAAAGAACATATCAAACTACGTTGCTATCATTTACACTCGAATAATAGAAAGAATAATCATGATGACAGTACATTTATAAAAATAACCTATACATTGAAACAAACATAAAGGAATTAAGTCCAAATACTAGTAAGGCATTCTATATTCATATTACGTACCATAATGCAAAACACCATCTACAAATGAAAATAATAAGCAGGTGGAGCTTAAGGGAACTGACACTTCTACTCATCCTCTGCAGACCTATGTCACACAAAAATAAATTATGTATCTTATCTCAAGAGTACATTGATATGAATTGGTGTTATTTAACACATCTGAAACATAATCATCGTGAATGCTCTGAAAGCTCCCTCACTTTCATTCATATTCCTATGTCTTTGTTCTGCTACACTTTTGACAGACAGCCATCTTGCAATGATATGAGGCATAAGACTGCGTTAAATCCGACGTCCGTTGCCACAGAGGAAAGAACAAATGTATACGTGTTACAGCCAGTGGCGTCTCCTGGCTAGTAGACGTGGGGATGCAATCATGATATTACAGGTTGAACGCATAATTCCAAATATTGAAAATCTGCGGCATTCTACTTTACTCTGAAGTGTTTTAGAAGTTTATGTTGCAAATTAGATACCTTCTGAATCTTCCTTGAAAATCATCATTTTCTCATTGCATACACTAACGTATATAAACAAAAAAATTATACTAAAAAATAACCACAAAAAAGTACATAATGTAATTTTTGAACTCCAGATCTATTCTCCTTGTCTTGGTTGCCCATCGCTATTTACTCTAAATTTTTTCGGAATAGAAGAAAGAACTATACGGAATTTCACGAATCCTGTCTACAGCACAATGAAACGTTTCACTACTGTTACCTGCCACAAATAACTCATCCACTATCACAAATGAACTGGATGAGCTCGCCTTGTCGCGTCCTTTCACACACACACACACACACACACACAAGTTATTATTCTTTCACACATATTATTCTTTCGCATTACAATTTTGAATTCACGATTTTCTTTAACGCATCACTAATTAGGCAATGTAGCCTATTTAACACACATTAAGTGAGAAACATCATTTACGCTAGAACGCGGGACACACATGACGAACGAAATTACATCGCACGAGTTCACGGATTGTCTCTGTCATACCATTTTCTTGCATGAAGGGAGTGATCTTGTTTTGTCAGGCCAGTTAACACACAACGAGTTACCCAGCTGTACTGAATCAGGTTGAAATGTGCTTAAGAATAGTTGGCAGACTTGCTTGAGTTGTAAAGAAAGACAGTCCTGCCGTCTGTCCCTCGCTCCCGGTTCAAAATCGTGGCACGTGACTTCAGGGATTCCCAGGCGTGCTGCCGAATTATGACTGCATCAGAGGAGGGGGTACGGAAGGTTATTGGGAGGGGATACACAAAAGCCAATGGGAAGCCTTTGATGTGAGAAGCTGTGTCACATCTCTGGCAATCGAAACCACACAGCTTGCACACAGCGCATGGCCGTGAGTTCAATGACCTCGCCTACGAAGTGAGATCGTTCAAGGGATGTTTCTCGGCCGTCACATCCAGCGCGGGGATAATGCCTATTGGACCGCGCACGTAAATGGTAAGAAAGAATAGTGAAACAGAGGGAGATACTCACAGAAGAAAGTACAATAATTTACTGAAAATATTTTTAAGTAATGGAAAACTAGGGGATGTAACACATCACTCGCATACATTGAGCCCACGCCACTGGTTACAGCGTTATTTGTTACACCAGCATCACAATACTTACTCAAAATATAATAATCTATATAGAGAGTTTGTTAGTAGGATTTACTTAATTTCGACTAAAATGAGGGAATGGACAATCTAGAGCCGAGGTCTTCGTATATAATTTCAGAGGGGAAAACGCAGTTTTCTCCTCAATTAGATGAACAGTATTGTTTCATATGTTATTTTTTCTGAGAAACACTTTGTTATTGTTTTCGAAATTTACTGTTTTAGGATACAAATGACATTTGTAAATTGACGAAATTTAGGTGCATTCCACGACAGTCCTGTATCGCGTGCGACCCTGCGATCTGACCCGGCTTCAGCGACAGAAGCTTAGTTTGCCAGCCGGCCGTCAGAATTGCACTGAGCTCGCTCTTCGTAAATGATGTCAATACGTCCCGAGTCTACAGCAATGCTTAGAATTTTGGAAATGTACACACAGTTTGACTGATGTACACGTACGACGAAATTGAAAAATTACAATGAACATTTTCTTCGGGAACGTATATTTCTGAAACCAAAATGGCCAAAAGAATTGTTTATTGCCAATTATATGCTGGCGTGTTTTCCACCTGTAATAACCACAATATACAGAAGTGATTCAAAATGACTGGGACAAAAAACCTTACACGTGTTTAGTTGAATTACAAGGCGAACAATTTCGTTTTTTCTGCAAAAATGTTCGTTTTCAGAGCAATTGAATTTTCATGTTACTTCCGAGCGCGCAGGTTTGATCAAGCGAGAGACTCCGAGTTATTTCGTATTTTCAGTGGAGTTGGTTCAAAAGTAAGTTAATATACATCTCTACGAAAAGAGCACGTGACCACATTGGACTCGGGGCAAATTATTTATTTAAATAATTTACATACTATCATTCAATACAGTAAAACGACTAAAAATTAACAGTAAGTTGCTGTCAAGTGTTGTGCGTGTTGACATTCCGGACCAGTTAAAAAATTCATTTGAAGTTCGAATTTTTCAAACTTCATTAAAGATTAATTTAAGATCAATTTAATTTATAATATCTTTCAGGATTTAAATTATGTTCGAAATCTGTATTTATTCAGCTCCTGATTTTTAGTCATGATGTGAGCAGATTTATTGTGTTGATCCATATCACACAAACATGTTCCAGTAATTTACTACTTCTCTTTTGTCGACGTACAAATACCGTTTCTTATTTTTTTATTTTACTTCGTAAGAAGAGAAAGTTATGTAATCGTGCGCCGGAAAACTGCGAATTTTTGGCAGAGAAACTCTTATTGCCAGGCCCTGGCAAAGAAAAAAGTGGATAAATACTGTTCCTATAAACAGTAACTTATTTTCTTTTACACACGATGTTGCGAAATTTCAGATTTTGACCTGATAACGAAAAATCGATTGAGGGCAAAACGTCTGTCTGTCCGTCTGTGGTTAACGCCAGCGCCCAAACGGTTCAGCTGAATTTCTCCAAAACTGATATTCTCCTATCGATCTGAACAAACTCGAGACTTTGGGAGTTTCAAGCGGATATTTTGGCTTTTGAGGATACTTTACATGAAACGTCAACATTTTCAAAATTTTCTCAAAAATCGCATAAATTTTATAAATTAAACTTTGTCCTCAGTTAGGGTAAAAGACGCATAAATGACTGAGTGAAGATGTCATATTCGTTGAAATCCCTGAGTTTTCGAAATTTCAAAAGTGCAAAATTTTGGGGGCGTCTTGCTATAACCATATTAATGAAGATAGAGATTTTCCTTAATGAAATCAGTTTATAAAAACAGACCTTGCGATAAGGATGAATAATGAGAAGTTTTCGTGTAGTTTTGTGCGAAATATAGGCAATTTAAATATTTTTAAAATAATTTTTTCTCTAAAACGGCACCAATTTTTTACTTTAAATTTTCTCCCCATATGTATCACGAGTCGGTAAAAATAAGTGCTAGTCCCATTTTTGGCGAACTCTCCATGGTTTGCCTTAGACAATGTCTGTTGTAAAAAATAAGCTCTTTAAAAATATCATGTACATTTTTTGAAGAAATAAGTAGATTTCACGTAATTTGTGCATGAAATGAATGGAATTTCTAAAACAAATATTTTCTCAAAAACCGCTCAAAATTTTTTTTTCTCTAAATTTTTGCCACAGATAGAAGAAAGGGTCCATAAAAGAATGGTACGAGTCTTCTTTTCGTTGAAGTCTCTGAATTTCGAAAGTTGCAAATTTAAAAATGCAAGAAAATGTGTGCTCTGGTATTACTACTAGTTTAAATTTTATGTTATCTTGCAAATTATATTTATACACATTTCAATAATACTTCTGAGTTATACGCTTAAAAGCGATAATTTTTATAAGAGTTTGATATTGTCTGGAAATCACAACATTAATTGATATCTTAGTAGAAAAGGAAATGCAAAGCTTTCGTTTGTAACGAAAATTAAATTAGAAACAGAGAAAAGAAAAAATACTGTCAATATGGAAAGAACAGAATGACAGAGGTCACAACAAGCGCAAAACGTCTTATTTCTCGGTAATTTTTTACCGGCGCGCCGAGGCCGAGGCAACGGAATTCCGGATATCATTACTTATTTGTGTTAATAACTATTTGTCAAATATCACTATACGTAGTGCTGTTGAATTTGTTTCCCTAAGATATAACTACCCGGTCTCTTGGGTGGCTCATGAACAGCGTTATAGCTTTTTGTGAGGGAGGGTTCGAATACCGGCCGGGGCGAAAATAAAGCAGTAGCCTTCTAATACAGTCTCAGTTTCTATAGCTGTGTGGCGAATTACAGCTCAGGCAGGCCAAGTAAGCTAGGCACGGTGATGGGAATACATTTTCGCCACATGTCTCCTTTCCCCCAGATATGGATAATAAATAAATACCGGACCCAGGCCTGGGAACACAGCTAGCTGGAAAAAAGTCGGATTAATCTGACCCTGAAATTCCATATACAAACACATAATAAGACTCTGAGTCGTTTGGTGAAAATTTCATTTTAGTATCTTGAACAGTGTAGAGAATATTTGAGGTGAGCGTTTTTACCAACATTTACCTGTTTTGTTGTTTGGCAGATCACGTTCTGCCGCAATGGAAATTTTTTCGATTATCTGCAAAACATATATGTATGAAGGGTTGCCTAACAATCGGGGGCATGTGTCACGAATGGCATTTCACCACATGAAATTTGATACTGCATAAAAATAACCAGTGCTTGAATGAATTTTAGGTCCCGAAACGCGCCCCAAATTCATTATTAATTTAATAGAAATAGGTATATATTTGTAATATAATTTAATAATTATTCCCGAGGTCCGGAACGCCGTTCCGTCGCGTTCCGCCAGAAATCAAACACTTAAAATAACGGCTAAGTGATAAGAAGTAATCAAGCAATTTCTCCTGAACTTCTTCCACTTCTCCTATTCAGAAGCGTGTTCTGGCGATGTCTTTTCGGAGGCGCCCGGAGCGCAGGCCCCTGCGAGGAGCAGGCGTCGCCCCACTTGCGGCGTCGACAGGCGGCCGGGCGCTCCAGTTATGAGGCGCGACGTATTTTTGCTGCTGGAGTCGCGCGTGGCGAAGGTCAGGACACCCGCTGCGCCGCGGAAAAGTATGGTCAGCGTTCGCGACGTCGCCGCCCTCGCGTCCCGAACGTCCCCCTGGCCACCCCAGCCTCCATGCAAACCTCTGCCTCTGCCTCAGCCTCAGCCTCAGCCTCCGCCTCCGCCACCGCCGCTTCCCCCTTCACCTTCGCCTTCCCTCCGCCTCCGCCTGCGCCTTCGCCTCCGTCTCCACCTCCACCTCCGCCTCCCTCTCCTTCTCCGCCTCCTCCTTCATCTTCGCCTCCACCTCCGCGAGCGCCGCCTCCGCCTCCGCGGCCGCCGCCTCCACCTCCGCCTCCGCCCTCCACCTCCGCCTCCGCCTCCACCTCCGCCTCCGCCTCCACCTCCGCCTCCGCCTCCACCTCCGCCTCCGCCTCCACCTCCGCCTCCACCTCAGCCTCCACCTCCGCCTCCACCTCCGCCTCTACCTCCGCCTCTACCTCCGCCTCCACCTCCACCTCCGCCTCCACCTCCGCCTCCACCTCCCCCTCCACCTCCCCCTCCACCCCCGCCTCCACCTCCGCCTCCACCTCCACCTCCGTCTCCACCTCCACCTCCCTCTCCTTCTCCGCCTCCTCCTTCATCTTCGCCTCCACCTCGGCGAGCGCCGCCTCCGCCTCCGCCTCCACCTCCGCCTCCACCTCCACCTCCGCCTCCACCTCCGCCTCCACCTCCGCCTCCACCTCCGCCTCCACCTGCGATTCCACCTCCGCCTCCACCTCCGCCTCCACCTCCGCCTCCACCTCCGCCTCCACCTCCGCCTCCACCCCCGCCTCCACCTCCGCCTCCACCTCTGTCACCACCTCTACCTCCGCCTCTACCTCCTTCACCCGCGCCCAGCTGCATCTCCGCCCCAGCCTCGCCTTCACCCCAGCCTCCGCCTTCACCGTATCCCCCCACCCTCTCTCTAGCCTGCGCCTACGCCACAGCCTCCACCACAACCTCCCCCTCCGCCTCCACCGCCCCGCATCGCAACCTCAGCCGCGGCCCACACGACGGACTGCCCCGCGGCGAGGCAAGTCACGGCGCGGCCAACCTCGCAGAATAGCAACGGCACCCCCCGCTCTTTGAACTTGAGCTGCCAACCGTCCGTTGTTTATGATGTCCGATCAAAGCGAACACACAACTGGTATTGTGAATGGGGGCTGTTGCGTGTCTCAATAACTCTTCGACAACCTGCCGATTTTCCAAGACAAGTCAATTCTGTACGCGCTCCCAGGATCGACTCGCTCAAACGCGAGCGGATCAGAGCACAACGTGAACACAGATCGCAATTCAATTTATCTTTCTAGTGTTTTGTTCTCGAAGACAAACGTTTTTTTTCTGATCAGCATCTAGGCCGATAATGTTTAACATGTCGTGTGTTTGACATAGATACATTATGTTTCACGCCGGACACCAATGAAGTTTGTTTTTGATGGAACATTACTTCCTATATGCCTCAAAAAATTGATATTATCAACGATACAGTTCTTGCAAATAGTTAGACCAATGACAAATGACATGGCAAATGATGGCATACGAGCTTTCATCACCAAAGTATGGTTAGTCTAATAGATAAAACTAAATCAACCATTCCAAGTATTTTAGCAACATGCTGAATTATTAATTTCAATATTTTTTGAGTGCGTGTGAGTTGCAGGAACGACATAGGTTTATAACAATGCTTCAAATGTCCAGACCCTTTAAACATTCTACCTGTAATAGAAAATAAATAATTCGCCCTCCCTCAAATTAACTTCCGCTTCTCACTTTCCATGGAATGAGAATTCAATGAAGGAGGAAACAATTAATTTGACATTTATTTTTCATTTATTTATGAAGAGATTCTTGTATTTTTGAGTAAGTTATTTACTTACGACCAAAGCATTATTGGTCGCAATAGAATCAAAATATTATTGGTCCTTTCTCTTCAAACAGAATGGCACAGGTTTCATCTGTAGGCTGTCTGTTTTTCGTATTGTTTAAACATTGTAAGATAATTATCGCCCAACAAATAAAACTATATTTCAAAAACGGAGTTAATACACCGGAAGTTATCGATTATTCACGACTGCTATACATTTTTTTCTTTACGTCATTGTATAACATTGAGTGCTCTACGAGACTGTTAGTTTCCTTTCACTCCTTCGTTTCTGTTTCCACAGCAGTGTTTATTTTCCTCCCTTTTAACGGACCATCTGGATCAATGTCTTTGCTTCTAAATCTCTTCTCAATTTCAGAATATCATACGTAAAGGAATAAATGTAGATAATGTATTCAGAATTTTAATAATTTATTTTTTCAGAATAAAATAAGTCGACAATTTTCGTAGTAAAGTTCTACAAAATCTGTTACACCTATAAACCAATAATAAAAGCCGCTTGTATTTGGCTTTCACTCATCGCACGCTAATCACTTCAAGTGGACGGATCTTTATTTTCTCTTTGCTCTTTTTTACAATCTCACCTACCACGTTCTTAAATAGTAAAGCGAAAGTATTGCAATGTTGTACCACGAAGTGCCGATTTTTCGACAAAAACACGTTATGGTAATCATTGAAGGACGAATATTTTAATAGAGGAGAATGTAAAAATACTACCACATCAACCAAAAACTGTTTAGAATGTTGTTTTAAAAAAAGTTAGGGATGTGAACGATCCGGTAACAGTAGCTAACCTCTTCAACTATTATCTTACAGAGAATTGCTGTTAATCCCAAAAGGGTCTAAAAACTACGACACGATGATCGTTTCCGTAACTCTGAAAATAGTAGGTAAATTAAAAAATAAATTATTCGGTCGGTTTGGATAAATTTCCGGATTGTTTGTGCGCCTGCCATTATACAATATTTAAGTCACTTACTTATATAATCCTTATCCGCTGTAATATTACCGGATATTTTTAAAATACGAAGATTAAGTCGTCCTTCATAAAAGGTTACAGAAAAGAAATTCAAAATTATCGCCCATGTCTCCTTGGTCTGTTCCTTCAAAAATATTAAATATTTTTTTACGTGCAAATGAAAACCTTTCTCAGTTATCATCAATCGTTTTCAACTTGCCAACAAAGATTAAAAATCAAAATCTGTGGAAGGAGATTTATTTTCTATCCTTAAAGATGTCATTTATTTAATTGATCAAAATGAAACACCTCTTAGAATATATTTTTAGATCTTTGAATTGCATTGATCATAATATTTTACAATCAAAATCACGTTCATAAGGAATTCGTAGTATTGCTTTAGACTGGTTGTGTTCATACCTTAAATAAACATCTCAGAAATAAAAAATGCCATACTGTAATTATTTACTACTCCTTTCCTATTCATTGCCTATGAAACATGGGGTCCAGCAAGGTTCGATTTTAGACCTATTTTTACCAAATAAAAGTGAACGGTATGCCCTCATCGATTCCAAAAGGAAGAACAATTTTCTTTGCTGATGATACGAATAAACTTTGCAGAAATAAACAATAAATAGCAGAATATAAGATTTTTTAAATTGGTTTTGTATAAACAAACATTAATATTAAACGAAAGAAAAACTGTTTAAATGCATTTTTCCTTTTGAAATAAACAAATGGATTCTCTATTTATAATGCGCGATGTGTAATTGACAGATGTTAAGGTAACAACACTTTTGGATCTTTCAATTCAAACAAATTTCAAATGGAACGGCCATTTAAATGAATTAAACAGAAAATTCAGTTCAATTCAGTATCTACGCGTTCAAAATTCTTTCAAATTCAGTGAATTTTCATACTACTCGTTGAGTATATTTTGCCAATGATCATTCTCGTCTGAGATGTGTCATAATATACAGGAGAAAAAACATCGAGCTCCCAAACTTTTAGATTACACACAAAGAATTGTACGAATAATAAGCAAATCCCATCCACGTGATTCTTTTCAGTCTCTCTTTATTAAGCTAGGAATACTTCCATTGCCATGACTCTTGATTTACGATTTTTTGGGTCAAAAATGACTTACTCAAGGGTGAGAACATATTTTCAGAGAATAAACACTTCTATATACTTCGTTTTTTCTTTCTTGACGCACGGGAGGGGGTGTCATCAAAATGGAATATCTCACGGTAGTTCGCGTCGTTCTCCGTTGTGCCGCCAGGAATCACATGATCGCGAGCACTGCTCGATACACTGGCGATCATGCGACTCCTAGCAGCACAACCAAGAACGACGCGAAATACCGTGAGATATTCTATTTTACTGACCCCCCCCCCCCCGTGCGCCAAGGAAAAAAAACAAAGTATAACTATATCACTCGACATAGTAATCATATTGACCAGTCTTCAGTATGAACAGCTAGCTACAAAAATACATGTACTACATTATTTTAGAAGACGGTGCTAGATGAAATTAAACGACGAAACAAATATACACGCTTAAGTGACAAGTAAATATTTTCTGCGCGAAATGTTTCTATATAATTACAGACTATTCTAACTATGAAAGTAATATTGATTTTAACAACGATATTTATTGAATTAATTACCCGTTGTGGTGTGTAATTCTAGAAGACTAAATACCGGGTGTTTTTTTTTATCGTTCGCCGAAGATTCCGGCCGCGTCGCCCGGGCAGTCGAGGGCTCATTCGCCCGGCAAACCGCTGACTCAACTCCCGTGCTATACGAGAACTACCGCTGCGCCGCTTAACGTGCCTGCTGAAAGTGGTGTCCTTTGGCTAGAAAGCATTCTTGGGACCTCCGAAACACATTCTGATTTGCCCTTTGAAGTAAGTCTCGAGGAATTGTTGCGATTTTCTCTTCAATAGAGCTTCACGAACAACCACTTCACGACATAAAGATCGGAGTGTGGTGTGCGTTGAGTTCCACAAGAAATATTTTTCTAGAATTATTCACTATTTTTTTCAACACCACCGTTACTGCTGACGTTTACATACATCAAATATTGGCATTATTCTTCGAACAATTGACATCAGAAGAAAGGCACTATGGTTACTTTCAACAGGATTCGGCAACTGCTCACACTGCTGTTATCTCCATGAACTTTTAAATAATGTTTATTGTGACGATCGTATAATTAGTCGTGGGTTATGACCTCCTAGATCACCTGATCTATCTCCTTGTGATTCTTTCCTGTGGGGGTACTTGAAAGATCAGGTGTATGCAGAAAACCTGCTTTCGGAGGAAGAGCTCCGGCGCTCTATTGAAGAGAAAATCGCAGCAATTCCTCGAGACTTACTTCAAAGGGCAAATCAGAATGTGTTTCGGAGGTGCCAAGAATGCATTCGAGTCGAAGGACACCACTTTCAGCATCTTCTTTAAAGTACGTTAAGCGGCACAGCGGTAGTTCTCGGATAGCACGGGAGTTGAGTCAGCGGTTTGCCGGGCGAATGAGCCCTCGACTGCCCGGGCGACGCGGCCGGAATCTTCGGCGAACGATAAAAAAAACACTCTGTATGTCTGTAATAAGTATTGTACCACAGCTTGTGGGTTAACGACCCCATCTCGATCAGGTTTCCTGACGTCGACCTAATCGCAATCGAGTTCAAACGCGAGAAATTTTCGCCAGGGTTCAGCAAATATAATATTTCGTAGTCACTACAAAGAATACGAGAAAGTGCATGTTCTTGTAGCAACACTAATTTCACCAGGTTCTGACCCTACTGCTACCAAATTGCAAACTTTCAAGTCTTGTATCTCTTAGCCCCTCTAGGTCCCCGGAGACATGGATGACGAAACTTCGACGAAAGGCGTTGACAAATCCATATTTAACGTTGGCATTCTGGTAGCAGCCCGTGGTACGCCTTCAGGCAACGACACATGTGACCAGAATCCCGTTCCAGTATTAGAACATTCGTGCCTCTGCACAAGCGTACCCGGCAGTCCGGCACCTACGCGCGCGCACGTACACATACACACATGCAAACGTACTCGCACGTACCCATGCACATTAAGTGTTCATTTTACAGGCTTCATTTTTGTCAAAAATGTCACTTGATATTAGGTCATCAATTAGGATATCAAATTTAATTGTTTTAATATAAGTGACATTTCTGCTATAGAATTCAGTGTATCGTGCACTATCCTTACAAAAACAATTAAAAGGAATAATTGTATCTCCAGTCATTTTATATCCTAATATTTTTTGTTTGTTTCAACAATTATACGTGGGTGTTCATTTCTTGGCACGTCGGGCCTTGTCTTCAGGATGGAATATCTCACGGTATTTCGCGTCGTTTTCGGTCGCTAGGAGTCGCATGATTGTGACTGTATGAGGCAGTGCTGGTGATCATGCGACACCTAGCGGTACGACCGAAAACGACACCAAATATTGTGAGAATTCCATCCTGACCCCACGCGTCGAGAAATAAAAACCCAAGTATATATAGTCTCTCATGATTCCTGCAGCAAGAAGGCCGTAAATAATTATATTTTAGATTTGAAAATAATCTACACATGCGTGTATTATTTAATATATCAATGTTGAAGTTACTTGTAATTGTATTTAAATTTTTTTCTTTAAATTTTCTCGTCATATGTAACAAAGGACGGTAAAAATATAGTGCTAGTGCCATTTTCGGTACTCTCCGTATTTTCGAAAAGTGCTAAACGTTAGCATTTCAAAACTACAAAATTGAGAATCGATATTTTTGCCTTAAACAATATATGTTTTAAAAAATCAGCTCTTTAAAAACTGCCATGTACAATATTTTGAAAAAAATGATTAGTTTTCACGTAATTTTTGATGACCACTAAAGCAAATTATGAAAATAACGTTTTCTCAAAAACCGCACGAATGTTTTCTATAATTTTTTCCACGGATAAAGCAAGAGATGCTTAAAAGATTGCTGGAATTCTCATTTTTGTTGATCTCATTGAATTTTCGAAAATTGCGTGTTGGAAATATTGGACTGAAACTATTCGATTTTGAAGAGTCGGCTCGAGTTGGTACACCAGAGCGGTTGGCTTGTATTATGCTGGTCTTACATTAGCAATACGTTTCCGCAATATCTTTCAGCAATTTGTTTCTGCTTTTTGCGGTCACCTTTACACTAGCAAAAGCAAGGAGGAGCAATATATTGCCAGAAAGATCTTAGCAAGATCTTTCCGGCAAGAAATTGCAGATCGTTTTACATTAGAACCTTCTGTTGCCGTGTTTGGTGACGTCTCGAGGAAAATGGCGTATGAACTTCAAGGCTTCTTTCCGACATGGCTAGTAGAAGGCAGAAGATGAGAGTTGTGGTGGCACTTATTGTGTTAAATGAAGAGATAAAGAAACGCCGACGATTAGTGAGGACGTGTGATCGGATTTTAAGAAGAAAGGAAAAGGGAGCTTGTGCAATTTCGGTGCAGAAGTGTCAATATTTTTCAAAAAAGAATTTTCGTGGACTTCGATTCACGTGGGAGCAAAGTAATTTTCTTTTATAAAGCGTTCAATTATTAATTTGGTAAAAAGTTTTAAAATAGTATTACCTACGATTGGTATATTATAATCTTAAAAATTTAAATTAGATAAATACCTTAATAATTTTTAACATAAAAAAATAATAATCAAGAGGCATCATTAGCTGAACCAAAATTTGAACCATTCGATAATCAACCATAGAGGGTTTAGAATATTTATTACTACTTCTTATATTGTTTTAAAACATTTTTCACATGCTCATTTTTCGAAAAACCCATATTACAATGCAAATTTATACGTCAACCTACTACCTTAACCGTACTTCCTGCGAAAGTGACCGTGACCACTTGCTGACTTCAGTCAGCTTGCTGACTGTAGTCAGCACTTGCAGCAATATCTTGCTCAAACTTCAATCCAATTCTAGTCCCAGCAACAGCCGGCAATATCTTTCCGAGGCGGAAACACATGAGTTTACATTACGACCGGAATATCTAGCAACAAATTTTGCCAACATCAGAAATATTTATTGCCGCAATGTTTACATTAGCAAACTTTTCTTGCGAAATAATATTGCTCGCCATTTTCTTGCAAGTGTAAAGTCAGCTTTAGAGATAAGGCGCATGGCTAGATAACTCGGAGCACCGAGTTGGAGTCTCAGTGCGTAAAAAAAATTGCTGGTTGAAAACACTTTAGCAGGTTAATGTAGAAATATAGTATAGGGGAGCAGTAACATTTAATGCGATAAAGTATGCGGTTGTAGTGGAAGAATCGGGAGGGTTTTTGCGAGAAAAACTCGTATTTCGGGGCGCTAGTATCGAAATAGTAGATAAATCTTGTTTTTAAGTGTAGTAAATTGCTTCCTCTCACACGTTGTGTAATTGTGAGTATTTATTCACATTTTGTGAGTCCTTGATTCCGAAAAATCGTTTGACGGCAAAACGTGCACAACGTGGTTAATGGCACAACGTGGTTGCCCGTTCAGGCGATGTTCTCCAAAACTGATATTATCCGATCGATCTCAACGAACTCGACACTTTGCGAGCTTGAAACGGATATTTGGATTTGAGGGAGTACTTCACATGTAGCCTTAATAATATTTTCAACATTTTTTAAAAATGGCTCCAAAGTGTTTAGATTTCGGGTAAAAAAAAGTAGGCTTAAAAATGACGCAGGTCTCATTTTGTAATCCCCGATTTTTCGAATACTGCAAAATAAAATAAAATTCGGCGTCTTCCTACATCTAAAATATCGAAAATACATTTTTTAAATTACAGGCGGATCTTTTGAAACTTTTGTAAATTATGAATAGTTTTCGCTTAATTTTGCGTGAAGTATAGGTCTTTGTTAATAATTATTTTCTCAAAAACGGCTTCATTTTTTTCGTTAAATGTTCTCGTCGTTTGTATCAAAAGCCAATGAAAAAAATTTGCTGGTCACATTTTCAGAGAAAAAACTAGTTCAGAAAACCGAGAAAAATTAACATTGCTAAAGTACAATATTTAGGATTTAGGATAGGCATTTTTATCTGAAATGAAATAACTATCTCTAAAATATCACATCTGTAAAAACAGAACATGTACAAGATTTTGAAAAAACTGCTTATTGTATGCTGCGTAATTTCTGCTTTAAGTAAATGCAATTTTTGAAAACAATTCTCGAAAACACCTTCAATTTTTTTCTTCATTTTTTCACGAACAGAGCAAATTCTTAAAATGCTTAAAAATGGCACAGGACTTGTTTTGACGAACTTGCTTTTTTCGAAAAAGACAAAACAATTAATTACAATACTACAGTATTTACGATACAGTTTCGTTCCTAATGAAATCTGATATTAAAAACTTCATCTTGAAATAATGTAAAAGAAAATATCTGAAAATTTCAAAATTACAAATTCAAATGTTCAAATTTTAAGCGGCAGGATGGTTGGGTTTAGCTGTGAGCTGGTGATAAAGAGATAATGGCGTGTGAATTCTATTCCCAACTCGGAGTAAACTTTTTTGCGGGTTGAAAACACTTGCAGGTTCATGTAATACATTGTTTAGCCGATAATACACTGTGTGGGCTGTTACAAATAACGCACATATAACGAGCTAGTAATAAATAAGGTCAGTACTTCTAGTTTTAAATTGCCACTTTTTCATTTAGAATTAGGCGAAAATTATTCACATAATTGTACTACAGTTCCGACATTTTTATTTTCTCGCCTTATTACAAACTTTCTTAGTAAAAAAAATTGTAATACTGCGGCAGAAATCGCAGATTAAAAAAAAAACTAGCATTAGGGAGCTACGGTATTGAGAAATCTTGTTCGTAAACGTAGTAAATTACTTCCACTAACGCCCAGTATAGTCCGAATCTAAATTTTGTGGGTCTTTGGTCTGAAAATCGGTGACGGTAAAACGTTTGTCTGTCTGCCTTTGATTAACGCTAGAGTCTAAGCCGTTCAGATGATTTTTTTCCAAAATTGATAATTCCCAATAGATCCAAATAAACTCAAGACTCTGGCGAGTCTGACACAGATCTTTACTCTATGATATTTATCCTTGAAAACTAGATTTTGAAATAATGTTAATGAAAATCTCTGAATTTCTGAAAATTGCAAATGCAAATGTTCAACCTTTTTAAGCGTCGGAAGTCGGTTGAGTTTAGCTGTGAGACTAGTGGTGTAGGGTATTGGCGTGTTAACTCCAACATCTTGAGTTCGATTTCCAGCGCGGAGTAAAGTTATTGTTGGTTGGAATCACTTTTGCAGGTTCATGTATTATGTAATAGTATCTATATATACGTATTCATGAATAAAGCTAAGGAAAAAGATAACCTTTTCTTTAGTCTGACGCAACTGCAGATGTCTTGGTTTTTATTTTTTAACTATGGCCCGGTAATTGAATAAATCTGGAAAAACAGATCTCAACAATCCGTGTTTTAAAAAGGAGTTTTGTGTTTTTTTCGTGCCGGTTCCAGTGTTTTAAGGCGCAGAAAACATTAATTTTTGTTATATTTTTCAAGAATATCTTTTTCGTCTAAATTTAGAGAGGAGAAAAGATTTCGTTTAAATTTAGAGCCGTACTTCAACTACTCACATGTCATTTGATCTTGGGGAACATTTGCGTAACTTTTCTGGCGGAGAACGAACCAGCGACCTCACAATGACTGTCAGGGTCGAGACGTACGGCGTGGTTTTGTCATATAAGGTTCGCCGTTACAGATGTTGGTTGATGGGCTCTATTAATTTCTTCCAAAAATATAATATGAACTAAAGAGATCTAAATGTTACCATTACAAAAATTGTTTGTATATTCTAAACTTCCAGTATTATAAGATTATAGTGACTCACCATCCCAACCAGAGTTTACATAAAATGTAATGATAAATTTTATTACAAATGACTTGCAATGCGAAGTGAACTATTGAAATGACGAAGAGGATTTTGTGTTTCACCATGTGACATCCCCGACAGCGGCGCAGATTTTTACTATCTCGTTTTAGAATGCAATTGAACGAATCGCGGTGTTAAGAATCATAGACAAAACCCTATGCGAGTGCTGGCCAAGGACAGGAAAAACGAGAAGGCCGAAAAGGGGATACGCTGCGGAAGGAATTGTAGTCATGTCAGAAAATAGGCGATATTGAATGTCATTTGTATGAAATGAAACGTTGACACAGAACAGAACGTGACGAAATATAGCTATTGATGGAAACAAATCTTCAGATGAATAACGTAAAGAAAACAATCATGACAGTTCTGTCGGACAGAAATACTACGAAATGTTCCAGAACTTATTATGATTCCACAAGACACATAAACTACATTCACTTGACGATATTGGCCATGTTTTCTTGGGCGCTGTAGCCTCAATATTTTGTTGCACCTTTGAAGTTATTTTTACTTGGTACATGATATTAAATGTCACCAAAATACGAATTTGCTTTATTGTCATGATATACACAGTATATGGTTATCCGTCATGGTTAATGTGAACATCTATTTAAAGATAAACCTTTGTTCCTCTATGTCTTCAATTTTTATCTTTCACTCTTGGAATAAAACAGACTTCCTCTTACACATTTATTCACAGATCCAAAGGTATATGGGATTTTTTTCAAAAAGGGTGATTTTACAAATACACTCTCCGGTTAAGCAAGTAAAGCTTTTTGTGGTCTGAGTATAAAAAACGGGAATGGTAATTTTGTGAAGTTATAAGAAAACTGTTCCATGAGGAGTTATACGAAAATTTCTTTTTACAAGGTTTATCAATTATAGATTTTTTTGCTAAATTAATTAGTTAAATTAGACGACACAGGACTTCAAAGTGTTGATTTATTCTCGACTCCTGAACACAAATAAACAAGGAAAATTATTGTCTTCACCATTTAGTATCATTCTTATGGCTATGATGTCGGAATATTGACAAAATCATTAAAATACAATTCTGGAAATATGTTGTGAAAAATTAAACTCTGCCATAGGCCCTCTAAAATATGTTCCAATGGTTCTTGGAACTGCGAAGTATTATGACTATACTTTCAATAAATCTCGATTTTTAAACATTTCAAATTTCTTGATAACCATGCTTACGATACATATATTATTTTCATGGTTAAATTTCATTTATAATTCAAATGCTTTTATTTTATTTCATCCAATTATTATTATTATTATTATTATTATTATTATTATTATTTTTCCATTACATCACGACTAAAGATCTTATGAGTTGGCTGAATATAAAATCTACTCCAGGTTGCAACCAGCTACCTAAGGAGCAGATCCGGTGACTATCAGTGCCTCTACAATACTTTACGCAAAATGTGGGCTGTTCCAAATAAAGCAATTTCTTGCACTTCCCAGTCTTTTGAATTACCTGGGAGTTTAGACAAGTTCTTACTCAAATTTTGCGGAACAAATCCCAGAGCTCCGATAACTATCGGGACGACCTGTGCTTTTACGCCCCACATTCGGCTGATCTCGATTTCCAAACTCTTGTATTTAAGACGTTTCTCTGCCTCCTTGGTAACGACGTTTTGATCGCAAGGTACAGCAACATCGATAAGTAAACACGATTTTTTCGCCAAATCCCGGATAACTATATCCGATTTATTTGCCGCTATCGTGCGATCAGTTCGAATTTGTTGGTCGTACAATATCGTACACAATCCAACAGACGTCACCGGTTTTGGTGAGTGTACGTACCACTTGGGGCATGTGTTTAGAACTTCGAGGGCGGTACAGATCTGCCAGTGGAGGTAGCTACACACCCTGTCATGTCTTTTCAGGTATTCGGTCTTTGCTAGGATTGGACAAGCTGAGACAATATGATCAATGGTTTCTACTTGCTCCTGGCAAATGCGGCATCTATCATCTTGGGAAATTTTGAGAACCGCTTTATCATAATGTCGTGTTCTCAAGGCCTGATCTTGGGCAGCTATTACAAGTGCTTCCGATTCTGGCTTCATTCTTCCCCTTTTAAGCCACATAAATGATTGATCTTTATTGATCTGCACCTTGTCCATTCTTTTTAGGTATTGTCCGTGAAGTGGTTTGTCTCTCCACGATTTCTTTAACATTTTCTGTGTCTCACACTTCATGTTTAGCAGCATCAGAAGTTCAGTGTCTGTGTTATTCGACGTGTCTTGCCTAGTTTTCTTCGCAATGCTTCTTGCTACACGAACAATGCCTCTGTTTCCCATTCTTCGGTCAGATTTCGTGACCTGCCTCATTAGTGGGTCATCTTGATGGCTGACTACATACTTCCCCAACCCGACTATTGCGTTGTGCCAGGAGGCCTCAATTTGTCTGAGGCCTCTTCCTCCTTCCGTACGTGACACATAAAGTCTATGTATATCAGCTCGAGGGTGGGAAACATGATGCATTGTTAGCAGTTTTCTGGTTTTTCGATCCATGGTGCGAATTTCTTGCTCAGTCCAGTTCACTAGTCCAAAACTGTATTCGGCTACAGGTACCGCCAAACTACCTATTGCAGATATTTTATTCCTGGAATTCAGAGCGGACTGCAGGACCAGTCTCACTCTCCTATAATACTCCCTACGAATTCTCTCTTTCATTCTGTCATTCGAGATGGTTTCACATTCTTCAATGCCCAGATATTTGTAAGTTTTACCTGGCTCAAGATCTTGAATCACAGTGTGCGTATCAATTTCAATGTTCTCAGACGTTGTGAGTTTCCCTCTTTTTAAATTGATTTTTGCACACTTGTCAAGACCAAACGTCATGCAGATGTCATTGCTAAAGTCATTCACGACTGACAGCATTTGGGAGAGAATCGCTTCATTCTTAGCAAACACTTTCAGATCATCCATGTAAAACAAATGTGATACTGGCCTTTCATCACCGTGGAGCTTGTAACCAAAGTCAGCTTGCGACAACTGTCTCGATAGTGGGATCAAACTAATGCAAAACAGCAGAGGGGATAGTGAATCTCCATGAAAAATACCCCTGTTAATCTGAATACTTCTGGTTTCTACTGCTTCCTTTCCGCTGTGGATTAGTAACCTGGTACTCCACGACTTCATACTAGCCTTGCAAAATTCAATAAGTCTAGTATGAAATCGATAGATCTCCAGGGTCTTCAAAATCCAATCGTGTGGTACACTATCAAAGGCCTTTTGGTAGTCAATCCAAGCCATGCTCAAATTACGTTTGCGTTTATTTACATCATTCAAGATGACTTTATTCAGTAGCAAGATTTCCTTACAGCCATAAGAGCCTTTACGACATCCTTTCTGTTCAGCTGGCATTAGATGATTCTTCTCTAGATGTCTGTACATTTTGTCAGCTATGGCTGAAGTTATAACTTTGTACAGTACTGGCAGACAAGTAATTGGCCTGTTCGCCAAAGAGCTGTCTCCCGCTTTGGGTAGCAAATACGTGATGCCGCGTGTGAGCCATTCCGGGAGTTCCTTTGGGTTTTCTAAAATTTTATTAACAGCCTTTGCTAGATGAGAATGTATTGCTGTTAATTTCTTAATCCAATAAATCTGGATCTTATCAATCCCGGGGGACTTCCAGTTTCCCATGTTCCTAATCGCTTGGAAGAGGTCCTCTTCCGAGAATTGGTGAACATCTTCTACTGTTTCTACAAGTTCATCGGCCGCATCAACTTCAGATTGAAGCCAAGATGCGTCTTTGTTGTAAAATATGCTCTCCTCCCAGATTCCTGCCCAAAATTATTATTATTATTATTATTATTATTATTATTATTATTATTATTATTATTATTATCATTATTATTATCATTATTATTATTATCATTATTATTATCATTATTATTATCATTATTATTATTATTATTATTACTAAATTACATCTCATATCTTTATGGTGAGTACATAAATTGTCCAGATTTTTATAATCACAGTACAAATTATCGTTATAATTTCGAACAAAATTATGTATGTTGGTTTCCCACATATTTCCTGACGATTCTGGCCGTTGAGATGATAGTAACCTGCTACATGAGATTCCTTAGGTTTTCTGGAAGATCTAATTCCTTGAGATTTGATGTATGGTCTTCAAGATCCCTCCAGTACTTGACATCATAATAGGAATGATTCTCACTTTGCCAGCATTCCATTGTTGGAAGACAGACTCTGAGAGATCTACATATATAGTTTTCATTTCTGTGTATTTCCACTGAAGACTGGAAGTGTTCGGAATTATGACATTAATAATGTCGACTTGCCTGTTTTCTTCACTGAACAGAACAATATCAGGTCGACTATAGATAACAGTTCTGCCTGTGAGAATCATTCTGTCCCAGTACAGCCCATAAGAATGATTCTCCAAAACACTCTCCGGGTTATAAACGTAGTGTCGCACTCGTGCATCGGATGATTATGGTACTTATGGGCCAATTCTTGGGGCATCTTGCTTTCTCTACTGCATCATGCGTGTTCCTGTACTCTGATCCAGCTATATGCGTACAGCCTGATGTAATGTGCTGTATTGATTCAATTTGTCCACAACCGTATCGACAGCATTCCCACTTGGGTCTTTCAGTATATATATATATATATATATATATATATATATATATATATATATAGAACCTAAAGACCCACTCTGTAATCGCGTATTGAAATTACTTGATCTTGAACGACAACCATGAATCCTTCCGTTTCAGGGAAAATCTGCCCTGAGATCAACCAGTAGTTCGACGATTGTGTATCGACATATGCTTGGCTGATCTCGTTTTGATGTCTTCCGTGAATAGGTTTTGCCATTCACGCATCAGGTTTTTTGCTGGATACTGAGTGCCGTAAGGCTTACGTCTGGCTGACATAATTTTAATGATGTCCATTCGTCCACTGCACAAACTGCAGCGTGTAGCTTGGAAGGGTAGATTTCGCGTGGAAGAACTTTCTGAGGTTCTCAACCTCCTTCCAAATCATGGTGTTAATATCAGTAAAACCCCTACCGCCAAGACATCATGGCAGGGTCACGCGTTCAACTGAGGCTCTAGGGTGATGTTTAAGGGTTTTGATGGTAGTATCATTATCCTTTGTTGAATATTCTGTCTGTGATGCTCCATGTGTTGTTTTTGTTATTATTATTATTATTATTATTATTATTATTTTATCTTTATAAATGGTGCTGGTTATTTTCATATTCAAAATTATTTTTGTTTTCAATATAAACATCTTCATATAGCTATCTTTATTGGAATTACAACAATTGTATTAGTATGGTCGTGTACTCTACTGCGTCTTTTTTCGTTTGATGGTTGTAGATCTCCAAGAAGTAAACACAATGCATAATAAAACCACTATTCTACGAACTTCAAAATGTGCTCTTTCTAATGTGAGATGCTTTCGATCATTTTATAAAAGTACTTTTTGTAAACGTGGGTTTAAAATATGCTATTTTGTTTTGTGTTTTTGTAAAAAATTAACAACTTCATCCTAATTGTTACAGTAATGGTAAGAGCTAGGAGGTTGAACCTTGCAGATAAAAACAATGTTAGGATGAGATATTAGGTGCCAGTTTCAAAATTTTCGGACTTGAATACTGTGAAACTGTTCAACAATAAACATTGAAATATGAATTCAACGCTATTTGTTGTCAACATTTTTGGTTTTGGATGCTTTCAATGGATAATCAAAATATTGTTTTTGAAGCTTCAAAACATGCTCTTTCAAACGAGACAGGTTTAAAAAGTATGTCTAGAAGGTACTTTTCTGTAAAAGAAGGTTGAAAATATCCTATTTTGGGAGCTTTTTCAAAATCAATTTTGAACTTAATTTATCAGATAATGATGAAATCGTTGGTGATGAAATTATGCATTAATAAACAACGTAATAGTGATATGTAATGCGAAAAGTTTCGCTTTTCTTACTCAAATATTAAGGAAGCTATACAAATGTTAAAAATTGGATTTTTTAAACATTTTTCCGGGACTTTGCCGCATTGTATCTACTGTGCTTTATCAAAGGCAAAATCGATATTAGTTTCATTTAACAGTGTGGAAAAATTTGTATAAGTAAGCTCAGGTTCATGTGTCAAGAACGGATGTAGTTCAAAAAATGTCATCACTTACAAGTAATGGGACTCGTATAACTGAGCCTCTATACTAATTTGGAGTATTGTTTGAAACTTTCTCTGGCGTCCGTTAGGTATGTTTCAAAGCTCCTACATCCTATAAGAGGAATGCGACGCCTTTTAAAAGTTTAAATAGCACAGATTAGTCATATTAGTGTGTCCACTTGAAAATTGCAAAATTCTAGTAGTAGCCAGACTTTAAACTCAGTTATGGCCAATCGTTTTTCTACCCCATGAATGTGTTTGAGATAAAATAAAGTCCAAAGAAGAACCGGTTCATGTTACATGATTGCAATGCCAATTCTGATAAGACGTTTTAGCCGATTTTTCAAATATCAAACAAAGGAAAAGAAACTATCTTCGTCTACTCATCACGAGAAGACCAGCACCACGGTTTTGAACTAAGTGGAAAGTTAATAATTCTTATTTCCCAAATACTAGTGTGCTTCAATTGGACACTACTGACACAGTGGCCCGTACCGATTTTGTTACTCTACTAGTGGGATCAATTGATAATTACGGTGTCAGAAATAGGAATTGTAGTAAATATATTGCAGTAAAAGAAAAATAAAGGGATTATTGTATTTTTAATTGTCAATAATCCAAAATGTCTTATCCACTTTCCTCTATGTTTTACATCTTTGCGTGTTATTCTGTATTTGATCTCTTGAGTTATAATGCAACAAATTAAATTGTTTACAAGAATTTGAGAAAAAATGGAGTGGATTATGTAATAAAAACGGTCGATTTTTTAAAAATGTAACCCTTTTTAGGGTTGTTACAATTCAAACGCAACTACAAATAATACAACGTAGATAGCTAATTGTAAGGGTAAAGTAATTATTGAATGACGATTAAAATATTTTACAAATATTGTTATTAAACGATAAAAATATATTTTATTAAATATGAAACACCATGATGAAAACATGAAATCGGAGCAAATGTGCAAAGAGACTAAGTTTGTTTTCCTGAAACCACTATTTCGATTTCAAGCATCCCCAGAACGTGTAAAAGTTAGCGTTAAATGTTTAGTTTCACATTGATGTTCATTTGGATGGATGACATGATGTGTATTTGGAAAATATTGTTCTCAGGCGTACATAACTCCTACGTTTCGGGTACAGATTATACCCATCCAAACCATTGAATATGTTATCCCGTTGATGATTATATTTGTTAATACTGAGAATACATGTTAAATGTTCTAGCAACACAGATAAAGTGTGTTTACCTTCTGCAAAATGCAAAATAAACACTTTTGACTCTGCGAGATTGTGTCAGTTTCTTAAGACGATAAACATATTTGGTTAGCCCAAACATCAAATTTTCTTCGCGTAGTAATATAGTGTGCCAAGAAAATCCCTCCGCAGTGGCACCAGTGGCTGGTAAGACAGACAGAAATTACGTTGGTAGCACGATCTAGCTTGTAACAAATGAAAACTTCAATTACGTTCTCACCACAATCATACCAGATGCTGGAAGTGTGGTCTCCATTAGTTGTTTCCCAGTGATCTGTCTCCTACCAACCTAAATGCAATTTTTAATAGACGCCCCTGTTTCGGCTTGGTGCGGAGAGACTTCCCTGGCGCACTACCACTAAAAAGTGAAAGAAGGGGAGATCGCGATGAAACGTTGGCTGAGCGGTGCGTTGCTTGTGTGTGTGCAGGGCAGAGCGACATCAAGAACTGCGCCGCGAGAACGAGCAGCTGCGCCGGGAGATCTGGGGGCTGCGCGAGGAGTACGACCGCCTCGAGGGGCTGCTGGGGCTGCTGCACGGCGCCGCCGGCTCCCTCCATGGCAGCCCGGTGAGCTCACATGGACACGTTATTATTACTTTAGTTATTATTATTATTATTACTACTATTATATATTATTATTATGACTACCTCTGGAACGATTAGTGCACTACTACATGAACAACATGAATTGCTGGCAAAATCAATTTTTTTCCAGCTATAAAAACACCACGATCTGAGAGAAACATGATACGTTGTCTGATTACGTATGAACTCTGACACTACAGCTTCGTCAGATTGCAGCCAAGCCATAGCTTCCCAGCCTGACTTTCATGAGTTCGGGAGACCTGTGGTAAGCAGGTTGTAACCCCTAACACCGCTTTCACATTTTTAACCATCTTCATCAGAGGTGTTCAACCTTTTACACCTTAAGGAACCCTTCGCGCTGATGGTTTTCTTGAAGTAATCTCATGTTTAAGGAGCAGATCAATTAATATATAAAAGCTTTTTTTCGCAAACATTTTTAAACAGTCAAAAATATAAAAAATAGAGTGATTTTCGCATAATATTAATAATTTATCACTCAGGTTTTCTTTTTTCTTTTGGACAATCACAAGAAAGAATTTTCAAAAAATGTTTTATTTTTTTTACATATTTTGATACACATCGTTTCGCCTAATGTAGTTTTACGTATCATAAGGGGAGAACAAAATTCAAATAAATATATTTATATCTGAAACTGAAAAAAATCCTTATTTTTGCGTATTTTGGTTTTTATCCTTATATATTTTTTAAATTGATCAATTTTACATATTTTGTTACAATAAATTCGCTTTTATATCTAATTTATATTAATATTGTAATTTTTACTTAATTACTATATTAACCTAATATTTTAGTAAGACAGTCCAGTACCCTGATCTTACATAAAAAAAATATCTGAATAGATGATTGCCATTTACTTGTTCTGGCTGAGAAAGTAGTGATCGATTGCGGAACCCCTGTGAACGCTCCAGAGAAACCTAGGGCTCACGGAACCCAGGTTGAAGACCC